>VZRV01005418.1:182282-855346 GCA_013398115.1 Falcunculus frontatus | reverse complement strand
GGGCGCGGGGCGGGACTTCCCCCGGGCCGGGCGGGGACAGCTCCGCGCAGCCGCGGCACCGCCCGCGTCCCTCGCACCGCCGCCCGCGCTTCGGGCCGGGAGCGGCGGCGCTCCGGGCTGTCAGGGGGGGGCTCCCGGCCGGGGATCAGCGACGTGTTCGCTCCCTTTTTAGGGCGTTCAGAACGCCCCTCTGCAGGGATAAATAGGTCTGTCGTGTCCTTAGAGACGTCAATAACGTTAGTTGGTAAGGTTATTTTTGGAATATCTCGTAGGTTTTCATCACTGTTATTATATAGTTCAGAGGAGAGAAGACTGAGAGGCGATCTCCATTAATGCACATAAATATCTCAAAGGCGGGTGTCAGGAGGATGGTGCCAGACTTTCCGGTGGGGCTCAGCGACAGGGCGAGGAGCAGTGGCCATAACCTAAAACACAAGAAGTTTCACCTCAACATGAGGAAGAATTTCTTTACACTGAGGGTGGCAGAGCACTGGGACAGGTGCCCAGGGAGGTCGTGGAGTTTCCCTCTCTGGACACATCCCAAACCCACCTGGACGTGTTCCTGTGTCACCTGCTCAGGTGACCCTGCCTTGAGAGGGGATTGGACGGGATCATCTCCGGAGGTCCCTTGCCACCCTAACAATTCTGTGATCCTGTGTGAATAAGTTGTAACTCAGTTCCTGCCGAAGCAGGAACTACAAGAGCAAAAGCCTGAAAAGCATTACTTTCCTAGCAACAAACATTGAAGCATCCTCATCAGGGCAGACATAACTGCCTTTCTGAACAGCCAAGATGGAAGAATTTTTATTTTTGCTCCCCTACAGAAATTGTAGGTGCGTCGTGGAGTTACTTCTCCATTCCCATAAACACCTCTCGGTTTATTTCCCATGCATGTCATGGTGCAGTCCCTTTATGAGCAGTGCAGAATAACAGCATAAGCCTCACTCCCCATCTCAGAAAGTTCTGCTTCCACACGAGTATTTTTGTGGCCTATTAAATTCATGTGCACATCTCTTGCAGACAATAGGGCTCAGAATGCAAAGATGATTTATGAAAATTCCATTTTCAAACAGCTATGTGCAGTGTTTCAATAAATATAACAAGAAATTTTAGAGAAACAAGTCATTCATTATTCATGTATGCAAGTAAAAAAAAAAAAAGGTCTCTTGTTTTCAAAGCCTGACGGTCACTGCAGAGGAGAGGGCTGTGCAGTCCAGTGCTGTCTTCCTTGTCAGCAAAGGGAAGCAGGGGCCCAGCCATCTGCATGCCACGCATGCAATTAGCAAAGGTCTCCTCATCAAACAGAAATGTGCACAGGATGCTTGGGAGGTTGGACAGGACAGTCATCAAGTAAATTAAGTTTCTGGAAACCCAGAAACACGAGTAGGGAAAAACAGCAGCCAGTCCCAAATTCTCCATGTCTCTTAAGAAGACTAAATGTCTTACAAAAGAAATATAAGGAGAATTAAGTGGTCCACCTTGGCAGTACCAGTGTCTTGCATAACCGCTGTTATTGGGGTTTCAGCCCTATGACACCCCAAGAGTGGATTTAAGACAAGGTTTATAGAAAGAGGTAATGCCTTTTATTAGACCATGGCTGGCAAAATGAGACAGGGTTTCAAGTACATAAAATATCTTTCTTCAGTGGAAATAGAATTCTGTTCTTCAAACAAAACAAAAAATTCAAGATCAAATACAGCTTGGAGTCAATTGCTCAGAGCTGAATTAGATTCATGTCACATAATTTTGGAAGTAGAGGTCATTGTTTCCTGCAGACTAGAAGGGATGTTAATAGGAGGCTATAGGGAGTTGGTAAACTCCTTGGAATATCCTTGAGGCAAAAGAAAAATAGGCAGTTTATAGCCTGTGGAACACAAAAGGACTAGTAAAGGAGGAGAGGGAAGATCTGTGCAGGAGCACCAGTACCAAGTTTGTGGGTTTTGATACCCAGTACGTGCACCCACAGACCTTGCTGTGCCCGCAGAGCAGCCCAGCAGAGCCAGACCTTTTCCTGCTCCATGCACATGCCTGCCTGGATGGAAACCAGCAGTGACTGAACAAAGCCAGGTACATTCACAAGACAGTGGGGCACACCTTGCAAAGGTGACTGTTTGAAGGGCTGAAGATTTGCTCAAGAAACACGTTGTTACAAGCAGGGTGTTTGCACAATCTTTGCTTTAACGAGTTTCTGTGTGGTCCCGTGTGGTCCGTGGTGACTTGGGCTGCATATTAGGAGAAGTCTAAATAAAGGCAGCACATGCAGATTTGTCTTTATCTGTCTTTAGAAACATTGTAAGTCCATATCTACATTGAGACTTCCCTGACTTTTTTTCTCTATTCCTCCTACAGTCTTTCAGAACTCTATGTTTCCCCACCAGAAGGGAATTCCCAACTGTAAAACAAACCCAGAGTCACCCTGGTGCTCCATCCACATTCCCACTGAGGCCTGGGATGATGCTGGAGATGTGGCAGAGCACAAGGCCACGAGTGCCAGCCCCAGGCTGTAGCTGGTAGCGCTGGGGCAGAGCAGCCTCTGCACATCACGAGCCTGCTGCCGGGGCAGGAGAAGGGCAGCAGCACCACAGACATCATGGGGGCTTCACTCCTGGTGAAGGTGCCACCTCATGGGTTTGTGTGCCCAGCAGCTCTCAGGGGCAGCAGGAGAGGCCTGGCCGAGGTGAACGCAGTGACGCTGCAATAGAGCATACGAGGAGTGTGCTTTGTGGTAGTATTTATTTAGGAACTGTGAGTAACTACAGCCGTAGCGGTCTCATCTTTGCAATTCTGATGGTTTAACAAACAGGGAGAACATTAGCATATTTTTATTAAGGTACAAAATACACCCCGTTGTTGCCTAAAACATTAAAAAAAAAAAAAGAAGTGAGGAAAGCTCTGTATGCTCTAAATCAGATTCAAAACCTTTCCGTATAAGGAATTGTGGCAATACTGTGTTTAGTATAACAAGAGGTTTTTATCAATCGAAAAGAAAAGACATGCTGGCAATCTGAACTTAGCAACAAAGAGTAAAGCAGTTACAAACCATCGTGTCATCCACATTAGTTGAGCTTTGAATGTAGAAGAGCAAATCATATGAAACACATACACAACTAGGTAATATCAAATAATCTAAGGTTGATAATGTACACACCTGTATTAAAGTACACTGACTACTTAATGGTGAGGATTTAAGGTAATGTCTTTTCTTAAAAGAGGTAACCTTTGAAATGCAAATGGTTGCACTTTACACACAAAAAGTGGAAAAGAAAAAGAATCACTTTTGGAATGATACATAGATATAAGACACACTGGTTTTGGATTATGCGTAATCACCTTGCAGCCTCTGATATTACCTCTGAACAACAACAACAAAAAAATTAAAAAGTGCCAATACTGTGAAAGGAAAGCAAAGTTACTAAGTCTGAGTGCATTAACCATTTCTGAGAAAAAAATGGGGTTTGGATTTTTTTGTTTTGTTTTTCTGCGTTTTTAAAAAACGCAGCAGCCTTACTGGTGCAGGTTCAAGACAAAAACAAGACAGTCAAGCTCACAAGGTAGAAATAGGTCCTATATAGGTTAAGATTCTTTGGAAATTGCTAAGAATAGAGGAGTTTTTAATCCAGGCTACTATCTTTTTGGCTACTCGAAAAATCTGTGGGAGTTTACAGCTTATCATCAGTTGAAATCTGTTTTGCAATTGCCAAATAAATGCAAGTAAAACTTTAACTAACCTGGGATTCCATTCACACACATGCACAGAGAAATCACTGATTGTGCAATAACCTGTTTTTTCACAGCAGCATATATATGAATCATAAGTCTTTATTAGACTGACCAGAAACACAGAAAATATTCTCAGTCTTTGTGTTTTCAGTCTGTTTCTTTAGTAGGCAGCTGCAACTGCATTGAAGTGACAGGATCTATAAGGGAAAGATGACAAAGTGGGATCAGCTGGCTAAAAGCAACATCAGGAGTGTCTCGGGAAACCACCTGGATGTTTGATGTCAGCCACTAATACAAGGGCACTAACAGCTCACTGACAGAAGCAGCAAATGTGTCTGAAGTTTGGACTGTGAGACTCTGCTTAAAGCAAATGAGAAACGAACCATGCCAACAAACAAATTGCAGTGCTGGCTGTGTCAAACCTTCCCTTACAGAAGATACAGCTCAGGGAGCAGCCTATTCCTTAGGACTGGAGAGATTCACTGCATGTCTGGCCAACGATTCCTTTAAAGTAGATCTCGGGGAGCCAACTTAGCTGCAGTTTTGGCTGAGAAAAGTGATGGTAAAGAGCAATAAGCTCAGTAAACAGACTATTTTTCTTTAAGATGTTCAGAATATAACTTGGTTTCCATACATTTGATTTTAAAAGCAGTCTGGGCAACTTAGTTGATGGCTTGCTTAAAGTCAATCCAATCATGCTAGCAACTTCAAAATGCCTGCTGAAGTAATGCCCATACATAAAGCTAACAGGTATCAACTGATCATGCTGAAATAACACCCTCCCAAAGACCTACGTTTCACACAAGGTGCTTTTGATAACTTGGTTTTCTGAGCCTTAGAAGGAGAGTCTTTAAATATATTTTTTATTTTTTCTTTTTAGCCTTGTTTCATTCTTCCTCCTCTTCATCTTCTTCTTCTCCTTCTCCCTCTCCTTCTTTTCCCATTGTTTCCACAAGGAGCTCTGCGGTGCACGTGGCTTCCCCAAGGCTGTTAACAGCTTTGCAGGTGTATTTGGCATCATCGTCCCCACATACTTCAGAAATAGTCAAAGAACAGTTCCCTTCCTCATCATAATCTATCTGGAAGTGACGGGACTCCTTGACAGGCTGATCATCCTTGAACCACATCACCTCAGGGTCGGGATAGCCTGGAAGAGCGGAGAGAAAACAGCGACTGCAATAAACGAGCGTTAACTCAGCACTAATTACCTTACACTTTAATTCCTTTGTATGGATGTGCCAATGTGTTGATAGACAAATATTTCTTTGAGTTCTACGTAAAATAAATGTAGATGATGTGAATCTTTTTTACTTCACATTTACCTGGAACAATATTTTATGTATAGCAAAAACTGCAGGTGAGCACTGCGGTATTCGCTGGATTCCTCCTTCCACTCCTTCAGCAGTGCCTGCAGACAGCTTTTTGTGTGCTGTAGCCATCAGCCAGCGGGGAACTCCTGACAGTGCATCTGAGGTTCACGTTACACTGCAGCTCTGGAGACAGCAGCTTCCAACACCGAGATTTAGAATTTCAAGGGTAAACTGGTTTAGGGTGTAACTACAAATTAATGTCTTTCTCAGGTTGCTTTAATGTGGTTATTCTGACTCTTCCTCCTCCTAACCTGCTCCTTACAAGCCAGCCTGTCCTGTACATTGCAGTCCCGTTTTCTGTGTTTGTTAGGGTAAGTGAGGAAGTCTAAGAAAAGCACTTTGATTGTGCATCTCAACAGGAATTTCAAGCCTTTTGTAAAGCAAACGGCTCTGCTAAGCCTCCAGAGCAGCGCTGCACAGTGCCTGCTGCAGAACAATCCCTTATACAGTACTCCTGGCTGCTGTAACAAATTGAAGGTTTGTGGTCTCAGCCAAGTTCTGGACTGTGACGGGAGGATAACTTCCCACTGAGCAGAAATAAAGTGCAGGAATCCCTAATACCCAGCAAACATTACAGCAATACACTGCAAAGTTTGGAACATCAGCCGTGGTACATCCATCTGTTTTATTCCATGCAGTACCTGTGCACGTACCCCTCACACTGAGCATCCATCAGCAATAATAATCCATCCTCACATCTCCACTGTGAGGTAGGAAATAGAGGCAGGGAAAGATTGGAAGCACAAAAACAAACAAGCAGAAGGCCCATGAGGCATTTCTGAACCTAATTTTAAGATTATAAATTAACTTGTGCACATGCAGGATAGTACTGACTCTACCCATTTTGTTTTCACAGCTCTTCTTTCCGAATTTCTAGTTTTCATTCGCAGCTGAGATACACAAGGTTCAATCTCATTGCAGTAGAAGTGCCAGTGGTCTTGGCCTTCAGACTTTTGGGCTGACCAAGCCCGCGGTCCTTAAGTACCTTCTCATAAACTTACACTTTGCATATTCAAGTCTGAGTTTTCTTTCTTGAACTCATAAGTTAAAAAACCCCAAACAAGTATTTTCTAGATGTGACTTATGTGACCAGCACAAGAATATTATCTTTACTTCTCATGCATATACAGTTAGGGATTTGTTTGCCTTTAATAAAATGTATGTATGGCTTAAAGTTATCTTGAGGGGACCTGAAACTGGTCTGTCATTTCAGACAGCTGACCTCCTACTAATTCTTGGTCTCTGGCTAGCACTCTCTAAGAGGATACTCTTGGAGTTTATGGTTCTACTTTACATCTTGCTTTTACTCTTTCTGCCTTCAAAAATCATATGACAGTTCCCACTTGCTATTCTAAATTAGTGATTCACACGTGGACTCCTGGAGACGTCTGTTCTACGGCAAGCACAGAACAAGCTCCAAATAATTTCTGTTATTGCAACATATTTGTGCTGTGACATGCCGATATTGGTAAAGCAAAATGGCACCAACTCAACAACAATACAGAATAAAAAACTGAAAAAGGGAAACAACTGCCCAGTGCAGAAAGCTGACAAAGAGGGAAAGAAAGAAACAGACATGCTTATTCAAAGTACCTTCAATTTTGCAGTCAAATCTAGCAGCACTTCCTTCCACAACTTCCATGTCAAGGATTTTTTTAGTAAAATATGGCTTTACGTGGGGCTTTTCTTCAGCCACTTCTTCGAGGAAAGCATCTGAAGGAGAGCAAAGAGGTAGTGAACCATTTTACAGGGCATGTTCTCAAAAGATGTATTTTAGTTTTTAATTACCAGATGGTAATGAAAGCATCTTTTATTTCACTTAATTCTGTCAGTCTAACAGGACAGCGAGGATGTTGGCTGCTTAGCTTCGTGCCAATCTTCTGCAGCTGGACAAGGATTCAGGCCATAAATAGAAAGAAATGGACGTGCAGGGCCACCACCCTACGAATCCTCTGTATTGTCCCCTTGAATTTGTTTCTAACCAAACCTGGACTTTTGCTAGTCAGAGGGAAAAAACAGCTCCATTTGTATCAGGTCCACAGTCTATGTGGATTTGTCAAAATTACTTGCTTGATTTTCAGCAGTGTCAAACATTTGCACCTCTGACTGTTACACACCACAGATCCACATTTCATCTGGGGACATAGGGGAATAATGCAGACATTTCCTTAAATGCCCCGTCTGAGGAGCATGGTTAATGCAGGGTGTGTGCCATGGTTACAGCAAGTGTTAATACTTTATTGCTTGCTTGCTTGCTTGCTTGCATGAGAAGGCAATACATCACTGTCATCTTTGTATAAACATGCATTCCCAAACTCAGAGAAAGTGCAGCTGACAAATCTGCCTTAATTCTTTGGCTTTAAAAAGAAAAGAGTTTACTGCCTGTGCTTATACTGTGGCATTTTGAGTAGCAGGACAATATAAGAATAGTGAATTTTTGACAGATTTCTTTAAAAAATAGGAAGAGAGAGGAAGAGAGAGAGAGCACAGGAATATCCAACTCCATGATTGGTCTCCAGCAATTTGCTAAAAGTTTTAGGAGGATTGATTCAGAGATAGGTAAAAATATGGGGCAGAAAAATTCCTTACCTTCATTCTCTGCTTTGTCTGCATTTATAGGGCTGGTAGGCGAGCTCCCAGAGGCTTTCCTCCCACTCATACCAGAAATCATTGCCATGGACGACAGTCTTCCTATTGCTCGGACAGCATGGCCTGTTTTCTAAGACATAACAGAAAAGGCTTCTGATCAATCCAATCCAACAGGCATGTGATTTTCTGCAACAATTGTGCTTCGGACAAATTATCTGGGATCTCTGCAAACCTCACTGGAATTGGTGGACAAACTGCTTATATATAGCTCTGTTGTTCTAGGAGAGACAGAGCAGGCTGGACTGAATTACCAAATTTAGTTGCAGATATAAACTTCCCCTGATGAACTCATACCTAAATGAATGTCTCTGTTAGCTGCGGATAAAAAGCACTGTGTGAGAGGAGGGCCAGCAGAGAAGCCCTGTCCTGTGTAACTGGAACTGGACTCTGGTGGGGGACGCCTCTCTCCACAGCCTTCTGGGCTGGGCTGAATTCCATCCAACATGGATAACGAGCTGATATGAAATGAATGAGAAAGCACCATCTGCATGATGGGAGCAGACCTCTGACAGGATCGAGAATCAACCACCAGGCTACTAAAATATGCTCAAACTATGCGGGTTGTAGTACAGACACTTGTATTGCATGAGCTTCAAGAACATAAGAGGGAATATAAGATAAATTTACTTAAATTAATATTTTGTAGGCTACTCAAAAGGATCCAGGATTTCACACAGCAACTCCTATAGCTATCAGCGTGGCATAGATGGACCTGCTACTACAGTTCCAGCATCAGGAAAAAAGAAGATACGGAGACTGAATATGTTAAAGGAAATTATTAAACCAATCTGATTGAATCCATGGGAAGCTTGGGGTTCCAACAGGACAGAACTCTTGGCTTAGTAGAATGAAACTGCCACAAAATAGGGTACCTTTAGAGAAGCCAGGCAGATCAGTTGTACCTGAACTGTTCAGGTTTGTTAAGAATTAACAATCCCCCAGCCCTCAATGGCACAGAAAGGGCAGAGAAGAGAGAGAGTCATAGCCCCAGAAGAGTGGGAAAAACTATACTTGAGCTCATATGCCTTTTAGTAACCTGAAATAGGATCATCCTGTGTAATCCACGTGCAACTGCACACCCTCCTACTGCCCAGCTGCAGGAACCAGACCTGCTGTCCTGCATTCCCACCCTGGCCACGCCAGAGCTTTTGACAGCAGCAGAAATCCCCCGGTGTGACGTGCTCCCCACAATCACAAACATTAAAAATAAAGAGACTTATTAGGATATCCAGCCCAATTCCATGTCCTCTTCATTACCTGCCATTTTCTTCTGGCCATATATTTCTTCATCCTATCTTTGGAAAGCTTTTTGGCTTCCATGTTTTTGGTGTCTTTTTGCAGCCAGGGATGCTGAAGACATTGAGTACAATTTAAGCGACTCCTGTTTTTGTATAAAAAGACCAGTCAGTGTTGCCAATAACAAAAGAGGAACCTACCTGCTGTAACATTATTTTGTGCTCTCTTTGCTGGGAGTTGATTTTTCTGTTTCCTAAATTTAGCAACAAAGATCACATGGCTCTGCTTTCCCAGCCATTCTAACTTATTAAACTCACTTTCACAATTTCTGTAGGTCTTTTTGAGAGAAAACGGTGTCTTTTTAAGTGCTAATAAAACATTACAAAACAAAGCAGGAAAAGCCATATATTTTAGGCATGGAACACATACAGCAGAGCCACAGTGGCAATGATTCAGCTGCTTCATGCTGGCAGAGCCCCGTCCCAGATCTCCTTTCCTTTACTTACAGAGATTCCCCATCCCACCACTTAATACCCTCCTGAAAATCTAATGAAACAGAAATGTCCAAATCACTCGCCACACCCATTCTTCACTTTGCTCAGGGTGCCCAGGTAAATAACCCTCTGTTCTCCATCCACCCACTTGCAAACTCATTGGAAGAAGTACGTTTCCTTTCCTTGGTTTGTTCAGAC
The DNA here is from genome assembly GCA_013398115.1 of Falcunculus frontatus. Taxonomy (NCBI): domain Eukaryota; kingdom Metazoa; phylum Chordata; class Aves; order Passeriformes; genus Falcunculus; species Falcunculus frontatus. The sequence goes on along the minus strand of VZRV01005418.1, from coordinate 845,679 downwards.
ACTTCTGCAAACAGGGCTTCCAACTCTGATTTTTTTTTTTTCTCGCCCAATTACCACTTTTATAGGGAAGCTGCTCACTCAGAGGTACCACACTTAAAAGCGACACACGGCAAAATTGCAACCCATTCAGAGCAAGACAGAACGTGTCATGCAGGAATGTGTTTCACGCAACAGTGGGGGTCAGAGTGGCCGCACAAAAGCCCCGGGTGGGAGGGAAGAGCACAAAGAGCCGGCGATTGAAGCGAAAGCTCCATTCAGCCCCTGCGCCCTGCCAGTGAAACAAAGAGCGCTGCACACGCAGAGCCGGGCGGGCACGCACAGCTCCTTATAAAGTATGGCCAGAGGTGCTGCGGCCTTGTGGAGATTCACAGGGGGGAAACGCGAATGGCAGCTTCAGCTAAATGCAAACACAGAAAGAGCAGCAAGTCCAGCAACTTTACTTCATGTCTTTCTTTAGTAGATTGCTGATAAAGTCCTTGGCATCGTCAGAGATTTCATCGAAAGCCTCATCGTCGAAGTCCCACGTTGCCGAGGTGACATTGGCGAGGGTTTCGTTGTCGTTGTCTCCCATGAAAGGAGAAAGTCCGCTGACCCTGGGGACGGAACAGACACAGACACAGAACAAACCGCCTCAGTTTGCAAATAATCAGAGGAGCAAGTTAAAATCGTGCGTGACATCTCCCACGCTCTGCGGTTCTTTATCAAGAAAGGCTCGCTTTAAAAACAAAATTAAATAAAAAAGGACTTAAAACTAACTACAGATAGCTTTATGGGGAGGAAACTAGAATTTTGCCAGCAAAACTGAAAGGCACACTTTACTAGTTTCTTCCTCTTTTCTCAAGACATTTTTGAGAATTAGAATTAGGCAAAATTGGAGCAGAGTAGTTTATTAAATGACTTGTCTAGTTCTGCATTACTAATACTGGATTTTTCACACCATATTCAGTGGAATATCTTTTTTTTTCCCTGGCACTTCCTCAGAATCACAGAATTGTTAGGGTTGGAAGGGACCTCCGAAGATCATCTACTTTCAGGGTGATTTTGCTGGCTTTACTGTCAAACCAAGGTTTTTTTGTACGTTTCATTCCACTTACTCCTGCAGAGAGAGCCCCAGAAGAAAGATGCATAATGAAACAATGAAATCCACGGGGCTATTTTGTAAACAAACCCACTCTGAGTTATACAGACAGATAAAACAATGCTGCATCACTGCAGGCTGTGGAGTTATGCAGATGCATCCACAAGTAATTTGGTCTTTATGTTCTCCATCAGTCATGATGATGCATTAAATGGAAATAATGCTCTCCTATAACCTAAGCTGAGCTTCCAACGTTTTTTATACAATATAACCGATAAATTGACAGTGAAAGGCAATTATAGAACATCATGATGTCATTTTTGCAGTCTCTTTTTCCATTTGAGCATTATCCTTTATTACACTGTGCATCTGGATACTTTTGATGCCTGTATATATTACCCTTTCAGTGAAAACTTAGAGGTGAAAGGTAGCCTATTCCTTAGAACTACAATTTATTCACTTTTCCAGGTCCTCCTGGCATGCAATTTACAGAATAACCTATTCTTCATGAATTTTTACAGACTTTATTTGATTTCTCAATACCGTTGTCCTAACCAGTTACATTTCACAGTACTCCTCCTTTCTTTTAAATATAGAAAAATAACTGTAACTTATTAGGGTTCTGAAAATACAACATGGATATAATACTATATGGGTATCATGATGCCACTGCATATAACAGAACAGACTGGCTAAAAAAAAGATTGGGGTCAAATAAAGTGAGCTATTAAATTAATAATATTAGAATGATCTCCTCCTTCAAAGTTATTTTGTTTATTTTTTGTATCTAATTACATTCAAAATCTGATTTGGAATTTGTTCCTAAGCATTTCATTTTATAAGCAAAGCAGAAACACACACTCTTTGAAGTCTCACACAGAGCAGACACTAAACCTTTTACCATTTCTGGAAATCGTGTGCAGTACAGCAGAGTCTAGAATCTTACGTGTATCCTTCAGAAACTTCTTAGTAATAATACATGAGCTGAAGATAAAAGGTTTGTTTATACTCAGGCAGAACAAGGTAAATCAGAACAGAATGTATTTGCTGTCTTACTTTCCATTATATGTGGTGCACTCAAATGCAACAATGAATCCTGACTTTGTAAATGTGTAAGGTGGCATAAAGCCATTAATGAAGATATAACAGGCACAAGTTACCAGAAGCTGAAAGATCAACGCACTAAAAAAATGCTCCCATAAAGCAACTTTACCATGACTGCTCCCCGTGCTTGACGCTTGCTTTGCTGGAGGAGAGAAGGTTTGTGCTGACAGCACTGCAGAGCTGGCACAGCTGTGGGCAGCACGAGGCTCTGCTCTGCCCGTACACCCTCCAGCCTGCACAGCCACGGACACCCGGGAGGCACAGGAATCTCTGTCCTGGAACCCACAAAGTGTTCCTGCAGGGCCTTAAACCCACCTCCTCTCTGACATCTGAGCATCTGCTTAGTTATGACAATGTCAGTGTTCTCCATAATGTTTTAGAAAGTGAGAAAACTCGTGCAGACTGCAGTTCTGATTTTGGCTTCCACATACTGACTGCTGGGCCGTCTTGTTTTTACCTTGTAGTAAGAACAACAGTCTCAGCCAAGCCAGCGGCTTATGCAGTGACAGGTCTGTGAGTATTCCTTTAGCTCATTGTCAAAAGAGGAGATGCACATTTTCTCTTCATCCAGTTAAGCTTCCAGAGGACACACTCGGGCAGCCGGAGCAATACCAATCCCATTTCCCTTCAATACTTGATCGAAGTATGTCAGAGGTGACCTCTGCACAGTATTACCACAAACAGTGTTGTGTAGCTCTTGCACTACATTAGACAAGATTTTGGCCTATTTCCAGAGATTGAAGCTGCAGTATTGAGAGATCATATGCATACTAAAAAACATGCTATAGGTACAGAGACATTGCTTCATGTGGAAACATCACTGCTCTACGGTGCCATAAGAGACAGTGCTTATACTGCATGTCCCACACAGCTTTTGAAGGTTGAGGGTAAATTAAAGAATGAGAAGTTAGAGAAGGAAAAAAATTCTGTGATTGTTGTTGGGTTTGGGTTTTTTTCCTTGTTTGGTTTTAGTTTTGGGGTTTTTTTGTGTGTGCGTGTATTTGGTTTTTTTTAAATTTTAGAATTGTACGACAGAATTATCTGATAAAATTTTAAATGCTCTGGTAGGATTGCTCAATCCCATGCATTTGGTAAATTACCAGATGGGTCTCAGTTAAGTCTCCACTCATTTCGTCATTTAGAAACACCAGTGGAAGAGTTTCCATTCAAATATTTCAATGAACCCATTTTTGCATTCCTGAATCTGCTGTTGCAGATTTATAAAGCTGAAATAATTTTCTCTCTCTACTACAGTTTTACACCGTGGATCAGTTGCCTTGTTGTAGAAATACTTCTAAGAAGAACTAGATCCTTTTTTATAGTCAGAAAACAAAATACAGCAACTAGTGTAGATTAGAAATTATGTAGCCAGAAATTTTTACCTCTAGCACAGATTTCACTGACCGAGGTCTTGGTTGTTCAATTCTTAATAGCCATTTAAAGTAATAATGGTACAGCAACTCTTTTGACAGTTAATGGAAACAATTTCTTTTTGGAATGCTGAAGTGATAAAGATGAGCTGCTGCTCCAGAAAATTAACACAGAGCTTACACTGCAAAGTTACTCTTAGACAAGCAGCAGGCTGTTTACTGAAAACATTTTTCCAGCTACTTTACCAGGCATCTTCCTGGCATGTTAAGAACCATTTGTTTAGAAAATCTTTCACAGTTTCCACTTCTAAATAAAGAAGAAATATATTTTATCCTCTAGGAGTTCCTTAACATTTATTGGTCTGTTCTAACAAAGCTCTGAGTGCAGACTTAGAAATGTTAAGATGAAAAGAGTCCGATGTGGATGCAAATCTCGTTGCCTGTGTAACAAACACCATGGCATTTCAAATGGAAATCTTTGCATTAAGACTCCCACTAATCCAGGGAAGATGGCTTTGCTGCTTGTCTCAAAGAGTCAGACTGTGAACATTCCTCTGCCAGCAGTGCTTGCAGCACCAGCTGAGTGGGACTGCTGGCACTCAGCTCCTCCTTATGGGCTTTGCCTTGCACTGGCAGTACAAAGTAACAGATCTCAGTATGAACAGATCTCGGTATCTGCTTCTGATAACCCTGTGCAGGGCATGTCAGATAAGCACATGATGATGATACCTGCACCCTAGAGATCATGTAGTGAATTAATCCTTTTTCAAGTGAACCAAAGCAAATAAATAGTCTGAAGATACTTTGTCAGGGACACACATCCATGGGACACTTAGCTGAGGGCTGACTGACTCCCACACTGGTCCTCTCTGGAAGAAGCAGACCCCTGAGTCCATGTAAAGGAAGGCAGCTCGTTGCTGAAGCAAGGGTGTTACTGCTGTTCTCATCCTTATTTCACATGCCCAGTAGATTAATGAGGAACCTCAGTTTGCTAGTGCCACTGAACAAATAAAACATTTTCTTTTGAGCAATACAGTCTGACATTAAAGCCTTCCTAACTTGGTTTAAGGAAAGAACAAGGAGTGCTCTCACATCTTTAATATAAAGAGGTATAAATTTTTAAGAGGACATGGAGCCAAGCGTAACCCAGTGGTGTCTTGCTTTACCGAGGTTCCAAGCCAGCACACCCAAAAGATGAACGATGCCAAAAGATCTTTCAACCCAAACTGCCAAACAAGGGAGGGGGAACAGCAGTGATGAAAAACACAATGGATAAAAGGGAAAGGTAATGTTTGAATAATCAGGGTGTGTGCTGTTAGGAAGGTGCTGAAGGAAAAGTGTATACAGCAAGATCAAATGTGATATTAAAACACAGCCTAAGATAAAGTATATTAAAAAATATTAATTTACAGAAATCAACTATGCTGAAAAGATAAACACTGCCTGGCACTGATAAAGCAAGGAGAACTGTGGGAATGCAAGCAGGGGTCTGAATCGGTCACAGACAATTCCTCCCTGAAACTGCTCAAATCCTATGGTGTCAGAAGGAAAAGGGCAATCCACGTTCAATATAAGCCCATGCAGCGCTGAAACCTTAGACTGAAAATTGCTTTGAAATAAAAATTAGAAATTGCTTCAGATTACTAAATATTCCAAACAATCCAAATTGATCATTAGAAAAGAACTAGAAATAGAAAAAACCACACAAATTCAGCAACACCCAGAAGAATAAATGGAACAAAAAGAGCTGGAAAGAATTCAGGAGGTTCAACCTTCATTAGATAAAGATTATTGTAAATGCAGAAAGGAACACTGAAATAGACATAAATGGAGATGATATACACAAGCTATAATATTTGTGGCCTTTTATTTCAAAGGCAATAGATCAACTTAAGTATGTGGAATAGTACTGTGATGCAGAACAGGACAGAGAACAAGATAAAAGTGGAAGATAAAAAACATGAGGTGGAGAATACAAACGGAAATTTAAGGAAGAACAAAGACAGATGAAGAGACAGGACTGAATAAGTTATCCAGGGAGATTAAAAGGATTTAATATGTAGCTTAGAAATGTGGAAAGGGAACCCATGAACTGTAGGATGGAATTAAATCAGTCGTGCCATAAGGAAGACAGATGCAGTATCCCAGCAGGGAGTACAGTATCTGTACTTAAAACTGCATAGCAGAGGGCTGGGGAGAGGTTTTGCTGCAGTGTTTTGAAGGAGAGCTGACACCCTGCTTCCTACTTGAGATTACATCCCAACCATCTATTCTTGTGCAGGGAAGACCCTTCACTCACAGAGATCACTTTAGCAGCTCTTTGCTAAACCTGGTTTGTATTAGTTGTGCAGCACATCATGGAAAAACAGTCACTTTCTAGGCAGGTGTGTTGTCAAGTGATGCTATAGCATCACTTGTGCTCCCTGCTGTTTCCCTTGGGACAGATGATGGACACAGCAGCTTTGGGCCATCAGCTGCCTGTGGCAGAGCTGCCCTTAAGTCCAGTGCTCTGCTCTACCTGCATGGCCACACTCCCATGGCGGGGGAGAGGGGATGCAAATGCCCAGGTATGAGCACAGTGATGGTGTGTGAGACAGACACCAAGAGAGAGTCTTGCACTTCAGGCATGAGGTTTGGCAGTTTTGAGCTTACAATCAAAACAGGAAAGCAGAGCTGCAACTAAAGAGAAATACAGTTCTCGATGACTTTTATTTGCATTCTGTAATGATGATGTGATAGTTCATTTTGGATAATGGCTCATAGTTGTGAGTCTGTAAAAACAGCTGCGCTCTAAGAAAGTTAAGACAGATTGGGAACCTCTGTCACTCTGGGGTGGAGAGTGAAAGTCCAAGTGATGACTCACAGGTCTTCCCTAACTTCTATTACTTTATTCTTATGGTAAGAAAGACAAAAGCTGATTATCACTGCTGATCATTATTGTGGCAATAGGAATGCATCAAAAAAATCCTTTTCGTTTTGTTTGGGTAATGTAGTTTTCCCCTTATGAAGGGTTAAATGAGCTTAAATACACCTTAGCAAACAAGTAATTTAATAAGATATTTCACAAAGCATATCAGATCAGCTGAATGAGCGTAACACCACCCCAGCCTCATCAGCTGAATGGTACGGCATCCAAATACCCTGCTTGGCACAGAGAAACTGGGAGGAAGCAGACTGGTCTTTGGCAGGATGTGTCGCCTTTTCCCCACCTTTTCCACCTGCTCCCTTCGCTTTGTGTCAGCCGATGCCCTGGCTGCATTCCCCGGGAACGCTCGGTGCCAGCACCGACCCGTGCCTCGCTGCTCAGGCTGGGAGCACGCGGAAACTCGGCACGGGCGTAGGTAACAACAGACGGCCCCGAAGGACGAGAAGCTCCCCAGAAGGCGGCGGGTGCGCGGCCGCGGGTGCGCTCGGTGCCGGGCGCGGGCGGGCTGCAGGCGGCGCTGCAGCACCGAGGGATTCCCGGTGCCCGGCACCGCCGTCCCGCCCCGGGAGCGCAGGGATTTGTCATCGCACTGCTGCCCGGGTGGGCTGCACTGCTGGAGCTACGCAACGATCCAAAGGAGCTTTCGAGATCTAGAAAGAAGTGCTTGGGAGTGAATGGAAAATAGAAGTCCTGTAAATAAACTGGCAGAGCGAAATGACCTTGAAGCGTGGAGCACACTTCGCATCTGAAACTGAAGATAACAGAAATATTCCGAGCCTTTGCTGGGAGTAAGAGGGAATTGATGTAGCAGGTTTTGCGTAGGCCAAGTAAGGAAATTAATGTTGCTTAGTTTGGAAAAAAGAAGAGCATGAACAAGTGCAGGCTCATGAGAAAAGCAGGAGCACAGAACGACTGAATAAAACTGAGGCAAACAACTGTGCACAGCCAGGTGTCAAGGAGCAGGATAGCCAGGGCAGAGGGGGCTCTTTAATAAAGGAAGAAAGGCATGAGAGGAGTCTTTTAAAAGAACCAGTGCAAAGCAGATCTGCCACTGACTTACTACTGAAGCTGGAACAAGGGAGAAGGAACCATGCTCCAAGCTAAGCTTCTCTTTTCACTTGTTTATACGGCATCAAATGTGTAAAGTCACAGCTAGAAGAAAACCACTTGCTGTTCTAGGCATGGAGACACTAATTCCATATACATTTCTCTAGACTCATTGATGTCTATAAGCATGCAGTATCAAATCGTGTACAAAAATCAAATCTAATACTGAAATATGTAACCAAGAGATGCAGCTAACCATCCTCTAAAATGTTTCCAAGAGCTCGATCCATGCTGCTTATAAAATGTATTTATCCAGTGGCTTGTGCTTGGCAGTAAATTAAAATGCACTGTGAACAGATATGGTAATGCTGGGATACTTCAGTGTGTCCCACAAGCCCCCTAAGTTTCACAAAAATTTTCTGTCTTGGAATAAAAGAACGGAAATTATTGGTTATTAGTGCATGCCCAAACATTTCTCTTTAACATCTGGAAAGGAAAAATAGTTTGAAGTTAATAATGAAATAGTCACATTGTCTTTTTAAATGAGGTGAAGCATTGCTGGTTTATGATGTAAGAAGTACAACACTAAATAGCTGAATTTCCAGAACTGCCAGTTCTGCAGTTTACCAACTGCACCCTTCAGAGAACAGAGAACTTTTATTAAACATGCTGGAGCTGCTAATTACAGCACAAAAGGCCTGAAAACTTAAAAAAAACTTCAGAATTTGATGAAAATTTTGTATGTTCAGCAACTGTCAGAATTTGTGTTAAGAATAGCAAAGTACTCACAAAATGTAGCAGATAACTCCTATACTCCACATATCTGTTTCATATCCAATAGGTTCATAGTTTATAACTTCAGGAGCCACAAACTCAGGTGTCCCAAAGAGAACTTTCAGAGAGCCTGCATTTTCTGTGAAGAATGAAAGAGAAAACCATTAACTGCTGCATGGAGATTTTTAAAAACAGTTATTCTCTAGTAACAGGAAAACCAGTTTTGCCATCATATTTGTGATTTTGTTAAAGATCCTTATCAGAAGAAATAAATGATGCCTGAATTGCTGTTTTCTTAGCTGATACATGTACAACAATAAAGAATTATTTATTAAGGATCCTCAAGCACACAGCACTGTATAGGGCACATAAGAAGGTTCCTATCACAAGGAACTTCCACAAGGCCAAATCTATGAAAAAGGAGCGCCATCAGTGTTTAATTCAGATTTTTATGTCCTGAAGTACAGAAGTGTTTGAGCCTCCATCCCTTTAACAGTTGCACAAGAGAACTGCAGGACTCCAGTGTCAGAAAGAAGCCTACAGCTTTCACAAATTATTGAACATTTAACAAAGCTTGGGGCTCTGCATGTTGGGGTAAAAAGAACCAGTAGTGCTAAAATTATAGTAATAGGAAAGAACTACTTCAATCCAACACATTTTCTTCTAGTGTAAACAGGAAAGGAAATCAATAGTGGGTTGCTTGCCTCTTAAATTTGAAGTGGTACAGGCCAGCAGTGAAACAAGAGAAGAAGCAGATGATGTGCAGCAGTCAGATCATTACCTCACAGGTAAAACTGGACTTGGGCATGCAAATCAAAACCAGGTTGCCTACAAGCACACCTGTGGTGAAGGGGAAGCACAAATCACCAGCTGTCAGTCATCAGCTCCTCCAAACTTTTATTCAGCTGGCCTGTAGCACAGGTATGCTACATTTGCTCTGCTTAAACACACTGTGGATGCTTTTAAAATGATCTGCAGTGAAGCTGCTGCTACCAATATGAACTGGAAGAATGAGGTCATGAGAGAGCTGAACTGGCTTGGCATTGTTCTTGTGGTGACCCACCAGTATTGCCCTACTGGAAAATAAAGTGATGAAGGTAAGAGAAAAACGTGTTCATAACGGAGTACTGCCAGATTATGCTGCCAGTGTGCAAGTGAGTGATATGTCTACCCTCTAGTATAGTGTGAGACACAGTGCAAGTCATTAAGCTAGAAATTCTTAGCCAAATCTCAGTGGGCTCATTTTCATCAATGGTCATTCTAAATCTGATGGGAAGAAGAAAAGAATAAGCAAGGTCAGGAACAAAGACAACTAAGGAATAGATTAGGGACTAGGGGGAAAAAACCCACATCCCAGTAATAGAATTGTATTGTAAAAATATAAAAATGTCAGAAAATAAATTGTTTCTAACTTGAAACAGGCTTGGATTTAGGTTGAGAAACTAGTGTCCACTCTGCACATGTGCCTGAGCAATCAGTGTATGCCTTAAGTGAGATTCATTGCATTTGGTTTATCTTTTGTGCAAGAGCAGCAGCCAGATTAGGCACAGTAGAATGTCCTAGTGAGGAACCATTACTCTCCCAAAGAGATTACCATCTAAACAAAACAGATATGGATGGCAAGGCAAAGAGATGTAACACATTCCAGTCCTGCTCCTTTTGAGGTTAGCACGAGTACAGGGATTTGCAGCGCTACAATCAAGAGAAAAGCTTAAAAAACCCTCAAACAACAGCAAATCAAAGTTTTGAGGAGACTACAAAAGAAGTGACCTGTCCACAAAACTGAATCTTAATGGAATATTTTTATTTACCAGAATTTAATTTACCAAGTTTTGCACATAAATGCTGATCCCAGTACCAACTCCACTCCCAAACTTAGCTCCATGGAAAGCTCTTAAGGCACTTCATGAAATGTAATCAAACTCCTGAGCTAGTGCTCTTTTGAGGTACACAAATCCCCAACTTACCAAATGAAGTCTGAAACTTTTATGGGGTTAATAACTTGCCTAATGATTGAACGCCATATTGAGGCAACTTTTGAGCACAATCCCAACAATTCACTTGCAGTTATGCCAGTTTCCCATTTTAAATGCTGTGAAACCCTTTTTTGCTCTGTTCAGGTATGGTTATAGTAAATTAATTGCAGAAACCTCATTTTCACATGTTTTCCCTCCTCCCACCATGCAGGGAGTACCCATTTTTAGAAACAGAAACAGAGAGAAGAATGCCTGGGAGCAGCTGCAGGAAATTACCCAGATCCTCCCATGCAAGTTCACCAAGACCCTCTTGCTAGCTCTCTGACTATCTTTTAAAAAACACATTCAAAAACTATTCCACAACATCCCTATAGTCACATAACCAGAGTTTTCTTACTCCTATATATATATATGATACTTTTCTAACATGCAATCTAAAACGACTTAGCCCAAAAGAAGGGCAACGTGTTCTCCACAGTGGCAAAGAGGAGTGAGAAATCACCTTCCTTTTCCAAGTGCAAATGGGAAGCCTGAGATCCCATTTTCCTGGGCTCCACCTTCATTTTAAAGTCGACACTTACATTTTTTTTCAAACTGTCCTTAAAAGAAATTACTGAAATTTATCACAATGAACCTATTTTCTAAAAGCTTCATCATGATCATCCAAGTCTCAGGCTCAGATTTTCACATCCAAGTTTGGAGGCTTTTCTGTGCACTGTGTAAACTACCATGAGCAACTGTGTATGCAAAAGGCTGGTGTATGAAATGTGCTGCCCACAGGTCAGAGAAATGTGGGATTTTTTTTTGAAAACATGGCATTTGAGTGCAAGCATACAGTGTGAAACAACTGACACAGCATTTTCTGTGTATAAAAGAAAAAAGAAAGGAAAAGAGTAAGACCTTTTCTATGCAGTAATATGTCGTCTTTACCCAGTTGTTTACAAGCTTAGTACACAAGTAGGATCTGTGTTTGGATATCCCTTAGTTCAGATAGAAAGCTGACAAGCTAGCTGGAAACTGTTGCTTACACTGTGTATAATCAACTGATTAAAAAAAAAATCTTTACAGTACTCAAAAACCATTCTCTTTTCTCCTCAAGAAGTTTATCCTAAACATTTTCTACATGTGTTCCTCAGCACACCAAAAAAGGTCAGGAAAATATCCCACTGCAGCTTTGGTATTTCCTGACAGTGCAAGAGAAATAATTAGCTGCAGAAGATGACTGCAGAAGGAGCTGATCCTAATATCTTTAAAACTGATCAAAACACTGAATATTTAGAGGCACTAGTTTGCAGTAGTTACAACAAGTTACATCTCAGAAGTTGAAGTGCAGAATCAGCCACTGCTCCCTTCAGCAATCCCTTGGCCGAGCAGTTTCTGCTCAGTCAGGGTCAGGTCTGCAGGATGAGGGCTCCAATCCCACATCTATCAATGCCAAAGTGAATTTGACAGCCAATTTCAAAATGGCAAAGCTTGAAGGAACACAAGTGGAGGAACACGCCCTCAGTGCACCACATAAGACATCTGGCAAGAAGCAGGCATTAGTGAAAAGTGGGTTTAGTAATTTTTGTAAGTAAATGAAACAGTAAAAGTTGTTTTCTACTTTTGGAAATCATCCCAACTGAAATGTTACAGTTGTCTTTGCAATTAAAACCGTGCTTATGCTGGCTGGGCATGGAATGGAAGGGCTCTTTCTCTTCCCAGGGAATGCCACCCACGATGGAGTTATCCAGAATGGCAGGCTGATGAATAGCAAATACCTACAATAGAATCTGGCAAGAATTAGCAGCATATGAAGCCAAGCAAATGTACAGTATTGTAAAATCAGAATCAGCATCAGCCCCCACAGCTCTCATCATTCTACATCAAGAGAAATTATCTGGACTTTAGAGATTTTTCTACCTAAGGCGTGACTGGAGCAACTCACAAGCTGCTGTCAGCCATGCAATGCACTGGGATGCCACAAGATTAACAGAAAAGTGGGAAAGCTGATGGGTATGAACAGGCTACTGAAAATAGGATCTTCCGTTTGCTAAATGTGGGTTTAACTGTGGTCTGGAGTTAAAAAGGTAGCTGAAGAAGTTTCTATAAAAAGGCTGTTCTGTGTTTACATTGTATCTCTCATTGATGAAATCCTCTCAGTGCAGCAGTAAATGTACAGTTTTCAGGCTGACAGCTGGAACATCATGGGCTGAAATCTTTCCCACACCTCTCACACAAAAACACCAGCACTGGAACTTAGTTAACAGTTCATCTGTTTCCTGAACAAGAACAAAATCAGTTCATGTTCCCAGAACACTACTGGCTCTCTACTGGTGAAGGAACAGAAATGGCAGTGATCTCTTTTTTGAATAAATAAAATAGACATCTTATCTCTGAGTTAAGTGTCCATGTGACCAAGATTCATTTAATACACTTTTGGAGCAGAACATCATCTAAAATTCTTCAAAGCAGACTTCTTTTCCCCTATTCATTCAACAAACCATTCCTGGTTTGTTTTAGTAAAATTGTATTCTTGGGAATGCAGTAGTCTGTTACTTAAGTGTCAAAAGAAGAAGGATGAACAGCATTTAGGCAGCTAACAAAATGTAGGTGGTAGTAATTCACTTGTGCTCTCTCAAAAATCACTGTTCTACTTTTTAATAAGTATTGAAAATTTTTAAATTAATACTTTTTCAGAGAGGGAAGGCAAAATATTTCAAGTAAGAATCCAGCTGTGGGCCCCATTATATAGAGAGTAGGAATTCATGTAAGTTGTCCCAATCAATTATTGTCAGGAGAGCCACAAATCTCAGCTCTCTCAGTGTAACACGTTCATAAAATATTTTTGTTTCTTTTAATTCCTGGAATGATTTTTATTTCTTTTGTGAAAATACAAGATGAAAAAAAGATTGGTGTGGGATGTTGGTATTGTTTAACACTGAAAACACAACTGAAGGGATGCTTTTTAGAGCTGAACAATATGAAGACAAGAACCTTTGAAGGTCTTTGGCTTTCAAGTTGCAGAGCGTGTTGGAAGCTTAGACCAAAATGAATGATAGAAAGCAGCTAAAAAGCAGCTTAGGAAGAGGAAGGCCTTGTCAAATCAAATTTACCCCTGTTGCATTATTTTTAAGTAGTGCTATTACACAGCTCTTTATAGAATTCCTATGATGTTTAACAAGTATGACAACTTCCTGCTGTTTAAGATAAGAAATTATGAAAATAATGGGAAAATGTAAATCAACTGTCACTATCTGAAAGGCTTCTAGAGCATCACCTTAATTCCTGCTGTTAAAAAAGTTTCAAGGATTTGTAGTATTCATGAAGCAATCAGTTAGATAGTTAGCGCTTTATGGTCCCAAATGTAAATATTTTTTAACATTACTATTGCTGTGTATTTTAGGTGGAATCTACAGGGATACCCTGCTGTAAAACAGACAGGTAGATTGTGTACACCTCACTGCAAACTTCTCTTGGAGATAAGGTGCCCTCCTCTCACTCTTGAATGTCTTCTTTTTTCCCTTTTCTATTTTTTCCTAAACCCAGAAATATTTATAGGAAACATAGTCTATTTGCTCTCTATACATGAAAGAATATAATAGGTATCATAAACTATTGTTTGTCCTGCCCTTTCCCCCTGTGATATTGAAATTGGCAGAGAATTCATTACCTAATCTTCTTGCAAGTCCAAAGTCAATGAGTTTGATACTTGTACCAGTCTTGTTGACACACATAATATTTTCTGGCTTCAAATCCAAGTGGACAATACCCTGCTTATGAATGTATTGAACTCCTTCTGAAATCTGCTTCATGTATTTAATGCACTCTCTCTCTGTCAGTTCAAAGTCTTCATCAATGATTCGTTCAAAGAGTTCTCCTCCAGAAACCCTACGAAAGACAGAATAAAAAGAGACTTCTGTAACATATTCATTTGGGGAGTAATCAGCCTTTTTTTTTTTTACAGCAATACAGAGAGTTCAAGCTTGCAGCAGTCATTTCAGGATGCAATCTGTTTTGTAGTTGCATTTTCCATAGACACATGGAAAATGTGGGAAGAATCACCTCTTGTGTGTGGCATAAATCAATAGATGTTTTCTGTTCTGAATCTCTGTCGCAGGTGAGAGCTGTGAAACACCGATGTTGTTGTTCTGTGCTCTGTGATTGCCAGCCTGCTGACACGTGTTCGTAACACTGCTCCCAGCTCCGAGCACACATTTCCCACTTCTTCCTTCCCTCCTACCATCCATCAGTGCACAAATACAGATAACGTAATTTAGAAATAAAGAAAACTAAAATACATAGAATGGGTCCCAGGGAAAGAGGACAAAACTTCAAGGAAATTAGCAAAAATTCAGGAAAAAGAGAGATTGAGAGTGACAAAGGCTGACGAAGGAAGAATTCTGATGATATGGTTAATTGGAATGCAAAGCTCAAAGGGTAACTTACTGACCCAAGTGAGCTCAGAGGGAATTTCCTCCTTAGCTATGACAGGAGAAGGATACAACCCACAACACTTTCAGTGTTGGTATTTTTAGCTGAGCCCTCATCACACTCCTTGTAGGTCAATTCCATTTTTATGCTAATTTGTGAAATAATTGGTCTTTGCAGGGTAGCATCTCCTGGATTGAACTGCTCGTGCAACTGAAGTGGGGCATTTTAAACCTAGATTTAATAAAGCATAATTTAAATTGTGCCTTTTGGGTTTGCTGGGGTTTTTTTGTTTTGTTTTTGTTTGGTTTTGTGTTTTGTTTTGTTTCTTCAGGATTTTTTGTTGTGTTTATTTTTTTTTTTTAAATTCTGGGTAATCACTCAACTGGTTTATCTGCTTGCATCCAAAGATGGGAAATACTTTTTTCTTATGCTGTGGGTGAATGACCCGCAAAGAAAGGAGCACATAGTGAAGAGCAGCTTTGCTTTTAGAACTTAAGCACACCATGGTCTTTATATGGTTTAATATTTTGCAGTGTTCGTGCTTATTGCCAAATGCAGTTGCACATTTCAGTTACAGAAGGAAAACACACAACTGAAAAGCAGCCTTGCCATCTTTGCAGGCTGCCAGATACATGATTATATCCTTCATGTACCAAACTGAATTTGAAACGTCTGAAGTTCTGGATGCATTTCTTGCTTTGGCTATAAGATTTCAGAAAATATGTAATTAGAAATGCTATTGCATTTCCTATGAATATGAAAATAGTAAGAAGAGCATATGCTCGACAAACTGAGAGGTTATTTTGGATTAGAGCACATTTGTAACATAAAGCAATAGTATTGCCAGACCTGTTGAATAAACATTCAGGGAATCTAGCTTGTTGTTGCTTTGCTAAGACATTAACCAGTATGGGTGTTTATGAAAACATCTGCAGGCAAAATGTTTATATCTGGAGTGCTCTGCAATTCCAAATGATAATCATCCTCACACTAAAATGTACCAGTTGTTTCTGACTGTTTAACGCAGATAGTGACGACTTATTTGTACTATAAAAGTGCCATCCTTTTCAGATCCCTAAAGGGAAAACTTTTCGGAAATTGTACCGTTGTCTCAAGCACCACGTTTTAGGATATTTTTGTAAATGAGCTGCTGTTAATACATCTGCCTGCTGTTTTTACCATGGGAGCTCTCAACACTCTGGTAGCAATGGTAGATTAAACTGCAATGCATTTATGAGATGAATATTGTTGCATTCATATCAGGAGCCAAATCCAGTTTAATTCTTGCTAGGTTAGGAAGCTGAATAAAACCAGTGTGGATGAGGTTCTACACATACACAGGAGGAGAAGGTGGCTTTGTTCAAACAGTTTAACTAGTTCAGAATCTAAATCTCTACTTTTTCTGGATTCTCCTCTTTTCAGTATTCTCTACATGAGTCATACAGGAAAATATTCATGTCTGTGGAATCACAGAATACACATCTAAGTTTTGGTCCAGTAAGAACAGTGAGAAGAATCTACCTTAGGGTTGCCCAGGCAAATATTCAACTGCATTTTTAAAAATCTACATTAGGAAAGAAGAGAAAACCCAAGTAACTTGTACCAGCTTAAATCACATCAGATGACAGAATTTAGTGCTGAGATTTTGCTTCAATAATCTTAATTTGCAATACAATAATCTCCTTCTGATCTATGTAAAAATACACTGACTATGTGAAGTATATAAAACTTTGAGGCACTTATGCCCCAGTGCTGAATTGCATTGACAACATGCTACTATTTTCAGATTTACTTTTTCCACTGAGATACTTACAGCAGAACCGATTTGTTCCTATATTTGAAAAGGAAATGCCTGAGATTTGCCTCTGACTTCCAGTAAATGTTAGATGGAAAGGTTTCCAGGCAAGAGCACACCATTATAGTGTTTAATTTAAAAGTAATAATAAAAAGATTGGATTTTATTTTGAATATGAAATCAAACCATATAAAATAGTGTAATGAGAAATATTAAAAGCAGAGAGTATGAAGTTTAAAAGGTTCTAGGAAAGGTATGGGGATAAAATTAAAACAAACCATTTAGAAAAATATCAGGAAGAAAAAATCTAAGGGTGCTTCTCATCAATTTGAGTAGAAGGGGAGCTCCTAAATTCCAGTCACTGCTAAAATCTGATTTAAAGGAGACTGATAGCAGGTGAGCTTGATTTATTTTAAGTCCATGCATTTAAACTCTGATGGAAATAAAACAAACAGCTTGGATAGTAAGAATTTTAAAGATATTTCCCACAACTTCTTTGAATGCAAAGAAATATTGTATTACAGCAGAAATGATCCCTTGGGGGCTCTTTATCAATACAGGTGCAGTTGCTGGGCTGGGATTGTGTCAGCTGGATAACATGACAGTAGAGAGGCTACCAAGTCACCTGACACAGGTGTCACACGAGCACCTCACTGCCCAGACCTGCTCTGCTGCTGCTTGACACAATGGAAATGTTGTGGGGGAGCTCAAAAACCAGAGAAGGTGGCCACTCCAAACTAAATGCACATCCTAGTGAGACTGGGTAACAAAACTACTTTAAATTTGATTGCAGTTTTCTGTATTTTTAAAAAGTAAAACCCATTTGCTGCCAGGGGGGAGCTAATGGAGTGTAAAGCCATATGTTATTCCAGACTCTTTATACATGTCCCTGTTTTCCATTAGGTCTGCCAGCTCTCAGTTCCAAGCTAAGTAGGGTTCCCTTTCCTTACCATCATCAGTCTGCTCAACTGCTCAATTTAAAAATAAAAGCACCTTCCTGCACATAAGTTCCAGGGTTGTAAAACGCAGTCTCTGAAATATGCCAGTGCAGTAGAAGTTTGCACATAATCTAAGCAAGTGCCAAGCAAGCAAAATAGACATATAGTCTCTTTTGCCTCAAACAATTTATATCTTACTTAGAACTTCCAGCCAGCAAGAAAACTGCTTCTCCTTGCATCAGAGAGCACATGAAGTCGATGTAGCAGCAGAACTGTAACTAAAGTAATTTCTTGGGAAAAACATCAGCACAGATCGGGATTTAATTTACTTTCCAGCTGGTACTGCCACAAATGTGGGATTCACACTAAGCAGGTGCATTATGGATGATGCAGACATTGGTCATATTGGCCTTCATTGTTTGTGAAGCCTGTTCAACACATGTTTAGAACTGCCTTAAGTAAGAAAAGTTCTTCTCCTTAAACATATTTTTGGTTCTAAATGAAAGTCCAAAATGTAGATAACTTTGTTCTCACCTCTCCCAAGTGGGCGATAAGAGTAAGCTGAAAAACCCCACCACACGTACTTTAAGAAACAAGCAAACAAGACAATAAAAACTGTAGCACATTTTGACTGATTTTAGGAAGATTAACACAGATTCAGTTACACAGTTTAAACAAGTTGGATAAATAATTGGAAAAACTCGCAAGATCTGAAAAGCATCCAGGCCCTGCAAATCCTGAAGCGTTTGACAGTCCCGTGTCTGTAAGTTGCTACTTTTGTGCACATTATTATTTTCAACATTATTAACTTTGTTAGTGTGCTCTGCTTTATACTTACATTTCCAAAACCATAACGATGTTGGCTTTTTCTTCAAAGGCATCTACACACTGGACAAGTTTTGGATGATGTAGGCAGTTCATGATGCTGATTTCATCCCTTATGTTTTCTTTTTCCTTAGCAGAATATGCTTTGAAAAATTTTCCTGCCCAAACTTTTCCAGTCTTCTTTTCAACAAGCCTGAAGACTTGTCCAAATTTTCCCCTGAAAATATATAACTATTTCCATAAAATGTTTTTTGCAATACGTGGGCCACCACACATAGCAACAATTTACTAAATATTCCAGCACAACAATCTACTAAATATTCCAGCACAACAATTCCATTCTGAAATAAAAGTATCTTAATATCAAGTATTATTCTATACTGATTTTGTGCAGAGCAATCTGCAGGAACTTTTGAATGAATACCATGTTTAGAGATACTCTGCCATTCCAGTTATCAAGTCTTGTATAGGAGGGTTCAAAAATTGGGACTCCTACCAGGCTTTAATTCAGGTCTTTCTGTACACAGTTTTCTGTAGGTCATAAACCTCTGAAGGGGCAGCAGATGGGACATCTCAGGTACAGGATGTAGGTAAAATCAGAATCTGAATGCTCAGGGCTTCAGTGCTATTGTTTCCCATTGCTATGATGTACAATTCTACCTCTGTGTTACACTTCTCAGGATTTTTTATTGGCAGCACACAGGATCCCCTGGCCTTCAGCACCAATCACTGAGAGATTATCATGGCCTGCAGTTCACACCACCACGAGCTGGAGCCCTGAGAAACACAGCCAGACTAATCACTGACCTTCTCTCAGCAATAGTATTAATGCTCTTGGGATTATGGCCACTGTCAACAGAGATTCCAGCCCGTGGGCAGGATAATCTTATTACTACTAATGGATATAATGGAAATGCAAGTACACAATGTGTACCTTTTTTTTCAGATAGCTTTTAGGACACTGAAAAATGAATGAATCCTCTAGCTTTGTTCATTTGTGGGCTCCGTTTTCCTTGCCAGAAATACATGTAGTACTTATTTAAAATTATCAGCTAATAGGAGCAAAGGATCTTTATGGAGTGGAGGCCAACATATATTAAAATCTATTTTTACCACAACAAAGGAGCCCAATTGGGATGTTGAAAGTGCAAGACAGTCAAAGAATAAATGCACATGATCTTTATAACGGGCTGGTAGCCTTGAAAACTGTGTGTCTTCAAAAGCACAGTCCAGTACTTACGATCCCAGTCTTTCTTCGATGTTGTAGACATCTGACACCTTCTGTTCCGTGTTGATTGTAACCGTCCGATATTCGACCTCTGTTTCCTTCCCCTCTACAAGTAAGTGTTAAGGACCACGATTAAAAAACTCCAGAAAACCTGAATGAAGAACACAGATTTGCATTTGTCCTGTTTAAAACATGCACTTACCATCATCAGATAGCTCCGCTTCATCCTCTTTAGGTTCTGGGATGAAAATAAAAGGACATGAATAAATTTTTGTATGGGATATGGTACTTACATAAGATAGTCAAATTATTCACAGTGACGTGGACAATGGATAGACCCTATGGCAAAGCAGCAAAAAGCAGTCAGGGAGTTTGTACATTAACTTCATAATTAAAATCTCTTCAACCCTTCTTCATCACTATTGACTATCCAGTCACAATCTAGTCACCATTCCTGAATGAATCAAGTTCCTGTGGTTTGCAGTACTTGTCAGTTACACCTGCCTGCTAGAAACATCAGCATACTGCATCAGTTCAAAGTCATCTGAGAAATACCTTTAGGAATGCCTCAGGGAATAAGCAAATAAATTAAAAATATTAAAATCAATAACACTTCTTGTTCAATGACAATTTTTTCTTGGCTTTGATGTGCCTTTTTTGGATTGTGGAGCCAAAAGTTAAGCAAGTTTGTGCATGAAAAGATTCCCTGCAAAGCATGCAGATGAACTTTGCAGACTCAAGATACTGAGAAAATGTGAACAGCATGCATTCCCCTGAGCATGGCTGAATTCTGTAATCACTGAGGTCCAAAAGGAGCCTCAGTTCTGCAGATGGACTCAAAGACAGGTGAACCCAGTGACCTAAGTCAGAGTAAAAGCTGGTCTGAGTGTCCTGATTTTCATTTCTAATTTTCATATGCGTGAACTGCCAGTAGCACTGCTTTTTGCCTGCGGGTATGAGGGGAAAGGGGCTATAGCTGGAATGCTGTCATACATTACTTACACTGCTTGGGCTTGCTCCTAAGACCTGTGGCTTTGACTAGTAATTTGAGAAACTGCAAAGGCTGTTTGTTTCACAGTGACCTGTTCAATTCTCCCTTTAGCTGCTGAAGCTGCACTTTGCCATCGTGGAGTGCAAGCCTAACCAAGGGATTTATCCCCCCTGTGTCAACAGATTTGTGTTACGAAACATTAATGCAGTACTCTGGGTGCTGTTAGGTGCTTTAGAGCATAGAGTTAGATGCAGAGGATGAGAAGAAAACAACAGAAATAAAGGGTGCAGGGTGAGCAGATAGCTGGTCTGAGGCATCACCCTGTCACATCCTACACAAAATGCTGCATCTGTGTGCTGGTAGCAAAGCCAATCAAGTGGATAAAGTGTTGCTAAAGCCTTACTCTTTTTTTTTTTTTTTCCCTGGAGTTGCAACCCTTGCATGTTCCTGCACAGACGAGCTGGTTTGCAGAGACCAGAAGAGCAGGGAGGGAAGGGAGCCTTCCCCACCCGGGGTAGCTGTCCTCAGACCTTCCTCAGCTACAAACCACTCCTGCACAGAGCACATCACATTTTCCTCCCCTTTTAAGGGCTGTGTAAGGGAGCTGCTCCCAGCCAGGCTGCCAGTAGGTGATGTCTGCCAAATGCTGCTCAGGGAAGAAGTCACTGCCCGGTTCTGCAGCGACATTGCATTAAAGCCATGGAATAGAAACATTTTGGTTCACCAGTGGAAGCCTAAATTATATAAGTGGAACATATCTGAGCTTGGTAAGTGCTGAGTAGCTGTGCTAAAATCTTTCTCAGAAGTGAGTCAACAGTACCAACTTTTTCTCAAACATGGCATTGCGTGCTTTAATCTACTGTGACTTACAAGCTTATTTTAGTAGCTGTTTTCTTTAAATGCACAATGAAAATTTAGCCATGCCTTTCTTCACTAAGATCATACTGACATTGCTAATATGTGCTGGCCACCTCAGTATGAAAATCAGTAATCAGACTTCCTGGCAGCCTAGAAAATCCCAAGTTACTCAGCTGAGTGTTTACATGGATGACAGCTTAAAGTCCTGACTTTGACAGGTGCTGAACACATGCATTTTCCACTGCCTTTAATTAAAGCACCAGTTATAACCACACAATTGAAAAATCACTCTTTAGATGACTTGCTCTTTCTCCACGCTATCTGCAGTATCAAGAATTGAAATCAATAAGCCCTGGGAATTGAGAGCACAAAGACAACCCCCTCCTCCTGCCACGAGAACACATTTTCTTTTTGCTCAAAACAACTTTCTTGTTGCTTTTTAAATGTGTATCACAATGACGCATACACTTTCTAGCCTTTTGTATTAAATCTATGGAAGCAAATGTGCAGTCTGAAAAAGAAAAATATCTCCTTTGCTTTGGTCCTGTACAGGTAGTGCTTGCTCTAGAAAAGAGAAGAGTCAGGTCTCCAACCCTAGAAGGTGTTTGTCCTGTAGCTAAAGAAAGAGGGCATTCAAACACAGGGATTTCATTATGAAGAGCCAACACCATCTAGCTTCATTTCAATTTTATTGCTACGCGTAATGTTATTTTCCCCTCTTTGAAGAGAAGCTGCATCTTGATTTAGATTGGTTTTAAATCTTGCAAATAGAGGAAAGTAATTTCTCAGCATGCATCCCATTTAGCACTTGAAGAGAAATATGATTTACTTTTGTTTAGAAACGTCTGTTGGGAGGCTTACACACACACAGTTGTGTGATGCTGCATCACTTTGCTGTCATTTTGTCTTGCTTTAGTGGTAAAAGATAACTTCACAAGGGTTATGTGGAACACTTAAAGCTCCAAAGGCCTGCACATGTAAATAAGGAGGGAGAGATACAACATACAGACCACTTATCAAAGACAGGAAAAATAGTTAAATTCATTATTCCTGGCTGGGCTTTTTGGTGAGGTGACTATCAAAGTCATGCTTGTACAGTAGGTAGATGGAGGTGTGCACAAATGTACATGGTCACTTTCTGGTTTTGAAAAATAATGCTCACATTTGTGTGTTTCAAGTTTTAGTACCAGTTTCTGAATAATTTCTACAATGATCCAACTCTCCCTATCAGCCCTTTGAGAAGATCTTAAATAAAAATTAAGAAGTAAAAGATACTGAAAAATATTTTTAAAAGTACATGCAACTGTAATCAAAACCCCTAAAAATATTTTTGGCATCCATAATGCTAGAAAACCAACATGCTAAGTAGGAGAGCCTTGAATTCACAGGCTGAGTGTACTGGGGGACACAGCACTGAGGTGCACTATCATGCTGGGATTGAAAGCATGGGAACTACAGCTAGCTACAAGGTGCCAATTCATCTTCTGCTTCATATTTTGTGCTTGGCTAGCAGCAAGCACATTCATTATTTCCAAAAGCAAATTTGGGATAGTGTTTATGGCTTGTTTTTCCACGGTGTGTCCAGAGCAAACTTAATGAATCCATTGGTGTATTTCAGGTAAGCCACCAGTCATCATTTTCCAGCTGGGCATGGAATGAATGTGTAACGTGTGAAAGGTTTAATCTCACATTACCTGTGCACTGAACTGCAGAATTCTGTCAGCCAGCACTCACCCAGCAAGCCAGAACGAGAATTATTGCTTGCTTTCACAAGGCAGGGATTTGGGATCCCTGAAGCCAAGTTTCCACACTGGATGCATGCAAAACTGATGTGCTCAGACCCCCAAATGAACTCTGTGAAGGACCTGAGCACAGTTACAGCCCAGCACAAGCATTCACCGCACAGACACGTGGGATGGAGTGTGTGCAGCGGTCTGGCCTCACTAAGGAACTCTTACGGTAGAGTTCAATTGAATTTAGATTTTTTTTTCCTCTTAGGAGCTAACCTTCTTGTTTCTCTCCAACTTTTACCAGCTCAGACTCTTGGCTGGGCTCGCTGATGCCGTACACGTTAGCAGCTCGCACGCGGAATTTGTACTCCCGGTCAGCCTGCAGGTCCTGCACGTTGAAGGAGGTGCTGCGGCAGGTGGTGAGGTCTGTCCATTTGTTATCCACTGAGTTCCAGATCTCCACGGTGTAGGACTGCACGGCACTGCCACCATCATAAGAGGAGCCATACCATGAGAGGGTGAGGGAGGAGCTCCGTATGTCTGATGCACAGGGAGTTCCGGCAGGTGGGTCTGGTTTATCTGCAAAAATGTACACAAAGCACACCATGAGGATAAGAGATAGAACTTCCATCAGGATATTCCCAGCCCTAGCTAACTGTCCTCTTTCCATTCCATTGCTCTGCTTCACAGCTATCCTTACAGAAACTGTGGGGACTAAAACCAGCCCCAGCAATGCCTGCAATCTCCCACAGTAGTGCAAACCACTCCTTGGTGATCTTCCTTAGAGGAATACCCCTGTAACAGTCCCATCACTGTGACGCACTTCACACTTTCTTCAGCTCCCTTCATCTTCTTCCACACTTCAGGGCCACTGCTCACCTTTCACAGCCTCACAAAGTGCCACTCATCCAAATACACCGAGGTATCAGAAATACTAAAACCAGTTTGTCGCCTTGGAAACAAGGCCTTGAAGGGTGTCAAGTTTATCTGCCAACAATTTAGTGAACAAATTCATCTATTTGAAGTTTTTGGAAGTCTAGTGCACTTTTCGGTAACAAGGAGTTCAAATTAGAATATATAATTTAAATAGTGAGATTTTTTAGATCTCACGCATTTTGGAAATTGTTAAGGAAGTGGAAGATAGAAACTTCTGTATTTCCTCAGCTAGCAGATTGCTGCTGTAGTCATTTACGTGAGTAGATCCAATATCACCAGAACCTGGTGTGCAGATGTGCAGCCAACTATGCAAACATCTGAGAAAATACAAAAGCCTTGCAGTTATATGACTTTTTCAAGATTTAGTCTAATGATTAATCAGCAAAATTAATGTTCTTCTAAGATAGAAAAATTACGACTTTTAAAAGAAATTGCTAGAAAATAACTGTGGAAGTTAAGCACTTCAAAAGACTTTTAAGGGAACAAATAGCTTCTCTGGAAATAATTCTCTCAGAAATAATCTAGCAAAACCTACAAAATAATGATGATGTTGATCTGGATGAACTAGTGGCCAAAGGTTGAAAGAGAAATCAAAGGATGGGATAAATGAGAGAAGATGAAAAGAAAAATTATAGAAAGTGTGAGATGCTACAAACAGTGGTTACACTGGACATGGACTGAGAAAATCCTGTTCCATTTTGCTCGTTCAAACTGCTAATGGACATTATCACTTTTTCTATAGGAAAGGCAGAGCTGACAAAGCAGGCAAAAAACACCACCACTTTCTCAGCAATAAAAACATCCAAATGATTGGGAAAGCTGTTGTAGACTTTGATCAAAGCCTTACTGTGACAGACTATATCCGTCTACACTCAAATTATTATTCCCTGGAAAATTACTGAGCTGACAGAAATAGCCACAATTTGTCAGAAACATGCCTTTGGTTCTTGGACAGAGGAACCTCTCCTCTGACTGCTGTGGTTTAACTCACAGAGAAGAAAATTAGGACAGTCTAATCTGATCAAGATAGTTAAGTATCAGTTCACTATTTGGAAGAGTACAAGTTTCATTGCCCAGTGACTTCCCTGAAAAAAATTTTTAGTTCAGTTGTGATGAAAAATACATCTCCCGTCACAACTTAAACATATTAGAAGATATATAAATAGAAATTTTCAAGTATGAGGGAAAAGACTGAGGGGGAGGAAGGGAGGTGGACAGCGAGTTTGCCACTGCATTCAGTATGAGAACGCCCAGGTGGAAGAAAAAGTGACTGCCAGAATCAAGATTATGTTTATTCATTTTGGCAACACTTGAAACACCATTCCACTAGGAGTCATCATTATACAGTGCATCTCTTGTTAAACACATGTCAGAGACCAGATGTCCTTAACCTCTGGAACAGCTTATTGTCCTGCTCAGTGGTCACATTTTACTCACCTCATTTTCTGGCAGAATGGAAGGGGCTATTAGCAAGCATGAATTTATAGAGTAGATATATAATGAAATGAATTACAGAGGAGTTACACGATTTGTCTAAGATTAGAAAGAGAGATTGTAGCAAAGATGAGAATTGAAACTTGATCTCCTGGTGCCCAAACAGCAGCACCCCGCTTCCCTATACTGATCCTGTCTCAGTCTCCCGAAGCTGCAAGAAGTGAGGATTCAGTGCTCACACCATTTAGAGTATCAGCACCTTTGCACCATACCCAGAGCACCCACCAGAGAGCTGCTGGCATGGCGCACATGGATTGTATGATTTTAGTCAGACAGCGGCAACAGCATCTTCTTTTCACTACAACTTATTATCCATGCAGACCTTGCTGGGAATGATTTTCTGTCCTTTTCAAAATCTTTACAAAAGAGGAATATTCAGCCCTGTGTCTTGTTTTCCTCCTATGTAACCATCACTGCATCATCTCAAAATGAAGATAGCAGAACTTGAATAAGTAATAGCTGATTTATCCTAAATCCAAACAGAACAGAACAGTTGCTGATAGCAGGAGGAAAATACTTGGAAGAAAAAGCCAAGCCAGTAGTCCATCACCTTACAGTGGCATCTGCTGAGGTTTGTCAAAGCAGTGCAGATTCTTGGACATCTGCAATGCACACAGCCAAACCTGGCTGTATGTGTTGCTTTAAAAATAAAGTGTTAGGTTGCTTTACTGGTGTGCACTGAATTTCTGTGAAGAAAATGTGCCTATCTTTCAGTATTTGCAGAGCATGGTAGCCTACTTCCTGTGCAGGACGTGAAAATACACTCTGTCACTGCTGACTTCCACCACACTTCTCTTTCCAAATGAAACTCTGAGCATGATTTATCAGTTGCCTGGGTCTCAGTTTCCTCAGTGAGCTCTCTTTCCATGACTCACCTAGACAACTGCAATCCCTTTGGCCAGCATGGTTTACAGAAGCAAGGCTTAGGTATGTGAGCACTGCAGAGAAAACATTCATGGCCAAGGGGACATCAGTGGCAAAGGAAATGCTACACGGTTTTAGACTAGTATCTGCTAGTCTAAAGCCATGTAGCATTTCCTTTGCCACTTGGGAATATTCCTACATTCCTAACGCATTTTCCCCAATAGGCAGAGATGAAAACCTGCAACCTTGGCTGGAGTCTGGTGAGCCAGAAAGATGCACGTTTCTATTTGAAGTCTATGATGTGCTGCTGCTTGCAGATCTGTTCAGTGTATAAATACTGTAGTAGCTGCTATGGGAGATCATAAACAGGAATGCAAGCCTAATCTTTGCTCTTTTTTAATATGACAGACATATATGTACCATTTTACCATGCTCAAAAATGATTTGATAACAGACTGGATGGTATTCTACAGCTCTGCACATTCAGAGAATCTGCAGATGGTCTCTCCATGTGTCTGTTTTGTTTCTCAACAGTTTATTCTATGGGGATTTTAAAGGTTACCCTGTATTCATCTGTCTGTATTGAAAGCTAGAATATTTTGCCAAACTACATTCCCTTCTGGAATATGAAATCTCTATCGGCACAATTAACTGCTTCCAATAAAAACATCCCATGGGTTGAGGAGGGGTGTGGAAGACAAGCACAGTTCTCAATTTTGTCCTTCAGTTTTAGTGTTTGCTATACCATTAATGTCCCTGGGCTGCCTGTCTCCAATATTCCACTGCATGTCATGTGCAGTCTTTGACACACAGAGTCATATTTCATATTTGGGCTCATATTATGAGGGCTTTACATCGGCTTTATTGGACCACAATTTTGTTCTTCCTGTTCTGGACCAAGCCATAGCTACAATCCAATGTGTGAGCTAGAAGGAAGGGAGAGCATCCAAAAGTGCACTTGTGTACATTTCTATAGGAGAAAGAACTAATTTAAAATACTGAGCTCTACCTTCAATTTCACTGTTACATGCAGCAAAAGAAAGCCACCATAAAGTATCTTCACTATATGAAACTAGGGGTACTCCAGCCTTGGCTAACTTACAGCAGGTACATAACCTCTAAATCAAGACTTATGATATTCTAGATTGTCATGGTCAGACTGGCTGTATCCACACAGTCCTGTTGAACCTGGTCAGAATCCTATAAACTCCAAAGCCTTTGCACGTAAGTTTCTCTAGAATATCAGTAGGGCTGCCCCAAGCTGGCTTCCAAAGCCTTGTGGCAGGCAAAATAGCTGGATAAGCAGTTAATTCGGCCTCAAACCTGAGTCAGGGACTGTTTTCACAGCAGCACAGAGACTGCATTAAGTCACTGACACCAGCAGCACAGAGGAAGCAGCAGGAGCGACTCCTGTGTGCTGTAAGACATAACTCAAGCAGAGAGGAGCAAGAGGGACTAGAGGTGATGTGAAGGAGGGCTCTATTGCTTTGTAGCCCTTTGTGCTCCAGCAAACCAGGCACAGACTAAAACTCCCTTCTTCTCAACAAAGGGAGGTCTAAATTACCACTACCCTGAGAGCAAGGAGGTCAGATTCCAGTTTATTCTTTGTGGTGTGCATTCCTTAGGGCAAATGATAATGTCAGGAACTGGCCTCACATGAAATGCGTAAGCCACTTTAAAGACCGTACCAGAACTGAAACACACACTTGTTATTTACTCTCAAACTGAATTCAGCTGCACTCCTTCCTCAGATAAATTCCCAGAAATATTTTGGTAAACAGGTTTTGATATACGGCCTGAACGAAACTTTAATTAATTTGTATTTGTGCACTCTGAGAAACATAAAACATGAACGTGCTCAGCCTTTAAATCATTGCTATTTATCAGACAAATTTGACTCGATGTCCTCGCCTTTTTTTTTCAGTGGTGTATTGGTTAGAGCATGGTGCTAATAACACCACGGTTGTGGGTTCAATCCCTGTACAGGCCATGCACTTAAGAGTTGGACTCGATGATCCTTGTGAGTCCCTTCCAGCTCAGAATATTCTGTGATTCTGTGAAAATTCCTTCACATAAGGAAAGGGACTTTGTCTCTTTCTGCATAGGAGGCAAACCCACAGCTCATCCAGGACACTCACATAACATGAAACTGTGCTCTCTAGACCTCACAGTCTTCTCCATGTGGCTCAGTTTACAGAGCTCTCAGAACACAAGAACCATTCCAAGAGACCAAAAAAGGCAACAATCTCCTTATCTAACTGAGTACAGGGAAATGGAAATGGTTCTGCTACTTGCTGTGAGGGTCAGGCTGAGCCAAGGCAAGGCGATAGGGTTTGCTGTGCATTAAGAGCTTGCACAGCCCTGGCTCTTAAGCAGAGATGTTGTTCTAGCAGAAAGCTTCTGAAAACTGAGAACAGTATAGCCACAGCCCCTGAACAGTTTTTTTCCCCCTTCTTTTATGAACAGAGACAGCACTGAAGCAATGTCTCTGAAGTAGTTTTCTTTATCTGTTCTCAAAATTGGATTGTTTTCTTTCTAAATCCAGTTATCATATTACTGTATAATACTATTATTAGCTATTGTGATATTTGTCTGCCAGATAAAGAACAGACAGAAAGAAACAATTCAATTCCATTCCACAAGCTGTTTAGCCAGGGAAGGTATTTAATATGCTGCAAAAGCCAGTTGAACACTGTCCATGCCGACAGCATTGGCAAAGCTTTCGTTTGAAATCCATCAGCAGGAGAAAAGCGAAACCATAAAAGGTCATAACTGAACTCGGCACTATCGCTGACAGGGCTCGGGGTTATGGCAGACCTTGCTGCTTTGCTCGGAAAACTATGCCCTGCAGCTCTTTTTCCAGGGGAGAGGAGTGCTACAAGTAGAGATATTATTACCCCTTAACCCCCTCTAACAAATGTACAATCCATATGTTAGTGTACTATAGGTTTAGGATAAAGTTAAACTAGAAAGTGCCTGTGTTCTCCTGCAAAACAACTCAAGAGAAACTGAAATGAATATGAGTTTTCTCCTAATGAAACAGCCTCCCCAGCAGAGGCAAGGACCCCATGGTAAAAGATTTGTTAGCCCAGAGTTTGAAATTTACACGTCCCCTGTAAAATGCAGTGCAGAATGCTCTCACCACATTGCTCCTCCTGACAACTCTGACATAAAACTAAGTTATTTAAAAACTGCCCTTTTGAGACCTGTGGATAAAGTAGCTCCCAAATACTGGTGGCCCAGAGCATCACTTTGTGCTGTCGGGGTAACTGAGGCATGAAAGTGTAAAATGACCTTGCCCAAGGACACACAGGAGAATGGAGCTGGGAACGAAACCAGAGCTCACCGCTCCCACGCAAATGCCCTCAGCACAAGAACATCTCCTTCTGCCACAGGCCTAATGGAACAAACAAATATATAATGCATTCTCAGGAGCCTTTTTCTAAACCATCTGCTCCTGAGCCTGAATCAACAAGCTGTTCAGATTACTCATGTGCTACACATTAGGTATCTGCTTTGATAACTGATTGAATCAGAGCTCCCAAACCTGTCCACTGAAAGGCAGAATAAATTTTAGGAGCTTCCCTAGTAGGACTATCAGTGGATTAGTCTCCACTGGAGTGAGTTTGAGTCCTAGGAACCCCATGTTCGCGTGCAGGAGCTGTGATTAGTAATTTTTGAGTAACTAAGATATCCCTAAGATTTAACAGCAGGTAAAATACAGGAATTTTGTTGTGATTATCAGGATATTTATTTTCTTCCTCGAAATAAAGCTGAAGGTATGTATCAGGAAAAAGCAACTATGCACAGAGTTCTACCGAAATTTCTCTTAACAGAAACGATGTTGAAACTAGGTGGCCATTCAAGGGATAAACCCAGATTAGTGTACCAGCACTGATGCATAGAGCAGGGTAAGCTGGTTTTCCTCTACCCATTTTTATCTTTCTGTGAAAATTTAATTTTGGTACAGCTGCAGAGTTTTGCCACTATGCATTAGTGGGCGGCTGACAGTGGAGGTTACTACACTCTTGAACTACAACAGCAGGAACATAAGACATCTCTTCCTTAACCATCAGTGTAGTTGCCCTTTAACCATAAAACCAGTGACAAAAATAGTCCAGCAATCCAGAGGAATTTGAAAGGTTAAAGGTTACAGAGCGAGTCCACCCACATATTCTTAGGAAATTCACTGCATTCTTGACCTGACTGTAAACAGGGAATCACATGAATACTGCAATATATAATCTGATCATTCTCAAAAGAAGAACTGCAGAATCGTTCATATTTGCACTTCTGAGCTGCAAAAGTCTGTGTCAAATGTCTACGGATGTCTCGCTCCACTGTCTGCTTCCCAGATGTCTGCACTTACTTTTCCAGAGAGGGAACACAGAACCCTGACCACTGGGTCCTCTCTGTCTGAGCAGTGAGCACTGAGTCAGATTTCTCAGGATCTCACACAGTACATTCACAATGCTGAAAGGGTCACTGTGCGCTGCTGGTTTTGCTACCATTTTTCCTTGTAACAGAGTTTCAGGGCAAAAAATGAATGCTAATATAGCTTACATATATGAGGCTTGTGGAACCAGAACCAAGCCCTTCATAGCAGCAATTAATAATCCTACCATTACATTCAATGACTATTGGGGTTAGTGATGATCAGACCTTGTTCTCAGCTAAACGTGTATTATCTCGTTAGTGCTTGGAAAGACTGTGCTCACACAGATTTGGCTAAAGGCATGGAAGTAACACCTTCCTCACAGAAAGTAACTTCCCCATCCCAAGTCAAGTATGAAATGGAGCAGAGGAGCAAGTATTAGTGAATTCATGTTGTATTACTTGCATGCCTGTGTGCAACATGCTTATGTGTATATATATACATATATATATATATATATATGTATATATACACGTGTGTGTCTGTCTGTCCTTGAGTACTTGGTTTATCACTTTCCAGCTGTGGAGAAGGCTGCAAAACACAGTGCATGCACCAATGCTTAGAGTAATAAAAACACCATAACTTTTAACTTTAGGCCTCTCAGGGTCTAATGACATCGCTCTCATTCTTTGCGTATATCTACCATAGAGCTTACTAATCACCATGATATTTATATATTTGTGTGTGTGTAATACATATGTAGATATACATATATACACACAAAATACCACACCAGGAACAATACAAGTCCCAAAGGATTTATAAAAGACAAACAAGGTTGATCAAAATCAGCCCCCAGGCAGGTAGTACATGTGTTTCTACTTCTATCTTTTAAAGAGTAAAAGACAGTGCTAATATCCAAATTATTCACCAAACACTGATCATCAGAAAGCCCCTGCATAGTAGGCATGGAAACATGAAGCAATTTGCTCAAAAGCATGAAGCGAGCTCATGGCATAGCTGCAGAATGGATTATTTCTCTAGTGCCAGATACCCTTGTTGAATACTGTATTATTCTTCTGACAGTTTGTCATAGTATCCAGCTTGAGCCAGTATGAAAACCAAGTCCCTTTTTCAAAGGTAGTTGCAGACCTGGGTCTATCACAGAGCTAAAATGCTCAGAATCATAAATTTGATAAATATATCAATATACATGCAATAAATGGCATGAAAGGAATGAATAGTCCTTGCTGTCATTGCAAAGTGAGGGCTCTACCTTGCCTAAATCAGTCATATCTTACACTAAGCTCATCGTTGGCTCATTTAACAGCTTAGGCAACACAAGTCTGCTTCAGCCTGACACACTGTCTCCTATAAATCATTAGCTCAATCTCACATCAGGCTGTTTCAGTTTTGGAGCAGAAACACATTACAAGATCTCCCTAGAGACATCAGTCAGCTAAGGAAATTGCTTGTTTAAGAGAGCTGATCATAACAATAGAGAAGAGCTCAATATGGACATTTTGGGACCCGTTGACCCTTTAAAAGAAGATACTTGGATGTCTCACAGACTTGCAGGTCTCCCAATACTATTAGTGCTTGTACAAAGTTACACAATGAATCCCAAGGCTCAGTCCTTGTGGCTGAGTGCTGTGTGCTCAGCACCACACCATTATTTAAAAAGTCTCCTCTAAGTTGTTTACTTATCAGTGCATCTGCTGTGTGGACTGCACACAGCTCACACTAGAAGCTGAATGTAATGGACAATTTGTTCACTGATATTCATTAAAGGAAAAAAAAACCCCTTAGAATAAAGTTGGGCTTCTTTCAAGAGCATCTTTTCCCATTGCCCAAACTGCATCAAATCATAAACTATTCAAATGCTTTAAATGTCCAAACCCTTGCACAGTTCAAATAAGATTGTAATTGGAGCCTGAGTCTGACAGTTAAATTTAAGACTTTGGGAGCTAAATTCAAAGGAATGCAGGGTATCTTTGTTTCCCTAAATGTCATTATTAAAAATAATTTCTACAAATTGTACCCAGATAGAGTTTAATACCTAGGACTCAGGGTTTAAATCATAGCAGGATCATTTCTGATTTGAATCCTGGAAGATAAGTTCAATCCTTTGTCCTCTGATTGGAAGTTAGGACAATAATGTTATTTTTTTTTGTGAAGAAAATCTTTGACAACTGCAAGTATAAAACCAAGATCCAGGATGGTCTTAAATATCCTCAGGAAGGTCTTTAGACCTTCTGTTCAAAGCAGGATCAGCTATAAGGTCAGACCAGATTGTTCAGATGCTTATCCAGTCTGAACTTGAATACCTCCAGGGATGGAAACTGCACAACTTTTCTGGGCAACCTGCTCCTTGACATGTGCTACAGTCCAAATTTAATCTGAGAAATGTTTATTGGAGTCTTTCACATCAGAAACTTGCCCATCAGAATGAAGACTTCACAACCTACATGGTTATAAGAGGTAATAATAAAAATAAATACCTCTTTATTTCCATATTTATTTCATTTTATATTTTAACAAATGTCTTTGATTTCCTGAAATTCAGAACAGCCAAGCCTGTTATCTAGCTCTTTGAGAAACACAGCTCTGAGTCTGCTCAGGCGCACTCCTCCAGAAAGCAATTGTTCTGTATTTGTAGCTTCCATGTAGTTTCAACACATTCAAGGCTTGGCTGTGGAGTGTGATCAGGCAGCAGCGTTTTGAGCACACAGCATGCACATGCATGTGCATTTTCTTGGTAAACTTGCAGGGAGGCAGCTCACACAGAGTGTAGAGCCTTATTATAAAGAGCTGTGGCAAACAGAGCTGATCTCTAGCACCAGGACTTTCTCCACAAATGCTTCTTATGAAAGTGGGGTCAGGACAGGGAGGGCAAGTTTCTTCCCAGTACTTGCAATGGAACAGAGAGAAGGGACAGGCAGGAATTTAGGACTAAGGATGAGCTTTGGTAGACTCAGAAGTCTGAGGTTTTTTCACATTTAGAGAAACATGGCTTCCCTATTTTGACAGGCTTTAGAGAAAAGTACCCTCCAAATTCAGTGAACATTTGACACCTTTAAAGGTGCAAACAGTGTGAAGGATTTTATCTCACTAGTGAGATTCTAACCCCATTCCTAGAAGGAAGACATTTTTGCTCCCTTTTCCTACATTTTTGAGTGCCCAGATGGAAGAATCTGGCTTTAAAATGCATGTGTAGCAAACTAGGAGTCGTGAGGCCTTGTCATGCCTTTGGCAGTGCTGACATCAGCGAGATGTCTCACTGAAGAGCTTGGCAATTTTACAAGATGGAATTTATTCTTTTTAGCTGGAAACAGAGAGCTTGTCATCAGCCAAAACACATGGCAAACTCCTGCATATTGTAAGGATTCTTCACCCAACTCTCCCAAAAGCATCTCTGGGAATCCCACGGTTCTCTGGCACATTTCTTAGGGAAGAGCAAAGCAGGAGGCTGAGATGTAGCTTTATAAGGTTATAGAATTCAAAGACTTTCAAACCAATTAACTCCAAAGGATATAAAACAGTGACTTATATAATAATGAGTCAAGGCTCACACAGTAACAAGATAATAGGAATTGTCGGCCTTGTGCAGCTAAAAAAAATCCATCTTGCCCAATAACCTGCTACAATTAGCTGCCTGCAACAGTTGCCTAGGAAAGAGCGAACAGGAGGGAAATGTAAAGAGAAGGTAATCTCCTGCCATTCTTCTAGCTGCTAATCAGCTGTGTTGGGGTTTTGCAGCCAAAACCTATACCCAGACCAATGTATATAATTATTTGAGGACCAGTGGTGTTAATTTTTAACCTAGCTATACTTGTGACCTGTACAACCCACTGTTGGAAGGGGTAGTACAATTTATCTATGCATCATGGGAAAAATACTGATTCTATTTTCTTCTGTTCTTGAATTCTCTGGCACGTTGCTGGAATCTACTTGATATTTTTATTCATCCATTCAGTTATCTTTTAACTGCAATGAAAGCCACAGACTGGATGAAAGGAATTCATTTAAATAACTAAGAAGCCTCTACTGACAAGATGTAGAGCAACATGCAATTGAGGCACATTCAGTCTGCTTCAGTGGCTTTTGTACCTGAAAGTGTGATTCTACTCATTAAACTTCATATGGTATTCCTTGGATTGCTGGAGTGAATCTCCAGTCCACCTTGGGTTAAAGGTATTTTGCCACTGATTTCACTGGAGTCAGATATTCACCTCTGGCCTTACACCCACGTTTCTTGCCTTGCTCACACCCTCGGGACTGTCAGGGCACCACCTTTTGGGATAACCCCTCTGCAGGCCACAGCTACAGAGTCCAGCAACAGACCCACCCCACAGACTGATGTTTTAGCCAAATCATATCTTAGCTTGCAGAACTTCCCTGGATTTTCCTGGAAACTCTTTGCTGTGCACCCACACCAAGGTGGGTTCAATTAGCCCTTTCAGAGCTAGATGTCACAGCTCTAGATTTTGGCTGATCCTCACTAGGCTGCAGTTTTATCTGCAAATATACTGCAACTGTCTACCAGTCTACATCTCTGTGCAGCTGTCCACAGCCTGCTACAACAAACTTGATGGCCTGGGAGTGTCACCTGACAAGGCTGTTTGAAGCTTTAAGATACCTGTGTAAAATCCCACATATGAAGAGCTCCATATTCAAAACAGAGTTTCTTTATTCACTGCTTTCTGCCCCTGTGAAACAGCAGACCGTGGTAGGAATTTAAAATGGAGACATGAGCTGTTTTTATCTCATGGAGTTTTTTGGTTTCTTTTTTTTGTGTGTGAGCTATTTTATACCTTCATCACCATGGAACTTATAATTTTTCCAAACAAACACAGTATGGCCCTACTGATCTTGCTCACAGTCAATGATTACAATTATTACAATGCCACTGTCCATTTTCTGAAGTACTAGCTTTTTATATCAATCTTCTTAACTGATTTTTTTTTAACCTGTTGCATACCATTATATAAAATGCAAATGTAGACTGATGTCTGAAGAATAAGTATATATACAAAATATTATGGACTTACCAACAACTGTAAGGTTGACTTGTGCTTGTCTACTGCCAAGTTTGTTCTCTACAACCAGAGTGTAACATCCACAGTGTTCCTGCTTTGTTGATGATATTGTTAGCTTGCTGCTGTTTTCAGCATTCTCAATTTTAATATATTCATTTTCTTGAATCTACGAAATTGAAAAAAAAAATGATGTGATAGATTTCTTTGTATCTGAAAGAGCTCAAAGAACAATACAATGTTATCATATTGAGTGTTATCTGCAGATAACTCTGTTACTGAAGTGAATATGTGCAGCTGGTAAACTGTATAATCAACACAAATCATCTAGAAATGGACTGGAACATTATAATGGCTCCAGTCCTGCAAAGCCAACAGGGAGCACTGGTGTTTCTGGAACCCCACTAAGGAACAGGAGTTTCACTTTTTAACTTCTCTTTGACAGGCTGAAAGTGCAAACTGTGCAGCTGTCAAAAGAACAGTATCTTCACATATCTTAGAGAAACCGCAATGGAACAAGGGTTTAGCCTTAGCTTATTTGCCATTCCCCATTAGAGGCCCGTAGCTGTGACTTTTGCCCTCTTGTTTAACCAGGTTTATTCTGCACTTCCACACAAACCATGGTTAACAGTTTCTTGGGTTTGGCCAGTTGAAGATGATGTTGCATGAAATGGAGATATAATGCTACAGCTGTACAGAGAGACACTCAAAGAGTAGATTGAGCTTTCCTATAGCATTTTTATTTTCTGGAGAAGCAAAAACGAAAATCTCTGCTGAATACCACAGGCATATTATGAACTAGCTTTTAATTGAAACTGAGCTATCATAGCATACATGGCCAAGGTGACACAGATTTTAATCATTATTAGCTTGAGACATGACAGTTCTTTAAAACATGCTACACTGCAATTATAGATGCTGTACGCCGTGTTCTTACGAAACAGACAACATAATGTCAATGCCCTTCTTCCTCCCACCACTTCCTTCTTAGATAAGTGACTCTTCCAAGCCATTCTCAGAATTTAATTAAAAATGAAGGCTATTTAGTTTGCCTTATCTTGTCTCATATATTCAGAGAAGAAGAAATCTAAAGTTTAAGAACAGGACTTTCCCTGCTCTTTCCTCAACTGAGACAAAACACCTGCACTGCTATGTGCCCAAAAGTAACCTTAGAAAGATTCTCCTACAATAACTCAAATAGAAAGTTAGCAAATAGGATTATGTAGGGTTAAATTATACTGAACGTTGTTCCACCCTACCCACATACTTCTGAGATTCTAAACTGTCTTTTATGTTTTGCTTAATTAAAATTAGTCAAGGGGCAGAAGTAGAACTAGATCTATGTTATTCAGAGAAAGCCCCGAAAGGATGCAGAGAAAGCCCTGAAGGGATGCAGAGAAATCCTTGAAAGGATGCAGAGACAGTCCTGAAAGGATTCTCAGTGACTTGCAGTGGTTGTGGGGAACATGGGGTTGGATCCCTGCGATCCTGAAAGAAAGTCACTGGTTGTAGTTAAGAAGCTTCAACAGCTGGCAGTGTTCAGTGATGGACTTTGCTCCTCAGCTAATGAAGAGGCTTTAGCTGAGCATAGTTCCAGCACCCCTCCACTGCACTGTCATGGCATACAACAGTATGGGTCTCACATTCATGACATTCCCTTTCTTCAAACAAAAGATACTCTTTTGGAATATACCTGAGAGAGGCCACTGTGGCTCTCCTGCACCTGAGGGAATGTGAGGAAGAAACATGGAGAGGATGCTGCAGCAAACAGCAGCAGGGCTGAAATCTCAGCTCACCACTTGCCAGATCTCCTCAAATAACAGCTACAAATAACTCCCAGCAAACTGTCAAAACACTCGGCTGGTTTTCAGATTTAGGGCTGGGAATGGAACAGAGTTGAAATCACATTTATAGAAAAGGAAGAAATCTAAGCATAAAGCAATATGTGGTGAAGTGTAAGTGAAAAATAAAGCAAAATTATGGTGTGGCACAGGACACAGCAAGTGGCTCCCCTTTTAAATTAATAAATGAGAGACTGCTGCCCTCACTTGTCCTCCTACAGTGTTTGGTAACCTTCCTGAAGTTTTTTTTCTTTTCTATCTCATTGACCATCATGAATAATTTAAAAATTTTTGTCATTTTAATTTATGATTTTGCAATACTTCACTTTGTCTCACAGTGAATACTTAAAGAAGAACGTATAAAGATAGTAAAAATAGCCTTTTAAAAAGGAAAAATATGTTGAATCATAGATTATGGATCTGATATGGGCATTAGGAGCTGCTAATCCCTGTTACAACATAGATCTTGTATATTAAAAAGATCTTGTGTATATAAAATCTATGTAAATAGGATTGTTGTATTCAACAATGAACTTGGAATTCTACACAAACCAGAAACTCACTTCTGAGGGGTACATTTTACCTAAACGTTAAGACAGAACTCAGCAAAATCAAACACTGAATGTCACTGAAGCTTCTGAGACTTATTTTTTGTGGAAAAGAATGGTTAACTCCAGTCTTGAAGATAAAGAAATTTAAGGAAATATAGGAGTTCAGGAAAAAACCCACCCTTTCCCCTAAAGTAAGAGGTCATCTGGAGTTAGCAAGGATGGACTCTGGACTTTGCACTAACAAACTGTTTTGAATTCTTTCAATTAAATGCTGACACATCTGGATTCAGAGTCTAAACTTCCTTCTAGGAGGAGATGTTTTTATTTACGTTCTATAGAGTGCATAACAAGTTCAGAATGAGATAAACAGAACAGCAGCTACAGGAGATATTTATATTTGCTCTGTCCTAACGTGACCTTTCATCTTCCAGTCTGAACTTGCACATTGGGTTATTTGATTCAAAGTGGTTTGATTTTAAGTAGCTTTCTTAAAGCAACTCTCTTTAGAAACTGCCCTTATGGACACGTGATAGTTTAAAGATATTAATTCAGGTAGAAGGATCTTTAAACCTACGGAGTGAGGGCACTGATGGCATGAATTGCTGTTGTGCCCCGTATGGATACACTTGTGACAATTCACTCAAGCTTTTTATACGGTATTTTGCCCCTCTGGCATAACTTTAGATCCAGGATCAACAAAGCAGAGGTCATTTTTGAAGGGGAGAAACGTCTCCTGTGGCAGATACTTTTCAGATACCTGAACCTTTCCCATCACTTATCCTTTAATTCATGGTCTAAGACTTTGCACAAAGAAGTGGTTATTTGTTATAGGGGGGACAGGCAGCAAAGGGTTTAAACTGGAGCAAGAAAGATTTGAGTTTGGCATTAGGGAAAAAATTCTAACACTATGGCTATATAAGCACTGCAATCATTTGCTAAACGGAGGTTGTGAAATATTTATCAGTCAAATGTTTTCAGCAGAGGTGAGGAAAACATCTGCAGGAACAACATGGACTTTGCCAGTTCCTCGGGAAGGGAGATGGACAATTGGAGATAGTAATTTGTGTTCCTTTACAGCTCTACTTTTTAAATGATTATTAAAAGAGACCAGGAAATAATCTACCTGCTTACGGAATTTCATCCAGGTGCAAGTTATGGGTGCTGTTCCTACCACCTTGGCAAACAATTCCACTGCTTCACCTGCACGGACTTTTCTGTCTTCTGGGAACTGAGTAATCTGAGGAGGAGCAGCTGATGGGAAAAAGTAAAATAAATAAAATATCCATTTAATGACTATAATTTTTCTTAAAATTGAAAACACACATTTCTCAGCTCAACTGTTTCAGAGCAACATTTGAAGTCCAGATTAGCAGTTACCTGTTGCTTGCAATGAAAAAAATTCTGTGGATTTGCTAATTGTGGGGGAGTGAAGCGGTAACAATCCACCCATTCAAAGCTTGCTCATGCAAATCCAAGGTACAGACATCCACAAGACAAAAACATTGTCACCTACCACCAATTCCAGATATAGAGTTTATGAAATTTTGGTTTGGGTTTTTCAGAAAAACTTCTTTTTCTTTTGCATTTTATGTTTTTGAAGGATGGCTCCAGCTACCTTCTTATCAATTTGCATGTGCTGAGGGGCTCTGCAAACCTGCTTTCTGATGTCATCAACAGCATTCAGGAAATTTAAGACTCAAGATCTGCCTATGAAGATTCTGGCTTCAGTAGTCAGATAAACATTATGTAGCACAGAAACATCGTGAGAGACAAGGAAGGAAATTGGTGTCTTTCCCCATCACGCTAAATTTCCCCATGAGCAATGATGAATCTTTTTGTTTGTGTATCACAGGGCTTCTTTTAAACCTTGCAATCCTTTTTGTCCCCCTCTATTTCTGAGTCAGGCATTCCTCCTTCTCTTCCTTCTCACGCCTGAGTATCAATAGATGGCAGAACATCTCTTCTGCTAACAGTGCTCCTTCCTGGCTCTCAGCTGTCCTGCTGAGTGTGTCAGACCCCCGGGTAGCTGCTAAGCACAGATGCCAGAAATATCATAGGCTGGACAACCCCAGGGTGAAACCTATACTGTTGCTTATAAAAGCAGCACGATAAAAAAATTATTCTTGTGTGTGTATTGGAGGGGAAGGGGGCAGACTTGAGGACATATTGACAGAAATGGTAAGAGGCATTCCCTAATATTACAATTACCTCACTGCCAATAGTAACATTATTTCCAAAGCACAGGGCTACTGGGCATGAAAAAGTGCTTTCTTTTCCTTTTCAAAGTAAATAAAACAAAGTAGGTTCTCCCCCCCACCCCCTCCCCCCCAGACTTGACCTTTTAAAAGTGTTTTTTGTTTTGAAAATATCTGAAGGAAACTAGGCTGAGGTGCATATCTGACACAGAAAGCAGCTTGAACCATTTAAAAGTCTGACAATGTTTTAAGACACTGAAAAAAGGTTCCTATAGAGGAAATTTCCTTGTAACTTTAAATATAGATAGCTTTGCCTCAGAGGCTGTGAACACACAAACAGGTCACCATAATGCCAGTGATGAGGAAAAGTAGAATCTATCACCTTTTCTGTGGTAGCTACTCATGCAGAGGATTCTGTGATAAACAGAAATATTTCTTTCACAGAAAGCCAAGGTGTGTTGTGGATATGCAAAAGGGCCTAAGTTACACAATACTGATACTTGGTAGGATCTTGATATAGCCCATCTAAGAGTAACTTCTTTGGATGCTCTTAATTTAATTCTTAGTACAGTGTAAACAAGTTTGACTTACCTACCATTTAATCACATATGCAAACAAATTTAGTGGGCAAACAGCTGCACTGGTAAATGTGGGTGACACATGCAACAAATTACCTGCTTTTGGAGGAGTCTTTGGAGCTGGTTTCTTTTTCACTGTTGCTTCACCTAGTTAAAAAACAAACAAACAACAAACCACGTGAATTCAAAGGTGAGCTTTGGAAGGTACCAGACTAACCACAAACATCCATATCGATGCTTTGCTGGCACTTTAAAATATAAAACGTTCTTCCCACATATTAAATAATTAAAAATGCCTTTAAAAATCACTTTTATTATCCTGAATGATCCTCAGAATGTTTAAAACTGAAGCTGAAACTTTTAAACGAATCAAAGAAATCTGCTACACATCTCCCACGATCTGTTATCCTCCATTCCTTATAGCAGTTTAACAGGTAAAAACACAGGGCCAAGATCTGTCTCATACTGAATTTCTGCTCAGATTTCTAGCATAATCAATGCTGAATGAGCTCAGTTAAAAGTAGGGTAGTTAACACCATGTGCTGCTTCTCATACCACTTGTGAGCTTACAAAGAAACAGCAATATACAAAAAGTATTAGCACCACCCCTCTGCCTCATCCTCTTCCCTAAGCAGGGACAACTTTTTGCTGTGTTCTCAAAAGAAAAAGTCATAGCTACAAAAATATGGCTTAGAACTTGTAATCTGGACACATAAATTTTCAGAAGACAATGTTCTACAAATTGTGCAGGGCAAATAGAAGAACAGTAGAGAAGACATAGGTAGAAAATGGTTCTTAACTATTTTTCACAAAGTAAGAACTAGAGGCCACCCAATTAAATTACCAGACTGCAGGATAAGAGAAACACCAAGTTAAATATAACATCCATAATCTACCTTCACAAACAAGTAATGTTTTACAATACAGAAACGTAAACCGGTTCAAAGGATGAATTCATAGGAGTTACGTCTAGCAGTGACCATTAAATGGAACAGTCTGGATGCCTTCAAACCACTGAATTCCAGAAGTGAAGGAGTTCATTCCTTTTAGAGAACTCTCTTTTTGCCTGCTATTCTAAGCATCCTGGTCAGAGAACAGCCTCTG
This sequence comes from Falcunculus frontatus, assembly GCA_013398115.1. Lineage (NCBI taxonomy): Eukaryota > Metazoa > Chordata > Aves > Passeriformes > Falcunculus > Falcunculus frontatus. Next base: position 803,652 of record VZRV01005418.1, on the reverse strand, counting down.
CTGTGAAAGAACATTTCTTATTTTCTTATACTCAACCAGGCAGCATGAGTGAAGTAGTCTGGCTTTTAAGATGTTATTGCCTCCAACGGAAGCAATATGTGCTAAGTGCTTTTGAGTATCTGGAAGACTGTACAGAGGCGCTGAGTGATAGCCATAACAGATGCCAAAAGTTTTGAATTTTTTGGTCCATTCTTTTCTTTATTTAGTTATTTCAAATTAGAAAGACATTGAGGAGCAAAATATCCCCCTGATTTCGCCAAACCAATAAAACCAGTTTTCAATTTTAACCCTTTTGGCTGCAGCAAACTACAAGCTGTGCATGATACCCTGGAACACATCATGTGATGCCCTCTGAAGAGCCATGAACTGCAAAACTACTGTGGGAGTCTAATGCTAAAGCTCAAACCACAGACAGATTGATTTTTAGAGTAGTTGGAGATAGTACATGATGTGGTATAGGATGTGAAAAGACCAAATGACATGAAAAATATCTAATGGTTTAGCTGGCAACAACAGTGTTTATTCAGTTCATTATGAAGAACACTTCACTGTGCAGTGAACATAGAAAAGTTTTTTCCACTTTCTTTCCATTTTATAGTAATTTTCTCTAAAAGTGTGCTTGGCTTTTATATGCTCTGAATTTATTGATTTTGTAGCAACCAGAAACACGGCAATGGAGAGGTAGGATATTCTTGCAGTATTTATGGCTGAAACAAAAAAGAATAGTTGGATATTTCCCAAAGAAGCCTTTCTTCCACATCTGTCAGCTCAACAGAATTAGCTAAAGGTTTAGATGAGTACTTGTGAGGTGTTTGTCCCCGTATAACTGGACTTCCAGGGTGTAAGCAAGGTATCTGTCCTGCCATATCTTCCATGGGGACTTAACCCTCTTTAAACTGAGGCCTTCAAAGAACACAACTGCTCATTAAAGGGACACATTGCTTTTTGGGCCACCAACAGAGTGACATATACCCTGGCTGCTGTTGTAAGTGACAGCAAATGTATTTCTACATCCTCTTTCCTGCCCAAGCTGTACAAGCAAAGGCAGCAAGTGGTGTTTTCAGAGCAGCTTTCCTCTTTGTCATGGTATGGTCACATCCTGAGCTGAAACTCTTATTTCAGGCTGGAGCCGTATTATGTGGATGAAACTACGCATATGATCAGGTGCCAGCTGTAAGGCCTGTAGAGTCTGGCCACTCATCTGCTCTTAAACATCCCTATTAATGGAAATAATCCATTAGTTACTCATTAGATGCATAACCCCATGTAAACCAACTCAGTTATATGATTTAGAAACATGTAAACATTTTTGTTTGTGCATGTACTGTATTCAACATCAGATTCTCTGCTTTTCTCTAAACTGAAGTGAGGCAGCTGTTGGATCTCTTCTCAGAGCTACAACAGCTTTTAATACAAGCTACAATGACAGGAATTTCATTGCTTCCACACTCCACTAAGCCTGATATGAACAAAGAGCAACAAGGATGAAGAAAAAGCACCATTTGTCAAGTGGCATCTTCAGTTGCAGATACTGTTGCTATTTTTTAGAAAAAAAAGCAAATTTCATTCAGCTAGGGAACTGCTTTTTATATGCAAGTACAATTTTTTTGTTTAAATTTTAGTTTTTACCTACCAGGACATTATATTCACTTAACTGAGGATATACAGACTGTCACTGGACTTCATCAAACCATGGAGATTGCCAAGGGTTGCTGGAGGGTCTGGCTGAATATCCTGTTTTGCAGACACAAATAGCCCTGAGCAGAAATGAAAGGCTGGGGGAGGGTGGAAGGGGATGAGTACAAGGACAGGTCTCTGGCTCTCTGAAGCTGACTTCTTTGGCTAATAATGTTCACTCCATTATTCTTAGATCTTCCTTAAGAATACCAGCTCATCTTATGCATCTCTTTGAAATGCAACTTTTTCTTTTCAAAGGCTGCTGGAGACAGTTAGTTAAAAAATGTAATAAGATTACTCAAAGTTGACAAGGTCAAATGATTGTTTTCATTAAAATATTTGAGCCTCTTGGAAATGTTAGTTCAAGTCTTCTGCATTTTTTTTTAAGACAGTTTGTCTTTCTTTTGGTATTTACATTGAAACAGGCTGAAGCTGAAAATCAGTCCTGAAGTAACAAAACTAGTATTTCCCTCTTCAATGAATCTGCCTTCTAGAAACAACACAAACATTACAAGGCAGGTTTGCCTCTTGCAGAGCTTGCTTTTGAGTGGGGGGACATAGAGTAAAAATGAGACAGATCCCATACAGGCTGATAGCTGCTGAACATTTGGTTATGCTCTTCCTTTCTCTGATGGTGTAGTTGTGAGAGCAGATATGCTCAGAAGCCTCCGTCTTTCTTTTTTGCTTCCCTTTTTTGGAATTTTACTAAAAATAGGAATAGCCCTCCCCTGAAATGGCTCTCTGCACAACTTGCTTTCATAAAGCATGAAGTAGAACTCTTAGGATCTGAAAAAAACATCAGTACTCAAGATAGTAGTTCCAACCAATCCATAATTCTTACTGTCTTCCCTGAGGGACATGCCTAAAATTATGTACATGTCTTCTGTAGTGATGGATTTCAGCACCTGGTAAACAAGTACAGTTAATACCTAACTCCATTACCATAAGGAACAAGACATATCCCTGCTTCTGTCTGCTAGCCTCACTTTAGCTCAGGAGAGCAGAAGGGTTAATGACATTCTCTCATACTACAGACACATGGAAAACCATTTTCCCCCCATGCAAAACATGTCAGGATTTCATCTTCCTAGAGGAACTAAACTGGTTTTTTTCAGTGTTTTCAGAGTCCAAGAGAAACTGAAAAAAGGAGTCACGTCTGTGATGTGTCAGACACCATGGTAAGAAGAATATTTGTGGAAAATTTATGGAAAGCCCAGATTCAAGTATCTGCTCCTTCTTCCCTGTCTCACTTTAATCCTTCAGGCTTGTGGGATGTGAGATCATGAGGTCCCTGTCTCCCACATGTAAATGAATCCCTGTGTAACCTCCTTCAGACCCTTCTGGGGATAGATATCAGGGTCTGAATCAAAAGTGTCAGCTCTCTGTAAACCTTCATTACTCCCCGTTTTGCCAGAAGGCATGGAACAACTGAGAGCTAGAATTACAGAAAAAGTAAAACATTTGGCCTTTTGGTCAAGGTAATGAATTATTCTGTTCCATCTTTGCTTCTGTCACAGACGTACTTGATGGTACAAAAACTAATTACATATTTTAGCATAGACAAGATGAAACAGGAGAAAAACGATGCCTACAATTGTATCAGAAAAAGACAACACATCATTACCTACCAGTTTATTCATACATTCATGAAACTATGCTAATTGCTAGAGAGGAAAATGACAGACACAATGCATTGAACACCAGTAGTTTGAAAACTTCATCAAGGTTTGGAAGTTTAAACAGTTTAGCTTGTTGCTTCTCAAAGAGCAAATTTCTTATAATGTTTCCAAATAACTGTTTAGTATCTAAATAAAATAAAACAGAAAGCAACTCTAGCTTAAATTTGATGACAAGCAGAAATTAGAAAACTTAATTCCATACAAGTCAGTTATTTGAGTTCATGTGCTTTAGAACAGTTTATTAAAGCTTTTATTTTATTTTTCATTAAAAACAACTGTCATTTTGTTGCAACATCCCATATTTAGTTTCTAAATCATGCAGAGATTGTCCTCTAATTGAGAAATATACAGTCTCTGCCTTCTGAAAACAAAAATAAAATCCAGGAAATACTCACTTTTGCATTCCAGTCACGAGAGAGCTAGCATATACCAGCACATTTAGAGCTTCAATAATATGATCTGGTACACTGAAAATAACTCAGTATTTGAAAACAGCTCAGCTGAAGGAATAAACAATTCCACAGCAGTTTAGTAGCACAGTTCTTGAGCAACTTCTACAATTAAAGCAAATCTGAGCAGCACAGAAGGGATCCAGTATCAAAGAGCTCACAAACAACCTAGGCCATATAAAATCCTCTGAGAGCTCAGTTGGGAGCAAGACAGCAAGGTTATTTTCTTAAGTATAAGTTAAATTTCCACCTTTGTTATGTCCTGAGAGAATATCTACAATTAGATACTAAAAAGCTGTGCCCAAGTGTGTAGGGACAGCTAGCTAAGGTAGGTTACTATCCTGCTGTCCAATCTGTTCCGTAGGAAAACAGTGCCAGCTCATCTGGACATCCAGGAGTTCCAAATGGTATCAGTGGGAAAAGCTAGGTGTTATATGCTTTTGTACACTAATTAAGCCAATGGATTTAGGTCGCTGTTTTATAGAGAAGAAATTTAATGTTTCTGTTGTATGCCTCAGATGTGCAATTTCTAGCCAACGACTTAACTGGAAATCCATGAAGCACAGCAGCTCTTTGGTTCAAGGCCACATTGCAAAAACCATTCATTTTTCTCTGCATAACGCAGTCAATAAACATTTCTGTCTTCTTCTGTCAACATACAGACATGTAGGATGGACTGCATGAAATACACATGGAAAATACTGTTCTGTGCCAACATTAACTCAGAAAATGTCAGTACGGTGAGAGCTGTAAAGTAACTTGGCAGAGATTCAAAATGCATGCCCAGCATTAGAGAAACAGTGCTGAACTGGGCACTCAGGAGAAGGGATTTGGACAAGAAATTAGTGTTTCTCCATTGCTCATTTTATACGTACAGTAACAGCTTTTTTTTCATCTGTGGAAGCAACCAACCTTCAGAGTCACCAGGTTAAATCTTGCATTGCATTTTTACCTCAGCCCAGGTTGGCTGTCGGGTCTTGTGGCACAGCTATGCACCCTTGGACCCTGAGCCCTAGGAATGAAGGCAGCACCTTTCACGCTTTAGAGTTTCAGAGAAATCCTACTTAGGTCTTGAAAACAGCGAATGGAAATTTGATTTACATGTACTGATAGTAGAATTTTCAGCTTAGGAAAAAAGATTAATTTTTCCTTGAAAAGTTTGGTCAGAGGCTTCCCTGATGTTGTAATTCATATTGTTCCAACACACTAAGTACTTGCACTCACTGTGCAGAAAACATCTTGGATCAGGAGTAGAGCAGCACGAGCCTTCTGGGAAATGAATGGAACTGAGGGAACTGGCTTGGACCAGCCTCATTGACCCTCAAGAGCATCTCAGACTATCCCAGTGACCAAAGAGGTCAGCAGCAGTCACAGATCACAGCTGCTATCCAGTGCCCAAATTTCTGAAATTAAAAGAACATCTCTGACCTGAATGGTAACTTCCTTAGCAACTGAGTTCTTCGCTTAGAAAGTGGCAAGTTTTACACTTAGAACAAAACAATCTATCACGAAATGAAGATTTTGAAACATTTTATATTCATCTATGCTGTGTTTCATATTATTTTCATAGAATGGAAATCAATAGAAAACTAGAAGTGTTTACTGCTTTAGTTATATATTGACTAAATTGGACACATCAAGTTTAATGTTTTCATGACATTTTCTTAAAATGGTGCTTGCAGACTTGGATTATCTGACAAGATTGTTTATTGAAGAGTAAATAACAGAACTGCATGCTAATCACTTGGCCACTGACTCATAATTTTTCCATGGTGATTAACACTTAGAATTCTCCCTACTATGGACAAGAATATCTCCCTACTACAAGCAAGAATATATTAACACAGTAAGGGGTCCTGTCTAACGTATTTACTTTTGTGGCACATTGTTCCAGAGATGTCACTGCTCAGCCTTGTGTTCAAGTACCAATAATGTTAAAAATTCAGATGGGAAGGTAACAGTGAAACCCTTCAGACAATTTTATCTGGACAGTGTCAGTGGTGACATTTTATTAATAACCATCAGCAAGAGAATACAGTTACTGAACCAAAAATGTGTTTCACATGAAATCAAATGTTTTACATAGTAGCATATATAAAAGATTTCTATCAGCAAGCTACCAAATACTGCTAAATAACTTGCAGGTGTGTAGACAAAGTTCTGTTCTTTGATGTAACTTTATTTTTAACTGAATAGAAGAACTTACATTTGTGCAGTCAAACTCTATACTGGGTCATCCCTGCAATGTATGTGGTCTGGATATGAGAACAGTGGGTTTAAGAAGTCTTACTCAGATGAAGGAATCCAGGATATCCTGTTAGGTTTTCATAACAATGATTATGACAGGTGATAATTTCCATTTCTTAATATTTACTGGAAGTAGTTCTGTGAATTAGCCCTACAAAAAACATAGAGCATTTCTTTCCAAACACTTTAATCCAATGCTTAGATTTATGAGGATTATTTTCTAAAGTGTTAAAGTCATTTTTTTCTCAGTAGCAATAATTTGGGTACAGTTTCTTCCTACTTAAGTTATGTTGCACGGCTCAGCTGTGGCAAAGTTTAAAAAATAGAATTAACTGCTGTAGTATGCCTTTTTCATCAGCAAATCTTGAAAAAAGCCTTTGAAAAAAAGTCCTTTTGTAAAGCTCATGTTTTATGTAAATTATTGTGATGCCACTTAAAAAAATCTATACTATCTTCGATACTGTGTGCAGACTAATCCTGAGAATGAGGATCAAGAAAGCTGGGTTCTAGACCTGCAAACAAATCTGCCTCATCTTGGGCAAATTCCTTCTGGTTTGGTCCTCTGCTTAAGACACATTAAGGACAACAAAATATTTCCAAGTGTGGAGTAGTAATAGATGTTTTGAAAAAGGAATATTTATTTGTAAACATTCAAATCTTTATCTACTCTTAAAAATCTCAAGCAGCACTTTGATTTTTCCACAGTCTGTTGTGACAAAAATGTCTATTTAATAGGCGCTGAAGATTTTGCAAGTGGCTTTGGTAATTGAAATAAGCAATTCCCTTTAAGCTTAATTTGAAGTAAGTTCTGATTTCAAAGGGAAGTGGGTGTCTAAATCCTTTCACACCAGTTTCAAAGCTTTCTAGAGAAATGTTCAAGTGGTGAGAATTTTTGGCTTAGTGTTTCTGCTACAGGGCTGTGCCAAGCCAGGAGACCCCTACGTTACCCACTGATTGTTCTGGCACAGCACGGAGTGTGCAGTATGATAAATAATGAAAGGGTCCAAGTTTCCACTGCCTCTTTTAGAAGAAGCATAACACTTTATTATTCTAACTCAGTAACATCTGACATCCACTATGCAAAGACAAAAGTGACAAGGCCCAAGTCAGTGCAGTCAGTAAAGAATGAACCAGTTGCAGAGGTGCTCTTCCTCTCTTCTCCCTTCTGATTATTTCACCCAGATTCAAAGGTGGATCTGTTTGTTAGTCCCAGAAACAGTATTATTTATTCTATTTATCCTTAGAGAGTTGCATGATTATTACTAAATTCTGGTGACACAATACTAATTCTAAGCAAAAGGAAATACATTGTAATTTTTGTAATTTGCCAGCACGGGAGCAATCTTTCTGCAGCAAACACTGCAAGCATCCATTCAGAGATGTTGTTAATCACTGAAGGACACACAGCTTCCTCCGTGACATTCTTATTCTACACCAGAATCCAGTATGTATTGCATATCGAAGGAAGCAATGCCCCAAATCCTACTTACTATTGGATTTCTGTAGCTTACAAACCCCAAGCTTCCAGTAATGAAATAACATTGACAAAATGAGCAGTCAAATCACCTGGGTCAGCAACTATTCTCACAGTGAGACAAATTCTACAGATTAACATACTGACAACATTCACTCTTTCCCACAAAAAAAAATGTATTGATCTTTGCTTTCAGGAACCTAAAGTTAATTACTTTCCTGAAAGTTTCCACTAGGGCAAAAAAAACAAGGATCACTTGTAATTTATCTGAAGGGAGAAAAGAATGACACAACTGCTAACCATGAAATTTGACTTACACTTCTTTACAGAACATGGAAAATAGGGATCTTTCCCCTGAAAAGTATTTCTAAAAAGTACAGTAGAATACATAGTCTCTCTATACCATAGAGGATATACTGCTGTGACTGAATTCACTATTCAAAATTCAGAATCTATTCATTATTAATTCTTATCACATTATTAGGACTTTTTGTTCTCTATTTCTTCAACATCATTCTGTACACTCTACTTGCCACTAGGACTGTTGGTAACTTGATGTGGCAACAAAGACCAGAAAAGATCAGAGTAAAAATATATCTCCTTGTTAGACTGGGACATCTTAATTCACAGTTATTCTCTATTCCCCTTCTTTTCAAGAGATATACAGTAAAGATAGACAAAAATCTGGCTTGTTAAACCCATTCTCTTTCAGGTAAGGAAATTTATAATCTCTACATCTGATAAGGATTTCAGTGTTAATTGGAACTGTGTAATCCACTGGATCTGTTTTGTATATTTTGCCTCTGACAAACATACAAATAAAAAAATTATTTCAGCAGACAAATACTCACATTCCTCAGAGACTGAGATGTTCAAAAACCACCTGTGAAACCTCTGCAGTCAAATCCTTTTAAAATTAAATATGTATTTTTCAAAGCTTTTCCAAAAACTCTTTCAAAGCCCACTTTCCTAACATTCTCTCTGGTTACCTTGATGTTTTCTGCACAGCAGGAAAGATGTTTTAAAGGTGTTTTGAAAAAAGAGCTTATGAGAAGTTCAAGAACTTGAAACATTGACGTAATACGCCATGTAGAAAAACCATTCCCCATTACTTCAACCTTCTTTTCTCAAATATTTATGCAGCCAGAGTTGGTAGCTTTTTTTTTTTTTGCTATCTACATCCAATTTCCACTAAAACCAAAAGGAAAAGAAGCAGGATGTGGATCAGGTCATGTATCTCCATATTTAGACTTAGCTCCCGACTCACACTTTCTCCTGGGAAAGCTGCAATTGATAACACTGGTGGGAGGATCAGAGGAAATGTGTGTGTTTGTGGCATAGAAAACACAATTCAAAACACCATCCCATGGAGATTTAAATGGATTTAAAATTTTATTTTCTACTGATGTTCAATAACAAAACCATTGCTCTTAATTGCTATTATTTATGGCACTTGAAGCTCAGGTGCAGAGGTGGAGCATGTCAGTGTGACTCTTCCCACATTGCCAAAGAGAGTCTGGGGAAAGAATTGTAATGCTCAGCCAGCAACTCAGAAATAGCCATAGCCCAGGGCATAGTTTTATGTAAGTCACAATTCCAGAAGCACAGTTATTACCTGTGATAATCAATCAGTATAAAACTGCTCTGAGTCTGCTGAAAGCAGCTGAAAATGTTCTTGCTGGAAGACCAGATTAGAGTTTATTTGGTTTTTATTTTTTTGGCAGAGCTGGATAAAATATTTCATGTGTCCATTAAACGACGTCTTTACATCTTTTTTAGGAACTCACATGGTGGACATCTTAGATAAACAATTTTCAAAGCCCAGTTTTGATTTAAGAGATATTTGTATCCTTTAATTTCATAAGCAGTACTGGTGTTAGGAATTCCTAAACTGACATTATTGTGCTGCCTTTAACATTTAAAATTTCCTCTTTACCAAATGCATGTATGCAGAGTAGCAAACATGGGAATTTATAGCTAATTTATTATCTCAGAAAGCATTAAAAGCTAGTTAAGCATTTAGGCTTAAAACAAAGAACGCAAAATTTGCAAAACCACTCTCCATGGTCATGCCAAAAAAGGACAGATTATTCTACAGGACATTTTAGTCAAGATGCTTTGCCTACCAACAGTAAAACTTCATATTTCTACACAGGACACAACACAAACTGAAGCAAACTACTCGAGTATTTCTGTGCTCTTTGAGAGGCAGCCAAAAATAAATTGGTGTCACAAGTTTATTGCACCATTATGAAAAACAGAGTAGAGCAGGCAAGGTCTGAACTCCCAGTATGGGCTCTTATTTCTAATCCCCACATGGCAAAAACTCATTTCACATGACTTAAGTGCAAGGGCTAAAGAAACAGCACAGGCTTCTGATACTATGTCTGCAAACAGAAGGGAATCACCACAGAATCCCAAAGCACTCTTTGGTTTCCCCTGAAAAGAAAGCAAATCAAATCACAGTCACTTACTCTCTGTTGGCAGCACCGGGGGAAGTGTGGTCTTAGGCTTCTTGGTCTTCTTCTCAGTAGGCTTTGAGGTCTTTGAGGCATCTGCAATCAAAACAAATCATAAAATAAAAATCCTATTTGAAAACCAATAATGAAAAAGCTGTCTAATAAAAGGTTTATTTTGGATCTTTCTGCAAAGTTAGAGGAAATTGCTGTCCTTCAGGTTTTAAGAAAAATTTTCTCCACAAATTTGCTGGAGACTGTCACATTCTGAAAGGAAGAGGGAGCAGAGAGGGAGAAACCCTCTACAAATGCAGCTGCACTGAAAACCCAAGTAAGCAGCTAGACTAGAGATGCTATCTAAGCTGACAGGTATTTTAGCTGAATAGACCAAATACAGTGTGCACAAAGCTGTGTTAGGCAGTGCAGAGAAAAGGCAAACAAAGCCATATCGAAACATCATTTCATCCAAATGAATCACGTGCCATGAAATTCTTCTATTCCATTGTCTACGTGATCTATTCAGATTAACCCATTTTGAAGAGTAACATTTTCTGCATGTCTTTAAGTCTTTCCAAGAAGATATTATTGGCCATTGGTTTATTCCTAAATAGAAACACCAAAAGGGGCACCAGAGGACTGAAGTTTGATGGATTCTACTATTTTCACAATTGCATAGATCTTATCCATAAACTGCTCATGACTGCAGGCTACACCAACAGCTAGGAGTCAATAAAGCTCCTTTCCATGTGTATCCCACATGAGGTACAAACAAAAGGTGTAACTTTTTTTAAGGTTATTCCAGGCTGAGCATGATCACAGGGCTGGAGCACCTCTCCTATGAAGACAGGCTGAGAGAGCTGGGGCTGTCCAGCCTGAAGAGAAGAAGAGGGCTTTGGGGAGATCTTAGAGCCCCCTCCAGTACCTAAACTGGCTCCAAGAGAGCTGGGAAGGGACTTTTCACAAGGATCTGTAGTGCCAGGTCAAGGAGGAATGGCTTTAAGTTGAAAGAGGCAAAGTTTAGATTAGATATTAGGAAGAAATTCTTCACTGTGAGGGTCATGAGGCACTGGCACAGGTTGCCCAAAGAGGTCGTGGATTTCCCATCCCTGGGGGTGTGCATGATCAGGCTGGATGGGGCTTTCAGCAACCTGATCTATGGGAAGAAGTCTCTGGCCATGGCAGGGGTTGGAACAAAATGATCTTTAAGGTCCCTTCCAACACAAATCATTCTAGGATTCTATGTCCTATAATGTAAATCCTAACAAGGTCTGCTTGTTAGATTGTTTGATCCTGGCATTTATCTTTGGAAGAAAGATTATGATTATGGATTATGATCTCAGCAATAGCTGTATCACTTTACAGCTTTCAAATATTCAGCTTTCAGAGGATTTGTGAGTGAGAGAGCTGTTAGCTACCAGAGAAAAAAATGACATAAATGTTATGGTAACAGCTATTTTAGTCACCTTCTTCTAGGTGCCAGAGTGTGAAAATTTATCTAGGTTTCCTAAAAAGTTAACAGGGGAAGAGAGAATCTCCTAGTAAATAATTCAGAGCAGGAGACTGTGTGAGAGTTCAGACACTCAGATTCTACAGATCTGTCAACTGAAGTCAAACATTCCTCCAATCTTATTTTGAGTCCATGGTGTCAAAAGAAATATAATGATTATGGTTACTTAGTCTAAAAATCAGCATCTGGGATCCTGACAGCAGACTGAAGAAGGGAGAAATTTGAACTGTTGTTTTAGATCACAATTCTAATTTAAAAATAACAGTCATTCCCTCTGCCAGTCTCAGACATGGGATATCAAATGGCGTCTTTCCTAAATAGCTGGAGTTTGCTATGGTGCCATTCCTCAAAAACCTCTTCTCAGTAGCCTGCCAGTGGGGAATGAAAAAGGCAGATGAGGCAGCCAGTATCAAGGTAAGGAATGTGGTCATTCTGGTGCCCAACGTGATGTGAGCAGTGAGCTCCTAATGCCGTGGGTGCCACCAGCACAGAAAGCCAGACAGCTGAGGTAATGTCATTCACATCATGAGGCAAGGAGCTGACAGCCTCCCATGATCAAGACTTCTCAAACCAAACTCTATCTGCAGCCTCCCAGAGCATGCATTGTCCAGCAGGAAACTTGAAGTGGGAAATATGCTGAGGGAAGCTTCAGGAAGAAAAGCAACTACTTGAAGGAGATCAGAAGACAGAGGAAAAACACATAAGTGACTGAGACATTTAGAAGTTGCTAGGGCAGCTCTAGAGAACTACTGTATGCTAAACTTTTGATGATCTGATCCTTCAACACTCTGGATCTCTGGTGGTTAAGGTGTTTCAGGGAGTAGATTTTGTTTAAAGCTTCTTCTTTGAACTTCAGCACTGACAAAATTTATTACTTTAAATTACAGAACCTTAAACACTAGCTTATCAAATATCTAACACAAATTATGCTGTGACTGTGGATATCACAGAAAGTGCCATTAGAGGTGCCAGTGTATTTAATTGTAAGTTTATGTGTAATTAATTCCTTTTCCAGTTACATGAAGACTGTCCTTTAGTGAGGAGTTACAGGATCACATTCTTACCTTGTGTCATGCACATTAGGAAAAAAATAATAGTTTTCTTTTCTAGACCTCCTGCAACTCCTTGTACTACATCTGCAACACATTTGTGAAGGTTCAGTACCCAAGTTCCATATTATTAGGTTTGTTGTCTACTTTGGTGTTCATTTTATTATAATGGAAAGTCTCAGAGTATTCAAAAATAAGCTCACCAGAAGATGAGTTGATAAGAAGGACATTTGGTCACTTAAAGCCCCTTAAATAATTTAAACTCCATTTGGCAGTTTTATAAGTCTGTGTCTCTCTCAGCCTCACCTTGGCCTTGCCCAAGGCCAAGACTATTTGACAAGAGTACAGTGTCATCAGCATGACCATGTCTGAAAACAAAAACAAGCACCTCAGTCAGTAAATTATCCATGTTCTAAGACTATGGAATACAAGGGTGGTTCAGCTGTTAGTTTGTTTATTTTTCCTCACTTACACTAGAAACCCAAATGATCTGTGAATGCAAAGAACTGGGGAGTTGTAGAGTGAGAAATGTGCCACATGTAGTCCTGAGACAGACTGATACCCAGGCTCACACAGGGAATTCTTATGGGCTCTCAGAGGATGCACACAGCTCAGAAACAAATCTTACAAGTTCAACTTGCTGCTCTAAAAGCCTTCTAGAAATACAGTGGGCAGCAGGAGAACATAGATTATTCCACAAAGCAAACAGAGCCCTTGGTCCTGTACTGTTCCTCTGCTCAAGCTCCTTTATGGTAGACATCGAATTATCCATCGACCAAAAAGTGCAGAAGGGAAGGGGGCAGAGTTCTTTTTCTTTCTGTGTATGTTACTAGTTCCCAGAGGTTATTCTTGGGAAATAAGTTGGAAAGAAGGAAGTTTTAAGGAAGGGTTTTCTTGCACCCATCACAGTACTTACCCTCTACCACCACTTTGCAAGCACATTCAGCTTTCCCTGCTGGGTTCTCAGCTATGCACTTGTACTCGCCCCCATCTTCAGGCACGGCCTTCTCAATGGTCAGAGAGCAGAGTGCCCCTGTACAAAGGAGTGAGAGATCAAATGTATGTTATGCTGCAGTTCACAAAAACCTTAGTGCTAGTAAGGAGCAGAAGGCATCCCACGAGCCAGTCCTTCACTACAGGTGATCTTCACTGCTAGAAAAAGCTGTCCTTAAAAACTCAACCTTATTGGAACCTTATTAATGCTAAATAAATAAAAAATTGAATCGTATTGCTTTTCCCTAGGATACTCCAAGTTGTCCCCACAGCCCTGAACTGGTTAATGGATAAAGGTAGAGAAGACCCAGAGCAGCACCTCTGCTGCTCTTCTTTGTCTTACAGCAGAGATCAGAAGTCCTCATTCGGGTGACTTCTTTCCAAAAGTGCTCATAGTGTAGGAGTGTAAATAAGAGGGTTACTGTCAAATGCCCATCTTCAATGCTTTGATTCAGCCTTGTCTCTAGCACTCCCATGAGCATTCACATGTGTGAGACCAGAACTTCAGCTTAGTGCCTAATTTTAAAAGTGGCACCAAAAGACATTTCCTTTTTGCTTGAATTTCCTAATGGATAACTGCCTGGTATTGTAAAACATCCATTAGAAAGTCCAACATATTAGCGGCAATCAAATTTGTCACTGCAGCAAATCCACTTCTTTCCAAAAAAATCCCCCAAATTTGACTTAATTGGGTTTGCAGAAACAGGATGCGACATAAGTTCGCTATTTACCAAGGGAAGTTTGGTATGACCCAAGGGAAATACATTTCCTCTTCAACATTAAAACTCTGTGAACCAAAGCAGAAGTCGTTCCCAGTAGATGAGGGATGAGGAAAAAGAACCTTGTCCCTTATGTCCACTTGCATTGCTTGGAACAATGAAGTACTTTCCTCTCCAGGGTGAACCCCAGTAAAAATGCTCCACACTTTCCCCTTCCAAATATCCCTCATTAAGTGAGAGTGAAGTGTGGCCTTGCTTTCTCCTTCCTCATTGGAAAGCTGGGTCTGTGCCCTAAACACAGCCTGAGGCACTGTGCACTTCTGCCCACTGCTGTTGGCCTGTCCAGAACACCTCCACCCTCCACTTACCTCAGCTGCTGTAAAACCTTCCCCCTTCCTCCATTTACCTTTCTCACAGTCATTCCTAATTAATGGCAAGATTGAATAGATGGGTTTTTTCAGGTATTTACCCTGCTTCCTGAGATGTAAGGAAATTTCCCAGCACCTTTCTCTCTATGGTAACTGGAGGCTGCTTTCTGCCTTCCAGAGTGCTCCACCCCAGGCCTCCTATCAAATGTATCCCCTGTGATGTGGGAGGCGGCACAGGCACAGGTGATACTGGTCCACGAAAAGGACCTTGAAAAGAACTCCCCTTCATCTGAAGAACTTTGGGAGTTTACTGGTTCTCTTTGGAGCTGAGCTCCATTTGGACATGGCAATTATGCTCTCGGTATTCAGATTTTTCTCTCATTTTAAACCTGGGTGTCATTACTCAAGACAAATCTTATAAAAAACATTCAAATGGTTTCCAAAAAATTTGGTTTGCCAGAAACACACAACGGTTAGAAGAAAATTATTTTTTCCCCTCTTTATCATCCTCCACAAAATCCAGAAGCTCTAAATAATGACTATTTTCTCCTCAGAAATGATGTGAAAACTATCTCAAAAGAGGAGCACTGACCCCTCACTCACATGGGCTGTGTACAGCCAACCACAGGGTGAAAAGAAAATCCACGTGCCCTCCCTGAGGCAACGCTTTTCCACGAGTCAGGCCGAAGCCAAAAATGTCACGAGCTGCAGTTCCATTCCAAATGGAGGAGAGACAGTAGAAAAGTATTCTTGCAGGCATCTAGCAAATATAAATTCACATGTCTCTGCTGTTTAAAGAGACATTTGGAGAGCAAGCCAACGATAACTTCCAGTCTAAGAATTTGTATAAATCTATGTAACGTGATTAGAAAAGACTGCACATTGAAACTCAAAGATGCTATTGAAAAAACCCAGAAACTATGGAACAAAGACACATACATATGAAGGAGACCCCTGGCTACCTTATTGGAGGAAAGGAGACTAGCTGTGAGAAAAAATGAATTGTTAAGGGACTGGAACAATGCAGAATTTACTTTAGCTTCTCAAGGACTCTTCTACCTGTTCAAAAGCCCTTCCTCAGCCCATTGAAGACTAATGTGACACAGCATCAACACTCATTTAATAAAGTTATTTTGTGAGGAAGGTGAAGGAAATCTGTGTTTTTTCCTCCTAACTCCCACCTCCCTGGGGAAATAATCTGTATCCTATTTTCCTCCACTTCCTTCTCCCCAGGAACTACAGTGGAACAGCACATGCAAAGTACATGGGGATTGCTGGGCTTCTTGCTACCTCCAGATAAAATGGCAGTAGCCCTCACAGGAGGAGTGAAGGGAAAATGAGATAATTTGGGTCACTCTCCTTTATATAGCCACTAGTATTCATGAAACTGTGGACTACCAGGAGTAGGTATGAAACTGGCCAATGGATCAGAAAGTATTGGCCAGCTTGGATCATGAGTGTAAGGAGAGGCTGAGGGAGCATGGCTGTAGAATACCCATTTTCAAAGAAAACCAGGAAAAAAAGCCCAAACCACTGAAACCCAGGCAAAACTTGATGAGATTTCATTAGGACAGGAAACTTCCCAACCAGGCCTATGTTCTGTGATCTAGAGCTACAGTCAATTCCCGGGGCCAGAAGGCCAAATGTCTTTCAATAAAGTATTTGGTATTTCCTCTGCAAATTCCTTCATGACCTGAAACAAGCTTATTTTCTGAGAACTGCTAGAAAGCCCAGACTGGTTACTCCAGTTGGGTATTCTGAAATCCTGGCACTTCACAAAGCCCAGTCAACTAAAAATACTCTCTATCTGTTTTGTCCCCCCAACCCCCTATTTTTTTTAGGAACCAGGCCATGGATGATCCTTAAACATTGTCCCAAAGTGCAGGGCTGGAATAAACATGAATACTGGAACCTACCACTTAGACATTGGGACTGGTGCAGCTCTAGAAAAGACCGTAACAGCCACAGAATCTGATAGCTTACTGGAGACTCTGGTTTAGATACACAAAGCCTTTCCCTTGAATTTTGAGCTATTAAAGGGTTCTGTGACTTACTCAAAAATAGTGCAAGACAGTTTAAAATATCCCTAGGCTTCTGCATTCTTTCCATGAAACTCCACAGAAAGTCAACCTCAGATATAAAACAAATACACAAACCAACAAAAACCAGCTCCTTAGTCTCATTCCCCACACTGGCATCTAGCTGGCCAACCTCCTGACTCCTGTCCATGATGCAGACTCAAGTTTATGGCTTTCTCATTTGTATCCCATGGTATAAAATAGTACTGTGGAGTATTTAGGCAATATTAATAAACACTGGTCTGTGAGAAATTGTGCCTAGGAGACATAATAATTTTTTAAGGAACTCATTGGCATATAGTGTTAATTTTCTAATAAATCTCAAATTGTCTAGGAAAGTTCAAATATGTGCTAGTGTCACAGTCATGTTTAAAAATGAGAAATGGTTTGACCTGGAAAATATTGACTACAGTTACAATGACAACAGAAAAAACAGTGAAAAAACCGCATGAATTTCAGAGAAGAAAAAATGTCTAATGTAATTACTGCTATTTGATAGTTTTAATGAAAACAGTGTAAAAATCCTACCTTCATGATTCATGATATTAGACATTTAACTGGCAAATGTATCTGTGCAAAGGTAATTTTCTTAATCTTTACTGAAATATTTGTGATACTTCACATTATTCTGCTTGGTATTAATGCTACATTACTGTATTGATGACATTGATTTAGGAGGAGTTAGAGATGCCAAAATAAAGATCTCCTAAAGAAGCTGACAATAGGAAATCATCACTCAGTCTGTTTCTAGTGGATTTCCTCTGTGGTCAGACTAGGATCCAAGCTATTAAATATTTTAATCTATGATGTGGAAGTACTCATAAATTAACTTTTATAAATTTACAGATGCTAGAAAGAAACTTGGAAAGGAAAAAGACAGAAATAGAGAAAAGAGGGCAGTCATAAACAATCTCATTTACTTGTTAAGCTGAATCCCATTCACTCAAAGAAAATGGAGCTTGAGATTGTGAAAAGACAAGCACCAATGACAGCAAGTGATGCTGTATATTCAGAAGGTTTAAAAGTCTAATAGAAATGAAAAACATGAGCTCCAATGTTGTGAGGTAGAAAGAGGACCAATAACCTCCAGTAAGGGCAGCAAGAGGAAGGTGACCTCCATCTCACGGATGCTGATACCCACACAAGATTCTGCTGCCTGTTTTCTGAACAGGATAATAAACCAACAAACAGCAACTGGAGAGGAGGTATTGAAAAGAAAACCAAATCAAAACAAACCCAAGCCTCCAAGGGCTGGATGAAGCACATCATGGAGAAAAAGTTAGTAAGAGCTTGACTTGCCAAATTTCAAAAAAAAACCGAGAAAGATATCTTGGTTACAAGAGTCAAAGCCATTCCATCCAGTTAGAAATAAGGCATTGTTTTGTTTCTTGATTTAGTAACAAAACTCTTACTAGAATAGTTAGACATTGCAATAAATTACCAGTGGTTACAGCAAATGTCTCTCTTTTGCTGTATTTAAATTCACACTACATGCATTTTCTGGAAGAAGATAGATTCAGACATGAAAGACGGAGGGAAATGTGGCCTGTGACAAACATGGTGTCGTGTGAGAACTGATGCTTAGATGATCTCCCCAGACTTAAACATTCTGAAGAAGCTTTTGTAAGGTGCAAAATCCATTTGCTTTCAGCAGTACATAGAGTCATGTTAATTACACACCAAATTCTTGCTCGAAGTTAATTAGAAAGAAAACAAAGAAGTCACGGCACATCCTAGTTAGACTGGCAGACATAGACTTGCACAACTCATAGGAAGATTTGGGAGTTATGTTAAGTCACAAGAAAGTTGTTAAGGCATTATTGCTAATAAGATTACCAAATCTTTGCTCTGCCAAGAAACTTAGGAAGAAAAAAATGCTTGCTAAGACAGAGCAATACAAACTCAGGGCATTTTCTAAGCTACACCATCACTGCTGCCTGAGTCTATAACAGACAGTTCCTCTTCCATCTATATAGTCACATAGTACCAAATCTATCCAAACAAAGCAGACCAAGCTGACTTCAAAAATTACAAGTTTGCCAGTTTTAACTTGTGCTCACTGTTCACCTCAGCTAACCAGCTTACTAAGGATGCTGGCTTGCAAAGCCCTTTCACTACCATCTTATGGAATAATTTCTGGAACCATGCAAAAATTTTCTCCGCGGATTTTCTGTCCTAGAGTGAGTCACACAGCAGGACAGTAGCACAGGGCACTGCTGGGCCAGTGCTATACAAATGCAAAACAAAATGGGTCCTGCTCTAAAGTGTTCACCCTGTGAGGAAAATTGTTCTACTCAGTCCTTATATGTCTAACTTCACTGCAGTGTCTGCTAGAGCCTTCTTAAAAACTTTTTTCCAAACAAGAAGCCCCCCATAACTTCAAACAAAGAAGTCTCTCATATTAAAGTGCCTCCTAACCATGCATCATCTACCCCATACTGTATAAATGCATAATGCTCTAATTTATGAGTACCCTCTTTCTATTGTTAGTAACCATTTATTTTGATCTTTCATGGGCAAAAATCACATTGTTGTCTATCTCAGGAATGTAGATAATTGCACTCTGACAAGTTTAAAGAAAGAAAAATACAAAATGAAACCATTAATAAAATTGTACCAGAACAGAAAAATAGTGCAAGAGTTCACTTCATCATAAAAATGATACATTAAGCAAAAAATCATACCGATCAACCAACAGAGTACTATTTGGGGAGCTGTTAAAAGGAATGGAAGAACAAGTGTACTGATGTTCATGATTTCAAAGGGAAAATAGTTGAAACGTAAAATGGAAGGAACGTGACATGATACTAGCTATTGTTGTGATGTGACATTGAAGATAATGCTGCCCAGATTACGATTTCCAATTAAATTTAACCCTGGAATACATTGCAAGTCCTAGATTATCTACCAGAATACAGCACAAACACTGCATAAATATGCCTGAAGATGATGGTCTTTACTGAAGCAGAGTTTAGCTTTTCTTTTGGCAAAGGCCTTACCAGTCAGAGATTGTTCTGATGCTGGTGTTTGTATGCAGGCTTCTCCAATGGCACAGAAGCAGGGATAACACTCACCCTTCTCCTGCACTCCAATAGCTAAACTGCCTTGGGTGGGCAATTTAGTGTCAGTCAGGCTCTGGAAGCACAGAGGAGACCTGTGAACAGCATTTTTCTAACAGCCTCACTGTCAACTAGGACAAATATACCAAGGGAAGTGATTTTCAGTGAGCAAACACACAAAGGGACACAGTTTTACATAGTTTGCCTGTCCTGTCAGCTTGTTACACACGTAAGTTTGGCATTCCTGGCCAAATATGCCGCTGTTTAATCAATGTTCCTGAAACTGGATTTTATGTATTTATCTTATATATTTGGCACCAGGAGATAAGCAAACCGCTGACTCTTTTTGCTTTTTTTTTTTTTTTTTTCTGTCTTCTGGGAATGACAGAGAGGAATAATTCAATTTCCAAACCACAAATACGTGGCATTCTGGGGGTTCATACATTACTTACACCGACCAGTTTGTGGGACAGTATTCCATACTAAGATGGGCTAGTAGTGAGGCTTAGGAGCAGATGGACATGCATTACTCTAGATAGAGAATTTTACAGTATCCAACTCATTAAGAACATGTAAGTTATTGTGAAATACCTCTGGAGAATCTGAAAACCCCCCGCCCGTGGTCACCACCAAACATCACAGCAGCACAAAAGCAGCTGGTGAAATGGCTAAGAACAGATCTAGTCTATCTTCTTCCATACTGGATTTTGTTGCTGAACACAAGAGGAGCAAGGTCATACCAAAGAAATTAAAAATGGCTTTGCAAGATCTAAACCCACTAAGGTGAGCTAGGTCTGTTTGCTCTGAATTCCTCTTCTTCCCCACAGACTCAACCTTCTTTCATCTGAGGGTGACTCTAGAGCATTATCTCCAGGGCCCATTAAATGCTGCTCCAAGCTTTGCCAAAGGCACTGCTGCTGAAGGACATGACACCTGTGGGAGTGACAAAGTTTCATTTTCAGTGTTTGGGGCAAAGGATGGACACCGGCACTTTGGCTTTGGCCTGGTGTGTACTGCATCCAGTGCTACTGTTGCTCTCTGTGTTTAAAGCTGCTCCAAACACTATCCACGAGACTAATCCATACAGTTTCCCTACCGAACAGTATTTCCTGATACTGAATGAATTTGCTGTCTCTCAGTTCTAGTCTGTTACTCCAGTTATTCTTTCTCCTTCCTTGGCTCCCTCAAGTATGTATGTGTTCCTAATTAGGGAAAAAGAGAAAACTGAATCTCTATGAAATCTGGAACTTACTTAAAGTATCATGCATACCTAGTTAATTACTTAACAGTTGGCACGAAAGCATCTTACAGTGAGAGAGCAGCAACACATTCTTCTCCAAGTGCCAAAGCTAGCAGGCACTGTCAGGAAAAAACCCCAAACTGACCATCATGCAATGCACCCTCTCAGTATACCAGAGGGTATGTAATAAGGTTTAAAAAAAATAGTTCTAATCCTCATTCCATGTCTTTCCATGAAAGGAGAAAACTTACAGCCCTGTGTAATATTTCTTTCTAAGATCCTCTGCAAATATGTGCAAAAGAAAGCCTGACTTTGAAGTACTGATAACACCGACTGCTAAGCATGATACAAGTGTAACAGTGCAGGTACAAGTGGGACATAAGGACAGTGTCTTCACCCCCTGCAGAAAGCTGTCCTGGAACAGTGCATTCCTTATGCAGTGCTGATCCTGACCTCAATGGAAAGCACTGCTAATGTGTCACACCCTGGAGTGTTACGACCAGGAGTGTCACCCAGCCCAGACAAGCTGGATGGGAGAAGTCTCAAGCCCTCCTCAGGCAGGTGGCAGAGCGTTTCCGGACACCAGGATCACTTCACTGTAAACAGCTACACTGGATTTGCAGCTCCACAGTACCATTTTATAGAGTGAATATGAGTTGGGGGATTACAATAGTCAATTACTCAGATTATTTCAGTCAAGAAAACAGCTTTCTGCAGCACCATAACACCAAAGCTTTGGGACTTTAGGAGGCTCCACCAAAACCCAGAAGCTTTGGTACAGAGATGCTACCTGATGTACTTTGACAGGAGTCAAGGAACTTTGGGATACATAATTTCTTTTTCACTCTGAGCAACTCCAAGAAAAGCCTTGAAATCTTGCTTCCAGCATAAGACTAGCTAAACTGACTGATTCTGTCAGTCCCTTTCATACGAATGGCATTTCCATCAGTCAGTGTTTCCTCATGTACATGACACTTACCCTTATTCTATGCAAACCCCTTGGGTGAAAATCAACATGTACTCACAAAAAAAAATAAAAAGCATTATGCTGCTTCAGACACAAGCCAGACACAATGCACCTGCTACCATCTCCCTTTCTCCATCTACTTCCTTTGATATCTCCTTAATGCACTACTCTAATACCCCAACCCTCTCTGAAGACAATGCTGTTTCTGGCTCCGTCCACTTCAGGACAATGCTTGTGTTACCCTGCTCAGAACACTGCACAAGGATTCACCGGTTGTGCTGAACTATTCTGCATATTAATTTGGTTCTCATTTGGTAACACTAAAAATAGTCTGGATTAAATGAAGGAAGATTCAAAAGTAAGAGTGCAGATCCCTGTGTAAAGCTAAAATTCTTATTGTGAACATGAACTTTTTTGCTACAATACACCAGAGGGTATCATTCTCGGATAATTCCTTCAGTGTTTTATGGAACATATATGAAGTAAAAAAGGTTTTTTTGTGCTATCAATTGTCCTTCCTTCCTATTTTTGTCCCAAGGAAAATATAATTTGTCTGGATACAACATTAACTTTCATGCAAAAACCAGTCTAGTAGGGTTTGATCATCCAAAATACGAAATATAAAGGAATCACTTGGTTTGAAAACAATAAGTATTTCCTCTAGGAACTTCAACCAAACTCTATACAGTTTTGAAGTTAGTTAAAAGTCACCAAGCTAGTGGAGTTCAAATATTTCAGTGCTTGTAATGGCAACAGAAGCATCTGTGGTGGGGCATTAAATACACTGGAAATCTGTTCTCAACTCTGACCTAAACTTGTATTTGTAGTAATTTCTTTCTATGACACAACCCCTCTTTTCTTCTGTGTTTCCTATTACAATAAAAAGCCAGAAATATTAAACATACAGAAGAATTAAATTAGAATTTGTAAACCAGCAATAATATTATTATGTTTTCAGTGTCCTAAATCCTTAAAGTTCAGTTTAAATAAGCATCATGTACCAGCTCCTTAAACAGGGTTAGCAATGTAAACAGCATTTAAAAATGCAAGAAGTTCAACTTTATAAAATTTACATCTGCAGGCTGTTAAAGGAGAATCTGCAAGAAATGTCAAACAATACTGTTCCTTGTGTACTCCACTGAAATAACAAGAAAGCTGCATCTGGAAACAGTTACTGGCATAGGACTTAAATAAAGTATTGCATTACCTTTAATGAACTAAATATTATTAATCAAGAGCCAGATATAACAGTGTGCCATCCAGCTGGCTTGTAATGCAATTAATTTACCTTCTTGGGAGATGACAGTGGACTTTGATGATTTGATGGCTTTGCTGTCTAGAGTCCAGGTGACAGCTGCAGGGGGATCAGAGGAAATCCGACATTGTAAGACCAATTTTTCACCATCAGCTACTTGAGCATCCTGAAGCTTCTCTGTAAAGGAGGGTGCTGTTCCTTTGCTTGCTGGTGCTTTGCTTGCTGGTGCTGGTGCTTTGCTTGCTGGTGCTGGTGCTTTGTTTTCAGCTTTTTTCCCAATTATTCCGCCATCCACCACTGCACACCCATGTTCACAGTTTCTGTCGTTCTTCTCCTCTTTTTTCACTGCTGGTTTGGCAACAGGGGCTTGAGAATTGGGGGTCGCATTCTGGGCTTCAGAGTTGGCGCGAGCGTTTGGTGCTGGGGTGCCAGCGCTGCCATTCTCCGCAGGTGGCTTTTTCTTTGAGCCCAGCACAGACCTGAAATCTGTAACTGCAGGTTTAGGAGGTGGTGCCTTTTCTGGCAATGGGGTTTTTGGGGTGCCCTTCTTGGCCAGGACAGAGCGGAAGTCCACCTGCTGGGGAGCATGGACTTTCCTCTCCTCCTCTGACAAGGTCTTGGGTTTGACCTGCCGCTGCAGGTTTGCTCGGAAGTCCATTTGCTCGGCTGGGATTTCTTTCAGTTCCTCCTCAGAAAAACTTTTGGTGCTGACTTTCTTGCCTAAAATATCACGGAAATCAAGTTGTTCAGCTTCCTGCTGCCTCAGGCTCTCCTCTGTGTGCTCCCGAGTTTCCACTCGCCTCTTCAGTACACCTCGGACGTCTTCCTGCTCTTCCTCAGCTAGTCTGGTTACACTGCTGTTCTTTTTGAAGCCACTTGTTCTACCAAATGTTAGTTTACCATGATCTCCACCATCTCTTTGCTCTCCAGAGCTGGCTGACTCCCTCCCACTATGATCCGAAAAAGAAAAGAAAGAGAGCCAGGAAAGGGGCTGGTTTAAAAATGTCAGGGAACAATCTCAGAGCAGGAACAAAATGTGTTTATAGAAGGGGAGGTTGATTAGAGGAGCATACTCCATTAGTTTATTGCATCAATGATGACTTCAGGAGCCATATAAGGGCACAAACAAAAAAGATCTTCTCTACTCTGGCTTGGTACAATGTGCTTAGCTTGTATGATGAAAACAATTTGTTAGGTCACATTTGGGGATTAGGTTGAACAGCAGCCAGCCTGGGTCTGTAAGGGCAGGGAATTAACGGAGCAAAAAATAGAACCCACCCATGCAAGTCCCTGGGAAAAATACTCACTCTCTGAGCATTTCTGCTGTGGAAGCTGAACTCTCCCGCAGCATCAGAGACACCTGGCAGCTGCATTCTCCAACTTGGTTCCTGAAATATTTAAGTGAAATCAGAAAAACGGGTTTCTTCCTCTGTAACTTGCCTGAGCTAAGTGATTGTGTATTGCACTAAAGCAGCTCAAATCCAGTGTGGCGTTCTGCTTTTCTATGCCCAGCATTGTAGGGATTGACTGAGTAGATTTGGTCCCCTTATATTTGGAGCCAAGCTATCTCAACTAGCTTTTACTGATCGGTTGCTATCTGCACTGGGAACAACATACTCCCTGAACAAAAATCAAAGCAATTTACAGAATGAAGCAGCTGCAAACAAACAAACCAAAGGAAAATAAATACAAAAGCTGGAAAATCAAGACGGAGTAAAGGGCTATTTTGCAAAGCTGAAAATCTTTCCAACTCTGCCTACTGTTTATTTATTCAAACCCAAGCTCTTAAGTTTTCTAATGTTAAGATATCAAAAACAGGGTCTCATTTCCTTCCCTCCCCTCTAGCCCAACCAATCAGCAAAACCCATCTACATGGATTGCTCCAGCCTGTACATGTTTATATTAAAAAACATAAAAGTGTCACCATATATGGTGCTGAGTACTTATTCTTCCTTTTGCAGAGGAATACCACAGATGCCTTCTGGAAAGGGCTCCCATTAAAGAATTCATTTAAAGTGCTCCCCGCTCCCCTGCAGCTCCCTCCCTCCCGCAGATATATATCATTCTTCCATCCCCAAACAGCTCTTCTCTGCTTAACGCAGGAGATGCCAAAAGCAAAATTTAACTCCCCCAGGGCAGCAGTTGTGTAACTATTGCCACCACTCCCCTGACTGCTATTAAAAAACCCGACTTGAATTGATTGAGGACTAGAGATATCTTTTATTAGTGAAAACACTTCTGTCCTTCTCAGTTTAAGTATAAGCTTGTCAATGGACTAAAAAGTCCTGGATTTTTTTGAACAAAAATTATTTTTGCTACTGAAAACACTTCCTGGACATGAGTGAAATGTTGGAGGGGGGGAAGGCAGGAGAGGCAGGTTTTCCCAGCTGTGTTCTGCTTTGAACTTGCTAGATAAGAGCACCTTCAAGTCCACTTAGCCCTGAAGTTTAAAACATGGACTCAGGACTGTTAGCTTGCCATAAATATATTGTCTGGCCCGGTTTTTAAATAGAGCATGGAAATACTTTTCTAGATATGGTACTGTATGGGTGAAAAACCCCCTATAATTTCACCCATTTTTAACTTGCAGTGAAGGCAAGATAATCAACACAGACCACAGAATCACAGATTCAGCATGAAGCTTTGTAAGAGCAATTAGTGCCATCACCTTCTCAGACATATTTCCCTTGATTTCTATTGCTTCAGAAAAAGAAACAGTGGATCAGCCTAATATGAAAACTACAAAGAAATTGGTGGGTTTGATCAAAGTAGCTGGATTGCAAACTAAAGGCCTTGCTGATAGAAATGTATCTTATTTGAACTTAAGACCACTAACAACAAGAAACCAGAGAAATGTTTTAACACTTTTATATCCAGTAAGTCAGAATATGTACACTACAAACTGCTATAGAAGGCAATCCATGAGGACAGCATTGAAAGCCTCATTTCCTTCAATACAAAAAAAATAGATAACCTCTGAGTACCAAACAGAAACTGTCCAAAGGGCAGGAGAGAATCCAAGTCAATGTAGAGAGTATTTAACTCAGCCTTGCACTGGAGACCTGACATTCTTACTTACTTTTATGTGTGGCCTCCATTTGGAAAAAAGAGAAACAGAAAGAAGGCAAGACAAACGGAAAGATAAATTAAAAAAAATAGCACGTCACCTCCTCCCAACATACTGATTGGCATCAAATCATGGCAGGGTACCAAAATTGCTCAAAACCTGTTGTTTTCAAATAAAGCATTTCAAACTGGCCCCTATTGCCACTATGGGAACTCATGAAGTTTTTTCCCTGCTTCTGCGAAGTTTTTAAGGAAAGCAGACACACTCTGGAACTGCTCATTCACCAGTGCTGCAGTGCTTTAAAAGGCTGTAGATTTACCTGAAGATCCCTCCTGTTCAGGACTTATAACCAATGCAAAGCTGACAAAGGGCAAGCCATGCATACTGAAGTATAGATAATCTGCAAAGTACATTAAATTTTGAGGTATCCCTGCTCAGCTTCTGTCATGACTGTTTGGCAAAAACATTTGTCCTCAAGAATTGTGTCATCAGCGGGAGAGGTTGAAGTAACAGAGACAGCACTGTCCCAGGAGAGGAATTCAGGGATACTGAATGTGGTTCTGACCACTGTGAAGAATGCAGCATTTCTGCAGGACCCATTTCTGCAATGCATCTTTCCCTCTCCAAATTCTTCACATATGCAAGGAAGCAAATAAGGCAGACAAAGTAAATCCTTCCAAAGTAAGCTATTTTTCACAGCGTCTGGAAAATAAAGGAGGGGGTAAGAAAGTAGGAGAGCATTTTGTTCTTTCTATTTTTAAAACCTTGGGAAGCACTTACAAATTATGGCAACAGTGGGACATACAAGTACCTAGATGGAAAAATGATTCACAAGGTAGTTTTTTGACCTAAATTATGATTTCTGATTCAAGTGAATGGCTGACAACCAGACTACTGGACACAAACCTTGAGTCTATGTCTGTTCAAAAGTGTAGCCTTCCTAGGGCAAGTCCTGCTCCCAGCGAAATCAAACTGATGATTTTAGGAGCAGGGAGAACGTACTTTTGTCTTCTGAATTCCGTAGCTGTTGGGAGATCACAGGATGGAAAAAGAGAAACAAGCCAAGAAAAGTTAAGAAGGATTGGGTGATTTAGATATCAATTTCAATCAAGAATAATTCTGGAACCTCGGTAAATGTTTTTACATTTACACAATTTCAGAACCTAGGCAAGACAAAGATGCATAGGGGCAGTTAAAAAAAACCAGAGCCTTGCAGTACATGGGAACATCTTCAAGTCTTTCACATCTCTGTTGTTTTGAATCTTGGCAATAACAATATTACTTGTGCAGCTTGAGGTTCTCTGTGTTGGCATTTTATCAACAAAATCATAGACACAGAGAGATCTTGGCGGCTCTGTTGTTGTGGAATAATGGTAGACATGGATAAAACCTATGCTTAGTAGCTTTGCTGTGAAGAAGTGCCTGGAAGTGTTGACTTTTGCAGGTCTGTTCTGTAGAATGCTCATGCACAGGACTTGTCTTTAAAACGTCAAGGAATAATAATAAAAAAGCCCACCAAAAACAAATAAAACCCCAGCTGCAAAGCCTGAGGCAATTTTAAAAATAGCTCTGTGTCCTATTGTGGGATCAGTTTTCCCCGGAATGGCTTTTATGTTCAAAATATCTTGAAATACTAGTTTCTTGGCAGAACCTACTCAAATATTTTCACTGAACCTTAGATGAGACTTATTGTCTGCATGTCCCTAGGAAGCACTCTCTGGAGGAAGAGGAAAAAAACCACTTGTAATTATACTGGGGGGACATACTGAAATTTCCTACCAGCCTACCAAGTGTGAAATAAATATTGCAGAGTAAATTACATTTTTTCAAGAATGAACTGAAAGGGGCAAAGAAGTTGATCCCTACTTATAGCTGGTGCTTCAGTGCAGGTAACTGCAAAGCCTCAGAAGGAGGTTTTGCAGCTTTTCTGTGAGTTAAATGGAGAGATAGTCCAGACTCCGTGAAGCTTTAGCCCCAAAGAAAGCAACTAATCTACTGGATCACAGCTTTAGCTGATATAAAGCAGAGCACCTCTACTGGCTTCAAAGAGGATGCACTGATTTACCTCCCTTGAGGGTTTTGCCAAAAGCTTTTTATACCTGAAAGAACAGTAATTTCATTTGCATTTTACAGCTCTGAGTGGGAGAATGGAACAAGAAAGGGTAATGGTTTTCTTCTCTAAAAATAGACAATGTGTTGATAGGAGAAAACAAGGTTTGCCAACTGAATTTTACACAAAGAGAACTGTATTTACTGTTTAGTGTAATGAAATGTAATCTTAGGAGTGCTTTCTATATAACCTAAATTGCAGAGTATTCAAGGTACCACCGATTTATAAAATGAATGTTTTCCCCTGATTTTAAGCAGATTATCAAAATATCTAAATCAATACTAATCAACACTAACCAAACTTTATGGAAGACAGAGTGGGGGAGAAGAGAAATATTTAATGTCTGAGAAGACAAAGGTTAACAAAGCAGATGATTTGTTTAAGGAACTGCAGGATGATTTCTGAGGTCTCTCATGTTAGCTGTATTGCTATAAAGATAAAGGTTTTGCTCAACAAACAGAGTCTCTGTCCAGTTCTTGCAGATTTTTTGGTTTATCTCTTCATTTATGATGTACACACTGACTGAAAGAACATGTAAAAGTCATATTGGGATAACAGAATACCAGTGCCTGCATCACTGGAAGGATGCAAAGAACAGGAGGGGAAATGGGTATCTATTCACATGTTTTTATGAATAAGGAAAAGGATTTTTATTTTCCATTTTAAGCATTTTGCAGGCTGTAAAGTGTCCAAATTTCAGTAGATGAAATGCAGTAGTGGGTGAATCTCTTCTTCTTTTAATATTTATGCAACACTATTTCTCTAGGCCTGAGACATAAGAGGCTCAATGGAACATTATCAGGACAATTAAAATGAAAAGTGCAAATGTAGAGGAATCATAGGCTACTCTGCTAAAAGCCAGACTTGTCAGTCTGCTAAACAGTAAAAGGCAAAGCAAAGATGTGTTCTAGATAATGCTGAGGGATGGTAAGACAGAAAGCCAATGAACAATCATGGATGGATCACACTAGGATCCATGTCCTTGTCAGCTCACTCTGACTACAGGAGAAAGAACCAGCAAGAAACAAACCCATCTTTTGTTAAACCCACATTTTTAAGACCAGAGTTTTAATTTGGGAGCAGCCAACACAAAAGGAGAATTGTGGAGGTATTAAGATTGAATTTAGAGCTTAAGAGTAATGGAGAAGAAAATCGGAAAATAATTAACACTAGTAGGAAACCATGCCCAGACTAAATGAAGAGAGTTGGAGAAGGAATGACTCCCTAAGAACAGCTATGCAACCTGCTTCTAAAATTAATATGTGAAAAGGAGCAGCACATTTTATTTGAAGTGAAAATGATTACGTTTAAAAATAGCCTACTGTCAACTCTATAAACTCTTCAGTGAATTGACTTATGTTTTCTCAGTTATTCCATATTTTTAATGGATTTTGTAGGAGTTTTTGAAAGAAAGACACAAAATGCAGCTCTCTTCCTCTCAAGTACTCTTAAAACTGCTGCTGAATATATAAATAATTCTCAATCCAGTATTCAAGACATGCAGCCAGTTCAACAGCTATTTAGACAAGACTATTTAGTGCTGAGAATTATTGTAACTCTATTGCAAACTAGAAGTTACACAGCTGACTTTCGGCTCCTCGGGTATGTCCGAGGCTGTTACCTCTCTGTTACTCATAGAACATAACCAGTGCCTAAAAACATATGACTTTCTGTTCCCTGAACATTAACTGGAATTTTACAGATGACAGAAGGGTAAAATGAGGTATCAGCATTCCCTTTGCTCTAATTGCAGCACAGCTTTACTCATTATGGATTAGAAAAAGCCAACATGAATGTACTGATCTTTGTGGGATCCCCAGCTATTTCTCCAGTGAAAGGATTAGGGAATAGCTGCAGCTAGCATGTCATCTGCTGTGTTGTTTTCTAGCTACAACTTTATTTTTTCTCTCCCCCCCCACCCCCCACATTGCTCTCACCTGCTAATTTTCTGTAATAATTTATTTTCTAAGTGTACATTCCAGAGTTATGACATTGTCAGGCTTCCACTTTGAAAAAAGGTCTCCAGTGATGAATTTGGCCTGAGTGATCACCAACTACACCTGATCATTACGGTTGACTCGCTACATCAGTCCCAACAAAATCTTCCACAAAGCTCTCTTGGCTCTCCTTTGTTCTCTTCCATTCTTCCCTCCCTGAAGTTTTGCTGAAATATCTCATTCTCTTTTCAGTTCAAGTGAAACCACCGGCATATCACAAGAGAAGATGCCCATGCCCAAGGCACACACACTGAAGTGTGGAAATGTACCAGCAGAAGACAGCAATTCTCACAGTTTCTGCTCTCTCCTGTTGAGGCTGGTGACCTGGATGAAATTGAACTGGCATTTCTAATCCTGCCAGAGGTACTGAGTCCTAGAAACACCCCTGATCCCCAAAGGAACATAGGTGCAAGGATTTCTGTAGACATGACCTGCACAAATCAGCATTACGAATGTCCCAGATGATCTGGGCCAATTGCAAACTAGCCAGTTCTGAAATGAGCCAGTCCAGAACTTACTGCAGACTGCAAAGGGCCTAAATCTACTGAAGAGCTGATTTGCAAGAAGGTCATAGCACATGTGGCTGTACCTACATAAATGTTATTAATAAGACTTGAAGT
The DNA here is from genome assembly GCA_013398115.1 of Falcunculus frontatus. Classification (NCBI taxonomy): domain Eukaryota; kingdom Metazoa; phylum Chordata; class Aves; order Passeriformes; genus Falcunculus; species Falcunculus frontatus. The sequence continues at coordinate 772,641 of VZRV01005418.1, read as the reverse complement.
AAGTGTAGAAAAACTTAGTTACAGGAAATCTTGATATTCAACAGCTATAATTTTATAAAACACCCTTTTCTGGTGAAAAGTGAGTGCCTTATTTGACTTTAAATAGTAAAAAATACTGAAGCTAGCTTGTGATAGTCTATGAAAACATACCTTTGGGCTAGGAGGCGTTTACACAGTGACATAGCCATCATTTGGGCTATACTGGTTGGAAAACAAACTATAACTATAAAAAAATTAAACTCATTGTTTACAAGCTTGAGTTTACTAAGAAATTCCCTCCCTCCTCATATTAAGAAGATAGGAGTAATTTATTTGCAAGTAAGCAAAGAACAATTCAGACTAGTGTACCTGGACTAAAAATTTAGTGTGTGGAGCAAAACCAGATAATTTTCTTCCAGTGCAATGGATTCAAATGTCCATGATGACTAAGTAATTTTCATAAAGAAAGGCACAAACACTAGCCAAGTAAAGCAACTACATCTATGCACAGTAAATAGCATGGAATGATAACATCACTTTAAAGTTTTACACTATGTTTTCTACAGCCACATAGGGATATGTAATCTTCGCCATTGGAAGTGGAAAATGCTGTGGCACTTTCTATAAGGTAAAGAGACAGCAAATATGATTCTTTATTTAAGGGACAGTTATTTTACCAGAATAAAATAAAATTAAATGCAAAACAACTCTGCCAGATTTTGTGGGAATGACAAGATGTTCAAAGCATCAAGGTGCCTTGTTTCAAAGATACATCAGCAAAATTAGACTACAACTTGCATATAAAATTCAGACATTTCAAACTTGGCCAGGAAACACTTTTTCCCCTTAAAGGTATGGATCTTGTGTAACAGCCCTCTCTAGTCCAGTTGTTCCCATGGAAAGAGGTATCCTTACAAATACCTAGAGAGATGCCAAACATGATGAACAATAGCTCCAAACTCAAGACATTGATTGTAGTTTTCCTTGCTAGAATTTGCTTCCCATACTGCTGCCACAAAGCTTTGTTTCCAGGATCCCAAAAGGAAACCATACTGCTTTGTCCTTTTTTTTCTGACTCCTCTTGTGTTTCCTCTTTTCTCTTCGAGTTTTATTAGCTCTTTTCATCCCTCAGAAATATTCTGTTCCTTCAGTACTCTAATGTTCCACACGAATAAGATGGAACTCTTGTCTTCTTCAAGTGGGAGTTCCAACTTGAGGGTAAATATAGCTAATTGGTCAAAGGGAACAACCTTCTCTTTCCCAGCAAACATACCTGAGCTGAATTTCATATTGCCCTGCATGACGAGGCTGCACATTCCTCAAGACCAGCGTGAAGATGTCTTCATTTTGCAGGATTTCACATGCTGCTCCTGGTATTATTTCTTTCCCGTCTTTAAACCAGTGAACAGTGGGGAAAGGATCTCCAGCAATGGCACAGGATATCAGCACATTTTGCCCAGGAGCTGCTGTCACCGATCTCGGTTTGCTGATGAACCAGGGCTGGATGCCATCCTGAGGTTCTGTAGTTTACAAACACAGTTTACAAATCAGAAGAAAATGCCAAGCTTGAATGTCACCACTAAGCTAACTAATCACAGGGAAAGCAATCACAGGCAAGGAAAGTTATTTTGAACACGCAGGGTATAAGTTTTTAATCTGAAAATAAGTCAGCCTTTAATTTTGGAAGTAACTTTTGTTCATACTAAAATTAATCATTTACCCGGCACTTTACTGGCTCGTTCCAGGCTTATATTAAGAGCAAGACAAAGGGACTTTAAAGCTGCCCTAAAAGGAATCTTGGAGATTCGTCCTTAGAGAATATGGGTAGGAATAGCTTTAAGGGCAAGTAACAGTACAATGACTGCTGTGCAGTTGAGAGCTCATGCAATAAATCCTCATCAACAACTGTATAAAATTGCATTTAATATAGAAGACTGGTCCTGAGGCTGGATCTCAGGGGGGACTGGAGGAGAGAGGAAGGTCTGAATTCAGAGCAGACAGTGACAACAGACTAAACAGCTCTCTCAAACACTGCAGATAAGATATTCTACCTTAAAAATAATAAAAGTCTCACAATGATTTCCAACAGTTCTCATTAATGGCTTTGAGGAAAAGTCGATATTCAGTAATACTAGAAGTCCCTGTCACAAAGGCAGCGTGTGCCCAATCACAGGAAGTTTGTAGGTACCTGAGTGCTTACTGTGGGGTTTACCTCATGTGAGGAGATTCAAAGCCAAAATTTTGCAGCTAGTTCTCAGACTGAAGAAATCATGTCTTCCTTACCTGCTACCACTACAATGCTAAAACCAGGATACCTAGCTCCTAGACAGCTTTTCCAAACACTAAGAGCTTCAATTAGAAACAAAAACATATTAAAAGGTTTACTTTAATCCATGGTTAAGTAAGCCTGATAGTTATAATCTGATGCTGCATTTAGGAGAAGTTTTGCACTGTCCCTGAAATAGGACTCAGGAATGCATTTTTGAAATAGTGACATAATGTTCCAGAGTGAAAAGATTATTTTAAAGCTGCTTCTGCTCAATATCCTTTTTAATTCAGATGCGGAGACTGAGAACCTGAGCGTCCTTCGCAACAAACCTGACAAACACTCATGTATTTTAAACAGACATTCCTCCAGCACATTAGAATAATAATTTTCTTTCACAATTTTGTAAGGCGAAGAGGAACTTTTTACCTTGAACTGTCAATGTAGCCTGTGTTTGGCTTTCTCCTACTTCATTCCAGGCTTCACAGGTGTATTTGCCCGTGTCTTCAGGAAACACCTCCTGGATGTACAGACTGTACTCATTGCCTTTCTTCTCAAAGTGGAAATCTTCTGTCTCCTGGATTTCTTTCCCATTATGCAGCCAGATAATTTCAGGAGGTGGGTTAGCTACAAAATAGGAAGCATCAAAAATCTGAGACACACAAAATCCCACCATATGTTAATTAAGAAAGGTTGGTTGTTTTTTTGCCACTTGATTCTGCAATTTCACCTTCAAAACATTCATGAATTTCTATTATTAACTCTGTGAATGCTGTGTAATGTGGAATAGTCTGTCTTATTATGGTTAAAATACAAATGAATAAGTGAAGCATGAATACAACAGAGAGGGAGAATGAGTTCTGGACACCACGAAGATGGTTATTAAGAGTTTCTGATACTAAAGTTCATACCAGGCCTCCTCTTTCTGCAGCATTAATCTTACCCCAGCCAACATGAACTCAACCTTGTTTGGTTCACCACAAAAGCTATTACAAGTCCACTTCAACAAGAGGACCCATATTAAACTTGCATCATTATATCATTGCAATCGAGAAACACTTTTACAGGTCTGAACACGTTAACAATGGACAATGCTCAGCCATGCTGAAGATCAGACTAGACAAACCTAGCTTTTAAAAAACCGGTTCCTAGAAATATTGTTTCCAAATGCAAAGACACCTGCTAAAAATTTGGAAAACCCACGCATTTTGCAGCAGGATTTTAATTTTTTAAATAATACCGTTCTATAACTACACACCTGATACCTCCACAGTCATTATCACTTGACTTCCATCCATAACTTTGAGGTCAGTCAGGCCTTTAAGGAAGACGGGTGCAAAAGTCTTGTTTAACTTTGTAGCCTGTGCACTTTCTGCCTTCTTGCTGCTCTTCTTTTCTGTGAAATCAAAAAGAGAAAAAAAGGGGTCTCTTACCAGAATTTTCATGACAAACTTTAATTGACCTTAGGCTCAACGCGATTTTGAGACAATGGTTTTGTTTCAACTTTCAGAAGGCAAAAATAACTGAAACCACCCAATATAGCTGTTTTGCCTTGCCAGTATTCCAAGTAGAAAGACAAGAAATAGGAATGGAACTGTCCTCCTTCTGAGAATCCTCTTAAATCATTGTTAACAGATATCAGAGAGTATCACTGAGAAATTACGCTCATTTTCCCCAAGTACACATGCTCAGATGAAAAAAAAAAAGAAAAGCAACCCAAAAACTTGTAACCAAAAATTCAATGCCTTTAATCACTGCTAAATTAATCTAAAAGCCCTAGGGGATGTTACAAGTTACCATTGTCATGATTGATGAGTTACAAATGTAAGCTCACAGCAGCACAGGCTTTGCAACTCTGTAAGAAATTAGAAACCATTTAGATTATTAGATGGCCAATATCAAATAGGTTTGAGTTTACCACACTCCTCTCCTGTACTTCACTCAGCCAATTGGTTGATGATGGTAAAGACTAAAACCTGAGTTTATCAATATATATCACAAAGCACACTGTTGGATTAGGGCTTTTAAAATTTCTTTTTGCTTCTGAGGCTGTACAATCAACTACTGAGGGAATTTGGAATTAAATAATTCACTCTTTAAAATTAAATCTATCTGTGATATGTTGTTTCCAGTTGCCACAAGTGGTTTCCTCCGTCTTGCATTCAGAAACTATGAAACAAGACCATTTAACTGGTAAGCTCTATATGGTACACTAGACCAGGAAGTCTACTCCTACTCTAAAAACCTGAGCTAAGACACTGAAGCCCAAGCAGTGATCATGACCAAATGTAAAAAGTCATAAATATTTATCGGTCACTTGGATACACTTTCTGTTTGGTTTAGCTTGTGTTCAGACCTGTTACATCTTGCCTTTAAAATGCCAACCCTATGCTCTATCCACGCATGAAAATATTTTTATTTTGCTTATTCCTACCTTCAAAATTTTCAAAGGAATATCAAGCACATCCAAAATAGTTTTACAGCCACAGAAAGTGACAGGCTGGAGAAAAACCACAATTCATAAAATTAGTGATTAGAAAAAAAGCCAGTGTCTCACTGAGCAAGCCCACTGAAACTCCTGGAGGCAAAAAGTTAAGTTTGTACGGGGGTAATTTAAGCTCAACATAAGTTTGGAAGCAGCCTGGAGGTGAAGTTTTTCCTCTTCTCTAGCAAAGCTTTTTCTAGCCAAAATCTTGTCTCACTGGCTCACGTGGCAGGTCTTTTCTTGGCACAGAGCAGTGAGACATTGATACATGTGAGAATGGAAATATGGGACCTGAGTGAGACCCATTTGGATTGGTGTTATGGAAGCACAACTCTGCAGTGCTGGATTCACCACCAGACCACACTGATCAGTCTTAGGGCTTCCCACAGCACCTGCTTGGAAGTGACTAATGCTGTACAGAAAAGAGCCAAGAAGTTGGGTGAAACTCATCTACAGAAATAAACTCCTGTGGTTCACCATAGTCCTCTGTTTTGTAATGTTTACTCAGAGAAACAGCTTCAAACAACTGCTGAACTAAGCAATATCAGCACATGCTCCTTCACTGCTCTAATGCCTTGCAGGAAATTGCTTTGTCCCTCAAAGTGAAACTTTGTCTCACAGTGTGGGAGAAAGCAGAAATCCATATAATGAAAGAAAGGAGGAAAAGAAGACAAAGAAAGGAAGAAAAGGAAAAAACCAAGAACACAGTAAGACAGGAAAGAGACATAGGGGAAAAAAGAATGAAAAGTATGATTAAAAAAAAGTTCCTATTATCCTTTTTTACTGAAATAATTGATGAAACTGTAAATCTAGAAGGCAGATATGCAAGAAGAGGAAAGTGGGGAAAGGGAAACAAAAGCAGAAGTGTGGCTCTAGACCAACAAAGAAACTTTTCTGGTGTCTGATCAGAAAAGTTCAAGTCTTCAGAGAAGGACAGGTAACAAAAAAAGAGTGGAACCAACTCCCACAAAATTTAACAGCGACCAGGAAACAAATCTGCTCATAGTGGTTCTAGCAGCAATTCTCCCAAAAGCCTGGCACAAACAGCACTAAGTATGAGCAGCACTCCATATCCCTCACAACTGGCTCTTTGCTCTGTTGGACTCACATGCTTTCTACATGTAGTCTAAATAAATGGATTTTTATAATCAAGGAAGACAATACGGTATAACAGCTTCAGCTTATTAAAAAGAAATGTGTGAGCAACTACAGAAGAAGCAGAGCAAAATAATTTCCCATAAGGAATTTTTCAGCAATGCTAACTTCTCCAAAATATGTGCTGCAGACATAAAAGATTCATGTACTGGAATAAAACCACCTTCTTGCACAGAGCTGCATAAACTTTAAATGGAAGCAAGCAAATAAGTTTCAGTAATTGCACATCTGAAACACAAACTCAACAAGTTCACAAAAAAGTTAGGCCTTAATTTTTTTAGTTATCTCAGGCAGATGTGTCCCCTGGTATGAGGGACATCAAGAAGATTTAATGGGGGTGCAGGCATCTACTCCAAATAAAGCAAACTGTAGGACTTAAAGGATGAAAACCAACTCACCATTGCTACTGATCAGTGTTCACTCTTTGTAAGGGAAGCTGTCAAACTGAAATGTAGGGGGCCAGAACCTGCCTCAGCACTGCACAAATCTTAAAAAAATAATAGTGCTTGCACTAAATTTAAGCACCGCATAGGTTTATGCTGACCTCCTGGATGAAGATCAGTTCTGTGCTTAAACAGAAACTTAGGATGGCAAGTATCAAAAAAATAGAAGTCTGTGGTATGTGAGTAGTAAAAAACTTTAAAGAATAGAGCTTCAGTACAAGAAAAGTTACTGGAGAGACTAAAGAATTATTTCATTGGAGAGAATGAATGTACCCATGCAGAAGAACATTAAGATGGATCATTAAGTCTTAAATATTGAAAACCCAATAGTCCTGGGACAGAAAAGAAAAGCAGCTTTCTGAAAACATTCCTATCCTTGTAAATGTGCCATATAAGAATGCATATACACTTTGACTTAGTCCTTGAAGTATTACCTGATTTCTCAATACCTGCTGTAAGGCAGGAGTAAAAACATCTCCCTCTGTATTGCGGGTGTTCTTTGAAGCACAGGGAAAGTGAAGACATTTCTTTACCAACAGATACAATAATCTGTTGTAGATAAGAGCCCAAAAATGAGAAGATATCATGGCTAAAGCAACCAGTATTCCTATACAAACCTGTGTCAGCAAGGATACAGTAAATATATGGCTAATAAGTCTGACTCCATGGCAACTTGAACAGGCTTTCTTCAAAACACAAGCATTCCCCCTTACTTTAAAAACATACATTTTTAAGGGGTATCTCTAATCCTATGCTACTGTTGTTTAGAAGCGTATGTTAATCAGTAGCATTTTGTACCAACAACATAATCAGAATACCACAAAAATCATCAAATATTTCTTGATGTAGCAGCAACAATTAAAAAGACTTTAGTTCTAACCCATAAATGCTATTTGTTCATTAAGAAACCATAGGGGCTCATTTAGTGTAATTTTATTTCCTTTACTTAAAATTTGATGTTATGGATTTCTAGACTTACAAAAAATTAAAATTACCTACTGACAACTTAAGTTTGTCACAGATGTTTTACACAAGACAACACAGTCCATTTAGTTCTGTTATTTAGTCTAAAATCATTGCATTTTCTCAGAAGGGATTGATACAATCATGCAGAGGCCAAATTACAAAGCCTGAATGTTAACTATTTTCAAATTCTTCTGGAGCTTGTAAATGCTTTTAGTTGTTTATTTATGACATAGCACTATGCAGTGACTCAGTGTTTGTCTGATAAATGCTTTAACATTTCACAATTTTACAATGAAATAGCAGTGCTCTACATTTTCACAGCTTATTTTAATATATCTAAGGGCTCTTTCAATTTTAGCCTTACAGGTCTTGTTTGGAAAAACAGCAATCAAATTGATTTTGGAATGAAAAGATGGGATGCTGATCATTTGAAATTAAGCAAATAACTCCTGTTCCCATTTACGTAGAAAAGACACTGGGTGATTTTTCTTTCTTTTGAAAACACCTGACTAATTATTTTGACAGTAAAATATTTAAAGGAAAACTGTACACAAAAACCCAGGAAGAGTTTGCAAAAGGGTGGCTTCAAAAAGTGCAACAACCATAAAAGTTCACATTTCCTGGCCACAGCTAGGTACTTGCGGGATTCATACATCTGGAACAAAGTCTATGACTTTCACCAGGAAAATAGCAGGGAAGAAGATAAGAAAAAAATAAGCAAACTGCGCAGAAAGCCCTGGCAAGGATTAGGGCTTGCGTTCCCTCATTCCTCCAAAGTCCCCTTCACCACATAAACTCTGCTGAGGTTCAAACCATACACTCTCAAGGAGCGCTGGCTTCAGAGCCCTAAGCAGGAAGACAGAAGGAAAGGAAGAAGGCAGAGGTAAAGCTCCAAGCTGAGATGCTGCAAGTCACTTTGCTTCTGGCTGAAACATCCTCTTTTGTAACACTGCAGGGTATTTCTGCTGCCAAAACTACAGACAATAAAAATACGGCACATTTGGCACCAGAAAGGAACTCTGGAACGTAAAGAAAATTTTGTTTGACATTAGCATAAGGGCATGACTTCCTTATGTATCTATGCATCCTCAAGCTTATTCAACCGGATGTGAAAAAAGAGATCTGATCTCTCTCTATTATGTTAATGCTCTCTAATCGCCTACAGCCATTTAATAGCTCCCTCATCACTCTTAATTCTTATTGCTTTCACGTAGGAGTAGGGTCATCTCTAAGAAAGAAAACAAGGAATATAAGAGTCAACACACAGTTACTAAAAATTTCTACCCAGGGCAGTTAATTTTCTCTGTCCCTTTCCCTTCTCCGATCAGCTTCTGCTGGTGCACTCAATTCCCCCCACCAGGATCACGCCAAAGCAGTTCATGGGGGACATCAGAGAGCCCAACCTGCTGCTCCCACAGGTGGGCTTCATAAAACACAGCTACAATTCAATGACTTCTTTTCAGACCTTGCATCTAGTTTACTGTAGCTTTAAAAAGCTGCCACAATTTTTTAACCACAGCTGTTGGTTTCATGCAGGTCAAATCGTATAAGATAATATGGAAGAGAACTATGATTTTCTGAAAGGCGTCTTACAGAGAACAATTCTTGCACAGAGCTGTAGTCTGGCACAATGTGTAAGCCCAGCTAGAGCCTTTCTGGTGGACAGTGATCTCCCTGTCATTTCAACAGGTTTTTGATAAGGTGGTACACAGGGTGATAGATTTAGAAGTCCACCACAATAATCCCACTTATAAGTTTCCTGGTTTTTGCCTTTCCTCAGGCTTTAATATGCAAGAATGTTGGGAAACAGTAAGTAATAAGATGCACAACTCAGTGGGAAACACAGCCTGGGAGACCAGAAATAGTAAGCAAAGCATGTAAATGGTACTTTATATACCCACATATATTTTCTACAAAGCAAAAGGAGTATAGGCTGTTCCCACCACATTCCCTTACCCTTGAGGGTCCCTTTTTTATTAGAAAGACACTCTAATGAGCATCCAAATCTATGTTTTAAAAAACCACTTTCTGCATTAAATCCATAGAGATTAAGGAGAATTTAAACTCTTCCAATTTCTTAGAAAAAATACAAATTCCTAGCATATTTGGATGGCAATGGGAAGAGATATATTACCTTTGATGTAAAAATATTTCTATTCATCTGTTATTCTGTGTTCCAGTGTTTGTGTAATCAACAGTAAGGCAATCTATCTACAGTGACTATATCAAAATTTGGATTATTTATTAACCTGTATTAATAGAATTTTAAGGCAATCAAAAATTCTTTCCTTTTATTTGAGTTTTCTCAATCCAGGTTTTAAAGAGACCTTACATAAATTTAACCTCTGCATATCTGCAGACTGGAAGTTATTGCAAGAGGAGTCTTAATGTTAGCTGTGGGTCTAAGCCAAAATAAACTTGACTTTTTTAAAACCTTGACCTGGATCAGAATATAGGGCTTGAGAATATTTGCAAACATATTTATATTGATAAGCAATGGGGAGTTATTGAGTTGAAGGTGTATACCCAATAGAAAAGGAGAAAATTCATGCTGCACTCAACAGTTAACCTAATACAAATCAATTGCACAGTACACCTCTACCAGTTTAACTGCAATTATGCAACCAATTATTTATATTCTAAGGTAGAAGACAGAGACTAATCTATATCCTTGGAGAGAAGGAAAAAAGAATCAATAACTTCACTGTGCCTTTCCCATTCCCAGATTTGCTGCTGAAACCGAACAAGAAAATCCAGATCATGATGCAAACTTTAAGGTTTCTGAAGACCAGACCTAGGTTTTATCTAGGCCTATAGTCAAAACTGTTAACATTTTATGAACATCTCTAGTCTAGGAAATTTTCTTATTCATTTGCCTACCCAGATGTACCGAAGATGTTTTCATGTGAGCTGCAGAATGCTGACATCTCCTGTTGGAATATCAGGACTTCAGCATGCTGAGCACTGCACAGAATCACACAATAACTGAGTTATGAAGGAACTTCTGGAGACTGACCTTTCCAGCCCCCAGCTCAAGCCGGGTCAGCTATAGCACTGCATATACACACAGCTCCAGTGCAGCAGCCCAGCATCCCAGGGCCAGGGTTACAACTGGTCACAAGTCAAGGACACGCAAAGAATAGAGAGTTTGCTGCCTTATGTTCAGAACACCACAAACAACTCACAGTGTTGAGTCTTACGAGAGATTTAATTATACTCGAGGAATCTGTTTGCCAGCATCATGTGGTTGACTGCCAACTAATGCCTGGTCCGAGCCGTGCGGAAGGGCTGCCTCGGCAACGTTTACCATTTATGGTGTTTAAATATCATTCTGGCTCACAGACTAATAACTCAACTGAACTGAGGAGAATGCTTAACTCAAAAAGCTCTGTGTGAGGAGGCTCAGACAGAGAAGCACCAGATTCCATTAAACCTCTCAAAGCAAGACTCAGGTTCACACACAGATCTCGAGCTTGAAGAGTTTCACATCCTCAAATGTTTTCGGTGTAAACAAATCCAGCCATTACCAGATCTTAAGCTAACAATGCTATCAAACTGAAAAATTAAGAGATTTTATAAGGCAGAAAATTGATGTGAAGACATATATTTTCTTTCTGTAAAGTGTCTTTGCCTCAGGCCTGAGGCATAACATTTTGTGTGAGTTTTTCAAGAATTCAAAACTTGATTTATAATGGCATAAAAAAGTATCAGAACTTTATGTTCCTGAGACATGTAGGAACATTTCTGCTTCAATAAAGACCTCAGGTTAGTATGCCCTTTTGCAAACTTAGGTCCTGAGAACTAGGTGTTCAATGACCTAGCAGTGTTCTTTACACATTTACCTCCCATCATTAATTTTTCCAGTTATAATCTGTTTTTTGTAAAAGGAAGGTAAGATTTAAATATCCTTGGAAGATGCTTTCAATGAAGAGCTGAGACAAGTTGTAGTCTGTATGCTGCCCTTGCATTACACAGAAAAACTCTTAACCTAAGACTGACAATGCCCTGAGCCTGTACCAGTAAGGGTGGTTGGGGCTATACAAAGGAGACCAAGTTCCACTTTATCTTGTCTGGAAATCTCTTTATTTTACTCTGGGCTAGTCTTCCAGCCCCTTCCTGCAGCTCCATGTATGCTCCTTCTTTCCAGAGTCCTTTCTCTGCATGGGATATCACCAGGTCATCAGCATTTTAACCTGATTTGTCTACTCGATTTATTCTGCAAACAAACTGAGTTGTTCCAGCTGAGTACTGGAGCAGGCTCCCCAGGGAGGTGGTCACAGCACCAAACCTGTCTGAGTTAAAGAACCATTTGGACAAGGCTCTCAGGGACATAGTGGGATTCTTGGGGTGTCCTGTGTAGGGCCAGGAGTTGGGATCAATGATACCGATGGGTCCCTTCCAACTCAGCATATTCTGCGTGACTGAGATGGCACCCCAGAAATCCCACTATCCAAAGGCGGCACCATTAAGAATAATGATTTGGGTGAACAGTCAAAACAGAATAGAATAAACTATCTCAGTTGGATGGGGCCTACAAGGATTATCTTGTCCAGCTGCCTGACCAATTCAGAGTGGACCAAAAGTTAAAGCCTGTTGTTTGGGACATTATCCAAATACCCCTTAAACACTGACAGGCTCAGGACATTGACCACCCCTCCAGGAAGCCTGTTCCAGTCTTTGACCACCCTCTCAATAAAGAAATGTTTCCTAATATCCAGCCAGAACCTCCCCTGGAACAGCTTTCAATCATTCCCATGAGTCCTATCACTGGATTCCAGAGAGAAGAGAACTGCAGCTCCCTCTCTGCTTCCCCTCCTCAGGAGGAAGCTCAATAAAGAGTGCAGGGGTCACAGATACAAAATAGATGTCTGGGTTCACAGCAGATCACTTTGCAGTCAGCAGTCTGAATTCCTCCCTGACAGTCTCACCGGAAGCTTCTGCAGCCAAAGTGGTGTTTGCTTTTGCCTTCAGAACTGTCTGCCTTATTAATGACTTACCCTGTTTGCAAGTTATTTATATCGAATAATTGCTCTTTTGTCACTGTAACAGACAGCAACTCCATGGAAGGCCTGAAAGCCTGTATACCTAGCAAATACATTTTTAAGGCAGCTCAGCTGGCCCACTGCTAACAAATTCCCCAGCATTAGATATCAGTCTGACATGGAGAACTGCAGGAAAGGTGCTTCATACATGCTAGATCAAGCCAGGTCAGCTCCACAGTGAAAATGCACCATTTCACCTCCACATGTATAGTCTCAATTTTTGTGTGACTGTCCAGGTAGATTTTCATTTAATTGCAGGGAGTCACGACATATAGAGATACCAGCTGCATTAGAAAAAAACCTGGGCCATGCATGAGCTGAAATGCAACGGAAGAACAGTAAGAACAGGCAGTCAAATAAAGCACACGAGGCTCTGAAGATGCCACTGATCCAAGGAGTTACAGCCCCTTCAGCCTTTCCCTCCTCTGGCAAATCCACACTGGCAACAAAATTAGTTATCCTGTGGTAATATTAAAATAGTTCTGCTCCTCTCTTGAGTGAGCAATCAAAAGGATACTGTACTAAGGATGCTGTTAAGGAATCCCTCAAAGACAAATAAGACTCAGATTGAGAGCTAAGAAACCAAATTTGAAGTTAGACTAATGTAAAGTGGAAAAAAGAGAAAAAATACAACAACATTGTCTTTCTGGGTGTAAGTTGGTGTCAGAAAGGAATTCTAAAGCAAGATCTGTTTGGCATTTAAATCCATAAAAGATAAAGTAGCTCTAGCACAACATTGCTTGTGGTCAGTTTTCTCTTCTTGATTAATTTAGATTAAAAATATCTTGAACCAAGAGACTACCCTAAAAAAAAAGACAGAGTCTGTGTATGTGGCCCAACAGTCAAGCCTTCATTAAAATGAAGCTGCAGAGAAGCACTTCCAGTAGCACACAGCTATACAATGTTCCTACCCTCTGTTCTGTTCCTCTGCTGCAAAGGAATGATAGATGCTTCCCTCAAGCAATCCCTTAGGAGAGTTTTAAAAATTTAGCTAATTCTGTGAGGTAGTTTAATGGCTGTTCGAGTTCCCATTAGCTAATCCACATCAGCTGCTCTTGAAAACATTCTTTGGGGTAACATCATGCCCCCACTTTCAAAATTCCTCAGGCATATATTCCGTGAACAGGTTTTATACGTATTTTGATGACTTCCACTTTTCAGCTGAAACTTAGAACACTATAGAATTTGGCAATCCAAGCAGGGACAGTTTGCTCTTTGGCCAATGCAGGACCATTCCCAGCTGTTAAAATAATCACCTGGTTTCTGTCATTCTGGTATATAATAATAATGCTCCCAGTATTTGATTACATGTCACAGTTTGATTACATGTCACATGTAATTCTTTCCTGTCCTTTTAAATTATTTTTTTTCCTGTCCACATCTCATCTTTTTATTTCATTTATAAGAAATGGTAATGTAATTTCTGACATTTAAATTTTCCTCATTCTGCAAGCACTCATCCCTCATTTGCATCCAAATTTGGTTCCCCTTTTTCTGGAAGTGATTTATAGCAAGAAACTGTCTTTAGAGTGCATTTTTTATATTGATGCCACATCTATCATTGACAGCTTTCACACATTTTGCTTTTGCCCTTCAGTTTTGGTCTCCAGCTGGCATTCTGTTTCATGTTTGGTCCTGAGGTGCTGCAAGAAGGCAATTAAAAAAAAAAAAAAAAACAAACCCCAAACTTAGTTTTAGAAGGGTTATAGCTGTTGATGAACCATACAGAGTGCTGAACTGAGATCTGTGGGTCACTCCCGAAAGTTTTGGAACAGAGTTTCTTTAATGCTCATGACAGTTCACCTCTGAGTTTTCAATACAGTAACAAAACCCCTCTCCCTGTCACTTAGTGCTCTGAAACCAATTCTTACACAGACAAGTGGCCCCACCAGGCTACTGGTCTGGAATGCCTTCTGGACATTTAATAGTACTAGACCTGGCATATTTTGTAAAGTCATCTATAGTCCTTTATATTTATGTTATGCTTGAAATAAAGAAAAATGCTTTCAGATAAGCAGTGACTTGGAAAAGCTGTCACAAACATTTCAGCAGTGTTGGCAAGTAAGACATCGTTCTTTGCTTACCTTCAGCAGAAATATGGATCTCAGAGAAACAAAGCTGTGGCCTCTCAATTAAATCTTCAAAGAGAGGCTGCTTATTGCAGTGATAACCTTCTTTAAACGATTAATGTCTAAGAAGGGTCATTCTGAGACAGAAAGAAAAACAACCCACAACCTGAAGAGAGCAACTCTCATGACTGAAGGAAAAGATTCCTACCTGAAAGCTTTTCTTCCACTTGGTTATATTTTATGGTCCCCCTCACACCAGATGGAAGAGTGACAGGAACAAAACAAACTGGTTTTTCAGAAAGCATCTCCCTTTGCTGCTCTGATAAACTGGTTACAGCAGGGACTGTGACAGGCTTTCAGGTGGCTCTAATCTGCTCGTCCAGTGATCAATGAATGACTACAGTAATCGGCTTGGAAGGGCTACAGGCTTCCCAACATAGGCACTTATGCTGGGGAGGCTACACTGGGAAAAAAAGCATAAACAGAAAGTGGTGGGGGAGAAAGGGGAACAGATGTGATTCCAGGCAAATGCACTGCTGGCAGGGAAAGAGAAATGAGGTCAAGAGCCAATAAGCAGGAGCAGCACTATCTGCTGAATTGTGTTTGCTTACAAAGAGTATTAGGCCTGTAGTGAAAAAACCAACAAACAAACAAAAAACCCAGCAGTGTGTGGAAAACAAGCATCAGCAAAATATGTGGCTGCAGAGCATCAGAGCCCACAGAAACACCATGGCTGCCAGCCTGCCCTGCTGCTCTCGCTGCCCACACCTCATGTGCTTCAACTTGGAAACAGCCAGGGATGCTGCTGCCTGGTGCAAGGAGGCTGGAGAACTCTCAAGGAGCGTGCAGTGGGTCAGGTATTTTGTTTGTCATTTACTGCAGAACTGCAAAACAGAGGATGCTCTCTAAAGTCTCAGAAAGCACTCTAGCTTGATACCATACCTAGAGAAAGGTGAACCAGGCAACCACCTACCCCTGTGACATGCAGAGTCTGTTTGCAAAATAAGAGAATCTTCCCACGTGCAGTATTGCTGTGGTTTGGCACAACAGAGCCCATGCTCTTCCCACTCTCCCTACAGTCCATAATCATGTGTAGCACACTCAGGTATTGGTGTGAATGTCAGGTAATTAAATATCCCTTTGGCACATTTTTTCTACAGGTGGACCTGACCTATAATTCCTTGTCAGTGATTAGTTAACTGACAGACAACCACATATCAGAAGGCTTATCTCAGGAATGAAGCACACCTGAAGAACTGTCACCATTCCTGGGAGCTGGCCTCACCTTCCAACAATACCAGTTATTACCACCACCTATCTTGTCTTTACGCTCTGATTGTCACAGCCTCAGCAAAACACTAACACCAACTCACTACACAGGTATACCCAGAGTCAATTAACTTTCCCTCACCTCAGTTTCCTATTCATAAAAAACCTGATTAAAATATTCAACCACCTTGATTAATAAATTTTAAAAACCTGATTAATAAATTAATAATAAATAAATTCATAACTTATTCATAGCCTGATTCATAAATTCATAAATAAAACTGAGTATCTGCAATCCCCATCAGTATATAATCATCATATATTTCAGGTGACCTGAATGTCCCCTGAATATCCCTGTTAAGAGCTGGTTGCTTTGTTTGTTTTTTAAGTAGGATGCCCGGTGTATTAAAAATGGCTTGTATACTTATCTTTATATCATAGAACAATATGAAAATTCTAAGATGAAATGTGAAAATGTTAACACCGAATACAATAGCTTGCACATACAATAACAGGAACAAATCAGTCATGCACATGTTATTTAAAAACTTTAAAACAATGTGCATCAGCCCTGAAGACTCCCAAATTTTGATTTTCCTGTGTATAGAAAACAATGCATAAGAAAAAAATAATCCTACATTTAGTAGCAAATGGTACCACTACAGCAACATCTATAATTGAGTGTTTGAGTAACACTGACCATGTTTCTCACCTCTCAGGTTTGCTTGCATTAGGCCCATGGATCTAGCATTTACCCAGTGCACCCCACTGGGAGGTTCAGAAGGAAGTTTTTCTCATGGTGAAACCATTTGTTCAGCTTTTTTTTCCAGGGAGCACTGCTCAGTCTCTGTAGTTCATCTCCACCTGTGTGTCAGCTTTGAGGACTTGCTGACAGAGGGAAGACGGCTGACACGGTTCAGTCTCGGCTACTTAGTCCTTTACAAGGCCAAAATTAGCTTCACCTTGATTAACTTAGTTTCTTCACAGACTACCTAACAGATCTACCCCACCTTACTCAGCCTTCAGATCACTGGCCTAAGTAGGGATCTGAAGTAATCTGAAGATGTTAATTTCTCACTTTAAATAAGCAGAAGACTGATAAATTTGAATTTTTAAGACCGTTGCATTCCTTATGCCCCATCCATATGAAATGTGGGACTTTCTTTGACACAATCGAAAGCCTCCTACAAACAACTAAATACCTTCACCATTTTTCACACAAAACAAAGGAGTAATACTGAGGTTGCTCAGTGCTAGACAGAATTTATCCTGCTTAATAATAAGGAGGAAAAAGATAACCATAAATGAATCTGAGAGTGATGACTTAGAAGGAAAGCTATGCCACAATTAGCTTAGCTAATTATCCAGGGCCCAATGCAAAGCATGCTGAAAGTACTGGAAAAAATTCCACTCTTGTATTTAACTGGACTTGGAACAGTAACCCTTTATGGGGCAAAGGGCCTTTAAACTGTTGTTTCTTACAATAATTTCCTTTCACAAAAACAAAGCAACAGACCTTCCAAAAGGCAAAGAATGCACAGAAGTTGGTTAGAAAACATGGCATGTGGCTAGATAACACCTGTAATCCACCAGCAGGTTAAGGACCATCTTGTATTAAAACTCAGATGTGAATTGAACAGTTTGACACTCACTATCCTTGCTGCTAACTTTTCTGAGTTATCTGTGAGCTGAATTTTTTTTAGAAAAACAAAAATGAGTTTTACTGTTAAGACAGACTCTTCACTCCAGGTAAAGTTTCCCCAGTGATCACAGTAAATATGTCCCTTCATGAGATCCTTGCTGCAGTGAAATAGCAAAGCCAAAAATGGCAGTATGAAGTGAAATGTAGACCTAGACAGAGATGTGTCCAAGGACCACAGAAGCAAGTTAAGGAAAAGCTGGATTTTGACACTCGTCTGATACTGATGATATGCCAAGAACATCCATTCCTTCTTAGATTAAATATGGATTACTTCTCACATACAAAAGGAAAATATTTCTCTAACAATGAATGAACAAACTGAGCCCTGCAGGAAACCTGACATCCTTAAATCATCTTGGAGACAAAAAGGAATTGGAGAAAGATGGGTTACAATTCAGAAACAATTTTACAGACTTTATTCCAAAAGTCAGTGTTTGGTCAGGAGAGGACTTTAGAAGTTTTCTCCCTTTACTCACATACAACCATTTTCTGTTGTAATCTGTTTGCACAAGCTGAGAATTTAGAGAAGCCTTAGTAGCAGCACTCAAAGAGTCAGAGAACTCTAATGTCAATAAGCTTTTGATAGAGGTTCAGATGGAAACCTATACATTAACAGATAAGAGATTTGGAAATTAGATTTTAAATCTGGTACTATTTTTGGCAGAAAAATCCACATTGATCTCAGTTTTGGGGAAAGTTACCATAATCCTCATTGCAACAGGGACATAATGAGTTTTAGGGAAGAAGCAGACAGGATAGCTAAAACTGTAAATACACTGAACATGTAGTTTTACAGCCTATCATGTATGTTCTTAATTCTGCTCTTATTCTTCCTACTCCATGACTCCCAGAAAATAGAATGGGATGCAGATGAAACTAACTCCCCATGATGGCAGCTTTCTAGCCCCAGACTATGTAAAGTGCAAGAGGAGTCCAACACAGTGCAACAGCGACTACGTGGCCTGAAATTGCTCAGCAGAGCACACAAGCCCAGGGAAAGGCACGCTCACTACTGCTCCCATGTTAGCATTGCCCGTCAACCCTAAAATAACTCTGAAATGCTCAGTAAGAGGGGACTGCCCCTTTGGGTTCTGAGTCCCAGTCAAGGATCAGAAGGCCCCATGTCAAAAACAGCTCCCTCAAGGTGGACCACTCTTCACTGGCCCCTAGCTAATGCAGATGAAATGCTTCAGAGAAATTATAAACAACAGCTTTGAGGACAGATTAGTCTCAGGCTTATTTTAAATTGGTGTTTTCCTAATTTGTGCCATTTTTCAGGAGGGGAGGGTGGGGAGAGGACAACTGTATTTCCTATTTGGTAATCAAGAAATTAACTCATAGGTTTACCAGAATTACTTTGTTTTCACTTTACCCTTGTCATACAGACAGAATAGGGGCAGGTACAGCACCGAAGAGCTGTACACAAACACCCCAGAACACTGGTAAACAAAGACAAATCTTGAGATCCCCACCAAACTGCATGTACAAATTTAGGGCAGGTATTATTTAGTCATAAACAAAGGGAATAGTTCCCTTGGCAGCTGTCATCAGCAGTCTGTTGAACAGGCAGTGACAAACTATTATAACTTTGGGGAAAAATCATTTGCAGGTGATAAATACCAAATACAGGCTTGATTGTAGAGGGAGGGAGAGTCTGAGGGAGGGGGATTGAAGAGAGAGGTGGGGGGGGATAAACTCCAGGCCATAAAACAAAGCACCTGTGTAGACTGATGCTAGGGGAGATTGAAAGAATAAAGACCATGACACTGATGGATACTACCTCACTGTTGAATTTATCCATGGAATTCTGTCATCTCTTGTGTTCATTTTGAACTCTGGTCTTTTAGAATGTGTTTGTTGAGATTGTAGTACAGAATTATGGCTTTCATGAACAAATCAATTCTGTCAAATCCGCACTCTGTCAGATTTCTGAGACAACAGGTCACCTCGATTGCTTACTACAATGTTCTTCTGGTACTTTCACTATCAAAATTCCATTTAGAGTTATACAGTCCCCAGTCAGCTGATACATGCCTGTTCAGAATTTTATCTGATAAATCCTGGTAACAGAACAAGAATATTGGCATTTGCTATCATAACTGCAGTCCCTGGCACTGGTCTCTGTGCTCTGCCTTTCAAGAGAAAGGAGTAGCATCTGCCTCCTCCCTGTAGCATTCTCTGCCTGATGGGTGATATCGGTGATACTGCAATTATTTTTTTTTTCAGCAGTCTCAGTCCATTCTTACACTGGTAAACCTCTTCCAGAACAGCCTCACTGCTCTGTACACTAAGCCCATGGGAAGGTCAAAGCACTAATACCTTTTTCTGAAACGTGCTTATTACTTTACACTACACAGTCCTTAAGCACTTAAGCTGCACACACCTCTAAGGGGGAGAAGAGGTACCCAGATGACAAAAGCTTGGAAAAAACAAGGAATCCACTTACAACCACCTCTTCTAAGGATCCAAAGTTATTTTTGTTAAAAAAGACTATAGTTTATACGATTGTGGTAATTACAACCGTCTGAGATATTCACCTTTGACTGTGACCTGAGCACTGCAAGATGCCTGTCCTGTATTGTTTTCAGCCAGACAGGTATAAATTCCATCATCTTCTGGTAGGGCATCTTGGACAGTCAGTTTTGCAACTCCATCTTCAAAAGTGGAATGGGCATATTGAATTGGCTGGTCTGCAGACAGAAAGGAAGAGAATTGATTTAATACATCAGCCACAAATTTCAAAAGCACTTCTAGTTTTCAGTGAAATCTGGATGCCTAACACTAGCCAGCATATTAAAGTGCAGAGCCAAATCCCACTCTGGTGCACAGCCACTGCTCTCTAGTGACTACAACCAGCAGCATCCCAAGCACGAAGCACAACATGGTTGTTAGACAAAGCTCACCATCAGATTCAAGGGGTGCTACCTTGAGTAGCAGCAAAAGGACAAAAGTTTATCTTTGATTCTCTTTGAGGTGGGTAAGACAAGAAATGTGTGTTTGCTTCAGACATTGTCTCCATCTTGTAATTTGCCTGAAACTAGATAAAATGCAGATAAAGCTAGATGTGCAAAATCTGTTGGGCATGGAGAAACACTTGAAGTTCTCCAAGAGGTGCTTTGTAGTGGAAGTCATTCCAAGAGAGACAATAAAATTTGTAATGGAGGCAAGAAGCTGATGTACAGAAGCAGTCAATCTACACTACAGTATGGCCAGTAACAGAAGAGTACAGTGTCAATTTTGGTGATGCGACTACTAAAGAAGTTCATTTTAAGAAACTTGTTCCTTGAATTGGTTTGAAACATGCTTGAATATTAGTATAGATGGCTTAAAGTTGCCTTGCTACTGTTTCAGCAAGCGTCATCAATCTCAGCCTTACTTTCTGAAATGCTTCTGCAATCTGTTTTCCCAATATTAAATAGTTTCCACTACTGACTCATCTTTGGTTGCTTTCCCAGTGTATGCAACACTTAAGACAACTTTATACCTGTGCATAAACATCATGCTGGAAATAGAAATTAGGGTCATCTAAGAGAAGAGGATGAAACAGCAGAGAAATTGTGCAGGACTGATTTGAAGATGTCTGTCGCTTGGAAGTCTGTGGTCAAAAAAGATCAAAATTTATTACATTGCCAAAAAAAAATTAAAGGACACAGATCCAGGGTTTTTAAGAACCAATTCTGCACTATGAGCAGGATAAATTAAATGACGGGACAGATTTTTCTCTCATCTCCAATTTTCAAAGGAAGCCCACTCAGAAGGCAGTGTGCACTATCTGTGCACTATCTATCTGCATACAAAGTTTCATTCTGAAATACAAAAATTTGCCAAAATCAGCATCATCCAGTACTTGCATATATTATAAAATGTGGTAGATGATCTTCATCCTTTGCTTATAGCCATCTGTTCGTTAAGTTAGCAAATTTTCTATTGCATGAAAAATTGGAGTGAATATTTAATCAGCTACCTAGAAGACTCAAAGTTTAGAATAAACTCTCTCCAACCTTTGTCACAGGTCACACATTCTTATTACTGGCTCCTCTGAGCTCATTTTCCCTCAGTCACACACAGACTGTTGGAACTATCATGTTGAACCACAGAGTTTCTGCACATGGGAATAGCACTACATTCAAATACGTACAGCTAGAGTTAAAGCCCAAGCAGACAAAGCTTTCTGGACAAGGGGCACTGGACTGCCTTCCTGGTCCAACTACAGAATGTCTAACCTGACAGGGTCCTTGCCTGGGATTCTGACATTGAAACTATTAGGGGTAAATAATGATGCTATGATCATCGGCTGTATCAGAAATACACTTGGGATTAAAGCTGCATCATCAAAAGCAGAACAATGCCTTTATATTTCTGATGTAAGTAACCAAATGAGTAGGGTAAGTGTTCTGCATGGAAAAACAAAATGTGGACTCCTTCACCATGTCGTCAAATTTTGTTGGGGCTCTTTTTCACTCCAGCTCCCAACAAAACTGGCTATTTTTTAGTATTATTCACAAAACAGTGAAATCACTTACAGAACAGCCTTTTCATTAGACCCCAGAAAAAGAACACAAGCATATCAGCCCTTAGGAATAACCTGCAGCAAGATTCTAAGTTATGTCCACAGTACTTATATTTTGATATAATAAAAACAACTCTCCCAGTAGTGAAACGTTCCCTTCTCCAGAGGCAGAACAGTCAAATCTCCAGGACAGCTTGGCAGCAGGAACAATAACAAAAAATACCTTTCTGCTGGCATGTTATGCCTGAAGAAAGGAAATTTTCCCCTGGCCCATTTATTAAAAGCTTTCTGGACAAATCACAAAGCTATCCCAAAACCAAACACTACTCAGAGAATTGTTATGCTAAAGTCATGGTCATACTGTTCTTAAATTCAGCAGAAAGAGGTTCAATTAAACTTTGAGAGAAAGAAAAGCCACACAGAAAGCAATATGAATAGAAAGATACTTAAAAGTCACACACTCCTTATTCCTGCAATTACAAAAGAAGTTACCCAGGAAGTATTTTAATAAGATAAAGTAAATTAGAGTTACACACTGAACTATTGTCACCGAGAGCACATGCAAAAAGTTATTTATAATGCTTTGGTGAGGCCAGAACTAAAACACAAGAAATTTACTTTCAGGGAAGTTGCCAGTAAACCAGTGAAAATTCAGAAAGAAATAAAACACAGAGTGAGAGCAAAAGAACAAAAGATCCATCTTGAAAAAGTTGGAAAAAAGCTTTAATGGTAGATTTGCAGAGAAAGATAAGAGCTCAGATAAAATTCATAGTTCAGTCAGGTAGCTCTTATTTGTGCAGTCCCTACGAATATGGAAAAATTTCTCATCCTCACAGATGGTCAGAAGTAATTACAGACAATGCAGAGCATACATCATCTATTTCTTGTCTCGACCTGAAGGAGAGGTCAATCTTTATAGTGCTTGGAAAACGTTTTGAATTCGCATGTAGTCACATGGTAAATATTCTTGTTATCTAAAGTAGTACTTGTATGCAACATTGTACAAGAAGTTGTTTCAAGGCTTTCAGTTCCCAGGCGGTGTGGATTCCTTGGAGACTGGAGAAGGCAGACTGGACACCACGCAGCCCGTCTGGTGTCAAGGGATGGCCAGCTTGGAAGGGAGCAGGTTCTGCTTCCTTCCTTTTTTCTTTTTCTTATGTGTTTCTCAAAGCAGCCTTCTGTTCATGTTTCTTATGATTGATAACTTGGTCTTCACATTCATTATTTCATGAAGATATACATTCTTTCCTCACTATTCTGCTCAAATTAATTCTGATTTGTTATCATTGTCATGCTTGGAAGACAATTTGCATTTGATATTTTCTAGTGAACTTTACACGTCCTGTTCCATGTGATTTTTATTTCTACTGAGTTCTGCAAAGTGCTGTATTTTGAACAGTAGTGGGATTGCTCACAGCATACTGCTTTTTCCTCTGTCACAGCAGAGTTCAGTTGTGAATATAAAAAGCTTTATATTCCAAATGTGGAGAGTAGATGCTAATACACCTTTTTTTAAAGCAGAATTGGTCTGGCTGCCTCAAATTCTATACTGTGAATATACTATTTTCTTCATATGGCCAGTTGATGAAAGACTCTACCATGTCATTTTGCCAAAAGCACTGTTATGTCTGCTTGGAGTAATATTTCAGGACCAGAAACACAATTTTCTCCTTTATCTGATAATGGATATAAATATGAGAAGTTTGTAGTATCTAGCTAGGTGGTAGACAGGAAGGAAATGTTTGCATTCAAGTGGATATCACAACAGCCAATTTGATCCTCAAGTAAAATAATAACCCTAGGACTGTAGATGGAATTATCAACATTAAACAACTGTTTATAATCCCTTCACATTTGTATCAAAATGGTATATAAACAGTTATGTCTCACAACCCTGTGCAAGACAGAAGAGCATTAAACTATAATGATATGTTTCAGCAGTCTGGAATGAAAGTCGTGTGCTTGTGTCTTTAGAGTAATATATGATGTGGCTAATTTTTATTATGATGAGAGTTTCTTGTGCTTCTGTTATGCAGACTCCTCACTGCCTTTTGATTTAAGAGCAGAGTTAATGCACTGACTCTCACTTACAGAACCCTAATGGTTTGAAATCCAACTAACTAAATAAAAAACCCCACCTGCATTGTGATATCGAGCCAATTGCAGTCAGAAGTTTGGATGCAATGTAAACATGATTATACCTGAACAGGGGCAGACTTATATGAGTTCAGTGTGAAGAAATGTCAATATAAAATAAACAACCTGAAAAAAGGCAGGGGGGCACAGTGCATCACAGAAACATGTGGATTATTTATCTCTAGGTTTTATTTTTCAGGAGACAACAGTGTTCTGATTAGAACATGGTTACATAAATGGAGACCACATATTTAAGCCTGATGAGCTGTAAGTCATTTGAAAATCAACCCAAAGTCAGTCATCTGAGACAGGAAGATGTTCTGCATGTGAAGATAATCGAGTATAACTACATCATTCAATGTCTAAGGGAACACTAGGAGCAAGGGTACCTTGGAGTATGAAGATGACTCAGAGCTGCTCCTGAGCTGCAAGACAATTCTTGCACAGCCAAACAGAGATTCTACTCACATCTGCAAAGGAGGAACCTTCAGTGTAGCCTTTAGACAGAGAAACAAATTATGTCCAATGGGAGAATGTCAGAGCCTTTACTCACATGTTTCGTGTTGTAAATAAAGCACTGGCCTTTCTATTCTAGACATGGAGATATTGGGAAGGGGAACAGCCCTGGCTGTGGGAACATATCAATCTCAAGGTCATGGTTCATTTGCCCTGCCACCTTTTTCAGTTATCCCATTTACTCTGAACAGCTAAAGGAAAACAGAGATCATGTGAAAATAATTAATTTCAAAATAATCCTGGAGGAAACATCTTTATGGCAAAGTACGTTACTCTTTGTTTATAACCATACACACACACACAAGGATAGTTAGCCTGGGAGAGTCTGCAAAATAAAAAATCAATCGCACTTCAGGAGTAAAAGAGGTGATCAAGAGTTAAGCTGAATAAATTTTTCTAGTGTTTTACAGATGTGGCTTTAAAAGGAAAGAGTCCTTAGCCAAAGCATGTAGAGCATGGATTTCTGAAATCATTTGGAACTGAAGCAAAACACTGATGTTTGGGTCTAACTGTGATATTAAGAAGAAGTTAAGGAAACTCGACTGTTCAGCTGTGTAATCAGGGCAGGGTAGGAGATTATACAGTCTGATAAAAGTAAAAAATATTTTACTTTTTTTTAGTCAGCTCTAGGCAAACATTAGAATCTCAAGGAACATATTTCTAGTTGAGAAGCAACCAGAAAAGCTGTGATTTCAAGATCTTGGGAACAGAGATGCTAATGCCAATTATGACCTGCCCAGCTGATCGAAGGGTGGAATCAAGCATTGGTCTCTTTCCTACCATAAAGAGTGAAATACTGCACTCAGACTGAAAAGCATGAACACATGTATTGAAAAATGAATTATGTTTAAATGATCACTTGCGTTCCTATATCCACCTTAAGGCTGTTTGCATTGTACAGCTGGAATGGTGCATCTTGGGGATGGGTTGATTGCTTTGCATGAGCAGTGCTAGGTCTGACAGGATACAGAAGTGATTCCTGATAGTTTAAAACAGGCAAAGCAGTTTTGATGTAGTACTTCTTTATTCCTATTAAGTTAATCTGTTCCTATGTTTACGTCCAAGAGGCTTTTCAGGGCAAAGCACACACAATTCAAGAGAAGCCAAAATCTGAGTTAAAACTAAATTAATGGAAAAAAACCCCAACTAAATATGAATATAAGCTCCCTCACTGCTTCTCAGGGCAGGAAGGCCCTTCCTACGTATCTTCTGTGGTAATTTATACACTCCTACAACATAACTATTGAATGATTCAGAGTATTATGAGTGGAAACTAAATATAAATTGGGAGACGTACCTACAGTAGCTGAACCAGAAAGGTTTCAGTTGGTCCAAGCATGGGGCTAATAACACCAAGTTCACGATATTGTTATCAATCCCTGTATGGGCCATTCATGTAAGAGTTGGACTTGATCCTTGTGGGTCCCTTCCACCTCAGAATATTCTGTGAGACCTTGCTTACTTGTGACAGAACTTACTGTCTCTGCAGGGTCATGATGCCAACCCATCATGCTCAGAGCAGAAGCTCGTGCCAAAGGCGTGGGGGCAGCACAGGATTCAGCACAGGACAGCAGCTGCAGCACAGCTGTGTCACAGCGCTGTGAGGGGCTGTGTGACACAGCCCAGGTAACTCACCGGGCACAGCCGTGTCACCAGCAGCAGCACGGCCGTGTGACACAGCCCAGGTAACTCACCGGGCACAGCCGTGTGACACAGCCCAGGTAACTCACCGGGCACGGCCGTGTGACACAGCCCAGGTAACTCACCGGGCACAGCCGTGTCACCAGCGCACCCTGCTGGACTCACCGCAGAACTGCGGCAACACAGACCCTGCTCACACCGCCTTTCGCGGACTTGATGGTCCTGTAATGGGTTTTCCTCTGGTGTCCCAGCGGGTCGTATTAGGGTGATTTAGAGCTCTTTGGGGTGCCAGTGCGTTCATGCAGGTGTTTCAGAGCAGGGGATTCCTTACCATTGAGAAGCCATGTGATGTGAGGCACAGGGACCCCTCCCACACAGCACTGCAGCACAAAGTCTTGCCCTTCGCTCACAGTGCATCCTTTCAAGACACTGGAAAAGCACGGAGCAACCTCTTCAACTTTAGGCCCTTTAAAACCAAAATGAAAACAGTTCCTTTAACTGAAACGGATTAAATTAACTTTACCACTTAGAGCCTTTCAGTAAGTATGCTTAGATGACCACAGTTTCCAAAATGCAGAACGGTTCACAAGAGCTTACTTACTTCTGACAGTTAACAACCAGCTGGTGGAAGTCTGGCCTTTGGGGTTGACAGCTGTACAGCTATAAGATCCACTGTCCCTCAAGTAGGCTTTTTTTATCCATAGGCAATGAATTCCATCTTCCTCATATATTTGGACATCTTCTCCAGCTTTAATAGGTCGACCTTCTTTGAACCACTTCACATCTGGTTTTGGCTTCCCTGAAACTAGACAAACAGACATTTGGATTTTTATGAATAGGCATTCATAATTAGTGTTATTTAGTATAATTCCATTATTTACTTTAGTGTAAATTAGGTACACTTTACACATACATAATTATATAAACTTTAATGGGCAATACAAAAAACTATTGTCAGAAAAACAGTTTGGTATTTCTGTTCTTCTAAAACCTCTTGGTCAGTCCATCTTTTAAAATAACAAATATTTGGTAACCTGAAAAACCATATCTGAAAAAAAACCTTCTGTCCAAAAACTGTTCTTCTAAAAGTCACAGACAAAATGGATGTGAAACTGAAACACAGAAGGTTCTGTCCGAACACAAACACTTCTTTACTCAGCACTGACACAGGTTGCCCGGAGAGGTTGTGGAGTTTCCCCCACCCTGGAGATATTCAAAGATCACCTTGGTATAGCCCTGGACGTGCCTGAGGTGAGGCTGCAAGAGCAGGGACAAGGGCCAGAGAAAGCAACCCTGGTCAATCTGCAGAGAGGATTCTCAGGAGAGTTTCTCCAATTACTTCTGAAAGTGCATTAGGGACGTTCCACTGTGACCTCCCTGCAGACACCTTGCCTTGCATGTAAGAGTTTGTGCTTTGGGTCCAAAGCCAAATGAAAAGGCATTCACAGGCTTCAGTTAAACTTGATGATCCCCTTGTTTCTCCATGATAGGGACTATATTTCCCTACCAAACAGGATCATGAATTAGTTCAAGCTTGCAAAGTGTGTGAGATGCTCTGACAGAAAACAATTCACATTTTAGTAATATACCTGAAAAATAAACTATTCAAAACATGCCAGGATCTTTGGAATCTTTTCTCCACTCCACACGCTCTCGACTTTTGATAGAAATTATATTCTGTACTCACAGGGCAAGACTTTTCAAGAAATGAAATAAATTACCATGATGTTGTGTGATTTAGTTCGGGTTTATTTTTTGCCTCTAGAGAAATAAAAAACCAATTTCTTCCTCATTTATGTGAACACTTTAAAGTGCAAATGTTATTTTAAAAAAACCAGCAGAAAAATGCTTCCAGATTATTTTGTAAAATTGCAATTAAAAAAAGAAAAAGAGAAGTGCTCCAAATCTACTGCCCAGATTCAGCAAAACGTAACTCTCATTACTCTTCTGAGAGGTTAAAACCCATTCAGATTCTGTGGGACAAACTCTAAACCTCCCTTTTAATTCTGACTTCATCATTTCAGCTGTTAGGAAGCACTCAGATCAGGCTGACCAAATATGAGACATAAAAATAGATGCCACAAGGGACATGCAGTGACTGATTGTATTTTCTTATCTGATGTTTTTTTGGCTCAAGGGCAGTATAACTAATTACAGTCCTGGAAAGTGTGCCATCCATTTCTCTCTTGCACTCTCATATAAGAGGCCCTAAAACTACCTCCTAGAAGGAACAGCATTGGTTACACCTGGGGAAACCCCAGATGAGGGAGGAGATGGACACTATGGTATAGGATGGTTTGAAAATTCCACTAAGTGTTGTGGAAACAGCATTGGATTCTGCATCTGTTTCCAAAAGGCTTTGGAAGAACAAGTTTCAAAGAAGGAGGAATTGCTTTCCACTTCCATGCGCAGAAAGGGAACCCCTTTTTGACTAACCCCAGGGGCTGCGATAATTTCCATCCCTTTACCTTTGCTCTTGAATTTAATCTCCTGGCCTTCTGATGCTTCCAGGCTCTGCGGATGGATCTCAAACTGAGGGGCAATTCCCAGGGGCTCCCTCTTCTCCTCAATTACAGTCCCCTGGGCTCCAGACCTGTTTTCTGCTTCTCTAGTCCTGGGACTGGCATGCCGTGTCAGAGGTGGAGTTTCTTGAGCTGGCATCAGGAGCTGCACCGCCCTTTTCCTGTTTTCACACTGTCTGATGGAAGGGGCCTGGGGTTCTGCCTTTGGTTCTGGTTGCAGTTTGACAGATTGCAGCGTGATGGTGCTTGAAGTTTTCTGCAAGACCTGAGGTTCCTTTTTTCCTTCTTTATGTTCTTGAGAAGACACTGTGTTGGTTTCTTGGTGCTGTCCTTGCTTGCTTTCTTTGGTTTCTCTGGTGATGTAAAAGGACTCTTTCTTTGCTGACACCCTGTCTTTGGTTTCAACCATGAGTTCTGTGCTGCTGGATTTCAGCTCTTTAGCAATCCCATTGCTGGTTGCCTGTTTGAATTCCGAATTTTCAACAGCTTTAACGGCAAATGTGGTTGGTTTTGATGGCACGCTGAAGGGAAATGAGAAGTTTGGAGATACATGACACTGCATAAAGACTCATTATTATCAGCAATGATATAAATATATAAGCCCTCAGCAAGAAGGTGAACTGATAAGCCTTTATATTCTTTCACACAGATCAAGAGCATGGGTCAAAGAGGTGAAGTGAAAAGCTTCATAAAATGGAATCAGGGCTCAGACACTATCTCAGCTCAGGAATTTCAGGATACAAGTCCACTGCTCAAGTTCTAACATGTTCTCTGAGTCAGACATTAACCTTGCATGCACTGCTTTAGATAGGAAACAATTACATGAGATCTGAATGAACATGATGTAACACTACTTGATGCTTTAACAAATTGAGGTCATGTACAACTATAACTCAAAATGTCACATAAAATACTTCTCTAAAGGGAAATGAAAATGTAAATTGTGAAGTGATTTTGCAATTTCTAATTATGGTGTCTCGTAATTTAGGTAACTTCAAAACAGGACTAATAGGAAACTTGACCAAAGTCGAGGGGAGGGAGAAGGGGTATTGGCATGTTAAAAGCTTGACTGGATGTGACAATATCAGCTATGGACTTATTAGGAAGACTTTCTCAGAATTATGATGGATCTGCTGCTCAGTACTTTGGGGGCACAGGAGTAGCTGACTGACTACAGGGGACATGAATCTAAGTCTCCTTCATTGAAGGTGACTGCTTTGATCCCTAAGCTATCACCTGTAGAGCACTGTGTCTGTGTCTCACACTTCCACAGTATT
This sequence comes from Falcunculus frontatus, assembly GCA_013398115.1. Lineage (NCBI taxonomy): Eukaryota > Metazoa > Chordata > Aves > Passeriformes > Falcunculus > Falcunculus frontatus. Next base: position 742,663 of record VZRV01005418.1, on the reverse strand, counting down.
ACTCCAAGGCAGAATTGGAACACATTTGAAGTAATGGCAGCAATTCCCAGCCCAGCTCTGTTTTACTACACTTGGTGTCATTAGCTTATTCTCTCAGGGAGACTTGCGATATTTATTGGGGTACTTTCTTCAGCTGGAGTCTGACGTACTGTTTGAGATTTGTAGTTACAACAGTAAGACCTTTTCATTTTACAAATATCTTTTTTTTTTTTTTGTGAATAAATGATGGAGGATGCAGAACTACTCTGGAGAACCACATGCATGGTGAGTTCTGCCTGCAATGCTTCACAGTTTCATTTATACTAAACTTACTTTCAAGTGTGTTCCTAAAAATCACACAGATCTGAAAAACAGAATAGCACAGCATTTTCAATTCCACTTTGCAGTTAGGACAATGTGAACATGCCATTTTGAAATCTCACCCAGGGCATGTGAGGACAGATTAAACATCCCAATGACTATAAAGCAACTGGCCTTCATCAAAGTGTCTTACACAGACAGCCTTGAACTTTTCATTCCTGCATTTTCCATTCATGAAGTAATTTTATAAAATAATTTTAAAATATTATAGTAATTTAATTTTTAAAATCTTGATAAAGGCCTAAATATTACTTTTTTCTTTCTTGTTACTTTACCCCTACTTTTGTGTGTATTTTCAGACAACAGCAAAGACCACAGCCATACCATGTTTTATTTATGACAGGAAAGAACAATCAGCTCAGTACTGACAAGGTGCACTCAGGCAGTTAACTCCAAAAAGGAAGTTTGACCCTCTGGTACAGTGTACAGTTTCTCCTCACATAACTTGTATTTTTAAATTTTGCTTTCCTGAACCAGACCAGAACTCTGTATTTCATAATGTTGCCACCAGTTCCACCAGCTATTTCTTACGAGTCTACCAGGACAGCTGATTTGGGCAGCAAGAGAGAATCTTATTCCAAGCAAATATTTTCTAACGTCCAAACACAGACTGACCCCCCAAAAATGTATCACTCTGTGAAGAAAGCACATGCAGTAAATGTCAAAATTAGTGTGGTGGAATTAAATTGTCAGAGAAAGCACTCAAGTAAAAACATACCAAGGTGGCTGAGTATATGTGTCAGTCTTATCTGGACCTGAAATATAAAAGAAGAAACAGGTAACTCACACACATAATACTGTGCACAGTTCCAAAAATTTGGAAGATTTTAAGCAAAAAATATACTTAAGAACCATCACTCTTCCATTTTTCAATCCATTGAAGTCAAGATTGACTATCACCACATCTGAAATTGATATGGACAACAGGAAGCTGCTCAGCTGAAACACAAAGAGGTCTTGGTCCATTTAGAGACACTGCTGAGTCATGTTCTCACAACCCTGCAGAACTAAAGGTTTGGTGAGCCTCAAGAGCTCTGTGCTGGGGGAGAGAAGTAAGGAAGAGATTCCAACTGGGAAACAGCTTATCAAATCTTATGATAACTCCACACAGTTTGTAGAGGTGGAGAAAGACAAACCATCAATCAGCCCTACACCTGAGGGTGCTCACAGTGAAACCGCAGCTGCTCTCAGGCTAAAACACAGAACCAAGTCAACAGGAGTAAAACCTTCCAAAACCTGGACCCACCTGTAAACATTTATCAATCCATTTGCTGTGTAGCAAGAATTATCAAATTTAACATGAAAAACACGAAAGCTGATGCCTCACATTTCTTCACTTTGCAACACCACCAAGAAATCTGAGAACATGGCTGAGCTATATTGCTTTGCCAAGATGCCTCATCAGATGCATTGATAAAACTGAGCACATATTTGCCCACAATCAGTCTCCTAATTTGTAATCCTCCATGACGGTGTTTGTTTCTCTTGGGGGCAGCATAAGATAATAAATAGTTGCAAGGAGAGAAACACCATTCTAGGTCAAATACCAACCACTAGTACCCCCTAATTAACATTTCAAGATGCAATTTGTTTTCTCCTGGTCAGATCAAAGCTGCACCTACACTGTTGTCAGCTGTGAGACTAGTAACTACAGTAGAAAGACATGTAATAATATATTTGCAAGATAACAAATTTTTCAAGTCACCAACATGCAATCTATAAAAATGCTGTCAGAGTCTCTGCCTCAGGGAAAAGACAAAATCATGTGATGGATGATATCCTGATTTCCACTGTGTTTTGCAAGCAAAAATCCACATCTAAATGCTTGGACTTGCCAAGCCATTAAGAGTGACCAAAAGAATCTATTTACACACAAACAAAAGTTGCAGTGAGAGAAGGAAAAACCCATTGACCCAATTTCAATAAACCTGTCAGTAAACAGTAAAAGAAATACTGAAATTAAGACTGAAAAGACTGGAAAAATGCAGAAAAGGAAGCTTCATAACTAATGGCTGCAAACAAGAAAATAACATGCAACTCTGTCAATTAAAAGAATATTTCCTCCTCCCTCTTCACCTTCCACTCTGGGAAAAAATATAGCTATTGGAGGAAAAGATCTATATATGAGATTGCATGTCTTTGAAAGAACATGTAGTACTTCTGAGCCATTTGATTGTCTGCTAACATCTTGCAGCAACTCTGACAACCTGATTTAATTGATAATGAAAGAACTAGGTATTATATATTGTGGTCAGGTAAGTGGAATCATCCAATTAATCAAGAGCATTGCAAAGGAGTGCCCTTTTTACTGACCTGCACTAATCCAAGAAAGAATGCCCACATTATTGAGAGATGTGGTCAGCATCTGAAGCAAACATATACCACAACTGACTTTGTGACCCCAGTTCTGCATGGTCTCTCAAGGCAGATGTAGCCATTACAGAACAGAAAGCTCACCACTTCAAGGAGAGCAATTAGGGATTGAATTTTATGTTTAGATAAAAGGCTTATTGAAAGAAACAGCCCTTTCTGTAAAACCTCTGTTGAACAGGAAAACTGTAGAAGCTTCTTCATCAGATTGGAACTTACAGATAAAAAGTACAGCTTTAAGTTGTAGAAAGGTTAGCTATGGTTCTGAGCATCCCAAATGGACATCTAATTTTTATTTATATTCTTGATATCTTGCAGAGTGACAGCACTGACATGAAACTAAAAGTCTTGCAACAAAAAACTCACTGCTGGCTGCATATGTAACCCATTGACCTCACAACTGCAGCTGAAGCCAGCAGCTGTGGATTTAATTATTTAATTGGGCCCAGTGACTGCTTACCCATTGACTGACGAACTTCTTCTTTAGTGTGCTTGCTGAAGGCTGTATGATTTTGAGGCTGATGCAAAGGGCACTCTAGGAAGCAGTAAACTGCAAAATGAGCTGTATATGATAATGCATGTACGGAATAGAACATCCTACTTATGCAAAGACATTTGTTTCCTTAACAAGTAGTGAAATAGGCAGGGTTGGGAGTAGAGAAGCCTTAATTTTAATCTTATTAAATTGGGGTTTTTTCTCTCTCACAATTTAGAACTACACTCCTTTACTTTACTTCCCTAGTTCTACAAATATAGATAGAATTTTGCCTCCCATAAGGGAGTTGGCATAAATGTACATCTGATGCTAGTACTCAAAAAATATAAAATTAATTACTGATTATAATGATATGTGCCAGATTCCATTTGCTGAAATTAAAATCTATGTTCAAAACATAGAAGTCACAGTAAAAGTGAAAAAGTGTTTTTAAAGGAAGCTGTTACAAAGCACTTGGACAGCCTTTTTTCCCATGAACCAACACAACATTTCAGCTGTAGCAGGCTCCAAGCTATCACAGCATCATTTAATGAAGAGAGAAAGAGAGAGAAGAAGATAATGGGAAAAAGTGAATGTTTCTTGTGAATGTCAAGAACACAACCAGATAAATTTTAAAGGAATGTCTGTGGCTCGCTTTTCTGTCTCCTGCAAACCCTTTGATGTACCTTGAACGGTGAGCTCTGCAGACACAGACGCCTTCCCAGCGCTGTTCACCACTGTGCACGTGTAAATTCCTGAATCAGCAAGCTGAACATTCTGGATCTCCAAGAACTGGATGCCTGTTCTCTCATACATGTTGAGACGCTCATTTTGCTGCAACTGAGTATCACCCTGCAAATATCACAGGACACCATGAGACAGCAGCTCTTGTTAAGAGAAGGGGAGCAAGAATATTTTTAGTAAAACATTAATTCAAAATGCCTTTCTCCTACCCTTTAGCCAAATTCCTTCTATGAATAATACTCATATGGTATAAACAAAACAATAAATTGTGTCCAGAATTCTGTAATTCATATCTTCAGGAGGCTTTCTTTTTCCTCTATTTCTCTACTCATCTCAGTTTGGTTTTGGCCTTTCCCTGTTTATTATACCCAGATTCCTAGAAAAAATTCTTTTCGTTGTATGTGGGCTCAAACCAGTTTTATGTTCCTGTTTGTTCCAGGAAGTCAAATGCTTTTAAGCAAAAGCTTCCAATCTGAGAGTAGTTCTCTATCCCTCAATAGCTATACTGGAGTTAAACCTAAAGATACGGCTTTGAGAAAGGAAGAAATGTGTGTAGGTTTGTGCTCTCTGTTACAAAGAGTAGATGATCACAATGACAATTTTTGCATTTAAATTCTACAAAGCAATTGACCAATACCTCGTTTGTGAGTACATCAGTGCTTCTGCTTCAGCAGCAGCCATCAAGATTGAGTGTCTTGCTATCAGACACCACAGCCCCTCCCATCCTAAGTTTAGGAAGGGAAAGCCTAAAAAGGTACAATTTTACTTGAGTAGTAAACATTTGAGAAATATCAGTGTTTACAGACACTGTCATTCTTGAAGTCTGTCAGCTTACTGCTATCTGGGTGCTGTAGGTCCTAATGGAATTTTAAAAAGCTAGTTCACATCAGGGGGTTGGTGATGATACAGAAACTTCTGTTCTTTGCAACTTAACAAGTAAGAAAATTGGAAAGAAAACAATAAGCAGAGTAAGATGTTTACAAACAAGCTTATTCATTAGTTCTGGAAAGTGCAATTTTACTTGTTGATAAAGCTTCCATGCTGTAAGGAAGGTGGTCATCTATTGGCTCTGCAGCAGCCAGGTCCAGCAGCCACGTAAGTTCATTTCCGTGAGGCAAACATTATAGAAGGTGATAATCAATAGCAAAATACATAATATAACCTCCAGAAAACTGCAAAAAATGTATTGAGAAGTACAAAAGTGTAGATCCAAACTGCTGGATTGGTAGTCCCTACTTCCCATTTACCACAGAGTCCTGAACAAAGAGAACTGAGTGACAAATCCTGTTTTGCACGGAGCTGCATGTGTGGAAACCCTGAGCAAGCCTGGTGGGACTGGAACCAGGCTGTGGTGGAGCAGCTGCACTGCAGAGTCCCAGAGAGCCAGCAGGTCCCACAGCACCGAGGGCAGCTGGAAGGAGAAGCAGACTCCAGAGGGAGCCACCCGCTGAAGGAGATGCCAGTGAGTGCTTCCACCGCAAGAGGCTGCCTGGGTTCAGGGATGTACCCTGACGTTCTTGTACTGCAGACAAGGATAAATCTGGAATAAAGCATAAAATTACTTGGAAGCATTTCCCTGTTCTCTGAGGAGTTTTCTGAGAGTTTGCTTTGGCTTCTTTCCCTGCCCAAAACCTGGAGATATCAGGAGAAAACAGAATCACTGATAAAAGTTGGGTTTTTTTCTGTTGACTGGACATAAGTGTCTGTTGAAGGCTGAAGAGGAGCAGGATGCCATCAGAGGAGTCATATATTTGCTCTTTCAAATTAAAGAAAGTAACTGTAATCCTCTAAGATACTGACAGTTTCAGTAAAAATAGCATAATCAGTGTAATACCTAACTATCCCATGAAAGCTCTCTCCTTATAAACATAAAAATGTGTTTGGAGATCCTGTGTATGCCCAAAGGGGACACTGGGACTTAAGACTTCAATGTTTTTTTAATAGTCTAATGATTTTTAAATATTGCTCATATATGTCTTTTCTGTAAATGACAGATATGCACAATTCTCAATTTTACTGAAGGTCTGAAGTTGACAGCTGCTTTTTATGTCTCCTATTTTCTGTCAGACACTTTTCTCCTACCAGTGTTTTAGCAGAGGCCAGACTGAAACAGCTGAACAGTTGTTCATCTAACTTGAATTTTTCATTTTTAATTTGCAAAAAGAAGTCGTGCATGCCAAACCCCAATCATATCTGTTCATTCCTAAACAGTTATTTTTCTTTTCAATACAACTTAATATTTTTGCAAGCATCATCTTCAATATAATGTACAGGTAAAATTCAATGTGAATGGTACAGAAAAAGAAGTCTATGACTGAGACGTTGACAAGGAACTTGGGAAATAAAGCTATAATTTTCACAGCTGTCAGAGACTCCTCTGTAACCGCAGTTGAAGCATTAAGTCCATGCAGACCTTCCCTATAAAGCAGAGGTGGTGGTGGTATTCTCATTTCTTGTCCTTTGTCCATTTCCCTGACTTGTTTAGTAAGGTCTTTGGGCAAGTACATTCCACACTTTGTATTTTTTGATGGAACCTGGATGTAGTTCGGTGCTTTCAGATGGTTTTTGTAGAAATATTTTCAACAATGAGACATATAAGGGAGACGTTTAGGCTGAGAAGAAGCACTATTATCTTTTGTGAGTTTATTCAGCATAAAAATGAGGAAGAATATGGCTCACCTTGTATGTAAACTCTCACCATGATCACTTGGATTGTCAAGTGCATTTCATCCTTTCAAGTCACAAAATTTCAAAAGAGACGGAAAACATAAACTTTTGGGGAAATCATACCTTAAACCAAGTTACTTGAGGCTGAGGTCGTCCTGTTATTTTACATGAGAATTTGCCTGTTTGGCCTTCACGCACAACAACTCTGTTGGGTTTTGTAGCAAACTTGGGTGGACTTTCTCCCCAGATGCTTGGCCTCTGCTCCACAGATGGAACAGCAAGTCTTCCCCTGGAAAGGCAATTTACATTCTGGTTTTACAGAAGAGCTGGAAGCTGTTGTGGTTAGAGCACATGTCAGGAAGCATTTTAGACCAGTGGACTGCCAACGAGGGCATATAATTTGTGGCAACCTAGACTGCAGTTGCACAATATTTTTCTTGGCCAGTGGAAGAAATAGAAATGCCGGTGATGACTGCTCTTGACTCCTCATGCAACTAAAGAGTGTTATGCTCTGTACCCGCATCTGGCATACACAGAACAGATCCTGGAGACAATTTCAGTTGTTTATAAGCAGAGCTGGGCAAACCAAAAGATAGAAAACGCTGAATGCATTTAGTTTTCCCCATTTTCTGTTTTTTAGTTGCCTCCTAAGAGTTTATTTGTGCATACTTGTTCACTGTTCACAGGTTTTTATCATGTAATTTGTTTTGCTCTTGAGTGTAATTGACACAGTAATTTCTGATTTATGAATCAGCACCTTGGTTTTGCAACATTTCTGACATGTCCTGGTAAATATTTTTTGGTCTAGGGAAGACTTTTACTTGTAATCTCATTTGCTACAATGTTTGCAAAGCAAACATCAAGAGGGCACAAAGCCAAAGTACACCTGTCCCAGGTGAATTACTGTTAAGTGTAAATGCCCGGCTCTACTTACACGGCTGGCACAGCTGGGAAATGTCGTGTGGGATGAAACTAAAGTGGCATCAGTGACTGCAGTCCAAAACTGTAAACAGTTACACAACCATAAAACATCAAGCAGTATTATAGCATGAAAAACCAAAAAAGTGCAGCTCCAGGTCTGCAAATGTCAAAGAGGACACACTCACTCTTTGCTCTGAAGCTTTTGTACAACAGACACATTAGCAGATGGCAGATGGCGATTTCTTTATTTTTTTTAATGTTTAATTTCAAGCAAATGGAACCATTTTCAAGGCCTTCTTTTCCAGATGGCCTTTTACCACATGCAAGTAAGATGTGTCAATACCTCACCATTTCTACCAGGTGTCAGATACTAACAGAGACCGCATCGCCTTAGTCCAAGGTGCTGCCAAGACATGGTGGTTGCCATATGGGCAGCTTGAGGTTTCTAAGCAAGAGATGATACCATAATGAAAGGATTTACATGGACAAGAGGACCAGCAAAAAGTATTGAGAGATGGGTGATTGTAACATGCTAAAATGAAAATCACTTTATTATATAATTAAATATGTGATAGTTTTTAATGTCATCTCCCTCATACTACCACTAAAGAAGAACAGAAATGTGTACTAAAGAAGTCTTTTGGTAACCACCTTTAGGTGGTGACTCTATATTTATATATCTATGCACATAACATAGTAAAAGAAAATCACCTACTAGCTGGCCTGCAGCTTTATGGCTGGTTCCTAAACATGAAAAAATGGAAATGTATTTTTTTTTTCTTTTCCCTTCTCCTAGTATAGAATTATTAATACTGAACAGGAGGAAAACACAGGAGAATGAAAAGTGAGGACAATCACTCTATGCAACACAATGGATTAGGATAGTGCTTTGTAAAGTCTGAATTACAGCAAAACCTAACAGCCACCTCAACTGTCCTTTCTTGTTTTGATTATTTATCCTGTATGTCTGTAGATCATTTTCAATACAGAATTTATCATGTAAAAGCCTTCCTGATTATTCAGTTTTACTTACCATTTTCACTGTTGTAATCTGTTAATTTTAAAATTCAGAACAAACATAAGCAATGTTTATATCAATGACGAAATTAAAATCTCCAGTTTTAACTATCTGTATTCTGATCAGTAACATAATCAGAACATGTATTTTTGCCTACATCCAGAGAGACTCCGTGCCAGAGATATAAATCAGAAAAAATTCTGCTTAAATTCAAACTAATTATAAAGAAATTAATTCAGCTGTTGGAAGAATTAGGCTTGGGGCTTTTAAAACAGTGACAGTCGTGTAATTGTAAATGCTTACTGAAGTGCAGAAAGTACAAGCAGGCTTTTGTGTGCCAGCTTACATCACCCCATCAACCCATTCTTGGTAAAGTTACTCCAAACCAGAACAATTATTTCTCCTGGACAACAGTTTACCCACTGTGTTGCGTGACAGAATGCTGATTTCAGTTGCTTTTCCTTCTTACTGATGACTCTTAAAGCAGTATTTGCTCTGGCTTTAAAAAAAGACTTTTGGGACATGCAAGTTGTGGGGAAGGATCCTTGAATATCAGAGAGCAGAGAAGATGGTGCAAAATGACAGCAGAGAGGGGTGCAATATTTAGGTGTCAGCAGGAGGTTCTGTTTTCAGCCACATTAATTTCTCAGTCAGCATGCTGGAGCAGTAGCTGTACATCTTCCTGACTGCCTCAACCATTCTGCTAAGGCAGCAGCTCTCACTGCAGCTATTTTGCTTGGGATAAATGGAGACTTTCAGAAAGAGTAATTTTACTTGTTTTCCTACTAAAATGTATTTAAGTGTCTGTTAAACAATATCTAAGCCAGCAGACTGCTTACCCAGAGGTTTTGGCACTGGATGGCAGGCTGTATTTCATCAAGGAGTTTCCTGTAAGCGTAGGACAGAAAGACACAGAGTCGGAAGTTTTGTCAAGTGCATTGGGAATAACAGATACTAAAGACTATGTAAAATATGTATTTCTTCAGGTTTGAAACATAAAGGAGGGATGCAACACCTGCAGTATAAGGCTACGTTATCTGTAGTTCAAAGTTAGGCTCTCCAGTTTCAAAACCAAGCTTTATCAGAGTTACTGTCTGACCCCCGGCCTCAGCTGTAACAATGCTGCAGATTATTCATGAAAAAATACGAAACACTGTGTCTAATTCTACAGCGCACCAGTACTTCAAATTAAGATAGCAAGAGGTTTTCAGACTGTGAAAGGTCTCACTTTACTTGGTTGGGTTTTCAGTCCCGTGCTAGCCCGAAGTGCCTTTGCTGTAAAGGACACCGCTCGTCTCTCGCTGCCGCGGGAGCCCAGCGCCACCTGCTGCACACAGAGCCCGGCCCGGGGCACACCCGGAGCCGCAGCATCAAACACAGCTCTGGGGCTGTGAAAAAACACTTGTTGTAGAGCCTTGCAAGAGCCCATGTCACTGTCAGACAGGACAGCCATGCAGGTGGAAAGACTAGATCATGTCAGTCACCTATTTTTCAAGCAGCCGTCAGCCCCACGTGGTTATCTTTGCTGAGAAAAAAAATCTGCTTTGCTATCTTGATGAGTCAAGGGATTTTAGAACAAAGACCATGTAATTCTTAAACTCTGAGAAATTCAGTCATTGGGTACCGCCCTGAAGTTGTTTTGAACTGCAGAAAAGACCAGGTGAGAAAAACTGATATAAAAGCAGCTTTAAAAAAATCTTCCACCTCCATGTAAATTGTCATTCATAAAGTTGTCCCAACTTAAAACAAAAGGAAAAAAAAAAATTCACATGATTTTTACAACAGAAGGCAGTAGCAATCATGCCAGGTCTATGCATATTTTGGTATGTAGTCTGAGGATATTAGAGTTTTTGTCTCTGGATAAACCCAAACATGGATTGTTTCAGGACTGCTGTAGATTTTTTTCTTTGCTTCAAGAATGCAACACAAAGTTGTTATCTAAGAGGTTTTGATATTCAACAGATCTCTGACATGACCAAATTTCAAGGGGAGAAGCAGTAAAATTGATTTCAATCCTTCCCTGGCTTTAAATTTTAAATTTGGCAGTTTGCAACTATCTAATATGCAGATGTGCTCTTAAAAATTCCTGGGTTTGATCTTGGCTGTTTCTTGTGTGACATGAAGCATGCAATTACAACCAGGCGTGCAGCTTAGCAGTTTCTGTCCTGAGTGGCGACTTCCATGAAAATTACAAAGCTTAGAACAAAGTCTTTAAGGTTAGGACTTTTGTTTCCTGCACATCATGGCCCACTCCTGAAACAGAACTCACACTTTATCTAATTGTAGCCATGTAGTTCCCTGCACAATATCTTAACCTGTGAAATGCAGTAAATAAACCCCACTCTTTTATCAATGAGAAAGCACACGTTTACAGCTGGGATTTTAACCAGACTGTTTAACACACCTTGTTCCTTTACTTAAACTCTATAATCATCACAAGAGTAAAAGAATCTTCTTACCTTCCACTGTCAGTTCCACGGTCACTTGCCGAACCCCACCATCATTTGCAGCCTCGCAGGTGTATTTGCCAGCATCACCTTCCTGCACACCTTTGATGACCAAGCTGAACATCCCCCGGATGCTGCGGTCCACGACATAATGGTCTCCCTCTGGGACAGGATGCCCATTTCTGTACCATGTGATCTGTGGCTCAGGGTAGCCTCTGACCTAGAAAGATGTGAGAGAGAGAGGAGAAAGAAGGTAAACAACAGATGATGATATCAGGGAGAAATGCTGGACATTCAGCAATGCAGTGGAAAGTTCTTGACACAGGGGCTGTTAAAGACATATTCTTCGCAAGCCAAATGGCAGAAGACAATGAAAAAGCTCTTGGATACGCCAAACTTAAAATCATAAGACCAGTCAGGCAGATAGATACCTACGCAGAAAAATTTCCCGCTGGAGTGGTTTCTCTGCAAAAACACAGCGACAGTGCCAATGAAGAATCCTGACAGCTGGGTCCCCACTGCTCAGAAACTCAAAAAAAAAGGGCAGTAATGCTACTACACCTCTAAGTATGCAAGACTGCAAGGCTGTTGGACCACATATCTCTGGCCTGGTTGCCAAGGATTGGGCTTATAATGTAAATCTGTGAGCGGCCATCTAGTTTTCAAATGTGCTGAGCTCCTGACAACATACAGGCAAAAAATGCAGACACATACCAAATTTTGTCTTGATCTTTAAAAGCAGAAGATAAGGAGCTGTGATTTGAGACAGCACCATTAAGGATTATTCTCCTGCTATGGTGGGAGGGGATTATATGCACTTACACATAGGCACACAAACACACAGCTCAAAGAGATTTCTGGTCTACCCAAAAGATGAATTTTCAACAAAATTAACCAGTCCTGTTTTCATTAAATAACAACCATATTGGTATACCCCTGCCTGCTATGGCATTAATGAGACCTTTAGATTTACAAGTAGATCCTTGGCTGGTGTAATAGACCTGAGTTATGGATTTGCAATTGAGCTGCTGAAACTTGGTGAAGATCTGTGACTTTCTTTTGCAAAAAAAAAAAAAATGGGAAAAGCAGACATACACCAGTTTCCACCAAATAAAAAACTACTCAGGCAAAGGTTCTTCTCCTGCTTTGTGAGAAATGCCATCCTCTTTGAGGGTCACTTTAGAATGTAGTAATTGTTAGCATGCTTGCCCAGTCATCATAACAACTCCTGATTGCAGTACTCCTTTCCTATCCCCCCTCTGATATGTCAGCCTTCCATCTTCTGACTCTTTGATCCTTTGCCTACAAGTCATGAAGTAACTGAGTGGATCAAGATGAGCTGGGATGAGTAATAGCCATGGCTGTGTTTGCTCACTGGGAAAGAAGCAATGTTGCCTTCTGAGCTACACATCAAAATTTGGCAACTGAGCAGGAAGTCCCTTCAACCTCCAAGTGGGCAAAATATTGATGATCTGTCTTGGAGTGAAGAAGACTTGGTTGTGGCTTGGGCAAATTCCTCCCAGCATTCTCCTCTCAGTTTCCAATCCTCATTTCAGCTCTGCTTTCTCTGACTGCACAGCACTTACTTTCCAAATGACAATCTTTAGCCAACCAACCTTACCCATTCTTAGGTTCTCTCCTTTAAAAACCTTTCATTTTTAATCCAGCCCCACCTCACTCCAGCTGGGTTTCTCATCTGCTGCAGCTTAACCTACAGCTGTCAGAAATTTTTCTCTTTCCTTTAAATCTCTGGATATCAGTTCAGACAAATTAATGTTGCCAGTGATATGGTGACCTCTTCTCCCTGGCACTACTTACTCAATATTAAGGACATTAACATTTGCCAAGAGCTGAATATGCTGAATAAACTGGAGAAACTTTCCACTTCTGGTATAATTTCTCAAATTCTTTCTGAGTCTATCTTTAACTAAGCAAAAGTCATGTTCCATGAAGTACAAATTGTGGGATCCTGCACAATGGGGAGCTGATTCCCGTTTAAAAATGCCACAGCATTTTTCTAAAGCTCTTTGTGGCCATGTCTTTTTCCAGTGCTTTCTGAAAAACAGCAGCTCCTGCTCATCTCAGACCCCTCACCCTACTCCAGCATATTGATTTAGTGCTTACTCAGAGCACAGGCTCCAAGGAATATCTTTCTCAGCACATTTCATTTCCAGAAAAAGGGAGTTGAGAAGCATCAATATGAGATTTTTACAATACTGTAACTCCAGGTAGTTGATAATGTGCTCACTTTCAGAGAAAGTGACTTGCACCAAATGACTGTTTCTTACTATTAACTTGTCAATGCCCTCGTACCCATCTTTTCATTCTAGACTAAGAAACCAACAGAGAGATTAAGTGATTTACCCAAAGCCAGAGAGTATATTAGAATGGAGTTAGACTTCTCATTTTTGCTTCACTGGATATTAAGATTTACTTGAAATATTTGAGGCAAAATTGTTTTCAAACTGATGTATCAAGTATATGCAGTACAGTAAAATGGAAGAGTAGCACTTCAACTGATGTGAAGAACCAACTTTTCAGTGGTTCTGTCTTCACATCACAGCCTCTTTACTAGCATTAGTAGAGCCACATCTGCTTACAGCTGCTGAAATTCTGGCCTGCAAACGAAAGTCATCAATTACACGTCACCTAATATATTTACTACTTTTTCCAGTTCATAATCATTTCTTCTGGTGATTTCATTGAATTTTTCAACCCAGCTTCAAAGGTCCCAAGCATTAACCTTCCATCACTTGTAACAGGGAACAATTGGGGTCAAAACAATGGGAAATATCTTTCTTCCTCTTTTTATTTTGTTTTACAATATTCTTAAGTCCCTCTTGGACCACACAAGGCCATTTTTAGCTGACCCCTCAAGCTCTGGTAGACCATTATGTATGTACTTCCAGGATCACATGGCTGAGGCTACATTAAGTATTTTTCCACTTCTTCTCTGTGTCTTCATTTTACACTTGGTCTGTCTGTATTATTGTGTTCATCCACACCTTTCCACTGAGGAAATGCTGCACCAAAAACTATAAACACAGATAATCAACATTCCATTTCTTTTCAAAAGGTTGAGTCATTCCCTTCCCAAATTCTGATTTTTTCTCTTTCATTTTTTGTCAAAAATGAAATGATGGGAAAGCAGAAGTTTACAGAATTGCTCTATTGCAAGGATTTATTTCAGGTTTGGGTTTGGAATGTGTTTCAAACTGAGCCAGCCCTCTCTGAAATACACGATCGTGCCATAAAAGTGTCAGGGACCCTTAAACAAATCACTGGTTACCAGGTTTTGATCCTCCTGGATCAATTCCAGAACTGCAGCAGGTTTTATATTCCTCCAAACCTTTCCAGAGCTCACTAAAAACATCTGCCTTGAATAAATCCACAGCAAAGAGAAATTTATCTGCTTATTTAATGCCCAGCAGCAGCATGCTATAACCCTTATTTACAACTTGGCCTGTGTGAGTATTGCCAGTCCCAGTGAGGCTGCAGCTTCTCTTTACCTGCTCTACAATAATAACAAGTGGAAAATTGACAGCAAGCAGCAAATAACCAATGTATTAGCACAAATACAAGCTTTGAGTTCTTGTCCGGACCCATGAATTGCTTAGACCCTTCCTGGAAAAGTCTGCTAAGGTAAAATAGTCCTGCTCCCTGCACCAGAAGCAAGTGGAAAGAACTGAGAGAAAACCTGTGGTGTGTGAAACTCACAGAGTCCAGGTTGTTCTGGGTCCGAGAGAATATTATTGAAAAGGGGTGGTGCTAGGTTCCCAAAGAAAAGAAATAAGGGAGAAAAAAATTACAACAAATCCATGGAAACTGTAGAGTAAAGGACAGTATTATTAGAAAATGTGCCCCCACAAACTATTCCCCACTGTCACAAACCGAAAGGCATTCAGTGACCACCAACACCAAATACAGTGATCCTTTTTGTTGTTCAAAAGCACAGGAAATAATTTTCAAAACTTGGTCTCTATCTATACTCCATAAAAGAGCTGTTTATATACCAATTTCAAAAAACCACAGGTTTGCCTACTTAACTAGAGTTGCAGTAACATTTTAAGGCAATGGGATGCACCCTTTTGGCTCATGCTTTTCACTTCATATCCTGCTTTGCAATAACTGCTGCTGGCCCCAGTGAGGTCAACAATGAACATAAACCCCAAAAGGAATCAGCCACAAGTGACAATAAACCAAAGTGTAAGTGTGAAACACTGATGGGGTGTGTACTGTTACTGACTATTGCTCAGTTTGATAGTAACACCTAAAGACTATTAGAAATTATGGCAAACATTACATGACATACTGCAGCACTACATCCATTATACCAGCTGAGGTGTTCAGTGCTTGGTGTTAAGGACTAGATAAATGTCCCATTTTGCTGTTTAAGGTCACACAAGCAATGAGATCAGGCAGAAAACAGCTATCAAAAGTTACTGGTTTGCAAAATCTCCCCGGATTACATCATATATAGACAGGCACATCAAAAGTCGTACTAAGACTGGCAATCTTACAACTGTTAAGAAGTTGTTATTCAAAATAACTCCCCTCATAAAGATGATTTAATATGCTGAAATATGAATTCACTAATGACTAAAATTCCTCTCAAGAGACAATTCTTCTCCCATGAAATCAGAATTTTAAAACATCCAGATTCTATCCACACACAGCGTTCAGTTGTGCTGCTATTTCTGTAGACTATCTTTGCCTTAATTCCCCAAAATCCAGAATTAAGACTTATATGTGTATAATCTTCAATAATTGAATGAAAAAATCAGTTTTATTCGGGTGGTTCAATCCATCTAAAGAAACTTTTGAATATACATTTGAAAGACAGAAATATTATCTATTCACATGCATGTAGTGTAGTTAGCACATTTACAGTTAGACTGTAGTGTCTGGTAGCAGCAAAACAACACAAAAACAAAGTTTGGATGACCTGGGTAACAATTCGTAAAAAGAAGAATGGTAGTAATGAGAATGTTAAATGTTTTCTAATGCATATAGGCATCCGCAGTGCAGAACAGAATAAACTAATTCCCACATCCACAGTGGATTGGGCAAGCAATAAACTTTCAAGAGAAATTGGCCAGTGGGTTTGTGGATGATGTCTGCCAGCAGTCACTTCCTTTAAAGGAACAGCAGGTGTTTTGCATATTTGGCTGCCTGCCTATCTTAACATTAAGGAATGCCAAAAATCGAGGAAAGTTTGAGAAGGCTTTGTAGCCTATTTTCTGTTCTGTGCCCATCTTCAAGAGGAAACCAGTAATTTCTGGGATTTACATGTCAGTAAAGGCCACAGAGATCAGAACCTGCAAAGTAATAAAACGAGGATAGTCTCAGCTAGAGATGTCAGATGTTACCACTGAGCTCCTTTGGGCAGATCGTTAGAAGTCACTAGAAGATGTCAAAGGAGATGTGGAAAACTACTTAGAATATCTAACAGAGTCAGACCTTTATTCTGCTGCCTGCAAACCTGGCAGAGCAAAGACTCATTACTAGTGGAGAGTAAACTGCTTGCACTTTTTGCAAAACTTAGAGTAATGAGCCATCAGATTGTATCAAGAAAGCAGCAGAAGAAACGCCATTAGATAGCATGACACATTTTGCAAGTGTAATTCCAATCAAAGAAGTAAAGATACAGGAAAAACCACTGTATAGCACTTACACTTGAAATGTGGTAGAGACTGGATAGTGTGCCCCTTCTTCCATTGTCTAGGTATCAGCAAAAATAGATTATTATTGCCTTTATGGCAAGTTACACATCAGGTGGGCTCATCTGAAGGTCATATGGTTGAAGGCTCTCATGCAGCCCCAAGAGATTCAATCCAAACAGTAGCAGCTTTTCCATGGATGTGGCTCATCCTAGGTCCTACAAATAAAGAGGTGTTTCCCATAGTCATCAGAGGGCCAGAGCCCTCTATTTTACTTGACTCAAGACCCAACAGGTTTTGGCCTTGGACCTTGATCAAAAGACTTGTGAGGGGAATGAAACACTTGAGAGGAAATTTAGCAGAGGATGCTACACCATAACATGCACTCTGTCCATACAGACAGAGCTGTGCTCTCAAACTAGAGAAAAAAGACACTTCTTGTTTTAATATTTCACACTGCTGTGAATTCTTAATTTCAGTCTTAGGAAAGAAGTACTACAAAACTGTTGAGACTACAAAATGATCATTGTAATGACAGCCCACCTAATAGGGGCTATATTTTGACTTAAATTTAATTTTTATTGTTAGTGCAGGTGGGAAACATAGTTCTGGCCAGTGCAGCTCTTTTTAAGTCTTGTAACAAAGCTTCTGTTAGGCCCAAGCTGCAGTTTGCTTTAACAAATGAACAGCAGATGTTCTTGATAAAGGAAAGTGGACATGATACATTGTTAAGCTCCTTCTGAGACTTTAAACGCACACAAACCATATCTCAAGAATAGTTTATCCCTTTTAAAAGCTTGCTTCTAAACCAGAGAACTTGCCTGGCAAGGTTAAACATGAAAATGTTAAATATTTGGAGACTTAGCTATGACCTTGCAAACAAAGAGAAAAACCTACCTATTCTACAGAGCAGTCTAGAATCCACAGTTGTGTCATTAAATCAAAAATGGAATACAGAGTAGGAGCAAACATGCTCACTTCAAAGCAGTACCTACTCTACATACAAAAAAACCAATGGTCTTTCTGTAAACCTTGATGTGTTTTATTTTTCTACTTTGGACTCATCAGTGCCAAATGGTGTTTGATACTTTATAGTCCAAGCACCAAACACAAGATCCTTCTGCAGATGGCACCCCAAAAATTTTAGTTTTGACTCCTGAAAAATAGTTCTGCATAATCTGTTTATTCAGTAACATACTATTCACCCCCTTTTTGCAGATTGTAAAGGTGCTGAACAATACACATACTACCCCAGGTCTTTAGGGGAATCAGTTTTTATGGTGCTCAGTAGGGAAGAATTTATGACCTATCCATGGAAGACATGGTCTGCTAACTGAAAAGCAGACAGCAGCTGCACATAATTTCTTCTTCAATCTTCTACATTTAATCTTTTTTTTTTTTGTAAAATTCAGTGTCAAGAGTTCCCAGAGGTGCACAGTGTATTGGCTTTGTGCTCAGTACCAAAGTATAGCCGTTTGAAAAAAGCATTGCTATCCCAGGTACCATAACCTCAACAAGTCCATTTGTCTTATATTTTTTTCTGAAGGGTTGAAGTGGAATTTCAGAGTAGCACTGGATGACAAGCTGCCTTGAGTTTATCTAAGATCAAACATCAGTCCCAATTTATGCAGCTCTTAAGAGAATATTTAAGCCCTATTTATGTCTTTTGGAATTATTCACATGTACAGGTGCTTTTCCTAAATTAGATTTCATTTCATTTAAAGAATAAGTTTGACTGTATTGCTTTTAAAGTAACATTGTTACAGGAGTTTTCAGACAGCCACGAAATAACCTGAAACGTCACTCAGCTGAAATACAGAATACTGCCAAGATGGACTCTACTCTTTCATGTACAGAGGACATGAAGGGAGCACACTGCATAGGGAAACACATCTGTGGAGCTGGGATGTCAATCAGCAACTGAATCAGGGGCTGTAAACCTCTGTTACACTAATGGGGGCATTTTCACACAGCTGTTGTTGTCTCAGACTGGCAGAGCCTTCCTGATGCAGCTTTCATAAATCATTCCACCAGCAGCAACATCTGCCTTTTTACTCTCCCCACACTGTAGCCAGCTGACCTGCAGCCATTAGGTGCGTGACGAGTTTTATGCAAACCACCCATAGAGCTCATATGGGTGAGCTTTTTTTCTCTAAGTACAAGTTTTCTGAACTTAATATGGGATTATAGATAGACTGAACCTCTGTCCCTCTTAAATCGTTTTTATATTTGTATGTAGTCATTGTCTGATTTTCCCCATTTTTAAAAAGCCTTCCTCTAGGCTGTAAATTCAAAAGCAGATGCCTTAAACCTTGGATAAAGTCTAGGAGAAAGCTTAGGTTATTTCCTCCCATTTATTCCACCATGTGTGACTTACTTCTATGCCTTAAATGATTAGGATTTCTGTACAAAATCCTATTGCAAAACATCAACTGCTTATTAGCAACTCTCAGTGATTCTTTTACCCTGCAATAATCTGTGAAACTGATAAGCTTTCCTAACTTCACACACAGACTTTTTAATAACGTCTTAGCAGAGGCAACTCAGACAGTACAGTGTACGAATGGCTGTGTTTAAAATAAAAATAAAAACCAAGGGCTGAGCAACAACCATTTAAAAGGAAAAACCCTCAAAGTACTAACTGAAATAAGTATAAATTGCTGTGACCATAAATTTCTAGTTCAACAGTTCAGGATAAATAGTTATAGACATGCTGAGTTCAAGAGAAAGTTTGTGGGCTCACCTCTTCTTTCTAATGCTTTCTCTCAAAACTAAAATTGCTGTGATCTTGGTAAGAGAAACACACACGTGCACTCAAAAGTAGCTGTTTAGGTTGTGGAAAAAGTGCTTACTCTGCGTATGCTTTCAATAGAGCTCCACTTAACTGCAGTTGCTGGCATTCCTACTGAGAGGTCTGAACAAATCCAACGTCGTGTTTTCCATTAAACCTAGGGGTGTGCAAAAGTCTCCCAGGCAGACAAACCTTCTGTTCATTTACATATCCCAACAAACCAGCTTTGAGTCAAGGCTCTGAAGACCCAGTTCTGGCATTGTGAAAGTGATGCTCTTAAGCCAACAGCAGGCACTCAGATGTGATATTTGTAACTATTGCACATCTTAACTTCCTCTTCCAAAATTAGAAGTTACTTATCTCCCAAAAGGATAGATTCATGTCTAGGATACGGGATGGGAATTGAACCTCTGGAAGACAGGCATTCAGCTCTGAATCCATGCATTTATCTCCGTATTTCTGTGTCATCCTGCACAAGACAATAAATCTCACCATGCCTTGGTACCCCATGTAAATACCAAGGAGGTAACAATGATTGTTTCCTCTGTTGTTTTAGCTAGAAAGGCCACCAGAGAAGGATCCAACTCTACTCTGGCCTGAGTATGCGTTAAACACTGCAGACAAACACTAGGACTTCAGCTGAATTAGGCTGTTTAAGTGGTACCATGAAATGAGCAAAAATCAATAGCATTCACCATAGTTCTTTAATCTGTATTTCCAAGATTTTATCATAATTTTTCTTCCAGTGCCTTGGTTTTGAGCATAACTTTGTTTTGAAATATTTATATTTGCCTCCCTACAGGACAAACTGCTGAGTTATTCTTGTATAAATGAACACCAGAATTTATATAGACAAAAATAATCAAGCTTAAGTATATTGAACTCTTGTTCCAGAGAGTTCACAGAACAGAAAAATCCTTTATTCAGTGTTTGCCAGTACAGGAGTGTGATATAAACGAGTTAGGTTTCAGATACAAGTTAGATTTCATACTACCATGTGTGTGCAGGTGCTTTTACAAACATTTTACAAAACAGTGTGTATTGCATTCATATTCTAAGCTTTGCAAAACCAATTTAAATAATACATGAACATAAACAGAGGTTTGCTTGTGTATTATGGGACATACTGAAGGAATGGCAGACTCTCAAGCCACACAGTTATGATTTGACTCTACTATGCAGCTGGAGGAAAATTACCATTCTCATTCAACGTGAGTTGAGAGAGCACAGAGCTGGATGAAGTAAGCTTAATATGCCATTGCCAAAAGGCAAATAACCATGAGCAGAATTATTCAATTTGTCAGTCTTTGCCTCTCCCATTTCTTTGGGTTCCATATGCAGATTGTTGTCATCTTTAAATGAAAAGTTGCACTCGGAATGCAGTAAGATTTTAATTAATGTTTTAGTAAGCTCAGCTGTTGTATTTATAATAACTAGTATATTCCATAGAGTAACATTTACAACAGTATTTTTAAAAATATATAGAAAAGTCAGGAAAATTCAGAAAAAGATAAAATAACTTATTTTTCCATTTTTCCTCATTCTTCAAATGAATTACAAAGGTCTCCATCTAAGCAATAGAAACAATGCAAAGCTGACTTTGAATTTGTACCAGTTTTAGCCACGGAATTTTCAGAAGACAAAGACTGCTTTGTTCTGTCTGGCTACAGGTTTGCAACAATGCACTGACTTACAGAGAATAAAGCTATCTTCACCATCAGAAAGCCTGGAATTTTATTTTTTTGAAATGAAAATTTCCAGGTTTTCACTCTGTCTATTCCTAAAACTCCTCTGAAAAAGAAAGGTGTAAGATCTTAGATAACCTCCAAAATCTCACTGCAACACATTTTTAATGTGGGATGGTTAGTCCAGAGGCCAGGTTACTAAACTGTGAGTCAACAAACATTGTTTAATTCCTAACCTATAGCCTGGTTGTTAGATTTCCTAGAAGAATAAAGTCAGCATATTTAGGCAGGTAATTCAAAGCCCTTGAGCTGGACGAGTCACCCCAGGGATGACCAGTCAGTGAAATGCCTTGATTTTCTGGCTCCAACAAGTGCAGAGCTGTGACATGTAACCTCTGACAGCAATAGGAGTAGCAGTGTTTCCCTCAGCAAGCACTAGCCCAACACATCAACATCTTTCCTCTTTCAAAGCTTATTTCCCCAACATAAGAGAAGAACACAGAGATGTGTATTCACATGGGATATTGAATTATGAACGGGGATGACTTTTGGCTTAAGAATCATGATGAAGGCAGGTTTGTCCCCAGACACTAAACAATGAACTCTGAGAGCTCAGGTAGAAAAATGGATGCTGTTTCAGGCCCCTGCTGGAGATCCAGTAACCTGTAGTGACAAGATAATGTCTTACAGACTGAACATTAAAAACTGAACTGGAAACTTATAGAAGAACAATCTGGCCTTGCCTACTTTTGCTCCTGACTACTTTTGATCCCTCTTTTGGGATCCTGACCCTGGTTCACCGTTTGCCGTGTTTGGGCGCATCACAGGACACTGTCAGAGCACATGGCAGTGCCTGCTGGGAGCAGAGCCTGCAGGACTTTGGCCAGCTGGTGATGGCACAGCTGTGCATGGATCCCCTTCGGCTCCTGGCTCGTGCTCCTCTGGGGAGCAGCCAGCCCTTGCTGCTCCCTGTCAGACAGATGGGTTTCTCCCCCTCATGAATGGGTTGAATTCACAGCAATGCAATTTTCTGTTCAGCATGCACTTAGATACTGGGGAGTCCAATTTTCACATGGAAAAATATCATGTTGTCTGGTTTTGCCCAGTAGGTTTCCAAACTTCATACTATATCCATGAGTGAACAGAGCCAAGTAACATGTCAAAAGCAGAAATTTTTAGATTTGGAGTCTAGGTGCTAGAGTGAGCGTGGACTGAGCAAAACCACAATGAGTAATGATGTGTTTTGAATATAAACCTTCTCCACATGTGGCCTTCTGCAAAGATTCTGAATGCATCATGCTTGCTGCCTATTAATGACTACTCTCTTTTCCCACAGCGGCAAAGCAGAATTATATCAAAAAGTGTGACCTGGTGTCATTTGGTGCAAATTCTCAAGGACATTTTTACAGACAGTCAAAAGCATACTTTGCTATTTTATGTGGGGTTCTCATTGCTACATATGGCACTGAACCCTTCCCTGACCTTTCTGGTTTTATCAGCCAGATGCAGGCAAGGGGCTTGAAGTTCAAAACTTGTTTATGATGGCAGAAAGCAAATATATTACTAGTTAGCCAAATGCACATCTCATGATAAGCACTCCATCCTACCTTTCGGGTGAGCTAGAAAAACAAAATTTAAAGCCTTCCAGGTAGAGACATATTTCTGGAAGGAAAAAAAATCAACCAAAATATTTTTTCCCCCTTTTCATACCTGTCACACCACTATAGGCTATTGCAGCACAAGGAAAAGAAAGTCAGCTACTCAGTTCTGTTACAGTTACTAGATCTTTTTTAACTTTTAAACCTAGTAAGACTGTGGTAAGAGTCAAATGCACAGTTCCCCAAAAAATCAAGTTTAAAACATCATAATGTTAAGTTACAGTCATACTTCATGTACTACTAAGAACGTTTATTTAAATAAGAAAGCACAATGCTACACGATGAGTTTTATTGCCAGTGGAATCAACCACAACAAAGACTTATACGCTGACCCAGAGGAGCAAGGGAGACTAGTCTGGAAAAGATGATGATATTTTTCAAATTAAAAGCAGAACTGAAGTACTTAATAGGACATTGTTGAAATCTGAGAGATTCATGATTAACCATCATGGCACAGAAAACCCAAGACGAATTATAATGACTGGTTCTATTCTGACCTACACGGATTTAGTCTCTGGGTATATCTTTGTTCAGCTATTTAGGATATGCTGATTAGCTGTTTTTCTCTTTGGAAATAGTTAGATTTTCTTCTATTCCTTTTTCAGATACTTCTATATTATCAACCCTAAACAGTGAACTTTATGATTAGTCGTGACATTTAGTCCATCATTATTTTTGTAAAAGACTGAACCTCTTTTACACCACAATATGAATATTTTATTTCTCCTTTTCCTCAGCAAATTTGTCAATACATAATTTCAGATTTTTTTTCTGATTTCTGCTTAATGACTATAGAAAAACAGCAAGTCCAGCAATCCCTGCTAATGAAGTAAATTTTCTCAAAATCAACCCTAGGAGCATCCCTATGGATAAATTCTTAAACAGACACTCTTTTCCTCTTTAGCTGACACAAAGCCATGCTTTAAAACAATACATTACACTAGTAGGTGATCACAAAAAAGATACCTACAATAAACGTGTCAGAGTAAACAGTTTGTTGGTTCCCCCAAGGCAAACCAGAGGCAGGTAGATGCAATTAAATCACATAGATTTTTACTTTCAGCTTTGTCATGTGATTTTAATTGCTTCCACCTCAAAATCCAAAATATTTAGAAACACATTAAAGAAAAAGTAAAGAAAGAAAGAAAGTGGTGACCAAGAGCAGCACAAATATATGGTCTGGCTTCAGCTAAAACAATGCTGGTTTGGGTAGATACTGCACAAAATAATAAAAGATTCTCTTTAATTCCATATGTACATTAGATGCAGTCTTTTAAAAAACTTCTATTATTAATATTACCATCACAGTTATTAGATTGTTTCTGATATTCCTTTAGTTACAGCAGTTCCTACGACAACAACCAAAAATAGGGAGCCAATCTTTTTGGCACTGCATGGAGCAGAACTCCTGTCCCCAGATGGTTGTAGATAAGCAATTAGGTGGGAAAAGAGGCAGAAAGCAAATAGAAAAATAAATGTGATAGGATCAAATAGCGCATTTCTTCCACAGTTTGGAGGTGGGTGGGTTACTGAATACAGGCTCAATTATATAAAAGAATAAAACCAACCCTGGGAGAAGACAACTCAGAACAGGGATATGTATGTTCAGTGTTCCCCAGTCATGGCCTCTTTCCTGCACAGAAATTTTGTCTGGGTGGAATTTGAGGATATTCAGCATTGTCTAGGATTTCTGAACATCTGGCAGATTGAAAAAAAACTCTGCTAAAGGTCTGATCAAACTTTGCTGCCAAACATCCAGAAATATTAGCTGTTGCCTCAGCGCATGCACAGATCAGTTGCAGGGGACAGGGTATTAGGTCCATCACTTTCGAGCATCATCACATGCTCTGCACACAGACTACACAAGGAATGCTTAAATACTTCTTCCAGGAAAATCCTGAGTATAATTATGATGGCTACAGGTGACAGGGAGACAGGTATGAAAGGACTTTATGAGAGACAGAAGTGGAGCTCATAGGCCAACAGTCCTGCCTAAAACCTAGAAATTTCTTGAGCAGCAACTTGAACACCCACAGTTTTTTCTAAAGGATGTAGCATTTGCAAAGCAGGAAAAATAGGTGTTAACACATGGGTGCTTGTGTCAGTTGATGAAAGGAAGTGTGTTTGAATAATTCTGGGTGTAGATGACACTGTGTGGGGAAGTAATTTTGACTGAATCCCACCTTAACCACTTCCCAACAGAGCATCCACTTCCACTCTGGCCTTGTGTAAAGCTGACACTGTTTCTATATGCCAATATAGGGTTATACAGTGAAATAAACCCAAATAAAACAATGCATGCATTACTCATGAGATCGTGTATGTGGTAAGTGAATATGATGGGAGGTCAATTACACCAAAGAAGAAGACCTAGCAGTAGAAAATCCAAACAGAAAACAGTGTGCAATAAGCCATTCACAGCCACCCTTTGTGTTTATTTTTGTGTTTGTGGGTTTTTTTATTTTTATTTCAGCTGTCTATACCTTAGTGTCTGTCCGATACAAAATGTCTCAGTAAATTCTCAACGCACCACATTTTTTCCAAGAATGCTCCAGTGGTACGTGGAAAGGAAGATCAAATAAAATCTACAGTCAAGTCAAGAACTTTTTTCAGAACACACCTCAGTGTTTCATGTCAGGTTTCTGGGAGTATCACAGTATCACAGATCAGCACGAGTCATCTCACAGCACTCACTTCCATCAGAAAACTGTGTCCCATGAAAACATGGGTCTTTCCTGAATTTCTTCCTTATATGGCTCAGAACAGGCAGCCCTCCAGAAAGGGTAGATCCAAAGCCACGGGCAGCTTCATGCAATTAACTGCTCAGTATATTTTGTAACAGCAAACATCTCATGCCAACAGCAAGGATGTTGTGCCATGCCATCATCCTCTGTCATTACATGGGCTTCTCTCAGATTCTGCATCTGAAATCCAGGCATGTGGTGTAATTAAGGCATACTTCTGGAGTGCCTGCTGACTGGAGTTGGAAATGGCACATGTGCTGCTGCCTTGAGTCCAAACTGAAGGGAAGATACCAAAGGTTTTGCCATGCACAGCTCATGCTATGCATGCAAAACATGCCATAGTAAAAAAAATAGGTTAAAAATAAGTTTTTCCTTTAGCAGGTAGCTGAAAGAATTTATAAATGCTGTGGGAGTGTTTCCCTTTAACACAGTCTTCATCCTTACAACGCTTCCCTATTCTTTACCTCTTAACACACTGCATAAATGGGTGTCCTCTCTATCCCAGAATAGATGGCAGAATCACTGCTGATCTTCCCATTGCCTCTTGTTCCTCACTGCCTGATCCCAATTCATTTTCTCAAGCATGCTGTTCCAAACAATACCTGTGCAACCACCAGCAGCAAAAGCAACCCAAATTGGTGCATGTCATTGGACTCAACTGATTCGAACAGATACAACAGCAGGGTGGTAGAAGGACAACCAGAAAGCACATTGAAAGGGGCAGGATTTGACACTGACCTGGCTCACCTTAAAATTTACCATCCAACTCCCTTACTTGGAGGGTGGTGGAAGGGGAAGGGCAGAACAGTAACTACTCAACGGGCACCAAACTGAATTTAGTACCCCAACACCTGCTCAAACCATGAGCTACATGAAATCTAGCTCTCTGAGATTAGAATAACAGACTAGATTTAGTGGTTTGATATCTTGGTTCTGGCAATGGACCATGTATGATGGCTCACATGAAACAGAAAAACCACCCATACTGCACTGTTGCCAACTGCACAATGCTTAATCCAAGGAGGAAAATTGTTTCCTGACCCCTAGGCAACAGGTTTGTGGTCTGTAGAACATTTGTCTGTTCCTCTCAAGCAGGGCTGTAGCACAAGTATTTTTTTAAGCTCATAAAATTAGTGACCATCAATATTACCCTCAAAAATTATACATGTGCAAACAAGGCAGGTTAAGTGTTTGCTGCAATCAAATGCACAGTTTAACATCTAGTGCTCAATAAAACTGAGAAAGAAGTAGCTTAAACAAAGCCTGGTAACATTTTGGCTTGTTCTCCTTTTCCAGGAGAATCTTAAAGGTTCTGACAGATGAGCTAAAACGCCTTAACACAAGGCATGTGATTACCACCTTGAGTAGTTCACCTCACACATGGTGTGCAGCTGAAGAACAGCACATCAGTCAAGTCCTAACAAATTGAGAACATACAACACAATTTCACAAGTATCTGCGATGGTTTTCCTAAAAATCACCTCAGCAATTTATTGATGAACAACTGAGATGTCCATCCAGCAGATGTTTGGGGAATATCTAGTGATGGTAACCTTGCCTTTGCCTTACTATGTGTTTCTGCTCCATGCTCCAAGCCAAAATCATGCTCATACTCTTGAAAGATGATGATTTAACTTTCTATGCTGAGGTGCCACTGGAAAACTGAGATCTGCAGTCAGATATAAATAAACTTTCTGAGATTTTAGTAAGAAAATCAGGGTGGTAGTTTAAGGAACAGGAAAATAGAAAAATTCCCATTAAAGGAAGTGCCAGTTTCTTTCTACCTCAAATTTCCTTCATTTATGGGCTATTTCTCAATTTCTGCACTCTCTTTGATCTTGAATTGCCATTTCACACAACTTATCTAATAATGCTGCTGGAAAGAAAATCAACAAGTTTAATTCTGGGGCCCTCTCTTCCTTGTTCGCTTAATGAGAATACAGGATCATCACAATATCAGATTTATATCCTGTCTTGGATTCTAAAAATGTTTGTTCTTTCTGATAAGATCAATTCCACTGCAAAGAAACTCTTTGAAGAAAAGCTCCTGTCTAGCCATTTTAAAAACTTTTTATTTTTCTTTAGCCTGAGTCTGGTTTAATATTTATACTGCAACAACATATCATAACATCTGTAGCCTATTTTCCAGGATAGAAAAACCTAAGTACGTTGAGTAGCTTCTATTACTGAATCTTAATAAACTGTTTTTGTTAAGATTGTCTCTGGAACCTGTTTTTTCTGAAGAGGTCAACCGTCCTTCTGAACCTCTGAACCATTAAGTGGCAGAAGAATTAATGTTGTATTACCCAGCTGAAGATGGAGCCAGATGATAAGAGCTCTGCAGGCTGCTGCAGCTGTTCAGTGACAGTACTTTTCTAACCGGGCCCTTGTGTTCCCCCTCGCTTTGCCCATGTTACCAGGGTAGAGCACAAACAAAATGCAAATGCTGCCACCCCCATTTCAAGGATGGAAAATTAAAGGTTTTGGCCACGCTCATATACCGAACTGCCAGAAGAGATATTTAAATTTTTCATCAAGTAAGTCTAACGCAGGACTTCAATCAAAGTTTTGTTCCTTCAAGGAAATTAAACTTGACAGTTTAATTAGTATTGAATTTGTGTATTTTTTCCAAGCTACTAAAAAAACCCCTCAGACTTTACCCTTCCAGTCTTCAAAGTGGCTTTAAAAAGGGGATAGGTATCCCTGGAAAATTAACACTTTAAAACCAGATATAAAAAAAATACCAATCAGTGATGGCACTCTAGCTTGTAGGTCATTATATTTTACAATTGTTTCCATTTGACTTAATAATAAAAACTCTGCAGAGTGCAATAAAAACTGGAAATATCCCACTTGAGCTATTAATTAGGAAACATGAGAACTATAAAACTAAATCTTAGCACATGCTTCAACTTTGATTTCACTGAACTGTTACTGCAGTGTAGCCTGGAAGAACCAATTGGGATTAGAACAGCATTGTACACAGGTGTCACCTGGAGAAAGTAGAAACGCGCTGCCATTTTCCTACTGTGTTTGCAACAAGGTGAAATAATGAGAGGAAGAGAAAAAAAGATACAAAGAGTAAGAACAGGAATGTTCATTGGGACTGGCCAATGTCACACAGAGAAAGGGTTTCTAACTGGTGCCTTAAAATAACCTAAAAGTAAGCAAATTTTTTAAAAAAATAAATTCCTGAAGGTTTGGTAAAAAACTGGTTTTTGGTTTAAAAACTTTCATTGAAATCTGTTTTCTGTGAAAAATGCCAACTTCTCTTCAAAAAGTCAAATCTAAGAACTTCTGAGTTTCGCTTTAGCACTTCAAAATTATTAATACGCTCCAAAACTTGTTTTCCTACACAGTTCCTGTTGAAAAATCCCAGTGCCTGGCCTGCTCTTACATAAACAAATAAGATAAATATCAGATGCCCTCTACCGGCCCTGTGTTAAGTTAGAGTTTCAGAAGTTATGAATTTCCCAAATTCCTCCTAGCCCTTGCTTTTGTTACAGTAGAGTTGCAGTTTCCTGCCTCCGTCAGACGGGTCCCACCACTTCAAAGATTAAAAGTGCGGTCAGTTTGATGGTGCAGCTGTCAGCGTGCAATCAGAGCGTGACAGCAACCAAAGGAAGCTGAAAGGACTGGGAGGGAAAGCTAACAGCTCCAGGAAAAAGAACTGGCTTAAGGGAGGATAAAGGAAGATAGCTAGAACAAGGATGAGTACATACCAGAACTGGCACATGAAAGAAATATGGGTGCCAGGAAGCACAATTCAATATCCCAAAAATGAGAAAAGGGGAGAACTGGGGACACACACCCCACTACACACCCTTTTAAACCCTTCAAGTTAACAAGTTTTCCTGAACAAATCAATCTTTCCTCTGAAAATGCTCTTTTTCCTTTCAAGTTAGGAACATGTATGGCAGTTGGTGCAGATACAGAACTATCCCAACACTCATTGCAGATTCCTACCTTGAATGCTAGGAAGGACATGCTGCAGCAGGGTGAGATTTGTGTCACACATGAAGCGTCATGAGCAGGCAGATATTTGGGATGCAGGGATGTTAATGTGCAGTAGGACAATATGTAGAATTGCAGTAGGGGAACATGTTGAAGCAGTTTTTCACTGATAATAACCTCAGTTCCTGGCATGGTCAACGAGGTTATACTTTCCAATACTCAGGTTTTGCAACACTCTACACAGAAACAGACCTGTAATGCTCCTGCCTCCCCAGGAGGGTAAATACTGGTGTATTCTTCTTGAGTAAAGGTCCCATGTTGCAGAGGCAACTTCACTACCTTTGCAGACCCTGGTCACCTTCAGAAAAGGGCAAAACCCAATGGAGAAGCCCTCCACTGTCTGTTTCTTACCTTCCCCTCAAATCTCGCGGTGGCTCCCAGCTGCACTCGGATATTCCGAGGAGGAAGTGTAAATGCTGGTGCTTCAGCAGGGACAGGGGGGCTGAGTGTCAGGGAGGTTTTGGAGACTCGAGTAGTTGTCACCAGTTTCACATCCCCCATGATGTGGACTGCAAAAGAGAAACAAGTGGTAATATAGAAATTATGATGTTTAATTACTTTTATGACAGAACCAGCTAAGAATCAGACCAGGGCAGAGGTTCTGCATGTGTGCTGTACTTGTATACACAGCAGGATCTTCAGCCTAAGGTGACAGGTGCTATTTTCTGGGAAGGGAACTGAGACTCAGGAATGGTGCCTGTGCCCACAGCTGTGGTCAGAGTCACCATCTTGAGGTGAACTCAGTTTGAACTCCTGAGTCCCAGGCCAAAGCCTTAACCAAAAAGTCATCCTTTACAGCTGCATTTAAAGGTAATAACTTATTTCAGGAGGATATTTTCATAACATGACTTTGATTTTCCTGGCCTAGAATACAACGAAATCAGTAAGTCTCAAAAGTGAGCCAGCATTAAACAAGTACTTATGAAATAAAGAGACCTCTGTTTGCGCTGGATTTAAGTTGCAAGCAGGAATGTGGAAAATCTGATTTTTCATACCAAGCTTTCAAGATCTCAAGAAATATCTGGATATCTCCCTGCAAAGCACTGCTAGTACAGAACAAATGCTTTTGCAGGAATTCAGTCTTTACTTTACTGCAAACCCT
Organism: Falcunculus frontatus; assembly: GCA_013398115.1. Taxonomy (NCBI): domain Eukaryota; kingdom Metazoa; phylum Chordata; class Aves; order Passeriformes; genus Falcunculus; species Falcunculus frontatus. Next base: position 712,007 of record VZRV01005418.1, on the reverse strand, counting down.
TCTTACAGCACACAGACTAGTAAAATAGTACGGAAACCAAATTTCGTAATGCTACAAGAGCAGCATTTTAGAGACCTATTTGCAGATATCTGCTTCAGAAGAAATTCTTCTGCTGCACAGTTCATAGTTCCCAAAAAAAAGCAAAAATTATTCTATTTTGTAAAAGCAAAATTTCATGGTTTTCAGGAAAAAAAAGTAGTAGCTGACCCCAGTACTAATTCCTTGAATTGTCTATGTAAATTAGAAGCCCCACTGTAAAATGCCTATTTAATAGAGAAGTTTAACAAAGAAAAAACCTGAGAAATGGCTTGACCCACTAATAGGTCATGTTAAACCAATGAAAAACACTGGACTTCCAGTCTTGATAATCCTCTACCACACACACCACGTGATAGACTATGCATTTATTCACCTGATTCTGATGGAAGTTGCAATAAGCAGTATTTGAGTAAACAGTGAAACTTCAGTTTGAACAAGAGAAAAATCAATTAAACTAAGGCCACAATATTCCTGACTGTATGAAGGATACTTTTTCTAGAAGAGTCTGTAAGTTATCTGGGGAGCAGGGTAACAGAAAACGAATTTATTTCCAAACAGGACTTAACACTTCAATGTCACATGCATGCGCCTGAGAACCCAGAACCTGAGAACTTAGTTTTCCATAGAACATACCTGACATGCTCCATAAACAAACAGAAACACCTTCTCCACATTTATCCAATACAGTTTAAGAGGGCAGCTCCTCCTACAGAAGGTATTAGTCTAAAAGTTACATATTTCATCTGAGTTTTTTCTCCCTCACAGCCAACAGAGAGAAAGAGGCACCTCCAGAGGGTGTTTTGTTCTAAGATGTGGGAGCCACAAAACTTTCTGCTTCACAGTATGCACTTGTCAGGAGCTATAGTTTACAAAGCAAATCCTTCCAAGATATCAGATAAATTATGCCCACAGATTTTCAAATAATGCTTGGAATCTCCTTCCTCATTCATAAGAACACAGATGATGTGAACTTCAGACTTCTTCTGGCATAGTGCTCTGTTAGCATTTCTGTATATTGACATCAAAATCCCAAGAAAATCCTCTAGGGCTTCTAGCATTTGAACTGCTGAGACCAACACAGAAATGGAATAAAGATGATTCCCTTAACCGTGATGTAAAGCTTCGAACTGAGAAATTCTGTCTTCACTTCCACAAGTTAAACTTGCAGTGAATGTCTGTACTGGCATCCAGTCACTCAAGAGCACTACATATCTCCCTTTCCAGTATAAGCACCTCTTTAAAACACACACAGAAAAAAAAAAATATTCGTACTTTAAAGAACAATATGAAATCACAGTATCATTTAAATAAGGAAGAAACCAATTGTGTTTCCAAAGACACGAGATGAAATCAAATCCTTGCTTCTCTTTTAACAAATGTACTTAGTACCTGAAGGGACAAACAATGACAGTCTCTCACAGCTATAGTCACTGCAATAAACAACAATTTCCCTGAAAAAGAGAAAGAATGATTTGTTCAATTACTTGTTCTTTCATTAAGGACAAGACTCCAAATTCAGTTCTCCACTCAGCTAAAACCAAAATTTACCCCAGTGGACTTTCAATCAACTACACAGCTGTAAACTGCTGCATACTGAGTCCATATTTGCCAGCACATTTCTAAAATTTATTTTTCTTTACAGATGAAGACCAAACTTTTGAAATAATAGATGTTCAGTATTTCTTCCCACATGTCCTTCTCACCTGCTAAGGTACACCTTTCCACAGCCTATAAACGCCAGAATTTGCAATGTCTCTCTAGCTTTGAAACTCTTAACTAACAAATCAGCCCACCACTACAAACCTGCAATAAAATTCTCAGATCATCCATAGTGACAATAATGTACCAGGTATAATGTAGATGGTATGAAAATCTTCTCTTGTCAGGAGGCACTATAATGCAATACAAACCATAAGAGGCCAGTAACAAAACATCTCCTTCCCCACACATCTGTATTGACTTTGCAGAGTGTTTATGAGACCAAAACAACATCAGAGAAAGCATATGCCACCTAAATGTTGTTTTAAAAATAATGTTGTAAGGGTAGTAAAATTGAAAACAAAAGTAAACCCAGCAGCCAACATCCAGAGTCCAATTCAAACCATGTTCACCCATGCAAAGAGCACTCCACTTTGGTCAGTGCCATTGCAATGGCTGCAAAGAGCAAGAGAGAAAATTATATGTATTGCAGATGCTGACAGCACTTCTGTAGGGACAAAATGCTCGAGTATTGTGTACTCAGGTACAATGCACTGCTGTCACTGTCACAGGGTGATTGCTACATGGAAACCCACTGAAACCTGGGTACGGTGTAAGACCAAATTCACCAAATACCTGAAACAGCCACTGGCACATGGCTGGAAAATACACTATATTCAACATTCACTCATCCTCCAAGCATCACTGGGCTCATTGGACAAACAGTTCTGTGGTTAAAGTCCAACTCCAAGCTCTACACAAAATGAAACAAAAAAAAAAAGAAAAAAGAAAGAAAGAAACAGTGTAGGAGGAAATAGAAAGAAAAAAAAATCCTGAACAATTAAGCCACTGTTACTGTCAGGTTACATTTCTATTGCAAAAACTATTGACAAATTGATGTGTAATATAGTGAGACTGTAAAGCATAAAGAAATAGCTAGTCTTTTCCATAAGAACATCTTGCAAAGATCTATGCTTTTTCTAAATAAAGTGTCTAAAAAGGATTGAATTTGCAAATTAAATATTAGCTCAAATCAGCACAAGCAGTTTTGTAGCAACATAAGCCTCTAATCATCCACATTAGCAGTCTGACTTTAATTAACTATGGATGCTTGTGGTAAATAATTAGGAAGTATCCTTTTACAGCTTAGAGGATGTTTAACAATTCTGTCCGTAAACAAATAACTAATTCCATGTTGTGCAGTCTGGTGTTACTAGGGAACTACCATGTCCAAATATTTTAAAGAAATAATGGAGAACAAATCTTGTTCAAGCTTACAATTTGATAGAAGGAAGAAAGCACACACATAAAAGCTATGAAATGTAGCTGATTTTTTTCCCTTTTATTTAAGCAACTCTATAGAATGAGAATATCCCTAAAATATTTTTCTTAGGTATTTCAAGGATGCTATGTGAACTCCTAACATTTCATCTCACATGCTGTGCACACCTAGACCATGGTCTTTAAACAAAAACAACTGTAACTGAAGTTGCAATACAAACATTGTGGTATTAAACATAAAAGAAAACCACCATGCAAATGTTGGCCTGTAGAGTAGTGATGTGGTTAGACAGCATTTCTAATCTGGATTTTTTTTTTTTTTTATTCTTAATCCTCTCTAAAAAGCACATAAATCCTTACAAATTCTCACAGTATGCCCTCTAATCTTTCTAATACCAAAGCAGTCTAATGTGTTTCAAGCATTTTCTACTGGGAACAAATCTCTGTCACTCAATACTCTGCTCCCAAAAATAAACCCAAAAAAGCAAACAGTAAGAAATCTACCTCATACGTTTTTTTCTCCTCCACTTATTTTATAAAAGTAAATACTTACCATCCGCTTCCTACATAACCATTTAATTATACCAATTTCCTTTCACCAAGTCCTTCCTCCGAGGCAGAAGAAAAATGAGTTGCAGAGAGTGCATGTGTGTGTGTATGAGAGAGCAAGCTCAGGCAAGTGAGAGGAAACCAGAGCTGCCAGTAGAAAAACCTTTATTTGACTTACTGATATTGCAACTCTACACTAAGCAGCACATTTTCACTTGGTCCAGCTATTCTGTTATTTTAGTCAGACTGGATTCAAAAACCCCTGAACCATCTCTGAAATCTGGATACAACCTTTTGAGCGCTTTAAAAATACGAGCTACAGGACAGACAGCCCTGGGGTTGGAGCATTTGTCTGCTGTTTGGGCGTCCTGGTTGAATTCCCTGCTCCATAATAGGCTGCCTGCATGACCTCAGGCGAGTCACTAAGCCTCTCTTTTGCCATGGCTCCCCATTTGTAAAGTGGGGATTATTGTCCTTCCTTACCACAAAGAAGTGCTGTGAGGATAACTATATTAGAGGGTGGGAGCCAGGCTACAGTAAAGGACCACATAAATAGAACAACCAGCAAAAGGCACAAAATTACCATTAACTTACAGGAAGCTGGATCTCATTATACCTTTCTTTTTTATAAACCAGTTGGGGAGCATTTTTAAAAAGCACATATTTTAAAACACTATGTACAATTTATTCCCTAACACAGATCACTGAACTCAGACTTTTGCCAGGGACTAACTGCTATACTTCAAAATCTTCAATATTTAAATGAAGGGTTCTTTTTCTACTCTAAACCTGCTTCAGTTTCCCTTTCTCACACACTTTATTTCCTCTCCTTCAGCTTCTTTCTTTACCACAGGACTAACATGAACAAGGACCAACATGTGGTTACCATACTTCTGTACAAATCTATAACTTAACACGTTCTCCCCTGAACTACAGACGTGAATTTTTGCAGCCATATGGCTTGTGACTATCTTTTCAGTCTTGCCCTACAAGACCACACAAAGAAGTATCCTGCCTTCTGTCAGCTACTGATACTCAAGAAACAGCATGTAGGAGGAACAATAAACCGTAGGACTAATTTGGAGTGGCAATGATATTAATAAGAGTAAAATAAATATTTTTCTTTCCTGAGGGGATAATAAGATACTGTCCGCAATTCATGCTTTTTGTGATGTTCAGATCTCGCTTTGCCTGTGCTCTGCTATTTGTAGGTCTTTTTAAGTGCTGTGGTCAAGCAGAATCTGAATGTGTCCTGACACTATAGAAGCAAGAGAGATTTCCTATCAGTCCTGACTTGACTGGGGTTTCTTCCTCTGTTGTCTCATCAATAGGGTTCTTGTTCTCTACAAACATGGTTTCTAGAAAAGTCGGTTTGTAAAAAAAAAAAATTTGAGGCATTTTCAACTCAGACTCCTAAATGTCCTATCCTTTTCCCAGTAAAATTTGATCGCTACTATTAGACATCACAGTAGGAACAGGATCAGATGCCAAACCTTCATGCACAACTCCATGATCCAAAAGTTTTGCAAGCTAAAGTTTTGGCAAATGTGTATAAAATCCTGGGATATGTTCCCACAGTATGCTTTTGCATAACTGACCCACACAAAATGGGAATTACAGATCAACTTGCAATTTGTGCTAAAGCTTAGACTCAGTAAAGTGACAGCAAAAAACTCCAAACTAAGTCACAATTTGATTTGTGATAATCACATCACAGATTTTCCCAGAAGCAAGCAAGTTCTTCAAATTCCATAATTTCAGTGCCTTGAATTTCACATTCAGCACACAACCATGAGGCTTTGTATTAGCATAAATCTTGCCTGTACACAGAAAAAGGAAAGAACAGGTTCAAACTGTTCCAGGTCTCATTTTAACGAAATAGTTGCAGCCCCTACGTTCCATTCTGAAACAATAAAGTTCTCCAGGATGCTTCAGACTGAAATATTGTCAAGCTCTCACATAGCTGCATGTGAGATTCTGATAGGCTTTGAGCTATGAAATACAGAAGGAGGTTTCTGAAACAAAGTGGGGCCATTTTTTTTATGTAGAAATGTGTATCTTCTAGGAGTTTGGCCTACAGTGTCAGAGGTAAGAGGTGTTCTGTGGCAGATTTCCTTTACTGCATGTCTTGTATATCCTTGCAAGAAGGACAACTATTTCTATGTACTTTTCCAAGGCTTCTGTGATGTTCAATTGATTCGTTTTTGTTGAATATGCAAATCACAACAGTGGCTACTGTAGAAGTATCTGTAGGTAGAAGTGGCTAATCTGGTGTGACTCAGAACAAACTCCACAACTAATGTTCAGATGACAAGTCTCTAAAAGAAACTAAAAAATATTATACATCTTGCATGGCAGAACTTAAATATTCTTAGTGGAGAGAGATGTAAGAAGATAATCTATTCGTCTAATCAATAAACTTTTTGCTTTTATTATATTTGCATGACGAATGCAGCATGGACTTTAAACTGAAATGGTCTCCATGGTACAATCACACGGATGGGCGATGAATTTCATCCTGATCTTATGTAAAAGAATATCTCAAGATGATGCTAAGTGACCTACATTTATTTAAAGCCATGTTTATTAAAGGAGAAGGATGGCAGTCAAAACCTTTATTTATATAAATGCTATAAGAAAACAAACAAGATGAAATATCACCCATGTTCTTTTAAAGGAAAATCATGCCCTCCAAATGTGTCTGTGCTTCCTAGGAAAAATTCATTAGCAATGATGACATTCTTACAATTACAAACAGTTGTAAATGTCCTCTAATTTTCCTCAATTTATCAGTACGCTTTAGGGTACTAAATAAAGATACCAGGCCAAATGGATCTGTAAAAATATCTAACTTCAATTACTCTCAGTAGTTCATGTGGCTGCAATGGAATGTCTAACATGAGCCCTGATGTGTGCCCTTGAACAATTGCACCTTAAAGGTTTATTGATAAATTAAAGCAGCTGCAAAGGGTATTTCAGGTACAACGAAGGGTGCAGAAATACAAAGCAAAGTGAGAAATAAATGTGTACCTTTGATAACATAGAATCATGATTATAAACAGACATGCTACATTATTCAATTATTCCATAACCACTGAGCATTAAACTGTAAGAAAGAACACACCCATTACAAAGCAGCTGAACATGTCTTAAAAGAATGCAATGACATTTGAAGACTCAGGTTTAATTTGAAATATCAGATTAAGAAGCAGTAAATCAAGAGAGACCACAAGGAACAGCTTCTTTGCAGTCATTATCTTAGAAGAAATATGAGTAACTAAACGTGACATGCACTGGTCAGGTTCAGTACAGCATCCATACCTAAGAACTGTTTTATAGCAGCAAACTGAAGCCAGAGGAAAACCCAGATGGCAAACGGGATGTAAGTTGGGCTTGTTCTTGCCGATTCCAAAGGGGCTTCCTATAGAAGCATACTGGGAAGAGTAATTCAATCTAACTTCAAAACCTCCTACAATTACAGTTTATAAGCAACATTTAAAAAGAGAAAAAAAAAGAAAAAAAAAGGCAAGATCTACAGAAAGGTTTTCAGTGTACTAAGCAACAGGTCACTGCCAATAAAATTCTACTGGTTTTTCTTTAAAGGATCATTTCTAGTGCTCAATATATACCAAAATCCAAACACTTTTTCTAGAGAAGGTTTCGACTAAAAATCTCAATCTGAATTTCATCATTGGCAGCTGGTCTCATAAAGGATCAAACTTCTAGTAACACCTTTCATAGTCCTTAAAGAAGGATTTTCAGGATATGCAGAGCCTGCACTTAGAGTATCCGAAGAGAGATTGCACCAGGCCTCATCTTAGCAATAAACCTTTGTGTTTGATTCGTGTTGTTATCTTGTGCTTGACAAGTACAAAATAACTGGTACAAGTTGGTGTTTATGATAGAAACATGCATGGGACAAAGACCATCCAAAATTCAGGGACATTTCAGGGTGTAGGTATAATAACCTTGATCATTGAACAGCAGGACCTAGACTAGTAACCCGTTTTTGCAGGGAGGGAAGTAATTTTCCCAGTACTGTGCTGCCTCTCAGGACAAACATTGATGCAAGCAGCAGAGAAACCACGTGGAAGATACTTGTTTCAGATCATCCTCTCACAGCAGAATTTCTACTGTTTCTCCACAACTCACCTCTATGTGTCACCAGTGACTGAACACCACAGAATACCTGAGCATCAGCTGGGAACCGCGGATGAGAATGCATTTAAGAGGACTTGCATGAAACATCTGCAAGAGAAGCTCTTGAAACCATCTTGAAATGCAACTTGCAATTTTAGAATAATTTTCAGTGCCAGGGGATATGAAGATTGTTGGCACAAGCTGATAAAAGCATGAAGCTTCAAGTACACAAGACAAATTTTCAACTACAGCTCTGGCTTCAGACCTTAATACTCAATATACACAAGCCCAACAATACTTCTTTGCTAGCATTTGAACAATACCTTCCATTCAAGCCCCTTAGAAATAATTTATATATATCGACTCTCTCAGTATTGAGGAAGAAGAATGATTCAGCACTTCAATTATTTAGTCTAGGATTACAGAACTGGGAGACAGTAAAAGAAAATGTAAAAACAAGATCTCAAAGAACCAAGGACTGAATAAAAACAATTCGACTTCTAAAAAGAAAGAAAAGTCTTATTTCCTGTTTATTTGGTACGGTACTTCCTTCTAGCTGAGTGCAGGATTCAGCAAGGCTTCCAGCAGAGCTAACAAGTTTTATTCTGGTGCACATGAGCATAGGACAAGTTTTGCGAGGTCTGCCTACCCTTTGATTTAAATAAAAAGTTTTACAGAAAAAGTCCTATTGTTGCGATGTCTTAGCAGTGGTAGAAGGTTATGCTATATCAGCATATTACAGTGAAATTTCTGTTGGTTTGGGTTTTTTTTAGGTTCCACTTTTCAAAGAGTTACCACATCAACTTTCCTTGGTGCTGATGCTGCAGGTGGCCAACTGCTGTTGCCTATTTCCAAGCCAGTAGGGCCATAAAATTGCATGAAAGGTGAGTCATGGAAGATTAGTGGTTCATAAACCACAGAATTCTTAGCCTCTAAACTTTGCTTTATGCTTTAGTTTCAAATATATACAGAACTCAAAAAAACAAAGACAGACTCAAGTCTGCCAAGTTCTAAACCATTTGGGAAAATGAACACATGTACTCTACTGGCTGAGGTGTGTGAACCCCAGGGTAACATTGGAAGGAAACCTGTTGACTTCAGCCAGAGATAGACAGGGCCGTGGATAAACACCACTAAGTTTCAAATTATATTGCAAATACTTAATACTAAAGGAATTAGTTCTTCATTTGAAAGAGCCACTGGTCCTTCATGCTGAGATACTCAGCACAAGGCCAAATTCTGAGCTGCATTCTATTCTATGAAGTCCCATTAACTGTCAGTAGAAAACCCAGTCTCTAACCTCTCCTGCAAGTTTATTTTTTCTGGAAACAGAAGTTTTTTTCATGCATGCAAACCAGCATACTTCAACAATCACTGGGTACACATCAATCCTTAACAATGTATTTGGCACTGTGAAACAAAGAGAAACACCACCTTGCACAAAAAGTTATAACCTGGGTGTGAGATGGGGCTGTACAGTGACAGTTGCTAATTTTTTCTACAGGGGTAACAGCTCTCAAAATTTCAGGATAATGCAATGCCTATCAGACAGAATGGTTGGTCCACAACACCCACATTCCCCATCTGACACAGGCCATGTTCCTGTGACTCTCTTCCTCTTTGTATCCATAGACTGATGGAAGTGAAACCTGTAAGAGTGCCATTCCAAGAGAGCTGTAACAGAGATCAAGAAGTTTAAGCACTCTTCAGATGATGAAATGTGAACCCCTACATGCATCCTTCAATCTGGGGATTTCTTTTCTACTTTACTTCTACTGTCCAGATTTTAACAATGATGTAACCAAACAAGACCAACTCCGAACACTGAAGCCATCTGCCTGCTCTTGTCACTGGTAGTAAGGTTTCACATCCAGTGCTACCTGCTGCATTTCAAACCTAAACCATCTGGGACTTCAATTAAACAAAAAGTGGTAGCATTCTTACAAATTCTTACACTGAATAATTCCCCATAAGGGCCCCTCTAGGTGAAGTTAACATGGTAATTATATTCAAACAATTAAAAGCTTGCTGCAAAGAAAATGAAGACAAATTTATTCTCAAAGTACATGGGAAATAAGATGTGAAGTCATAAGCTTTTAATTGTACCACGGACAATTCAGACATGGGAAAAGTTTAATAATTAAGAATTGAAGCACTCCTGGAAGAGATTGCTCCAGGAGTCTGTGAAGTCTTCAGTGCTGGAAGTCATACAAATGTCTGTCAGGACTGACACGTACAGTTGATTAAGCCTTGGATAAAGGATAAACTGGATGGCCTTCTAAAGTCCCTTCCAAGCCCATGACTCTGTGATTCATCTAACAATTGATGTTAAATTTGAACTACAATATAAGACTTTCACATGCTGGATAAGGGCCAGCAAGACAACTCTTACTCTGTAGAGAACATTATAAATCAGAAAAGAAACAACTGCAGCCCGTGAATATGACAACAATATCAATATATGAATCATTAACCTTGCAGAGCTTAGTGAGAAGCAGTGAGACAGAAGGAATCTGGTTTAATCCTACTTAAGCATCGGTTTGCAAATCTCAACCAAATGTCCATCTCTCATAAGTGAACACAGCTTGCATTTGAGACTGCAGAAAGTAGGACATGCAGGCAGAGATATTAATGCCTTTAAAGACATTTCCATTTTCAAACATAAACTGCCTGTTACATTCAAACACCACACTGCATATAAAAGTTCTTTTACATATTTTTTACTGGATTTGTAAAGTAGAGAATTACAGTAAGTTACTTAGATCACATCACATTTCTTCAGCTATGTTCTACAAAAGCACACAATGGGTGTTCTTGAAGCTAACAGCTTAAAAGTGCATATAAAAGAAGATTTAAATGTGAATCAATGGTATGGAGCCTATTCACATTTCCATGGGGCTTGTATGGACAGAAGAATGGTTACACTGTCTGAAATCCAGGTCTGTCCTGACTGGCCTGCTTCCAGCTGGTAGACAAGGGTCTGTTTTCCTTCCTCTACTTGGAGCTTCATTAGGATGGCTCTTCTCATGAAATTTGGACCCCATCCAGTCCTTAGCCCCTCTTTACACACTATATCTATTCAATGAGCATATCAACATTTACTCTATCAGAGGGAAAAATTGGTAGGAATAACGAAACCTTTCCATCAAGCCCACCATGTTTTTCTACCCCTTTCTAAAAGGCCCCAGTTCAGCCAGACATAGCACTGTGATGTTTTGTCAAGAAGTTGATCCTGTAAGTCACATTAACTTGTCTAACAAGCAACTAGCCCAGCTCTCCTCACAGGCAGTGAAAGGTAGGAGGTGAATACACTGCCAGGCAGAGATGATCCCTACAAAGGACGGAACAGAGAAGAAAAGGAACAATTAAGATTAAAAACAAAGAAAAGAAGAAAATAAGAAGGAAAAAGAAATCAACAGGAGATTAAAGAGACAACTCAGAGGACACAAAGTTGCCAGCGACAGGGAAGATTACAGTCACATAGGCAAAGAGAAAATAAGAAAGAAAATATGATGAAGGCTGCCAAAGATCAACCAATATTCAGATATACCAGCAGTATGGCTCAGAGTCATGACGGCTCAGATTTTTAATTCCACAGTTTTAACTGAAGAAACTTTAGGACATTTTTTTTTATTTCCCCTCCTCTCCCCATTATAAGAACAAACAAATGATCCAAGAACGAGTGAGGTTCATACAAACCTCTTTTGACTGACTTTCATCCACAAACTTGGTTGTTGAAGAGTCATTCTCCACAACTCCCTCCTCCCTGTTTCTCAAGCTTTGTTGTTTGCAAAGTGTTTTATGTTTCTCCCCACCCAAGTGCCTCACTCAATCTGTCTACTTGCCAGTTTAGGGCAATTCTCCTTTATCTGAGATCCCAACAACTGCTCTGCATGCCAATACTGAAAGTGAGCAGGTCAGAAAGACGCCAATTATCCAAGTGTTTACACAGATGTGAATAAAAATGTGCAACATTGATATTAGAAACAGAGAAATGCATTCTTCACTTTTTTTTTTAAGATAAAGCATTAAAGAAGATTGTAAAAAAACACATATGGAAAAAGCTAGTTCTTCAAATGCTGCTGGCACCTCACATCCCATTACCTCTATGGTATACTTCTTGAGTATACAAAAATTGATTGCGTTTTCTCCTTTTTTTTTCCAGCTCCTTTCTCATGTAACTCCTTTCAGAGATTTCTTCTTTAGTGACAGATTAAGAAAATCATCCCTCTACTCTCCTTAAATTAGATCCACTTCAACACTGAGATAGTTACACTTAGGAGACGAGCATATTAAGGCCTTGAGATTAAAATCTGACCTCTCTCAAATTTATTCTGACAACCAATTTCAGCCATGAGGACAAAGGACAGAACCTGGCCAGTTTCTGCTTTTTGTTCCTGGCCATACATTTTATTCCATGAACAGTACAGTGGAGGTGAGCAACAGGCAGAATAATGTTGTCTGACTTCAATTTTGCTGAGGTCAGTAGAGAGACTGACAATGCCTCCAGTGAGACCTGATAAAGGGAACCAGGTCCAAGGCAAGTTCTTCATTTACAAGCACTTGCCAGGAGACTTCTGTGTGCTCCATACAGAGCTCTACAGGCTCTGAAAACCAGTTTAGAACTGGGTACCCTTTTAAACTCTGCAGAGAAGCTCCAAACCAGATGTACCTCATGGATTCATTCATCAATTTAAAATGTAGCAGTATGCCTCAGTTCTAGGTGTCCATGAACAACAGGTCCTTAATTAATTTGGAAATAAAAGAAATGGGAAAAGTGATCCTTGATTAGTATTGATGAGACCAAAAATATCAAAGAATTTTATAAATCTTGGAGAGGAGGATTGAGAAAATATCAATAAAACCTGTATCATTTTATACCAGGAACAACCAGAAAGTGTCAAATTAAAATGAAAGTCCTGCAAAGCACATAAGATCTTCTTTTAGACAAAAAATGTCTCAATGTACTGAGAAGGTAAGAGAGAAGGATAGAAAACTGCTTTTTCCAGGGTACCTTCAGATACAGCATGGACACAATTCTAGCAAAAGGTGGTTTGGCCTGTTACAGTAGAAAATTTTGGTTTCTCATGGAGAAAATTAAAACCGTGTTTTTCCAGTAAAAGACAATTATATAGACAATATATATCCAGAGCCTGCAAATAGGGAGCAGAAATAATTTCACTGAAAACTGCAAAGGTACACAAACTGAAAGTTCATTGGTCTTGCTGAGGAAATTCCTAGAATATTTACACCTCATGATACATACCTAAGTCTGCTGATCACGGAGTGTTTAGGCCTCAGATTTAAAAGATGCCCCCCACAAAACTACATGCAAAATAGCTTAGTGCTGAAAAGCTTTTGAGTACAAACACTAATTAAGAGAAATAAAATACTTAAACACCCGGTTGTTTCAAAAAAAAAAAAATAAAAGAGGACTAAATTACATTTAAAGGCATCAGAACAAGGTGGGGGTTTTTTTTAACATCAGGTATCATTTCTGAGGAATCTAGCTGTGAAGTCAGAGGAATAAATATAAGATAATTAATAAAAATAAGACTGTATAAAAATATAGACTAGCTACATGTATCACTAAACAACTCCAAATCAACACAGCACTGTTTTGACAAGTATCAGCAAATTCTAAACCCTCAGGAAGTACCTCCAGGATCCATAGCACAGGAAGCTAAGGTGGCAGTAAAAGCACAAAGACCAGTTTGCATAGCAAGTTAGAGGTCTGCAGGGGAATTCCTGCTATGTAACATCACAGGTCACAACACAGGAAGATTTCCCCTAGTCCTCAAATACTGTTCCTACTTTTCCTGTAAGCACAACCTCTTGGCTACTTTTTCTAGCAGCCATGGATCCCTTCTCCAACAACACAGAATCATTAAGGTTTGAAAAGACCTCCAAGATCATGGAGTCCAACCTTTGAGCAAACAATAATGCTTTTAAGATTACTACTATGTTTGCATGAGGGAAAGGAATGTTCTAAGGTATGGACCTAGGATTTAAGTTGGTTTAAATCAGCCTATTTTCATTGGGCCATAGAACTGAGCCAGCTTACACCAGCCAGGGATCTGGCAGCACATCTTTTTGTAAAAGTTTTGGCAGCTCAGTGTAAATCCATTAATCTTGAACTACAGGACTACAGTTCTATGAGATCTGCAATCACCATGACCCTGTAGTATTTATTCTATTTCTTATCTGACAGGAAAAACCAGCCTCCAGGAATCTGCCTGGTGAGGTACAGGACAATGGACAATTTCTGCCTCTGAGGCAACAGCCTCATGTTTGGAATGACTCGGTTATCAGAAACCAGATGCTGGTAGTGAGCATTTTCTACTTTAGATCAAGTAGATACTCCTGCTTTCAAATTGTGGAGATATTTCAAAGCATCTTTGTATTGCTTCAATTGATAACTTTTAAGCAGAGTAAGCCAGGCAAATTCTACACCAAATCTAGTAAATTGAAGTGAGGATCGGGAACTCAAACTTCCAGATACCTGAACTTGATTGCCAGCATTGTTGCTTATGTGTGGTTCTACAGTAAACGTCTGAAAGATTCACTCCACAAGTGACAAAGAGAACAGCTTTCCTAGGATTCTAAAGATGATGCCAGAGAGTATGTCCAGCAAAGCATCAGTATTTTTAACACACAAACTCATGAACATACAGGAAAAAAAATTCTCTTTTGAGAAGGCAGAGAAAAAAAAATGGACAATTCCACTCAGGACAGCTGCCAAAAAGACTCCCTACTGCCCTATTTTCTATTTTTAAGTTTCTGATGGGGAATAACAGCAAGAACAAATAACAGGATGCAGCAGAATTCCAAATAAGAATTGGTTTGTTGGTTTAACAGACAAGAACAACTTTTCCCGGCACAATTATCTACGTCTATGAGATATCCGAAGCAATTATTAAACACTTACTACAAAGAGGTAGTTGCTCCTGTGCTAGAAAAGAGACATTATCTGGATTTATTGGCACTATGCATGAAGAGAGATCTGGAAGAAAATGAGAAGTTAACCAACCTTTGCAGGTTTTTCACATTATAATTGGAAATCCTTAGAATATAATTCAAATAAAGAACACAATTACCTAATTTGAAATTGTTTCTTGTAAGTCTAAAACTTAGGCCAGTTTCCTGAAGTTGGCAAACATTTCAGTTACCATTGCCATCCCTAATCACAGCAAGATTTCCTTCCAGTATTGGCTTTTCTCTGAATTTGAAACCCAAGCTTAATGCAAAACCACATCAAGCAGAAACGGGATAAAACAGATCCATGCTGAGCCTGAATGGGTAAAGCTGCAGAGATTCTTGCTGCTCTAGTCACAATAATAGTTTCAGTTTAAAAACTACTGGTCCATTTCAGCAAGTGGCTGCTTTGCTGCTATGCCACACAAAGCCACATAGAAGTGAAGCTAGCCTTCTCCTAGATTTTTTTTTAAGGAATGTTATCTGGGACACAGCAGCAGAGAATCTTAGAAGCTTGTAAAATGAATTAAGCAGACAAATGCACTGTGTTTGTTTTCAGTCCAATAGGAGGCTTTAATATTGAATACACATGAAGGACGAGACATGCTAAATTGAACGAGCCTGGAGGCTTGAAGTGATATTAATTCCACTTGCAATCAACCATGTGGATCCAATGATCAAAGAGACTTGGAAGCAAGAAGGGAATAATGGAAGTATCAACACTCAGCAATATTCCGCTGCCTCAGGGCAGCACAGGACCCAAACATGATGCCAGGAGAGCAGCAGAGCTATCTCTTCTCACATCGAAGGGAGACAGGAACTAAAGCCCCACTGGATTGTCACGCACCAACCTTAAATCTTCAAGATGCTGCTATGAAAAGGCGCCAATTGCACTTCTACCCTTTTGCTTTATAAGTTTAGATACTGCCGTAGCTTTGACTGAAATAATTTTCTCTTAAACCATGTCACATTAAACCATGACAGAAACCTTCTATATAAAGCACTGCTAGTGATGGCTGGTGTCTCTTAGCATGACTTTGAAGAGATGAGAGACAAGCACCAAAACACAACTGTAGTTATTGAAAATTATCAGATAAGTCTTTAAAGAGACCAGAGACAGGTATATGGAATAAGCAAGAGTTTATTTTAGCAACGGCATCTGCCACAGGAGATAAAATCTTGGTTTAAGCTGTTTAAAAAAGCCTTTGCAGATCTGGCACTTGTATTTTGCATTATCCAGAAGCAATAATGAACTAAACAAGAAATACTAGCTGTTTAAAAAAAAAAACAAAACAAAACCCCAAGATTCAGAGCAACTTTTTGTCAAAAAGTTCTTTCCCATCACAGGACAATTCAACATGGTTGCACTTCTGAATGAAACTAATCATGAAAGCAAGTCCTCATATTATGAGGGCCTGAATTTTTCTCAACGTTTTTGTAGCAAGACAGGTGAAGGCCAATATATGAATTTTTCTTATTATATGCCAGGCCTTAGCTCTATGAAAGAACAGACCCGATATTCACAAGGGCTGCAAGTTTAAAACAAGTGGTCAAAACTTGACATGTAATGAACAAGTTCATATTTAGCTTCAGTATTCAAGCTGCCTCAACTTAAAATAAGGTTAATGCTTCCCATTCAAGTTCTGTTGAAATGAATGGGAACATTCCCCCGATTTAACAGAATATTGATCATGCTTTTTGGCAAACTTCATCAGTTACAGTCTTGTATTCTTCTGTGCAACACATCCATCCAGGGAAGTGGAAAGTACTCGTATAGTAACTGGACATTGTTGGAAGAGTATTTGATGAAATGCTCCTCCCCAGGCAAGTTTTGTTTTTAAAGTAGAAATTGTTTTCAAGGACCAGAGGACTTGGATTTTTTTGTTCTTAAATGTTTAAGTTCTTTGTCTTCCTGGCCTAAGTTTAAAAAAGTGTTAGCGATAACTCTCCTGATATCTTGCTGCATTTTTAAAATAGTTTAAATTTACTTTGGGAAGGTCCTGTGGTACCCTATAAATCTCCCAGAGAGTAGAAAAGGATTTTTGTGGGCTTTCCTTTTTGCCAAATTTCCCCATGCAACGTGTATTTTAACTACTGCTTTCTTTAGACTGAAGTGCTGCCTATGTTTTAACCCCTCTTACGTGGAGCTGCTGTGTCTTTTGCATGAGAGATTCAGATTCCCAGAGCCCTAAATGATCTGCTACAGGCAAAAAACCTTACACATTGCTTAAATAACTAGTAGATGTCCTTACTGTTCCAAAAAGGTAAGGATTTTCAGTGTTCAGAATAAACTAAAGACAAGCTCCTCACAAAGATATATAGCTTCAGGTAAAAAAAGGTGAATAATGAAAAACAGATAAATATGTACTTACAGTTTTCTAGCCTTTTCAAGCCATCTGTTCTGCTACAAAGTTACTTCTTTCCTCATTCTTTGGAGATGTCTAAGTTGATTTTTAGCTATAAACTGCTGAAGGGTTCTTTAAAATAATTTTACATCTTGGAAGAAAAAAAGAACCAGTGGGAGATTTGTATTGTTAATGTTAAATATATGAAACAGATAAATACAAACCATATAAAACATAGCAGTTTGAAAATGCCAGCTATTTGTCCCTAATTCCTAGTCCTAGTTCATGTCAGTCCCTTTCCTTAAGGACTTTGTTGCAAGATTTGTAGTCTTGCATATACATAAAGCTCTTTATTAATTTAGTGGGTCTACTTACATAAGCAATAGAAAGTTTGCAGACCTAGGTTGAAATCGAAGCAATAGTCATGGAACAAGGATAAAAAAAATCTTAGTACAACTTTCAGTCAGAAGAAACATGGTCCTGTGAAGTCTTTGGATGTAATATTATTGGCATCTGAATAGAAGTGCATTACTTTTGCATGTGAGTTAAGAAAATATTGAGGAAAGTAAATGTTTTAATGGCAGTGATTGGTTCTAAACTTAGAGGGCATGAGAAACACCACTAACACAGAGTGGGGCACTGCTGACTGGGTTTAAGGCTCAGGAACAGACATCCAATGAAATCTAGGCACATAAACATGGCTAAGTGAGACATCTGCTTTAAGTTACTCAGTTCATCCACAGGGTGACACTGGTTTGCATTGTTTACAAATAAATATAATAAATAATCAGGCAAATCTGTTGTTAGTCAAAGCAGTAGGAAAAATACACCCTTTACAATGCCTCTTGCAAAAAGACATCTGTTAACTTGAACTCTCCGGCTCAAATTGCTTACAGAATGCTTTATTTGGGTTTACCTTTTGTCTCTTCCCATTTCATTTTCTGCTCTCACTGGTCACTTTATTAGTTATGTTTAAGAAGGAAACATGTTTTCTGGCAACAAAGGACATCATAATTTTGGCCATATGCTTACCATTACACTAGAGACTCAACAATCAAAAATTATTTAACCAGAAAAAGATTCTAGTGTTTTCAAAATACTTTGGAGACAAACTTGTTCATCTATAAAGAAAACAGACAAGTTGTTTGTACTACTGCATATGTAGTATCAGCGCCTAATATGCTTAAAAGACCAAACCTTTCTGTAAGGGAATATAAGTAAGAAATTTAAAATGATGGGTAGATTTACAGCTGTAAACTCTTCTCAGGACAAGCAGTTTTCCTACTAGTGCATCTTCTACAATCATCTGCTTTCTATAGTGTGATTTTTCATTCTGATCCCATTGAGAAGAGAATTATCCACGGCATAGTGGCTTCTCTTGAGCTGAGCCAAGTGAGGAGCATTCAAGTCATGAGTATTAGAGCCAGTATTTTATATGTATATATATATGTATTATAATTTATTTCACAGAGGTTGCTAGCACAAATCAATAAGGAAAAGTGGCACATAAGAATGCCTTCTATGGTTTTAAAGGAAAACAATCAAAATCAGCTTCAGAGTATTAATTTTCCATCCTAAAAAATGGTTTAACTTCCAGGCTCAAGCCAATTTTCTAAACTGGATTGATTCCATTAGAGACCCTAGTTAGGGCTGCATATCAGCTGCTATAGAGTAAGTACATGATAAATCTCATTCACTGGCAAAGGATACCAAAAGAAAAAATGACATCTAAAAACAGCCAGGTGAACTTTATGCTAATAAGGGTACTGCATTAACATTGTGGAAACTGGTGTATTTTCTTTATTGAAGACTCAGAGTCTTCTGGCAACAGGCAGTGATGGCACCTTGCTGTGGTTAAGCTGGAGGTGTCACTGCCAGCACCAGACTACACATCTAACCAGCTTCCTCTCTTAATGAGGGACCGTGCACGTGAGACAACCAGGAAGTGATAAACACTTTTGTATCCCTCTAAGCCCCGACATCTCAGGAATAAAGACGAAAGTAAGAGGGAAAAACCCATACACTGAAAGACCCAATTAAGCCACTGTTGACAGCCCAGCACCAGAGCACCTCATTGGAGGTCAGATATTGCCTGTCCTTGGCACATTCTATGTTTCTACTCAGTAGGGACGGAAGAGGTGATACGTAACTTGAACTGAGCTCCTTCTGAATACCAGGAGCTATCTTGACTTGCCTTTACTCAGTACAATTGCTATTTTGTTTCGTGTTGAATATGCATATTTATCACGGCAATGCAAACCAGACATGTGAAACCACAAAGAAATCAGGATTTTGCAGCTGACGGAGGATCAAAATATCTGTATTTTATCATACGTGGATCAAGAGACTGGCTTTGCAATGAAATTATTGCAGCATGAACAAGAAGAGAAAACAGATTAAGCAATACCTTCTTATGAACAGTTTTTGTCAGCTCCTGACCTCTCACTAGTGCCAAAACTTTGGAAAAAAAACTAAACAAAAACCTAATGTCTTTAGATGCTGGAAAAATGTAGTTACTTCTATGAAATGAACCTCTAATCAAAGAAAAAAAAAATTAACATCTTCCAGTCTTGTGAATTTTGGCTGCTCCATCTCTATTCATATTCTTTCTTGATGCCTGCAATGACATCACCCAATAAGAGGGAAAATGGAGACTCATCGTAAGCTTAAATCACAGCCCTTTAAAGATTCAAGATCCAAATTGTACCAAATTAACAAATTCACAGGAATGGGGCTACTGCCTTCAAGAGTTTTATATAGACGCTATTTAGAGGTCCAGACACCCCTGAACAGTGGAAAATACAATAACTGAAAATGCAGGCACTGACATATCTTTAACCAGAAGAAAGATACACCAGATTCCATTTTTAATCATATGAGGAAGAAAAAGAAAATCAGACATTCCAGTAGTTTAAAAGCTGCTGACTCTAATTTGCAAAAACTTTTAGTCTAGAATTTTCATGTTTTTCATATTTAATGCTCATAATAGTTCATTGCTTCTCCTTTCATTGACTACATAATATAATCTTGTTTATCTAAAATTCTTTGGGGATTTCTATATCCACTTGAAAAGCAGACATTCATGAGAGGGAAATGGAAGGATTACAGTGACTTGCATCAGTTTTCTGAAGGGGTATAGTTCCTTTAATCTAGTCTCTTAAAGGGAGTCTATGTTCTTTTTTATTGCACTGAAGGGATATTTGAAGGGGGAGTAGGCAGGGAAGGAAAGTCCAATCACATAAAATATAGCGAACATCCCTTTAATTGGGATTTTAATTAATTAGAGATGTTCATTAATCTGGCAAAAATATGTGCCACTGCTAGTAAAGAAACAAACCTGAACCCCTCCTAGTCCCCATGAGATTTTGAATAACTACAAAGATATTCCCTTTTACCCTGAGATGTATCTAGCACAACGATGGGCATCCAGCTCCTAATTTGGGATTGTGTGAGGGAAACAGCTTGTATGCTTGAGCCTTGGGAACACAAAGCAAAAATACCCCTCAGTTTGAAAACATGCTGTACTGCTCCTTGCCTGTGGATATTTTCAAATGGCATACAAAAAGTCCACGAGAAGAGCGAGGAGAAGAAACTGACAGCATCCATAGAAGAGAATTTGCCACCTCTCTTAAGATGATCTCTTTCCTAGACTATCCAAGAACTCCAATGCATCCTTCTTCCACGTGTATTTGTCACTTCAATCTATTAGCCTAAATGCTTCTCCACTGTGCCAATCACCACACGATTCAATTTCTATAGGTCTGAGTGAGACCACGGCCTTTTCCAATCAAAACAAATAAGATAATGTTTACAGCTTTCACCCAGGGTGATTTGTTGACTTTGGCATAAACAGTCTCATTAATCTTTCAAGATTACTTGGAAAAAAGAATGTGTTCACATGAAAAGCACTAGCACAGGATAATTTTTCACTCAGTGGTGGAAATACTGGGCTGTTACTCTTGATAATTTTGCTTAATAAAACCTGATTGCTTTTCAGCTTTTTATCTCAAACTCAGATCTATACATTCATAATTAGCTGTTATATAGGCTTATCTGTAACTGATACAGTGGCAACTCTCTTTAAAAGACTGCAAATTACTCCTAAAAAAATTAGTCATTCTCCTCGTGCAATACCATACATGTTTTCATTATCAGTAGCTAACAACTCAGCCAGACTGAGGATGAAGACAGCTTATTCCTCTTTTGTGTTTCAATTTGAGTATGAGCTGAGAAGTGAGGCATTTTAAAAGATTGCCAGTTTTCCCCCAGCCCTGACAGAGGGAGACAGCCGTCCTTCCTGTGGCTTGACACACCTACAGTAATACTACCCAGCTGCTGTTTGTGGCTCTCTTCAGACAAATTACTATGACTGTTTTTAAAGGTCACCTTTGCAGTGGACAAAATAACCCAAATCACCCCTATGAAACTTGAGTTTTCCTTAAGTTTCTTTGTTTTGCACAACAAACTAACACTTCCTCTAAGCTTCCCTTGCTGCTTCTACACAAATCCCACACTTGACCATGTCCTGGGCAGACACACACACTTGTCCTCACTTATAACATTTTTGACCAAAGTGCATTCTCAAAAATTGCAGAAGTGGGATTAAAGCGTAAAGATTTATCCTTGTCCTATGTTCTAAGGCTAGATATTCCAATTTTTCCATGACATACCTAGTCATACATTCCAGTCACCCTCAGATGTCTCTAAAGGCATATTATTACTTTTTAAGATTGTTGAACATTTTGGCATCTCAGTTCTACTGAAAATTAAACTCTCCTGCAGATCCCAACCTCTGTGTCTAATTCTACTATCAGTAACTTTCTGTCCAGGTAGGTACAATTATAGTTAGAGTCATGTTCTTATCCTTTTGAAACATTAAAAGGACTGAGCTTTAGTCTCTGTCTTCACAGCATTTTTCCAGAGAATGCATCATTCTTTTCTCTTTCCTGAAACTTTTCCACTTTCAGCCTCTGTGAATCGTAGCTGTCAGAATTGGATATGCTAAGTGTATCATTATCTCCACTTTGTAACAAAAAAGTAACATCCCCACCTCCGTTCTCCTTGAGTTTTCACTTCTCTACATGTCCAGTAGGACTTAATCAGATCTCTTACCTATAGCATCACAAAACCAAACCATATTTTGTTGTTTATCAAACCATTTCTCCAAAATGTTTCCCCAAAACATTTCCAAAGCTGCTTTCTGAGATGCAACATCCCATTTTATATCACCAACATTCCACTCCCATATACATGATCTAACAAATGACTGTTACCAAACATGAGTCTGTCTTGCAATAAGATCCAGAATAGCATATATGCACCCCTTACATTATTGGTTAAAAATAAAATAGAAAAACAAAGAAAGAAGGAAAAAACCTTAATTCTCTGCCCCATTGAGGCTCATATTCTGTCAACAAGTCCTTGGAATTAAGCACTCACCTAGAATTAGAACATGGTGTGCTGCAGTCAGGGTTCTGATAGGAGGGAATTTCCCGTAAGATTTCAGTAGACGCAAAGGTCAGGAGACAATAACGGGTTTGTACGCGTTGTATCGAAACACTGATTTGAAACACAGTGTGGATAAAAATAAGTATTGAATTTGATCCATTTCCAGTGACTCTTGGAAACAAATGCTGGGCTTTTACTGATGTATTAAGAGATGAACATCACCTCTGATGCAACTGATGCCAGTGATGGATTTATTTGGAGCATTTAGCCTGCTAATCCCATTAGCGAAGGCACAGTTGATAGAAAAACCATCCCTAGAGACGTCGTTATTTTCTCTTCCAGAAATACTAAGAAACAGCTAGCAAACGAGTTAGGGATTTTCCACACATCATTCATACAAATCTTCCATTGCTTCATGCTGCTGACAGTCAGACAGGTAGCAAATATCACAAAATGGGAAAGACAATTTCATTGGTAAAAAGGAGCAGGGATTTTGCTAAAGCTGTTTTATACTGAAAAACTCCTAAATGGAAACTTATTTGGCATCTCTGTTGGAGCTGAATTGGCAGAGCAAGATGAAAAGCAGTCCTGTATCTCATTACTGCCTTTACTATCACTAGCTGGAAACCTTGGAAAAACAGGCCCCTTTCTGTTTAGATACAACTGTGCTGCTGCTGTACAGTGTCTGGCTTTCTCTTTCCTCCTCAGTATGGATGACACCTGCATAGAAAGGCTCTTTGTCTTTGCAAAACTTTACCTACTACTGCTTATTTTGTACCTGACCTCTATTTGTGATATCACAAGCATTTCCTAAGGAACAATTACAATGCCAGCAGTGTGAATAAAAAGACACCACACATACATAATTAAGTGTTCTCAACTTAATTTCAGTTCAACTTGGTGTAGTAAGTATTTTCATTAATTATTTAAATGCAGACAGACACAGCTTTCTAAGAGGACTAAAAATTGGTACATAGGGAAAGCAGTATCAAGAGCTACACAATCTTCAGTGGAGCCCAAACAAGACCTGGATTTAAGGTGAGCAGTAAGTGACAGGAAGAAGCAAGATGTGTAAGAAAAACTCTACTTTCACGTCAGGATTCCCCAGAAATAAAGGATGGTGGAAAAGGAGATCAAAAGCTATGACACACGCTTGACTGCAGTGGGTGAATTATTTCTAAACAGCTACATTGATAAAAGAGACATACCAGCTACTTAATTAGAACAGGAAAGGTGTTGTTACATCTCACATAAGCCTCATCCGGGCAGTACAGTATTCTACAGACATATCCAGGACAGTTCAAAGTTAAAATAGCAACAAGAGCATGCTAATCCACTGGACTAATTATCACTCTTGAGACCTAAGCTAATTTTTCCAGGTGTTTCTTTGGATAAGATGTATCAGCACAGAAAGCAAAACTGTGGGCTCCCAATATTACCTTGCTTTTCTAGTTTAGAGAATGCAGTTACCATCCAAGAGCAGCAGAAATCTGAATTCCATCATTATACTGTTTAAAGTCTGACACTGAAAAGACAACTTGGTATAGCAGGCAGAACAATCAACTAGTAGGAAATGGAATAGCTGACACTATTTCTAGATAAATCTATATAATTTTTCTCTTTCTCTTCTTTTTATCTGTATTTTATTCAGTGCAAAGGATCTGTGTGCTTACACAGAGCTGAGCACAATGGCATCACAAGCAGTCTTTTTTCAGCGCAACAAAAATGCTACATTTTTTGTTTCCAGGCTCCCACAGTAGGGTAGGGCTGTGTCTCACACTTAAAGATGTCTGGAAAATGGAATACTATATCCAGATAACAAAGAAGAAAACAAAAGCTTAAGTCAGTCATATAACACAAAGAACCACAGTCCCTTCGCACACCCAGTCTTTAAGTACTTATTTCACAGCTAAGACGAGAAATTAGACCCCCACCATCCTCTTCTCTCACTAATAAACTGACTGATTTCTCTTAAAGTCACAGACAATCAAAGGGCACATTTGTTACAATTGTGCTGTATGTGCTCAGACAAAACTATCTCCAGTCAGATTGGCCTCTTTAGGCACAGGGAGATCAAACAGCTCACAAAATCCTTTGATGGAAATTTAATTCTTTAAAAATATGCACGAGGTAATTGAAAACACATTTTATGATATTTCAGATTATAAACAGTAGATCTCTGGCTGGGTTGAACAAATAGCATTAAGCCTTTTTCTTCCTTCTGAAAAACCACAGTGCTTGGCAGCATAAGGCACTGATGTGTTTTCTGTACCAGCACAGGGAACCTAGTGATTATAATGAAGAGCTTGTGTTAGGATGCAAATTGTACTCCAACAGAAGAAACTATCTGTAAACATCAGTTATTGTTCATTCAAAGGCATTTTGTGATATTAGCATGTTTTTCCAAGATCTAAGCACGAGGCCTGGCTTAATTACATACCCGCCCCCCACTCCCTGCTCCCTTGCATAAGTCTTCAGGAAAAAGCAAAAATAAGTATCCTTTGCTCACAATCTCCAGTCTTATCATCAATTCTACACACCCTAGAACAGAGTATAAATTCTAAGTCCAGCTTTGCTCACTTGATATTTAAACCCCCTTCTCTTTGCTAGTTCTGTGAATTTTGATGAAACAAATCTGTATGCAAGCTTTATAGAAACAACAGTTCCAAAGGGAGACACTGCTTTATCCATGAGCTATCCCTTCCACACACAGAGGTCTGTTTGGCTCCATCACTAGTATTCTGTGCATCTGTGACATGAACAAGGAAGCCCTGAGCAGCAAATGCCATGGAGCTGTTCAAAACTGCAGCATTTTATACTGCCAGACCACGCTAACTTTGCTTCTATTTGCTTCTATCTTCCTGGCAGCAAGGCAGAGCTGTTACATGTCTATGTTAGGTGTCAGAGAAACCACGTGTAAGAACAGAACAACCAAGGTCTCTTTGTCTTCCTCTGAAGAAGACAGGATGTTAATGGGGTGGAGTGAGTGAGAATTTTCTGGTAAAACTGTTTTAGAAAAAAGTACCTTTGTCACAGCTGAAGTATTTCATTCAGGATAGCGTGAAGCAGGTAATTTCTAATCAAAGAAAGAAAGTGCAAAACCAGCCTTAATTTATCCCAAAGGAATCAGGATCCAGGAGGGCACAGGTGTTCAGTCTGTGGAAGACTCTGCTTCAGACTCTCCTGGAATCACACACAGGCCACCTGTGCCCCTCAGTCTTCCATATGACTTCATGCATGGCAAGTGTCTCACTGCATTTAAAAGGTCTTTCAGTAGTAAGAGTATAATGAGTCTATGTCTCTCCTTTCTCCTGTCCTTGGGGAGAAGGAGGTGGGGGAAATCCAGAACTGTCTGGGGTTCCTCCTGTGGTAGAGCCACAGGAAAATCTTCATGCTTAACACACCTCAGGTTCAATTTCAGTGAATGTTGCTCTTCATTATCTGTCACTTTTTTGACAGACTGTGTAACTCAGTCCCTAGATTTTCTCCTCAAACTACAAATTATACTCAGTGCTAAAAAGGAACCAGCTATGATTTTTATTTCCACAGACTTCATGTGTCATCTCAACTTCTTCCAAGTCAGTGGAAGTTTTTCTCCTGAGTCGGAACAACACAGACCAAGGAAGGTTCGAAAAGCAGGCCAAGATTAATGTAGCATTTCGCTAGGGTAAAATGCACCTTGTCTCTTGCTTCAGCTTTCTCACTGCTTAAGTCACAAATGAGAAAGCAACGACAAACATTTGGTGAAACAATTGTACTCACCCTCTTCCTCTCTGCTTCCCCTTCTGTCTATTTATATTGACAGAAGCCTCTTCATTGTGTGAGGGTTAAAGTGAAAACCTCATTTTAAGGAAAATGCTTCCCCTGCCTCAGAAATAGTTGATGTTTAAATTAAGGCTTCCTGGTTTGTCAGATTCACGAGAACACACACAATGTCTGAAAAATCTATAAATTTGAAATGTTAGGATATCATCCATGCTTTAAACCACTGCTCTTGTTTTCCCTGGGTCACTGAAAGAATGTGCTGCCCTTTATACAAAAGAAATAACAAGTTAATGTGTGAAGTCTACAAGGCTCCTCTCTTCCATAAATCCCTGTTAAGGGATTCTTTATCATAACTGAAGTTTTGAAAAGTGCAACAATCCAAAAGGACAGTGCAATCTAGTAATAAATCAATCTTTAAAGCGAGAACACACTCAAACTGTGCAGGAGGAATTGCCGTGCAGTGTGAAGGGAGGCATCTGTGCCTAGGTAAAGCCTAGCACACAGTGGTGAGGCGAAGCTGAATGGGCTGCTCATTGTTCTGCACCACACTCCCCGGGTGAAGTGAAAGTACAGGAAAATGAAGTCTTTCCCTCTCACAACTAAAGCTAGAACAATGAAAATCACAGGGCAGCATTGACTTGTTAAACAGTTTCTGCTGGCTCTATTTTAAAACTCTAAAGGCTTTGAAGTGGAGTTGTAAACGCAATTGATTTCAAACAAAAGGCTAATGTAATCCACTTTCAGCACCAGTACCATGCTGGCAGTGAATACACCCTTCTCAGTAATAGAAATTACTTATTAGTGTTTAAAGCAATTCATTTCAGTGTTTTCAAGCCACTTAAGAAGTTGGATAGGAATGCTTTTGGCTGAATTCAGCCACAGAGGAACAAAGCCAATATCTGGACCTGTTTTCCTGGGGGACAGTGAGGCCTCCAGGAACACTGGCATTAATATCTGACACATTCATGTGCCCTTTTTGTCCCACACTGCTTTCCAGGGATTGTAGTTTTACATGTGACTTCTTACACCCAGCCCTGGAGTGCAGCCATCTCTGAGGTGGGATGCACAGATTCAGCTGTGCAAGGTCAGCAGGATCAGTTAGGGCAGTAGCAGACACTGCATCAGCTTATGGGGCTGGGCAGCTCTCAGCTTCAGACACTGGAATATGGAAAGTTTGGGAAATACTGGCCACCCTTTAAAAATTTATAACACAAGTCATGAAAATGTGGCAACAAGATCAGAAGTCTGCAAGAACAGCCAAATGGAAAAAGATCTAGGCAGGAATTGATTAGAAGAATATGGGACAGACTGAATGGAATTATCAATTGTAGAAAGTCTAAGAAAAACAAGAACAAGTGGAACATAGAACAGGTCAAAAATTTAAATGTTTCCAATAAGTTTCACAGGATTTGGCCCCTTTACTTGGAAAGTACATGTGATACCCCAGGGAAGAGGAATGACTCAAGACAGAGTGTGAAACTAGGCAGATTTTAAAGTGGTCTTGACACAGTTTTATATGTGCACAAGAAATCTGCACTGCCAGGTTTCACTGTGGGTTTGAGTTACCAACCAAAAGGTAGAATTTGTGTTAACAGACCCCTTAACCTCTAGAACAGCCCAGAAGGTGAGTGCTTGGCAGTGGGTACCCAGGATAACAAACCCAGGAGTGATTCAAACTTCCTGGGGTAACTGGAGGCCTGTTAAAGGCCCAGTGACTACAATACAGATCATGCTGTCCAGCAGATGTATTCTGGGCTAGAACTGCTATTTGAGCTTTCATGCCTCTTGGCAAAAATCTACCATGTCATTAATGTCCAGATAGATTTGGACAAGGAGAATCTGCTTTCAAGAAGCTTTTGTAAAAGGAAGCAGGGAGGACGCAGCCTATGAGGATTTTTCTACAACTAATTATAAATATTCTAATTAACATTTCCATATTGTTGACAGTTTCCAATGTCTATCTATCCTTGCTTCTGCAGAACTGACTTACATGTTAATCCAAGAGCTCTTCTTCATGGATAATGTAACTACACTGAATGTCTTGCAAAGCTTTACTACTTTCCCCTTCTACTTTCATATCACTTGACCTCATTCCAGACTTAAGAACTTTGAGGCTATCTTCCTCAGATTAGGACACTGAAGTCGTTTAACATAACAACAATTCAAAAAATATTCATAACAATCTGTAATTAGAGGAATTAAGCCATGTTTGATATAGAGAAAGAGAAAGGAGATTTTTAGATGCATCTCAGCCCCTCAGAATAGATTATTTTATTAAACTTTATTTTATTAACTAATTAACAATTTTTGAATTAATTTTATTATTTCATTAACTTCATTAATGGTTTATTTTAATGAACTTAACGTAAATGTTCTCCATGTTCTCTAACTCAGATGAGCAGAAAGCCATTTCTGATGCAAACGCCAATTAATCCTGAGTCAGGTTACACAGCAAGAGCACTTTCCCTCTCAAATTAAAGTTTTACCCCAAATGAAGTACAGAAATTATTCTTTTGTTCGTAACAAAATACCACAGGCACATCGCTTTCTCAAAATTCTATTTACCAGGGAGGAAGTGCATGCTGTCTCTCCTTCAGACCAGACAGGTAACAACCCCAAATCCAGCAAGTAGACAAAACCTTTCTGCTTGCCAAGGATGAAAAAGACTTTGGTGAGCATGAGACCTCCCACAGGCAAACACATGAAATGTTATGACAAAGATCTCTTTCTCCTATTTTTTTTTTACTCCCTTCATACTTTCCATTGTTTGCTGCTACTCATCAATAGCTAATGTTTAATTGAGCAGACCGGGACTGCACAGATACTCAGAAGCCAATGTTTAGCTCACCCTGAGCTAAACAAGAGGGCCCAACACAACACTACTCACCTTCATTATACACTCTCCTATTTTTCTAGCTGCTGTGATGCACAGTAACAGTTAATGCTCACCTTTAAAGCTGTATCAATGCCACTGGAATTAGCCATCCACTGAATGAATGAGAGGAATTCAGCACCTCAAGGCTTCTTGTTTAGGGCTGCCTGCCAGCTCAGGTGGCTGCAGCAGTTGCTGCACTCTTTCAAAGGTCTCTCCACAACTCCCAAAGACAGAAAGTTAGTAATAGAAAACAAGAGTATAACTGTGGTATCTGTCCAGTCCCCAAACTTTACCCAGTCCTTTTGAAGGGGAAGACTGTCTCTCTAGTTTAAAAGTCCTATGTTTATCTACAGTTCTTTCATTTTCATCAGAACAGCATTTTACAACAGGACAGCCTTCTTAGGAAGGCACAAACATTTCCTCTGCTCCCTGATGGCTTGCTTAGGGTTGCATACATTTACAATGTATGTGAGCTGTATGTTTATGTGCATGGCCAGAGAGGAAAGCTGTCACCTCTGTACCCCCAGAGGAGTGTGAAAGCTGGACTATGACACAAACCACAAAAACAGGCAGCGGGCCAGATCCCAGAAAGCAAAGCAATTCTCATTCCTAAGTACTCGCTGGTTTCCTATTGACTGGAGTGGGAAACTTCCAAGTTCCCACTCCCAGTCTCTGGGACAAAAGCAAATGAAAATACATGCTTTCTGAGCGCAGCACTACAGAGGTTAACAAATCTGCAGGGCCCTGCAGCTTCACTACACTGGCTCACATACCACTAATGGGACACTGGCATTGATCTGGAATTCACTCATGGCAGTTACAGACTTGAATGGGCAAACCCCAGAACAGTCACATCTCAAAGGCGTTTTGCCCATGAGAAATACAATTGTCTGTCACTTGTCAAGGGAGCTTTACAGAACTAACAGCTTACAGTATCACTTCCTTCAAATTCACAAACATGAACCAGAGCACCACACTCCCATCCCTTCCATGACAAAAGCAGGAAATTCCCCCCACCCATTATTCCAGGGGAGGAATATTTAGAACCTAAAGTGGACAGTCAGAAAGGTTAGCTGGAAAGAAGCATGGGTCCCAATTAGGGAAGCAACAGCTAAAATACCTGGATAACAGCAGTAAATAACTTCAATAAATAGAAATGCAAGAGGCTTCTAAGATGACTAAAGCAACAACAAGTGAAATTGAAGTGAATTTATAGATGCTACAGATGCTACAGAAGAGATAAAACAGAATTGGGATCAGCATCTCACAAAGCAATCGTTCTGCTGAAATTGATGGAGCCACACTGAATAGGTAACTGAGAAATTCCTGTATGAAGCTCTAGCAGACAGGGCTGCTAAGAGCCTTGATATATGAAGAGAGGAGTAGAGAATAAATTATAGGATGTAGTTTGATCATTAAGTGCAATGTTACCAAACTATCATGTCTGTAAATGAAGTCAGACAGCCAGAGACATTGGAAAGCAAGCCACAAAAACGCCCCAATGTCTCATTCTTATGCATATCATATCTCTAGTGACCATCAGTAGCACTTGCCTTGGGAAAGAACACAAAGCCAGCGTAAGCTTACAGCAATTCTTTCCCAAATACACCCTCCTGGCTTCTGGCAGTCAGCAGTTTATGGACTTAAGAAGTCAGACCATCACGTTTCATAGTCCCTGAGTTTAACCTCTATTAATTTAACCTCTTCCTGAACTCAGTTTGGCCTTCTTGATATTTTATTGTAGTGAGTTCCACAATCGATTACACATGCCTTGTATTAGAAAAAAAAAAGAAAAGAGGTTTTGTTTTAAGCTTGTTGTCTGAGTTTTACTGACTTCTCCCTTTATTCAGATGAAGCTATGTCTGATTACTCCTTGTTTCCCCTCTCCACATAATTTTTAGTTTTATGGCCCCCTTGGCCTCCAACCAAGATTTTTTCTCAAACTGGAGAGTCCTAGTTTACCCTCTGGTCTATGGAAGTCATTCCATACTGACGGGGTTTCTGCACACCTCTGAATCCTCAGTTCTATCAAGCCTTTCTGAGTTATAGTCAGAACCGCAGATACAAGTTATGAAAATACCAGGATACCTGTTTCTGGTTTATTCCTAACTTTGTTATTTGTCCATCCCTGGAACTATTTGAAAGAACTATCCACAGTAATGCTGAACCCCCTTGCTCTACGTAAGAATTTTAACCACATTCTTCATTGACATATTGTATGCAGATTCTCAAATCCTCAGTTGTATATATCACTACAATACTTTCTGATAATCAGTCCAGAATTAACCCACACACAATTCTCAGCACCACATCATCTCAGCAACGCTGTACATGTAGGGGAACATTCATTCCATTTCCATAAAGTTTTTCAAGTAGAAAGTTGTTTCAGGAATAAACATTCCATGAACTACTCTCATATCATCCCTAGCATTTAGAGGTATTTCACATATAGAAGGACAAAAAGCTGCCAAATAAATTCCCTCCACTTCTTAAAAGTTGATCTATAATGAAGAGAAGCATGAAGAAAAGCTGTATGCTCGATTCTCACTCTTAGCACTCTTGTTTTTCCCCCTACTCCAAGAGCATGATATATGGATATAAACCAGTAGCTTCAATGCTACACACACACACACACACCTCCCAAGTCAACAGAAAAGATGAAAACCAGCTGTATTCTAATTTGCCTCTGTTCTAAGCAATTCCCACATTTATCAATATTTCATCTAGCTTTTTTTTGGCACCAACATTTTCCATATTACTTAAAGGGGAGACTACAGACAGGAGGAGAGAACATAAATATAACTCCCACACAAAAGAAAAAAAAACCCACTGGTGTCAGGTTTTACAGTGGGACACTCGCTTTGCAAAATTATTCACTGCCTTTAATGATTTTTCTCTCTTGCAATAGGACTTTCAATAATTTTTTTTCATTTTGAATAGCCAGAACAAGCAAAATTAATATAGATGCCTTTGGAAGTAGAAAAAAAGCATCTAATTCCTAGTTCTTCAGTGTTAACTCAGAGAGACCGACCAATTTTAATCCACTCCTGAAAACCAAATATACCTCAAAGGGTGCTTGGAAAAGATTGCTTTTTGCTCACCCACTGAGAGCTTCCGGGTTCTGCACATGCAACAGCAGGTTCCGAAACAGCAACTGGCTCAGGACACTTCTAAGGTACCAAATCCACAGGTGGAATGCTGCTTGCCTGGATAGCAAGTGAGAGAAAATTACTTCTAGAGGCTCTTGGAAGGCAGCGCTGTGGTTTTATCCTCTGCAGCGAATCCACACACGCACTCCCTCCATCGCACAGGCAAGGGCTCTGCCGGCTCCCTGGTAACCAGCTCTCTGTTTTGTTGACCAGACTGTTGGAAATCATTAGGGAAAGAAAAGCATGACTTGGCAGTAATGCCCTGGACTCAGAATACATGAGTTGTGCCACTATCAGTTTCTGTGAGAAGCAGTAACTACAGTGACCTTTGTCAAGGTAGTTCATCTTTCCAGGACAGAGTTCCTCATTTTCACTTGTAAAAGGATGGGACCTTCTTGTTTCTAAGTGCAAATCCCTTAGCACTGGAGCTGTGTCTGTTGTTTGTGCTTAGAAAGCAATCACATTTCTGATCTTCAGTCCTGAGGGACCTTGGATCCACACCTTAAGTATCAGCAGTTACCAACGACAACATTCTCCTCCTCCTTCCTGTTCCCCTACCCCCTGTTCTCATAGTCTTACCTTTCCCTTTTTAATAACTCCAGCATTGACCCAAGCACAGAGGGATCTGGATCAGGACTGAAAATAAAATCACATTACAATCAAAAGGACCAGAATTTGGAGTTTGAATATCTTCCTCTGTTCCAAGATGAAACTTTTCAGAGGTCCCTCTCTACATGGTGTCTTAATAACATATATTTTATATATATATATATAATATATTCTAGGTTAAAGTCACAATATTCCTTAAATTATTTGTTGCAGAGAATGAAAGAGGTAAGACAATATAATTTCCATAAACAGTCAGACTGTTTGTCACATCAGAACGAAGACCCCACATATGAAAATGTGATCAAAATATACCATTGCTTGCTGAGATCCAGAAAAGTGCAGAATCGGGATGATAGAGACAGCATCAGAAACTTTCCACTAAATGAGCATAAACATTTATAAACTGATAACTGGAGTATTAAGCAAACTGGTCCTGTAGAAGGTGTCCCCGGCCATGGCGGGGGGGTTGGAATGAAATTATTTTTAAGGTCGCTTCTAACCCAAACCATTCTGTGACTCAATGAACCAGGACCCCAGACAGACAGAGTTCACCAGTTTTGTGAGATGCTGTAAAAGGTCTTTACCTTAATCAGGAATGAGGATGAAGGAAGAAAAACCAATAAATAGGTAACATAGTGGCTGAGTCCCAGGAAATGTTAGCTGGAAAAGAACTCTACACATCCCTAACCCAAAATCTTGCTTGAAGTAGAACTACCATCAACAGAGGTGCCACAACATTTCTGGGCAACCAATTTCACAGCTGTGCTACCCTCATAAGCTTCAACAGGAACCATTCAAGCTGCAACCAGTGGACACTGCCCCTCATTTTTGCATCTGCCACTACTGAGAAAAGCTTGGCTATTCCATCTTTGTAGCTCACATTCAAGTAATTGTAGGCTGTGATTTGACTGACAGCTCAGTAGCAAGACTAAGTATGAAATCTTTGTATCCACCACTAGAGTAGGATACACTTAGCAATGAAATCTCTTTGAAAAGGAAATAGTGAAACTGAAGAGTCAAATTTTCAGTTTCCTGCTAATTTACAGAATTTTAAATTAAATACAGTAGCACACAGTAAAACATCTTCTTTCATTAAAAATAAAGTTTAATTAAAAGCTATATTTTTCTTCCACGCTATTTGAAGAGAAATAACTTTTGCCCTGGTGGCTGTGATTCCCAGCTCTCAATTCCTCCCAGGAAATAAAAAAAGAAATTTCAATGTAAGCTTTTTTCTCCCCTTTAATATAGGAGTGGAAAAGGGGAAGAATTTAATGAGTATTTTCTGTTCTGTTGGCACAGAAGGGCTATGATTGAGAGAAAAAACACCCCATGGAATATGTAAAAATGGATATCATTACAAAATATAATTAGTTCCGGCAAAAATATCCAGTTTTAATGAATTCTTTTCCAAGTTAAATTCATCATCACAGTCTAAGTTATACACTCAAATCTATGCCATTACAGGACATTTGTACTATCGTGTTTCCTTAACCAAAACAAACACACAGTCTAACTAGAATAGCATGTGTAAAGTTAGTGTGTTTATGCCAAGACACTGCACTTTCACTGTTATTTGCTTTTCTTCCCTCTGCTTCTGAGTACCTTTGGGATATGTCTTCATAAAGCAGCTATTGAATCAACATACAGAAAGTTAGTATTATGCAATACGCATTCAAGATACTTTAAAGGTAAAATTCTGGGTCAACTAAAGGTAAAATTTTGGGTCTACTCACTGATTTTGGGGAAAACTTTAATACATTTACCTCACTAAAGCCAAAACTCCTCCCTAGGTAATTCTCCCTAACTCTAAAGGTCAAGAGTGCTCAACATTCCCAGTTCAATCTATTTGTGTTCTTGGATGAAAACAGGTTAATGACCAGATCCAGACTAGATGCAACTCCAATGACTCCATATGGTCTCAAACACTTTGAGAATAGTCATGGTAATGATAAACATGAGCTGATCCATCCAAAGTATGAAACTGCTCATGTCTGAGTGAGAATTGTCTTAACCTGGCCATTCTCATAAAAATCAGCACTTCCATACTGCCTCAGTCTCCTATGCAATGATGTCAAGCTGCTGAAGACCCACAAAAAGTTCTGCCATTTTTCTACATAAATTTCACTTACTAGGTTGTTTATTCAGCCCATACTAAAAAAAGTTCAACTCAAAGAACTGCTGCAGTTTTAGTCAAAGATGGTGGGGTTTTTCAGGAAAACGTGTCATAGTTTAGACAAAGACCTGACTGGTATGCTTTCAATCTTAGAATATGTTGTATACAGATATAGCTTAAGGGGTTTGTGCTTATTTTCAGAGCATGCTTAACTAAGAAAAATCCACAGAATGGCAATTTTGAGAAGAAAAATGGAAGGAAGAACTCCAAAACCAAAAGATCTATAACATGAAACAGCTCTTTTCTAACCAGAGCTTGACCCTGCTTTTCAAAGGGAAAAACATTGGTTATGAAAAGAAGGTGATGCTTGGTGAATTTCCCAGTGGGTACAGAATGATCAGGACGGTGGGCAACACAAAACATGAAATGTACCATGTTACCCTCACAAGGAGCTCACTTAAATTAGTGGTCCATTTGCACCAATTTATCAAAGGAGAATAAACAAAGACATAAAGGAACATGCAGACTTGAATCCCACACTGGGGTAAAGTTGTGTTTGCTTCAGTAGACAAGTGGGGGGTGGAGGTGTCTATTCCTCTTCTCTAAACACTTGAATGCAATTTTTAACAATTATGACAGTAAATTTACAAAAGTAAAAATCTGTGGAGAGGGCATGCAAAATAAAGAAATCAGGAGATGGAAGGAAGCAATAGTGTGTCAAGTCAATAGTTTGTTTAAGCCTTGCTTTCCCCTCACCATCTTTTCCCCAAATCCAGCTAATAGGGAAAACCCTCAGACAACCTACAGCAGTATCCCCATTGGAAGACGGATGTCTTCTATAGAGTTCATCTGCAATGGTTTTCATGTCCCTCTAGGCCTCTGTTTGAACATTGTCACTATGGAAACATCTCTGATGCCCTGCACCTTATCAGGCCTTCTCTATTTAAATTCTTTTCTTATGTTTTCAACAAAGCCATTCACTGAACCTCAACTAATCCAAGATTCTGTTAGGGATGAGGTTTTTGCTTGGTGGGGTTTTTTTGCCTTCACTATCGTGTCTCTTCCAAAAGGTTCTCTCTCCCACTAATGTCATCTGACAGGCTTTATTTGACTCACACCTCTTCAGTTCCTAGCTCAAAAATATTATGGCTGCATTTATTGCCAAACGGATTCCATAGTTTTTATTCCTCCCCTCCTGCCCCTCAGGGTACATAGTTTTCAATGAAAATTCCATTCATTCAACAGCAACTTCTTCATTTTGGTTTTAGCTGTTTAGAATCTGCCTGCATCTACACATCAGATGTGTCTGTAAGTTCTCTCTAGAGCTTTCCTAGGTTAGAGGTATAAAGGGTTACATCTCTGTAATACCAACAGTTTATCAATTCCAGATGCATATGGAATCCAAAATCCTGTGTTTACAAATTCCAAATATTAGAATACTTTTGGGGAACAGAGAACAGGAGGGGAGCTGGGAAGCTTCAATGTTACATTATGCAAATGAAAGAGGGCAAATCTGGGTTTGACCTCACTGAATCCAAATCTGGTGCACAGGCAAGAATCAGAGCAATTCTTCTGAAAGCTAAGCAAATGTTAATCCTGCAAGTGCCCCTGCAGTAGTAACTGAAATTCTTGCTACAGTCCTTCGCCTAAGTAGACAGGAGACAAGCATTACTTACCCTTTGAGTTTTTAATATGGCCCATAACTGTAATTTAAAATGAGGCTGCAAGAGACATTTTTAAGGGGATTTTCTGGTACTTTCTAGTGTGGGGAGAGATGGAGTCTTATCAGTTTGCATGGAACTTTGGTGCAGAGATGAATGGGAGTCATAAAACAATTTTATTTTATTCTTTTATTACCTTAGGTATTCTGGGTTGGCTGAGGAAGCAGAAGACACAGCAACAGAGTAGCCTAAGATGTGCTGTGGCTCTGATAGTTCCCAAGGGGACTAGTATAAGTATAGAGGCAATTGCCATTAACTATGGCAATGAGTTTCAAAGCCTCCTTATGGCTTCCATTGGGACAAAGCGCCTGTATGTGTGATGACGCTTTACTAAAAGGTGACACTGGAAGAAAGGACATGCCTCAAACATTCCCCTTCATAAATTCAACTGGATTATTTCTAGGTTTTCATTGAGCAAGCTCTCTGATGGAAGCAGGACAGCACAATTCACAGGCAATATGCACTGTGGCCCAGTTACCATTTCAAATGGAAAAAAGAACTTTTAGGAACCTCACAGCAAACCATAGCTGCTTTCATGTGCTGATATTGCAGACTTGTGTCTATTTTCTTTACTCTCTTCATAATATACCACCAACAGCTTTTGGGAGGTGTAAAACATGACACATCACAGTAATGAACTTTAAGTAATGTTTTGTGCCACTAATTTTGGTTTACCGAGGAACAAGTTTAAGGTACAGCCAAGGAGAGGACTTAACACACTGCTGATTTTCAGGAATTTAAAAGTTGAGCTATAAAGTGAGGAACTAGGAAGTTTGTGCTCTTTTGGCACAGCTCACTTTTCACTGGGTAAAATCGGCATTTCCAGGGGCCATGGGCATAGGACCATCAGTGCTCCAACCTCCTCTTGCCCAGACAGCAAAGGATGACAGTGAGAGGTCAGTGGTGCTTCTGGAGAGCAACAGTTCCACATCAAAAGTTGCAGTTTTGCAACGTAATTGGGTTGACGTCCATGTGTACATAACCGCCAAGTTAGTTTTGTTTCTCATGATAAACATCCCTCTTTTGAGTTTGAGCCTCACTCTTGATCCTCACTGTTAACTGACATCAAACCACCAAAACCAAACAGGAAAATACTTAAATAAAACAATTCTGAGTACCGAGAGGATGGGATAACCAGCGACATAACAGTCATAGGTGCAAAATGAACAGTGAACATACTCAGGTAAGAAACCAGAAGAATGCTTCCAATATGGCAGAGAGCAGCACCCCACTAAATAAAGAAGCCTAATTTCACCTAATTATCAGACTTTGAAAGAGGTTGTAAGGCACA
Source organism: Falcunculus frontatus (assembly GCA_013398115.1). Classification (NCBI taxonomy): domain Eukaryota; kingdom Metazoa; phylum Chordata; class Aves; order Passeriformes; genus Falcunculus; species Falcunculus frontatus. The sequence continues at coordinate 674,009 of VZRV01005418.1, read as the reverse complement.
GCCATTGTAAATAAGGCTGGCCAGGCCCACCCGGTTCATTGGGTCTCATTCACTTCAAGGATAGTGCTGGAGTTGGATACTTCCATGTACCACATTATCCTCTCATTATGTCGTGCAGTTCTTTCTGAAATTACTGAAAGTTGTGCTTACATTTCTGAAGGCAGATCTGGGCAATTTGCCTTTAGCCTCATACCACTGAACACACTTCCTTTTCTCCCTCCCTTCCCACAACTTTCAGAATTACACTGGGAACATAAACCTCTATTTCAGATTTCCTTGGTTTAGATGGACGAAGCCAAGACATTCCCTGCTTCTCTCAAACATCTATAGCAATGAACCCAGTTTCTTCTCCTACGGAAGAAACTAGCCAATGACATTGATATGTGTTTTCTGTCCACATTAATTCCATTTTTTAATCCAAACTAGAGCAAGACTTGGGTTGCTTCTGTATTTTTCAGGCTGCTGTGGGTCTTCAAAAGACAACTGAAGTGGTGAAATGAATTTGGAACACTGGTTTTCCTCAAAAGCTCTCCCACAGAAGGCTTTAGTGATCCTTCCACTAGAAACTGATCACCAGACAGTTGCCATTAATTATGGCAGGGAAACATTCGACCAGATATACGCAAGACACAAATCATGCATTAGAGATTTAGCTGGTTTAGAACTATGGCAGAAGGAGTTAACTTTCTCACGTTGCATATTGTATCCATCATTTCAAACTCCTATGGCATTTCTGCTGACCTGGCTGTAGAAAGAAGCAAAGTAGAACTCAGGAGTGAAGCTGATGAAGGACAGGTCACAAACTGAATTTAAGTGAAGTAGAGAAATGGAACTTTGCCAAAACCATAAGCCTCTCCCAGCTACACTGCACCCTACCAGCCTAGAGGTATTGCAGAGAAATTCCTCTGCAAGCCGTGATGAGGACTATGATGAAACAAACAGGTTTAAGCCCATGTCTAAAAAGAAGCCACTACTTCATGGTCTAGGAGAAAAATAATTTGCTGATTAAGAGAAAAAACAGGGTTTGCAGCATTGTTGACGTCAGCAGTAGTAGAATCAGCTGCCAGTCTCTTACAATGAGGAGGCATATTGCAATAGGAACCACATTGTCTCTAAAAACATCTCAGAGAACATTACGAGCAAGCTGACTCCAACATTTCAGATTTATAGCACGGCCTGGCTCAGAACCACTGCAATTTCAGAGCTTCCTTACAACAAAAACTGTTATTAAGGCCTCAAACTCTGGCCAGGACGTTTACTCCTATAGCAGCTTATTATCTTCCTCTCTTCTCACCCTAGAAGTTCAACAGCACAATGTTCTCCCTAGGCTGAATGTCAAAGCATGTGCAATAACAGTTAACAGCTACAGCATCCACCTCCAATAAAGCACTTTCTGCGCAAACCACTGGGGGCATGTGGGGTCTTGAAGTCATCAAAACACATCTCCTCATTCCACCTTAACCTCTTCTGACATTAAAAGAGATCAACAGGTAAGAAAGAAGAAAATTGTGCCCTGGCATTTCCACAGGTAGAATCAGGCATTTATGTGGACATGGTGTGAAACAGTAATGCAATGAAGGTAGAAGAAAAACATTCAGGGAATTTTCTGTGTAAGCTATGATGCACAAAACAAACGAACAATACTGTTTGCACAAGCAACAGCTCTTCCACACAGTTGAAGTGGTTTTAAAATGAGTTAGAGATGGTGAAACATCACAGCTTGCAAATCCCACCAAAAAAAGTAAGCAAACTTTCAGTTTATTGAATCCAGCTCTTTTCCCTTCAGAGAACTGAAACACTTTCCTAGGACTGAGAGGACTCAGGTCAAAAGGAGGAAACACTGTGACACTCCAAGTCTCCCAGCTGATTCTTCTGCCCAAAAAGTCTGCACTTTATATACTGATATATGGAAGAAATCCCCTTTTAAGAAAAAGGAGTTTAGAGGTTAATCTTTGCTTTAACAGTATAAAGAAGAAGCCACTTCACAAACCTTTTCAGTCTCATGGGGTAAATGGAACCAGCTGTACGTGTGGCCATCAAGCAAACAAAACACTGTCACTAAAAAGAAGCAATTTCTTTGTGGGTCAGAAAAGTGGGTAGGACGCTACACCACTGTCACAAAAGGACAACTCAGTCATGTAGTCTGACCCACTGGATATTGTCAGTAATTCAGTTTAACCCTTTCTCATCTATATTGAACCTGATCAGTGCTGCCTGGTTGAAGCACAAAATACAGGAAGAAAATTTTAAGCAGTGGTGTTTCAAGAACTTTTAACAGCTGCTGCCTGCTTCATTGATTGAACTCAATTCTCTGAATTAAATCCTGTGAAATCCAGTATTTGCCCCAAGAAACACGTCTGGGATTATCCCAGAGATTTCACATGCACAGGATACAGGCAGCTTCAAAAGACAGCTCCCTGCTGACCGAAGGAGAGGCAGGTATAACAGGGCTCTTAAGTCTCTGCAAGCAATATAGATATCATATCCTCTTCCTGTATTACTCTATAGACTCTAATAAATCTACAGAATTCAGCTTACCACAAGGCTACTGTTTTTCAAACCGACTGACCCAATGACTGGTATTTATTTGCTGAGACAAGCTCCATAAAAATAAAAAGTAAGAAACCCACACTCTTCCTCCTCATCACCACAAAGATTACATCTTGTTGCCAATCTGCCTGCCAGGAAGCCATCTGGAAATAATATCAATACCACAATCTATGGGCATCCCTCCAATGCATTAATCAGGTCATTAGAGTTCAATAGTGACAGCATCTTTAAGAACTGGAAAGGATAAAGCCATGGTAATAAGGCACAGTGAAGATCGATCCCCAGGGCCTAGTTAGATCTTCCCCTCCTTTTTCCTCTAAAAAGCATACAGCATTAGCATTTTTTTCCCCAGTGTTTGGTTTAAATTTACCATTCTGGAGAACTTCGAAGTGCAAGCAAGGCCTCTCAGTTTGACGCACAAACACATAATGGAAAATGTCTTCCACCTCACTCCTGTCCTTAAAAGGGCATTGAAAAAGTCTGGAGAGAATTTAATGGGGCATGACAATGATTTGGAGACTGGAAAAAATAGATTAAAAAATATAAATGTGTACATATATGCATATTTTAGCCAAAACCCATACAAAGTTCAGTTTAAGAGGGTTACAAGCTTCTTATCACACACAGCAGTACGTTCAGAGGAAACCCAGCGGTACCAGAGGCTAAAGTTATCTCAGAGACATACCAAAACCCAGGGGCTGGAAACTGATGCTGCAGAAATCTAAATTTGAGAATGCCTTTCTTCTAAAGCATGTGGAAAGGTAACAAATCAGGAGGAAAAAATAGTAATGCAAAAGAAAAAAGGTGTTACATGAGATTTTGGTCTCCTATCTTTCTTTCTCAAATGAAAAAAACTCCACGTGGCTTTCTGAGAGATCTGTTTTAACAACACCAGTTACTGAATATGTTACAAGATGAATGAAATGAAGCACACTTCTGAAAAGCAGGAGAGTAAAAGTCGAAGCACAGCAAGTCCCCTGAGATTAAAGAAACAAACAAATAACAAATATTCAGTTTTATTGGTTCAGTATAGCTCCCTATTAAAAAAAATTATAGACCTATATATATCACTGCACTAGAAGTAAGAAGCTGTTCATCATCTTGGACAAAACTCTTTAGGGACAGTGACAAGGCTTTCCTCAGTGTTTGCACAGCAAGCTGGCATAACATAACTCCCAGTTAATTGCTGTACTGCGTAACTCCGGCACACAAAAGGGAGCAGTCAGTCCTTATTGTGAGTTTAACTTAACTAGAGCTGTTCAAAATAACAGCATCAAATTCTGATAATGAACCTAAACTCAGGTTTTGTTTTCACAAGTTCAGATTCAAAATTTGTGAGACAGTTCAAAACTTTTCATTTTTTTAGTAAGCTTTTTTTTGTTTTGTTTCCAGAAGAATTTCTCTTTCTCCTACAAACCTAGGAACTTTGCGGGGCAGTTTTCCTATAAAGCACATTCAAGCTGTCTCATTTGAAGGTGAAAGAGAGTGAATAACCGTCATCCGGAAGGGGCAAGGTACAGGGTATCCATGTAATAAGTTTACAGGCTTATTTTTAACCTTATTTCTTTATTTTTTCAGGATATGAACTCCCAAAAGCATCTAGTAGTAACTTAATGTCTACTTTATAAGCACCTAAAAGTCTTCTTGATCAGCAGACAGACTGGAACAGCTACGGATAATGAGACATCAGAGTTAATGTAAAAACAGTTTCAGAAGTTGAATCTCTCATTTTGGAAGAAACTATTATTTTGGCTTGCTACTTAAACTAAGTACATATTTTTTAGCTAATTAATCCAGCTGAACCAATAGAACTAATATTAAATTTCAAGTGCGGGGGAAAAAAAATTAGAGACTCACAGGGAATTAGGCTAAAAAATTCACCCCCAAAAAATTCTTCAGTGAGCTCCAGAAATTCTGCATATGAAGCATGCAGTTAAAAGCTAAGAGCTTAAATGTTTGATAATACCTAAACACTCTAATGGGTACATTTGCATTTCTAAGTGATGTTTTTGTTGGGGTTTTTTTCCCAGTACATTAAGCTAAATCTAGGCTAAGCCTGCATTAAAGGTAATGCAAGTATATTCACTCGCAAGTTTCATCCACTGACCTCCTAATTTGATTTTAGTTAGAATCAGACGACTTTGCATTCAGACATGAAAACAGAAGATTGACCTCGCTTACCTTTTTCCAGGCCTTAGAGAAGTCCTTCCAAATTCTTTTCCCTCTGATACTTCTTTGTAAAGTATTTTGAAACCTAGTGATGAAAGTAGTAAGAGCTATGTATTTGACCATATCACTTGTGAAACATTCTGGTAGAGATCCTGCAAATAATTCAAATTGGGGAATGTATTGTACAGTTAAATTAATCGAAAACAATGAACTATCATGCTGTTGAAATTATTGATACCTAAATATCAGACAAGTGAAGTCTGGCTGCAACAGCTACATAAACCTACCAGTCCAACTGCAAAGTAGAAGATGGTATCCAGATAACAAGGAAAATCCTTCTGAAGCCTGGCAGTGAGAACAATTCCACAGCTAAATCCCTCCACAGAAGTCAAGGACCACAAAAGATCCTGGCAGCCACAGAAATTTCATTTGGTAAGAAATCACTCAAGAGAATGGATTAGTCAGAAACAGGACTATAAGAAGTCTTCTGTATCATGAAGATCAGTTCCTTTCCATGACAAGCAACTGTTTCACTTAACATCATTTCCCTTGTAAGTGTCACAATGAAGTGATGAGGCACAGGTTTTCACCACAGTTGTTATTTCAGTCAGCTTTGATGAAGAAATTGCTCTGGACGATTTCACTTTCATTTTTTTGCAGTAACTTTTGAAATACAGAACTCTGCTTCATTATTTAGCTCATCTTAAGATGGGAACTCCTGCAACTCATCACTGAAGTCACCACCCAGAGACAGAAAACACACTTCCAAGAGCTTTCTGGTCCAGGAAGAAACGTCGTAGGCTTGAATCCAACACTTTCAACAACAAAACACAGACATATAGCTAGATTTGAAGCAAGATGGGTCCAGCACTCACAGGTCAAGTAAAGGCTCAAACAGATGAACTCTGCAAATTCAGGTGTTTCTATTTACAGAATGCAAGGCATTCTGCTATAGCAGGGGACCGGATGTGCCTCAGAGGCAGAAGAAAAAAAATCTCAAACAAACTCACAAACCCTTTAATTTTGTGCTCAGAGCAAAGGGAAGACAGTACTACATTCATTACATTTATCCACCTACCCAGGTGTTATTGATTAATATTAGCTTCAACTAGCTAAGCACTATTAATCAACAATAACTTGTTTGCATATCTTGTGTCAGTGCTGGATTGCATCTGTACAAGCAGCCCTTCAAAGTCCATCTGTAGAGAGTAAACACCTGTACTGCTCCTTCAAGTGCACATACATGCTTTATGGAATAAGGACAATCCTCCAGTAATTGCACAGGAATGAATATAAACACACTTGAGCTCTTGTAAACATGTCCACAGAGACCTCTCATATAACCACAGAATATTCTCCTTCCGGTTTTTTTTCATATTTGCAAAACTGGAAAAGCAAGGCTATCTTCTTGGTGGATGTTTCAAGTAAGTAGGTTTTGAATTTTATACATAATCTAGTCCAGGATTTCAGGAGTCCGAAGTTTTCATCACCACTGCACATACTGTGTGCATGCAAAAGTTAATAACATATCCAGCTCCATTAGCACCAGAACAGTTTCATACAAAGCTTGTGCCCCTCAGTTTTGATAGATGGCTTCCACAGACTATTACAATATTAATAGCTCCTGTACACCAAGAGCACATGAGGATGTTTAGAAATACTCAGTATTAGCCCCTGTGCAAAAGAAAGGGGTGATATAATATCATTTTTCTAGATCCATATACAGTTCTCCAGTGGAAGAGAAACTTCTCAGTACAGGGACCATCCAAACCAGTGAAAGCCATAAAGGCTACTTGTTAACTAACACAAAGAACAGCTCTGATGTAAGGGTCACCAAACAAAACCTATGTACAGTTATTTAATTTTAAGAAAGGGAATCATGTAAGGATGTGAAAAAAAAAGAAAGAGGGCACTCAAAAGGAGCAGTTCAAAAAGCAGGAAGCCTCAGGGAGAGTCAGGAGAGTATTGCAGGGCATAGGTCAGCTCTTAGAAAATGGATTGCTTAAGTAAAGTCAGGGAAGCCCATAAAACATGGCAAGTAAAATGTAAGCAGGAAATTAAAAGGGCTAAAAGACAATCCAAAAATTGCCTGCAAACAAAGATCACCGTGCTAGCAAACAGCCCTTGAAATACATCAAGGACAGGAAGCCAGATAGGAAAAACAGTCCAGCTGCTGGATGACAAAGGTGTATAAAGTGCAGATGGGGATGATACAGTTGTAGCAGAGAAGCTCAGGGAATTCTTTACATCAGCCTTTACTGACTAAATCTTTGGGGAGATTTCCACACCCAATGCACTATCTGTTGCAAATCTGGTAGAGTAACCAGACCAATCCGAAGCAAAATCAGGAAATACCAGACCAAACAAGGAAGCTAGATGTTAATAAAGCACTGAGACAAAACAATTTTCACACAAGTTCTGAAGAAACTCAAATATTAATTTAAGGACCACTAGCCAAGGTGTGTAAGCCAGAGCTGTAGAGAGTCTCTGTACCTGAGGACTCACAGATCCTGCCTGCATAACTTCCAGCTGCGGGAAGGGCTGTGTAGGGAACCTGGAAACCACAATCCAGCAAGTCTGAATTCATTTAAGTAGGAGAGTGAACAGTAGAAAGAATAGTGCTTCACAGGCTTTTTAAGATAGGGAGGAATCAGCAATGCAACTCCTGGGATCAGTGCTGGGACTGGTATTACTCAGCATGTTTATCAATAGCAAAACTAAATTATTGGGGAAAATGTTGGCAGGTAGGCTTTAGCGTAGTAATTCCTCAAGGCAATATCAATCCTAATTATTCCTACACGGAAGCCGGAGCCATCCTTGACAATTCTCTGAAGCCCTTGGTTCAGTGTTCAATAACAGCAGTCAAAAAAAGCCAGCAACATCATTGGAATCCTTAGAGAACAAGACAAGGCATTTCTGCCACTTCTGGGTCTGAGCGTTCCCACAACTTTAGTACTGTGATCTACTCTCCACGTACCAAGGAGGACATCACCAGGGTGTCAAAAAGGGCAACCAGATGGAAATGGAGATACTAAAAAGGCTGTGAGTCCTCAGTTTGGAGAGAAGGCATATATAGTGGATATGACCAAGTATAACAAAAAAACCCATTAGCTACTAAATGCAGAACTGTTGTTTGTCCAACCCTACAAAACTAGAACAAGGCAGTACTCACTGCAACCAACTCATTTAAATAGAAAGGACCTGTACCCAGCAGGTTACAAGCTTCTGGAACTTGCAGTCACGCAAGACTCTGAAGGCAAAGGATGTTCATGGGTTCAAAAAGGGATTAACCGAACTCTGGTCAACAGGTCCATAAATAGACACTTAAAGGACTAAACAGGTACATATCCTCTAATATCCTTAACACAAGAGCTGTGGAAACTGGAGATGTGGGGACAGAAATGGATCTCAAGAAACAGCTGTTGGAGGTTCTCCTGTTAACTTGCCAGACACAATACTGGGCTAACCGGAACACTGAGGCAGTTCTAATGTTATTAATTTTTTAGGTCAACTCGGAGTTCCCACACATCACACCACTTCCTGAGGATAAGCAATGACCCCAACAAAGGAGCAAGGTGATAGAAAGCAAACATATTCATTACCCCTCATGACAGGGGTGAGAATGGGACAGGGATACAACGAGCAAAGAAAATGAAATAGAACAATTTATACCAGTTACAGGTGCCAGAAGTTCTCTTACACCACCCTTCCCCTGAAAACACCTTTAACATCTGTACACACAGTGAAGTAAGTAATTATTTTACCCACCCAATTTAATTTTTAATTCATCAAAGTTTCATTTTAGAAGCATTTTTTAAATTAACACATCTTTGAAGACAGTAAGTTATTTATAGCTCTAAAAATGCAATCAGCAAGGCTGTATTTCCTGTCTTGTAAGTGAAATATAAGCTTGGAAAAAAGAAAAAAACCTCACAAAAAATGCAATTACAGCAAGTTTGTTTTCAAGACAATAAATCCTTTGTTTTGATGTTCAATTTAGTTCATTATCTTGTTACTCATACAGCTTTAAAAATATTTTTGTTTGGTCCTTGGAGAAAAAATTTCTCTGCTACACAGATAAAAAACTAACAAAGTTTGACAAAGTTCTCTTATTCTTGCCCTTGACACAGTCTGTCTCAAAATCTTACACTTGTAAGAAAACCAGCTAGAAAGGGACTAGCACTGGAAAGCTCACCACAGATACCATGAAAGGCATGAACAGACATGAAACATCATACATTTTTCTCCTCCTCAATCTGGTGAGAAGTAGGCTTGTTACTACAGCTCCCTACACCAATATCAACAGCCATATATTACTAATATAATACACCTGTATTATAGGTGTATACACCTATAATAAACCCATGCAGGCTCCTGGTCAGTGCTCACGAACTGATGAGCATCTTCAAAGAAGGTTACCTCAGTTGTCAAGCAAAGCACAATATAATATAAAATCAATGTAACACCAAGTACTAAAACTTATTTACACATTTATGTTTACTCTCACCCTCTGAGACAAAGCAAAAAGTAGTAAAGCATTTGCAGTTAGAGGATCTTACATTAAGTTTATGGTCAATAGCACACGTAGAGAATGGAATAAGGTCCACACTATTTTACCTGGGGAACTATCTGACCATCTCCGACTGTCCTTGCTGCTGAGATGTCTGCAAGTCCTAACCTTTTATAACCTCATTTTCTGGCTGTCACTTTGATCCAGTCAGGAAGTGAGCCCCCACTTCTGCTCAGGCTAACCAGGACCACCTCAACATCCACAGCTATAGCTTGGAAATACCTTGGAAGAGGAGCTGAGCTCTGTATCAGGTAAGAACTAAATTGAATGGGAACTCAATACTTTATTAGTCATCTGAGGTGAACTTGATTACCTGACAATTTCAGGTAAATTGAACGAGCAATGCTTCTGCTAACTGAGTTTGGAAGCATTTTAAGAAAACCCACATGAAACTGAATTTTACTCTACACCAGATGTGATTAACTGATCAATAAGTACCCCAGTGCCCATGTTCAGGCTGACTTTACTGTGTAACTTGAGCAAAATTCCCCATGGGCTGCAATAAAGCCTTGGTCCCCCAGGCCGGGGCTGAGGTAAATTGGCGGGAAATGCTTTGAAGCGGGCCCTGTGGGAGGTTCGGGCCCTCACAGCGCCGCTCCTGCCTCCTCACCCTCCCCTCACTGTGAGCAGATTCCCTCCTGGATACCGACTGCCGTCCCACAGATGCACCTCAGGCACATCCCTGAGCAGGGCTGAGGGAGTAGGAATGCAAATCCCGCCCGTCCCTTGGGAATGCTGGAGCTCAAGACTTCACAAACCTGCCTCCTCTTCCATTCAAATGTGCTCACTCTACTCACAAGCACGGACACTTTCACAGCAACATGAAAAACTGCTGTACTGCAAAGGAACAGGAAAATGAGTAGGAAGAAGAAAGAGAAATGTAGGAGAAAATAAAACAAACCTTCTTTCACCACTCCCCTGTCTGTGAGAAAGAGGCAGCCAGACATGCACAGACTCACAAGCCAAGACCTCTTCCTAAAAAACCTGCAGGATACATGCTCAGATATTTGCCTGCCTCTTTTATATAGAGTTCAGTTAGCACTAAGTATCTCCAGCTGGTTTCAAGTTACAACCGAGGGAAGTCGTACCATAAAATTCCTCGTAGCCACCCAAACCATTACTCTTGTATTTTCTTCCATGTGGGGTCATCACACCCCCTCTGGAAAGCTTAGAGGTATGATACCACTGCAGGCCTCTTCAGAGAGAGCCTGACAATGGTGTATTATGAAGCTTGTTGTAGCATCCTTTCAATATTCTTAAGGTCCAGTGGTTTAGAGAAGAGGGTCTTTTGTGTCTGCTGTCAGTTCCAGGAAGCTCCTGTCACTGGCATGGAGACTGCATATGGAAAAGAGCTGCTAAATAGACCAGTTAAAAGAATATAGGCCCAGTTTTGCTCCCACATCACTGAAAACCATGAATGCTGCAACTCTGTTGAGGTCAGAGGAACTGCACCGCTGTGATGTTGGGGGTGAGACACCAGCTGTTGTTTCAAAGACAGGGCTCCCTCTGCGATGTTCTCTCAGGCTCTGCCCAAGATACACCCCCGAGGCCACCACAGCCACAATGTCAGCTCTCAAACAGCAGCAGCAGCAGCCTGTGTGCAGGCAGGGCTCCCCAGTCTAATCCACAACAGCTCTGCTGTAAACTTACCCTGCACGGAACAGAAGAGGTTTCTCACCTCCAAAACCAGGCTGGGCTTGAACTAGAGATGAGTCAGTAATGCTTTCAGACATGAAGTACTGACTTAATATCTTCCTCTTCTTCCACCAAAGGAAAGGAAAGTTTATGATCCTAAAAGATCTGAGGTAAATAACCTAAGTAAAGCCGGCCATTCTTGACAAATTTCTCTTTCCTGTGTATTTTAAGCACAGTTTGCTTATTGCTTTTGGTTTGTAACTTTCCTTTGACACAATCAACAGTGTAAGAACATACAGTGCATGTCTGATCTAGACTTCACGAATGCTTTTTACAGAACACGCCCTCATACTTTATTCTTTTGAGCTAGTCAGACTATTAATCCTTGTCCAGAATAGATGGTCAGTATTTTGGTTCTGAGGGGTTTTTGTCTGTTTGTTTTTTAATGACATTGGTTCCAGTTACATGACATAAAACACATGAATGAAAAACACCTTTACTTCAGTATTTAACAAATGGCTCACACCATTATAAAGAATTAAAGGTGTTATATATTTCTTCCATTAAGAGACAAGCAAATTCTTAATAGTCAACACCGCCAAAAAATATTAGGTAACTACATACATTTTATAATGGGGTATTAAGGCAGACTATTGTTACTATTTGCACTGCACATTCACATAGTAAATTAGATTATGACTGTCATTTAGTAGATATGGAAAATCTCACACCCCGTCTCACCTTGTTTGCCTATTGTTTTGCACCGGAAGTGTTCATCAGTGTATAGAATTTAGAGAAAGAAACATCACCTTGAAATCAAGTGCAACAATGCCCTGATCAGAACACAGAGCTGGGAGCTCTAGTTCCTCTGGCCCATGCTGCCTGCAAAACACAGCTCTTACAGGCTTCTGCAGCAAACAGGAAACTTGCAGTACTTCCAGGCAGATAAGAAAAGCTAAAACAGGGATCCTTTCATAACTTGGAACATCTCAGAGTGCCTGCGCCATACTGGGTACCACTGTGTCTCCCAAATCCTCTTTCTAAGAGTATTTGCGGCTCGGTCCTTGGTCTCCCCATTACTCACTCATCCTTTAACATTTTGCTGAGGTTAACAATCAGGATAGTGATTTTTGCTGCTTAGCAGTGGTTCCCACTGAAAGCTGGATTACACTGGTTTAGACAGTATATAAAAGGTCTCCGGGTGAAACTACAGGCTTGGTGATCAGATTATCCTTCACTACAGAGCTCCAGTATCCTTTTTTGGATACACTTTTTTTTGTTCAGATATCATCCTGCCACTCTGCAAATACCTCAGATCACAGAACTGCTGAAGAATAACAGAAAAAAGCAGTAGAACGACAACTGAGAATAATGATTTTAACCTGCTGTGCAATAATTAGAAATAAACTGCAGTGGGCGCGTAAAACAGCACACGCCATCACTCACTTTCCTCAGCCAGGATGTCTGTGGACTCCCAGCAATTTATCACATTTCACAAAAAGCAGCAGTGAGTGATGCACAGGACTGGCAAGTAGAGCAAATAATTTCTTCTCCCACAGGTTAGATCCTATACATTTACACAGAGGATATGGTCTGAGACTTCAAACAGAATCCTTTTGTGATGAAGAAGATAACTGAAAACATCCCTCTGGGACAATTCTGTATCCTCTGGCACCTTGGCTGCATCACAAGCCCTAAAAATGCCTTTGGTACCAAGGACCCTATGCATACAAAACAGCACTTCAGTCTCAAGAATTAATATGCTGTCAGCTGGTCATGTTTTTGGCAAGTGAATGAATTTAATCCAATTACAGCAAAGGTGGTGAGGTCGAGCTGACTCTCAGTAAAGAATCACTAGAAAGACTATCCTCAAAACAGAAGACACTGCAGCTTGCTAGACTTCTTCAGAGAGCTGACATGCTGTAGTGAAGTTTAGCAATGCTCAGACTTGTTATAACAAAGGTAAGTGCCAAGAAACTGCTTAGTGCCAGCAAACAGAAGAGGAAAGGGATTCAGCAAGAACACTCTTTGTAAAGCACACTGTAATCCTAAGCACTTAATTGCCTTTGGCAAGAGCTGCATCCCATTGCTCTCTCAGAAGTCCTTTTATCTGCAGTTTGATGCTCACAGCTACAGGGATGAATGGAGTGGGGAGGAGAAGGAACTGGGGGAACTAGTGAGAGACCTACAGTTACCAGTCTGTCTTTGATGAACTACCAAAGCAGAATATAAAAATTACTGGTATGTGCAAGGCCTGATCTGCATATCCGATGACTCTGAAGAGCTTTCATAGAAGCAAATGAAACCAACTCTCCTCCAGGCCCTTTAAATCACCTACGAGGCAGGGAAATTTTTTGTAGAGTTACACACCTGTATTTATACGTTAGTATTTACGTATGACTGGCCTCACTTTCAGTCATTCTCACTGAACCCATATAGGTCAGTGTGAATCTGAAGGTGTAGCCAAAGTTTGTTTCTTTTCCCGGCTTATATGCAGCGTTCACAAATATTTTACAATATGTTAACCCCAACTCATTGTTCCCACATAAATGGAAGACTGAAAAGTAAATAATGCACCAAGCCTCTTTAATTAAATAAGGAGTTTGGGGGAGGAGTTTCTGCAGACCCTTTTAAATCTTAAAGCCTGCCAACTGGATGAACAAAAGGTAGATTAGGCTCACATGATAAATCCCAGCAAACCTGAAAAGCCTTTGTTAATAAGTCACTAAGGGAATTTTTCTTTTTCCCCTAGAATTTCTGCTCACCAGAAGTGAGAGTTAAGATTATTCAAGCAGGTTTGGTTTCCAGCAGCATTAAATGGGTATATGCCTCATGGAGCTCTAATCTCCTCATTTCTATAGAGCTCAATTCTCCTTTCATTCCTACTAAAGCAGAACCAGTTATTCCTAGCTTTTATAGAGGGAGCAGCTGCTGAAACTTCAGAGGCAAAAAAAGTTTATGAAATTAGTTAAGATTCCCACAAAAACTAAACTGGAATTCTATATCAGCTTTAATAGCTACAACAACAGGAATATAAATGTTATTTTCATTTCACTTTGGCATTTCTTTCATGTAGCAGGTTGCTAATGAGCCTTTTAAGTTTCCATTCATGAGTTAGTGTTCAGTAGCTTGTTCACAGAGCCAAATGACATGTTAGTCTGGCAATTAGTTTACTCTTCTGTCTGTAGAGAGGCTTAATGAAAACATTATTAGAGACAGACCTTGCTGTAGCACACTCAATAGACCTTGTACAATTGCTGAGAAAAGACACAGATTTTAGCAAAACCCATACTGTAATCACAGACAACATAGATGACATTTAAAGCTGTGCTAAATTTAAAAAAACTCCAGGTCCATCCTACCTGGATCCATCTGGCTTTACTAATGAATCCTTTTCAGCACTATAGATTAATCATATCTTCTCTGCATCCAGTGCAGAAATCCAAACAACATATGTAGCTCTAAAGTACATACATGGAAGCATTCCCATCAGTGAAGGGGATGAAGGCAGCTGTACAAAGCTTGCTAAGATCCTGTTTGGTGTAGTGGATGCCACTGAAAATGTTTAAAAAGTCTACTGCAACAGCAATGTGTTTCTAGAGCCATGAGAGAAAGGACACCTATCTTCCATGGGAGGTTAAAAAAAGAGAGTAATTTAGCATCAAAGAGAGAAGAGTGTGTTAACCAGTCGAGGGGAGAAAAAATTACCTTCATTACTCCTAACTCATACCTGTGGAATAAAGTTTGAAAAAGCTTTGAGTACAGCTCTGAACACAGCGAAAGCAAACAACCGCAGCGTGTTTTATTATGTACTTGACAAGTTTATGAATGAGAGGAGATGAGTCTGTCTGCAAAACCAGGATCACTTCCAGCCCGTGCTCAGACCTGAATTCAAACTACTTAGAAGAGTCCAACAACCACAGACTCTGGCTACCAGTTCTCCAGAGTCTAACCAGAAACTTCAGTCATCTCCTTACATGGCTCTCAAATAGAGCTTCTGAGCACATTTTCTGGATTTAGACACCCACAGCTTTAAGGCACAGCATTTGGAGCAGTTCTGAACTCTATTTACATCTGCATTTTGTTTTAGGAGGGCTCTGAAAGTAATTTGTAGCTGTTGGTTTATAGTGTTTCTATGTACAGTGTATTTGGCCTGCGTAAGGATATTGGTATGGATTTTGATTGACTGTAAAAATCGGATCATCGCCCAGAGGAAGTCCTAATGAACTTAAAGGAGGAGCCAGGGAGAACAGAGAACATAAAACAGACCAAAAACTGGTGAAAAACTATGCGTCTTACATTTAACTTAAGCCAATGGTAATATGTAATCCCACCTTATTTCAGACTTTATAAATTCCCTTTCAGCATTATACAAGCAAACCAAAAGAACTTCACTGACTTACTTCCTTCATCCTCCTTTGCACCGTGCAACAGGGCAACTAAAGCTATGGGCAGATGCTTGCAGCAGCAGAAGTATCTGATTTATAACTTTCTTTGCAGCAGACCTTTTAAGACTTCCCTACAAGACCAATAAAAATGGGGTCAGTGATATTAACGGGTGTGAGCCTCCCATGTTTATAAAATTCTAGCTGTGATGTTTATTAAACCAGGCATTTTCTTTCTGCTCAAGTCCATCTAAAAATGTTAAATGCCATTAATATGTCATTAGGACATGCTGCCTGTCATTCGAGTGGCTGGTCCTCTGGTAGCAAACATTCTCCTGCTACAACCAACAAAGTCATTCCAGTTACTTTTGGAGTTAAAACACTTGTCCTGTATTTGCAAATCAATTGTCCATTCATTAGCAAAAGGCTAAGGATAAGTGTCACATTAGTGTATTATGAAAATGTGTTATCATGAGGACTTTGTTATGAACCGCAGAGCATACAGTGACCAGCTACAGAAGAATAGTATCTCTTGAGGAAACAGAAAATATGGGATATGTGCCAGATGAAAATTGACTATTCAGTTATTAGTAAATATGATTTTGGTTTAAAAAAGAAGGCTCTTAAAATGCACTCCTAGAACCTAGTTCCAGGAACATCTCAGCAAAGATAAAGTTGCACAGGAAGACACATATCGTATTTTGCAAATAATGATGCAAGCCATTAGCAGAATAAAATAAAACAAAGATGTGTGCAGGAAGCAGGGGGAGGAAGATAGTAGTTCTCTTAGGGATTTAAAATGAGAGAGAAATTACTATTTCTCTTATAGCTCCACTGGTAGAAATGGCATTTCCAGCACACCACAAAGAGGTAGCATAATTTTGTAGTGTCTTAGTGGGGAACACACCTTCTGCATGTCACGTAACTCCACACTCACCCCCCTAAATGCTTGGAAACCCCTTAAAAGAAGAGTGTGGAATCAGGTATTTGCACTTATCCTCTCAGCCATTCCCTTTGTAGGGAGAATAATGCAGCCTTCAAAACACTTTTGATTCCACTTCCTGACTCTAGGAGAAGTATTCCGGTGGATTTATTCTGCAGAAGACAAGACTAGTGCAAAAAAGTATCTTTAAAGTGTAAGAGGAGGGAAGGATCTTCTGTCTTTTCATCCCTGGTCTCCAGCCCCTGCTAGTCTGCCATGCCGCTCCCTTCGAGCCTGAGTGCAGGGAGCAGTGCCAGGCCAGAGTCCAGATGTGCACATACAGAAAAGAGGATTAAAAGGCAAAGAATCCCCAAAAGCATATTGCTCCATAGCGTGAAGGCAGCCTGCAGAGAAGCGATTTCCCCGCCTCTGCCAAGTTAATGATTTTAAACATTCATCTCCTTCCCTCATCCTCATGCAGGATGTTTAAGTGGTGTCACCAGGATTTATCCTTCTCTGAGACGCTAAGCATGTTGTGCAACGTGATACAAATTACTCTGAGAACAGCAGAAGTTAAAAAAAAGTCCCAGGACACACATTTTGTCTGAAACATTAAATATGTAGATGTGCAGTGAAGGAACGTTGCTACATGTGCCTCCACATATGCACCTCTATATTTGAAAGGCTCAGGAGGCCAAGAGAGATTATCCTTACAGCCGAGCCTATAAATGCTTGATCTTAGAAATCCTTTGCTACCTGCCAGCAGAGAACAATAAAACTGTAAAAAATCATACATAAAAGATGACAAGTACTTACTACCAGGTTTGCTTGCTCTCGGATTAATGCACTCCTGGAGGGGAGCCGTAGGTGAGCCCTCCTCCCTGCCGGAGCCCAGCTGACTCTCTCGCAGGGGAAGGGACGGGAGCTGGGCTGAGACACCCGCAGGAATCCCGCGACTCCGGTGCTCCAAGCCCGGCATGTGACCGCAGCCCGCGCCGCTGGGCTGGCTCTCTGCAACGCCGCTACCTCGTCCCTCCGGAGAAGCAGGTTTCCCTCTTCTCTTCCTCCTCCTCCTTCTCCGCCTACTTCACCTCCCCCTGCGGAGGATGCCGCGGTACCCCCCACCCGTGCCCGCCCACGAGCTTCCCTCCGCGTCCCGGGGCGCAGCCGGCAGGGAGAGCCCCGCGGCTCCGGAGAGCGCTGCCGGAGCCGCCTCGCCCCGAGCTGCCCAGCCCCGGATCGGCGGCTCCGGCCACAGCCCACCTGCCGCTCGGCTCGGCTGGGCTCGGCTGGGCTCGGCTGCTCCGCTCACGGCGGCAGCGGGGGAAGCGCGGAGCCCGCGGGGGAAGCAGTGCCCGGCGGCGATACCGCCTGCGGTCGGCGCGGCTGCCTTTCACTCTTTCCCGGCGGAGCCTCGCTCGGCAGCGGCCGGGGGTCCAGGGGGAGCCCCGGGCGCGCCAGAGCCAGCGGAGGGAGGGGCACGGCCAGCCCAGCCCAGTCCAGCACCTGTGGAACGCTGCTCGCCCAGGTGGGGCGGCTGCGGATGGGGGGTGCCCAGAGCTGGGTGCAGGGTGTATAGGGATTGTGTAGGGATGCACATGCGTGCCATATGAGCCGTTCACTGCAGAGCCTGGGGGATATGGTGTCTGTATAACGGGCATATGGGGGTTATTGACCTTTTTATCGATGGGGTGCACGTATGGGAAGTGTAGAGGAGTGTGCTTATGGGCTTGCATGGGACGTGAATGAAATACGTATGGGAGATCTGTGTGTGTGTTCTGGGGGAAGTGCATAGCTTGGATATAGGGGAGAGCACAGAGGATGTATGTGAAGGTTTGCATGGGACTTGGATAGGATGCCCTAGGGGTGTGCATGTGGGTACGTATGGAGAGTGTAGGGGTCTGTATGCAGCCCTGCCGTGCACTGCCCCGATGGCAGCTGCAGGGCATTGTCTCAGGCACACAGGGGCCTCAGGGCTGCCCCTGCCTCTCCCACCCCCACGGCCTGCCTAGGGCTCATGCCCTGGCACATCTGCCTGGGGACGTCCAAATCTGGGGCAGGGGATTTATTTTAATAAACCATTTACAGTTAATTGTGTTAAGTGCTTAAGTAGTGTAGAAGGAAGAGTAAATGCGAGATGGGGACAAATTGAATCCTCTTCAACAATAAGACCTTAGAGCTGCTATTTTATAATGTGGAGCTGGCGACTCTGAAGGGGAAGGGTAGGATAATCACATACATTTCAAATTTAAAGCCTTTTTACTCTAATATTTTTTTTTTCATTTACACATTTAAAAAAACCCCATCAACTGCCTACCTGAAATGGACTTACAGCCAGATCATAAACATACATGGAGGTAGACATACAAAAAGTCCGGATTCTGTGGATGAAGCCTTTCTTTTCTGTCCTCTTACATTCTTCTGTGCTGCAGGTTGCTGCTAGGTATGTTAATCCATGGTTTTGAACTGCTACATAAAAAGGAAAGCACAAGCTGTAGAGAACCTGCCTCCTCACCAGGCACTGAGATACCTCTAGGGGTGATGGACCAAATCACCATCCAGGCTACAATTCCTTCTCTACTCTCACTGTTTCATCTCAACAGCCGTCAGCTCAGAAGAATGTGGCCAAGATAAGCAAGTCACAGCAAAACTGTTCTTGGCTGCAGTGATGTCAAGAGTTTTGTATTTGCAGAGATCTCAATGTTTTCCATTTTGATTCCAAGGTGAATTTTTCCTGCCATTTATAGAGCACGTGTCCTGCAACCTGACAAGGCTGTACATGGAGGCAGTGCAGGATGCTGCCTTTTCCTGGTGCATCACTCCTGGTACCTGAGCTTCTGCAAAGGATGAGAGCAGTTACCAGTATGAGTCCATGAAAGGTTATAGCCATCACTTTTGACTCTTTCAGGTGCAGTACAAAGTGAATGAACTGGGGGGAATTGCTGCTGCCTCTTCAAGAGGAGGCAGTGACAGTTTTCTTATTCCTACTTCCTTTACATTGAGTCTCTGTTAGGAGAACAGGATGCTTTTGCTGTTTTAAAGGCTCTGGGACTTTCAAAATAGGTTAATAGAGACTTATTTATTATTATTTAAACCAGAATCACTGAAAAGGGAATCCTAAAGAATAGTAACCTTATCATCAGAGGTTCTTAGTACCTCAGTCCTCACTTGCTCCATTAAATCTCTCTCCCTGTTGGTTACATCCAGCCAGACTGTTACTCCTGGGCTTTTTCCTTCTCAGTGTGTGGTTGTGGCCTATTCTGGATTGCCAGATGTTTTTCTCTTTAGTCCAAACCAAATGGACATACATCCCTGATCACTGGTGACATGCATGGCTGTCTGTAGTGGATTTCAGATGGCAGTGCATACACACAGAGTTCCACAGCTACACACCCTTTCAGCACGTGAGCTGTTAAAAGCAAGATGCTTGTTGTATGAACACTTGTTTTCGGCAGATAAATGAATATTTGGCATTAGAATACAGAAAGTTCACGAAAACCAGAGAGCGAGGCACAAGCTTGCTTTGACCTTCTCCATGATCTGACTGAAGACTGTACTGCCAACACCTTTTTGGAAGGAGTTTTCTTCTCAACATATTTAACTGTTAAGAAGATGCTGCTCTGCATCATGATTATGCTTTTCTGTGCTGATTTCTAGCCTAGACTTCATGAAACCTTTTTCTTGCAAATGTTCTCATGTCTTACCAGTTGGGAATCGCTGCTCTAGACAATCTTCTAATAGCATCACTGTCTCTGCTTTCAATTTAAAATGATTGTTCAGGCCTTAAACACTCACAAAGAACAAGGCCCAGTGTTGCCAGTGAACCCACATCTGCCTTCAGCTGAGAGGGAGGAGTAGGAGACACTTGAATCGTGATGAAAGCCACTGAGCTCCATAAGGAGAGCAGACGGTGCCCCTGCTGGGTTTCAAGGGATTGACTAATTTTCAGCAGAACTCATCTTTTTTCCTGTTTTGTTTTGTTGTTTTGGTTTTTTGGGGGTTTTTTTGTCAGGTTTGTTTTGCTGGGTTTTTTTAATTACACAAGTCAGATCAAGAAGGAAAAGAAAAAAAAAGTGAGGGATCTCCCGTCCTGGTAGAAACCAGCATGACATAACATTTCGTGTCCAGTTACAGTTCATCCCCAGAGTCCCTTTGGGACCGTTTATCTTCTAGCTGGGCCTTTGTTCCAAGAGCCCTCTAGGATGCTGGGAGTCAATAGTTCCACTTCTTTAGATGCTGATCTTAAATCTGATCAAGCTCAAGATAATGAAAGTTCAGATATGACATTTAATGAATGCTGCTGGCTACAGTAATCCTGTGCATTATTAACTGGCTGCCTGAGGGTTGTTTTTTAATTGTAAACATCCTCCATGCAGCTGCTCCAGGGATGTGTTTAGGAAACAGCGGCTGGCTGTGTTTAAAGATTTCAACTCATCTTGACCTACATTTAGATTTTTGTAGCTTACAAGCCACGGACTGTAACCAGCAAAACCCTCAGAGAGCTTATATAGCTTCTGTAGGGCAGGGCACAGGAAATGAGTGAAGGATGAAGTTACCCAGCTGAAGTGTTTGGAAAAGTGGGTTACTGAAGCTGAACTACAGGGTTCAGATGATTATCAAGTGATTAGGAGTACAAGGAGCAGCACTGCATAAAGGGAGTACAGATAACCTCTCCTTTTGCCTTGTGCTTTATTCCCCATTCCTTCTTTCACTTGCAATCTTTCTGTAAAATCTTTTAGTCTCCTTTCAGGATAAGGTTCAGGAGGTACCTAAACACAATTGTATTTTGATCTACGCTCCCTTCTCACTTAAACTCCTGCTCCAGAAATTGCTTAAGTTTAGGGCTTGTTCCTGATATGACCCCTAATTAAGTGGGGAAACTGCTAGAAACAGATACTTAGGAATTAACTCCATTGAGAAGGAACACATTTGTCGATTTCCCAGAGCCCGTTCTTTCTTTTCTTTCTGACACTAGAGCTTGTTTGGGTTTTTTTCAGAATATAAGCACTAATTTTAAAAGCAATGCAGTTTGTAGCCTCTTGAGATTAGAAGATAATCTTCTGAAAAGGGAGCCGCTATAATATTTTCCCAAATCTGTAGGCAGACTAAACTATCATCCTCATCCTGCTTATGTCTTTGCTGATTGTGAACATAGAAAGCATTAAAAGCCTGTGAGTTTCATGCTGCAAAAAGAGATTGAGTACGTAAGGAGGGAGGAAGCCAAGAGGTCAGGCACGATGTAGTACTAACATTGAGATACAAAATTCAGGCCAGCATCAGTTTATTCAGCTCAGGAGCAAGAAAAATGAATTAGATGTGCCAGAAAAGACCACACAGGTAGTTTATGCCTATCTGGTGACTTGTACAGGTATCTGAGCCTTTACACTCATATGTTTGATGGAAAAAGGCAGCAGGGCTGTAAGTATTTGGCTGCTGGGGAAATTTCAGATTTGGAAACTCAGCAGCTGTTTTATCATCTTGTATTTAGAGGCTGGAATAACATAAGCTAGTGGAATAAACAAGGAAAATCTAGCAATTTCTTTGATTTTAATAGCAGCTAAAACGCATAACTTGTGTTTCAAACTAACAGACTGCTCAGACTAGAAGACCAAACATTTGATTGAACTACAAATATTCTGCATCTTCATTTTTCTAAAGCCACAGGTGGTGGCAGAGAATTTCCACTTTCATACATTTCAGCATTAAAACCAGTAACTACTTCTGACTGTTGCTGAATTAAATCTGTCAGCAGAGTGCTATTGGTTTTCATGTAAGTCAAGTGATGGATAAAGGGAGTGGTTACTCTGTGTTATGCAAACAGACACAGAGAAGCAGATACCAGCTGAAGCTAGGTTGACCCTGCAGATGAATCACAGTATCATAGAATCACAGAACATCCTGAATTGGAAGGGATATACAAGTCATCAAAGTCCAGCTCCTGGCCCTGCACAGGACACCCCGAGAGTCACACCATGTGCCTGAGAGCATTGTCCAAATGTTTCTGGAACGCTGCCTGGCTTGGTGCTGTGACCAATGCCCTGGGGAACCTGTTCCAGTGCCCAACCACCCTCTGGGTGAAGAACCTTTTCATGATATCCAACCTAAGCCTTCTTATGGTTCACTGTAAAGACAATCAGCAGAAGGAAAATCTTCCTGCTCTGCACTGTGCAGTTAGCTTTGTCCTTTTTCATGGAATGGGAGGGGCGCTTGTGCACAGGGAAGACACAGCTTTTTGTTCTAAAGCTCTCACTTCAGCAGAGCTAAGTTCAAATTTACAGGGGGAGTCTGAAATGAATCAGAGGCTGGAAAAATTCATCAAATATGCCTATTACTGTTTCTACCAAAGTACAGTTATATTCTGCTCAATAATCTGCAGTGGAGAGCTTCCATTACATCTGGAGTTAGTACCCATTCCTATGCATATAAAGACCAGCCAAGCCAGCTACAAGGTATAATTTACTTTTATTACAACCTTCAGTCTCTAATCTCAATTTCTAGCCTAAAGAAAGAAGCACTGGTCATGGCTACATGGCTACAGCATAATTACAGAGATGCACGGTATTCTTGTTTTATTGTTCTCTTTTTTTTTTTCCCTTTTAATGCAAAGGTAAAGAATGCCTATACCCCAACCCTTGGGAATGAAAGTGAAGAACAGAGCGATAGAAACAATGTCTGGCAAGTGTTATATAACACAGATTTGTTACCCACAAGAAGTAAACATGATAAATTGAGAGATATATATGAAGGTTACCTAACTCATGGCAATAAAATTGTTATTTGACAAAGCTCAGATTAGGTAACTTCAACAATTATGGGAGAGTAATGTAGCATTTGTAATTAAAAGCTTTTGCCAGGAAATTCTGTTCCGTTATCAACCGATACACAAGCACTAGAAATGCAAGAACATATTATAGTTACCTGTGAATGCAGCACATACCTGACCATGCTCCAGTGCACATTTGGGATTTCCAACCTCCCACAGCAGGAGTTTCACACAAGTAGTTCACTATCTATATTTTGGAAGCCAACCTCAGCTACCCTGTAGATATACTCAGGCTTCCGGATTTACAGCCAGATGTCTATTGCAGAGCAAGTAAAAATATGCACCTTATTGAGGGGAATGCTCTCTTCCAGGAGGGGAATGCAGGATTTCCCAGGCACTTCCAAAACAACTGTATGTGCACATCATTCAGCTATGGCACACGTATCTGAAGATACCATATAGATGTAGCTAGTACAGTTTACAGATCTAGGGAGAGACAAAATGGGTGCTTGTCCCCTTCCTTCTTTTTCCCTGAAAGAGGAAAACATTCATTTTTACCAAACTTAATGAGAGAAACCAATCTGTCTTTATTGGTGCCCTAGCTGAAAGTATTGTCAGCAAATTCCATCTAGACTAAAAGCTTTAAGTCCCTGTGGTGGTGTCAGATTTCTCAGACTTAAAGTTAAAAATGAGTTTGAGCAGATTAACTAGCTGGGACTTGAAGATAAAGCTGGCTTCTCTTAAAGAAATGTGTTTTACACACTGCTAAGTGTGCTTGGTTCCTCTTTTATTCAAAGGAAGCAAAGGAGTTTTGTGAAAAGAGCCTTCAATAAGGTCTTTTCCTTTTAAAACTGTGGAAGAATTCCAGCCAGTCTGTAGCACTGGCTTGAAGTTTGTTTTTCTCCAAAGCAAGAACCCTTTAGTTTTCAGTGGCTTCCACATTTTTTCCTCCTCCTTTTGTTAAATGTGCCAGTGAAGTCAAGTGGGTTGTATTAACATTTTTCCAAGCATTCACACTAAGGACCAAAAAAGGAAATATTTAATAAATATAACCAGGAATATGTTGGAATGTTGATCTTCTGATGATCGTAAGAATTTTCAGTCATAAGGTCTAATTAAATATCCCAAGTTGGAAATGCTTCCAGTGACTGTTACATCTCCTTGTTATCTGGTCAAACATTTTTAAGTCAGCCCAAGTGGCTTCTGTGCCAAAGTGATATTTTTAATGTGAGTAACACACATGCAAAAGATACTTCATTAAAATTAACCTAGGCTAGTGACATTTTGGCATCTCAGATCTTCTCTGAAAGCCTCAATTTACCTTTATGCACAAGGGGATAACTGGCAATGAAGCAGCTCTGCAGTGGTAGTCTTATGTGTCTGTTTAGAACAAAATTTTTGGTCTAAGAAAAATTTGTCTGCATGGCTTAGTATGGCAATTTGGACTACCATTGCTGACATTCTTCAATTGTGGTGGAGTGGGATAAAAGGGAAATAAAGACATCACGTGAGATGGTTTTCCAAAAATACAATGTAACGCTGTTATTCAAGAAAAAAAGCATTTTTGCCAAGATTAGATGCAGAAAACAAAAATGAAACCCAGAGATAGCAAATGACTAATTAACTACTTCTTCTGATTAGGAGCAGGAGAATTCCAGTAGCACTCAGATAGTCAGAGCTGCTTTGTATTAACTAGTAAAACAAAAAACATTTTAAGAGACAGTCAGTGCCCCAAGGAGCATCTCCTCTACGTAGACGAGTCAGACAAAGGAAGCTCATTGTTTTAGAATTAAGGAACTGAGGCACAGAATAATTGTCTTGTCTGCAGCCAGTCTGTGGTAGGAGGGTAATTGAATGCAGATCTCCTCACCACATGCACATTCTCTCTCCATATTCCAACTGGTCAGCTGAAACAGCCTTTCATTAACTGCTCTGTCAACATACCAAGAATTACAGAAGACCAAGAACATTTCATGTGCTTCAAATCCACTTCTCCCACCATGGCATTTAAAAGTGTGTAGAGCAAACACCATAGACACACTGAGTTCTCCAACCCAGAGAGCAGGTTGGAAACTTACAGTTCATAGGGAGACTCCTCCTCCTGCAAAATTCCCACTGATATTCTAATTTGAACTCCAGCTTCCTGTTGCAGGATCAAGTTTTTCTTGAAAAAAATCTTTAAAACATTTCCAGTTTTCCTCTAGCTGGAAGGTGAAGCTTCATTTACTCTAAGCTAAGATCTGCCTTCTTACTGTACCTTTCCTCACACAGTGAGTGGCATTCACCTGTTCAAACACAGTAAACTGCATCATCCACATGAAGAGTGAGGCTATTATAGCACTCCTAAAGGCAGTAAATGCAATTCTCAGCTCTACCAACAACCAGCAGAAGCCAGCAATTAATCTTGTTTGTGTCAATGTAGTTTTTGGAGAAATCAAATAAGGAAATAACCACAGGAAGGTTTGGGGACACCAAAGAAAGTTAGATCTGGGCACTTAGCTGAGCTCATTGACTCCAGATAAAAGAGGCAATTCACAGTCCAACTCCACTTCTAGGCTGTGACACAAGGAGGGCAGAAGGTGTTCCCCAAATCATTTTCTTTTACAGACCTGTGAAAATACCTCGCCCAGTGGGGCTCCACAGGCCTCCTGCAGTACAAATAACCAACTGCCAAGTCAGGCCATTTGTTTTGCTAAACACAACCTTCTCCAAAGCATTTTTATGTTACGCATTTGTGTATTTTATTCATACACATCTTAACCTACTGGGAACAAGGGAGGAGAAAGCACTTAGAGAACAAAGTGTGAAGGCCTCCATTTGCTCACAGGACAATTGAGCAGCTATTTAAGAACTCTGGCACATGGGCCGTGATATAAACAGCATTTCAGGTGCTTAAAATGAGGAATAGTAATAATAAGATGTAAAAACAATACAGGACATTTTGGTCCTCCTCTTTGGTGGCTTCACTTTGCTTGAAGTATAGAACTCATTTGATCTTTGCATGACAAGGAACTTCATCAGTACAAGGGAAATTTTACTAGGAAGCAAATCTGTGATTCCTTAGACGCCTGGGAGTGCCAAATCAGTGTTTGTTAGCCTCAGAGCCATCACCTCCCCAGTGCCAAGTTACTCTGTCAGTCTGGCTGCCCAGCTCTTTCTTCATAAGAAGCTGCGATGCAGCTGAACCCTATTTCCTAAAGTATTCCTCTGTCAAAGCTTGTGCCTGGAGCACTACCCTAAAGCCTGTTCCTGTTGAAGACTCGGCGTTTGCTGGTGTCCAGAGCACATTCAGATTCTTTCAAGTCATAAAAGTTCTCTGACTCCAGCGTGTCCTGTGGCAAGGAGTTAGTTCGGTAATCTAGCCCTGTGCTGAGAAAATATATTTTAAATAAATATTGGCTACTGCCTGTCTGAGACCACTTATAAGAAAAAGAAACCAAACAGAGGAGAAAGTTGTGCTGGGTTAAATCTTGTTTCTTAGAAAAGTACCCTGTACCCTCCTTCGTCTCCTCACCAAGGAAGGCTGAGGGATGCCTAGAATGTGGGTGCAGGGTAAGAACTAAATGAGACAAGTTCTTGTTCCTTTTTTGTGATTGCAGAGCAAAGAGTAAGTTACAGTGGTTGTGTCCTTTATTAGTTTTACTTACACAATGAATATATCCTCCTGCTGTCAGCATCTTACAGCACCAGAGGAGACAGGTCTAAAATATAACTTTAAAAAGTTTAATTGTTTGCCATAGCTCCCAGGCATGGAGATATGATAAACTCTCTCATATTCCTTCAGGCAACCTCTCAGGCAGAGGAGAGGAGACCACATTTAATAGCGCCCTCTCTTGCCTGATGGAATAAAGCACCTGGATACAGACCAGGTGCTCGGCTCCATGTGGGGTGTTACATCCACGGGGTACTTTGGAGAAGAGGATGTAGGGCAGCATTCAAGTGAGCAGTTTACATTATGGAGAGAAAATGACTTAATATTCTAAATGAAATCATTCCCTCTCCAGACCACTTCCAAAGCAGCAAGTACTACCAGAGAGGCTGGCATAACACCATCAGCATATACACAGCCAAATTTCCATTCCTAGAGTTAGACCTTCTCCTCCATCTCTAAAGCAAGGGCTTCCTTCTCTGCTAGAGAGGAACAGGGCTCCCCAAGGAGAAGGAAAATAGATGGAAAGCAGCTGACTCTGTCTCATGTTCACCCTTGGGCTAAGCACAAGGTAACTTCACAGTGTCCCTGGGCTTAAAATGGCCGAGCACAAAAATGACTGCCAGCCCAGAGACACACATAGTACTGAAAAGAAATGCAACTCTTTTTTTCCCCTCTGATCTTTCTCTGTTCTTCTTCCTGGTGTTATCCCACATGCTCATTGTAAAATACACTGTATCTGCTTGTATGCACTCACAACACAGCTCTTCTAGCACAGTGTCACTATGAATTACAGTTCCGGGGGCAATTTCTTAATACCAGTTATGCTCTTCCTTTCACCTGTGCTAGGAAAAGAGTAATTTAAAAACAGATTGTCTTCCACGCAGCACAGAATCTACAGACATCAAAGCTGGCATCTCTTTTCTCTTCAGCCTTGCAGTGAAACATTGGGTATTCAAGTCATTTCTGATCAGAAGAACTACTTCTGTCATGGGCTGCTTTATGCTCTTGTAGTTCCTAAATCTTTTGGCAGCCAAATCCAAACAAGTACACTTACAGTAAACACTGTTTTCGCACAGCATTGATGCAGCTCACTGTCTGCTCCAAGCAGTGCCAGCTCCACACGATGCCAGCCCCAGCCTCTGTGGCTGATCCCCAGCCCAGCACCAGGACAATCTGATTCCTGTCTCACTCTAGTGACACTTCCTCCTGTGCATCACAAGATGTGGTGCTGCTTTCTGACAGATAAGCAGACGAATTCCCTGAGCACCAAGCTACTCAAGCTTGGGTTGCTGTTTATTTGTATTTCTTGATCAACTACAATTTCAAATCCTAGGTGTTTTGGGCTTTTTTCCTGCAGAGGGGAAATTTAGAAGAGATTTTGCTGTATGAATTCTTTAATCTCAGACTACATGAGCATTCTTGCAGCAAGCTTTCAAGGCATTTACATCTCTCTCTCTTCTGTACAACTTTTAATTTTCTTGAAACTTGTAGTAGGTCAATTATCTTGTTGCTCCCCCCCTTCTGTCACATTAGCTCGAAATCAGGCAATGAGTTCAAAAGCTATTAAAGGGACACAGACAGATACCAGGATCATATAAGTCTCATTTCCTTAATAAAGTAAATTAACATTTCAGATGGTGTCTGGTTCTCATTGCTCACAGTCTAGACGAAACAGGCATACACAGGACAGATGGGGCATTAGAGCTGAAATTTATTTTTATCTTTATTACATTTTCACAGAAAAGAAATTGCAAGAATAATTTTACATGGTTTTAGGGACAGCTCAAGAGAATGGCTACAGAAGTAGAAGCTGTTCATTTCTGTGTTTCCAGATTTATTCCAGAAGAGGACAGTACTGATCAAAATCAGGAGTGTCTAAATGCAGCTCTCATTAGATGGGTACCCACTGCAGATAGCACTGATTGTCAAAGCCATTTTGATTTTTAGAAGCAATCTCGAAACTGTGTTCTGCAGATATCCAGTCTTCCCACTGGTTCCAGATGACAAGGAAGAAATTAGTACAAAGACATTAAAACGTAAATTATATATGAAAGTTGGAAATAGACATTAGGTGTAGGTGTGGTGGCGGGACATGAGCAGTAACCTACAAATTAATGCTGAGTTTGAAATGGAAAAAAAGAAAAAAAAGAGGGGGAAAAGCAGACAAAGGGGTGGCTTTGAAGTCTACTCCAATGTCACAGCTGAAGGACTCCATCATCAGAAATCAAAAGAGAACATAGATGGATATTGCTTTATAAGTGCTCATAAAACTGGATGTGCAGTAAGACAGCTGTAATAAGCTGAATGCTGTGAGTTAATCCATACTTTTTTCACAAGAGCACTGAAGCTAATCCATACTGGCATTAGGCTCAGTAATTACTCAGTGCAGGTGCATACATTTGCTACGCCTGCAGCCAGCTTTGATGCTGCTCCAGCTCAGGCTGCTAGCTGGGGAAGGACGGCAGCTGTGGGTACGGATTTTGTACCTGGCATTCATTAAGACATCCAGTGCAGATCCCTGCCAGGACTCGACTGCTGAAAGTGTGCACTTTGTGGATTTTGTTTCTGGAAGTGCTTTGGATACAGAAAACTGTGACTAATGCTCTGTTGTTCCACCATAAGGATTAAAAAAATATTAGAATCTTTTAAAAATTATGTTGTGGCTGAAGGATTTTTTTGCCTCAATATGTGAACATGTATAACTATACATAGGTATATGTGTGCCACTGTATTTAGCATGAAGGCAATATTTAGTCCCTAAGCAGAGGACTAAGATCTTTCCAAGCCTTAATCTGGAAAAAGGTGCCTAGTTTGCCTCTCTGATCTCCAAAACAGACTAAGATGTCACTGCAATGCAGATGTCAACTCTGATTATTATTTTCAAAAACCGTTACTTTGAATGAGTTTGAAATATTTGAAGATTGATGGCTGTGACAATTCAAAAGGCTAAATATGTTTTTGGTGAACTGCAGAATAAAGGAGTGGAGCAGAGCAGAACAGAAATATCGTAACCAGCAGATTCTTCCAACGAACTTTTCAAGCTTTTCCCAAGTTTTCAGACATATATTAACCACAGCTTGCTTACATCCCCAGGTCTTTGGTTTCATTTCTTCAGAATGGATATTTCTATTGGAGTATTGCAAAATGTCTACCTTAAAGAAGAAGAAAACCAAGCCCTGAAAAAGATAATTGTAAAACGTGAGATCCAGATGAATTATGGTGATATTTGTCTGTTTATCAGTATGCACGCTGCAAGAGATGAGATTCAGTGTTCCTCCCACACTCATTAACCTACTTCTACACAGAAAGTGTCTCTCAAAAGATACCTTGATAATTTTATGAGTGAGGTGTAGGTTTTTTAAGGTCTAGAAATATCTCTGGTACATCTTGGTTATTCTTAAATCAGATTATTGCTCAGACTTATCTCCGCAGCAGTGCTGATTTAGCACCTTCATGGGTCACCTCAGAAGCAATGAATGTTTCAGTAGAAAGAACAACTTTGCTGACCAGCCACACACTTTCCAGATAGGGGTGAGAAGCATAGAAGAGGAACAGATGTTTCCACGTGTGACTAGAAAGTGTTGGTCTCCAGACATTCCAATTCCCAATGCTTTCATATACATTAAAAAAAATCAGTTGCAATTTTACCCCTTGATGGAGAGGCTCCCTGCCAGCTCTCTTTCTCTGCGTACATGTGAGTTGGAAACCATGCTCACTTCAGCTGAAACACTGCCTTCGTTACTTCTTAAACATCCAAAAGGCTGGGGTTACAACCAAAAAAGACTCCAAAATCCACCCCCAAAATAAACCGCAGAAAACCCCCTCAGCCTATACGTTTTCCTGCCAGAGTTTAATTTTCGACTGGAGCTGTTTGACGTGTTTGTATGTTGCACATATTGCTTTTATCCCGGAGTGCGGGTTCATTAGGAGCAGAAACGTGTCTCTCATGTGAGCTGGAGATGGGAAATTAGAGGCAGCCTAGTCACATCAAAGGGAAATGTTTTCACCACAGCTATGGAGCTCAAGAAACATTTTAATTTCTATACCATAGTCTTACAATGTAATCTGATTTGGGCAGCTTTCTGTATCTCAACCTCCCTGCTTTTAAATAGATGTTCTAATAATAATTAATGACACATATTCTTTGCCTATTTGCACTAGACTTTCAGGATTTTTTTCTCTATATTTATCCCTCATCTTTTAAAACAGAATCTAGCTTGCAGTCTTTTAGCCTCATAACAATAGAAATAATTATATTGACTGCACAGAAAAATGGCCATAATTTATTAACAGAATGAGCTAGAGTCTGAGACTCAGATCAGACTCCTATTCATCAGTAGAGGCATTCAAGTACTAAATGATTTGCAATAAAACTTGTAATTAAAGCTCTAACAGTTTTTCTAGTGCGAAAGACTTTTTTCTCAGAGAACATTTCAAATAATTTGCTGTATTTCTAAAGAACTGAGCACATGAATGAACTAGTTATTCATGGAACTATGGCTTTTGAGGCAAATGTAATGATAGGTTGAAAACAATTAATCAAAGAGATCTAGAAACAAATGGTAAGCAAAAAAAATTATATGCTTTCATTATAATTTGAAAACAGCCTAAGCACTAACAGATCAACAGTTGTTAACACACCTCTACCTGAGGCCTTTGGCTGTACAATGGCTGTTGGAAAGCCCCTTCCCTCTGTACACATAATCTTTGTCCGAGGTATCAGCTTTGTCCAGAATGCATTTGGCTTCAATAAAGCTGAATAAAAAATGTTAGCATTTTAATGCATGTAACATCACCTGCTTTTAACGCGGCTATGCATGTGTGCAGCCTAGAGAGAAGGTCATGAGGAAGGGACAGCAGGATTGTGAAATTATGTATTGTATCAAAGGATGTCAAATGCTCCATTGCCAGTACTGAACTATGGAATATCAACTGAAACTTTGAGGAAATTTGTTTACAACTGAGCAAACTGGAAGTGATGCCACTAGTCCCCAAAATGACCTTTACACCTTGATGAGAAATTATGCCATCTCCCATTATCCCAAATATGCCTTGGACTGGAGACACCCAAGGGCATTACATCTGAACTACTCTTTTAATTAGAGTTGATGTTTCCAAAGAAACAACATACCTTGTGCCTGCTAGAGCTAACTGGAATCCTTTGTAGGTCCAGGCATGTTTTAGCTGAAAACAAAGGCATTCTAGCAACTGATTTTTGGAAATAAAAGTGGAGAGGAGAAGCCCAAAAGTGATAGAATATAAATTGTGAGGACATCTAACTGGAAAGGTACCCTTCAGGTGTTCCAGTGACTCAACCATCCTGGAAGCGGAAAGACGGACCATGTCACCAGCCTGGTGTCTGCTGCTGTCAATTGTGTCAAGGTTTTTTCCTCCTTTATCTACAAAAGAGATTTTCTCCCTATTTCGTCTGATTCTCTCCTTCTCTCTCCCTCCCTTTCTCTCTTCCTCTCTCTCTCACATCTGTTTTAGTCCCACTCTGACTTTCATTGCCATTGCCATTCACTGTCACTGTAATAAGTTGGGCCCAAGCCCTTTCCTTGAGAAATGAGGGAAGCAATGCTATTCCTAGATGTGTCTATCTAATGAGATAGGCAGCACTGTTTTCCCTTGCACTTTTAGAGCACTCATTCATGCTTCAACGACTCCAGATGATCAGAATTAACCAGGAGAGCTACAAAGCTCCAAAAGTCACATAACAAAGCAAGTTTTTGCTGGATGTATGTCTCACAAAACTTACAGACTTCACTGTGCTCTGAGCTCTTCAGGAGAATCACACACCAATGTAATCAATGTAATGATGCTGGCAGCAAGTCCAGCATTAGAGCTCAGTGGTGCAGGAAAAAGGCCTTTCCCAGGATAGCTCCGGCTGAATAACTGTGGAAATTTTTCCTGAGAGATCATCATAGCCACCACTTTCACCTTCTACAAGTATCTAGGGTATCTTTTAAGCCTTCACCGAAACATAGAATATAGTTGAAAGGAAAATAAATAGGACAAAAGCACGATTTCCTCCAAATGTGTTTGGTACATCCAAGGCTTGGGTAAGAGATTGCTGACAGAATCCCACTGCCAGACAAACCATACAATCACAAATGGGAAAAGTGCTTATGAAAAATCCTGCTGAAAATTGCTGTTTAGCAAGAAGTTTAACAGCAATTCCTTGCTTAGCATAATTAGAAAATGGGAAAATGGGAACCCGTTGGGACCAAAGAATATTGCAATTTATATGAGAATACTGCAGTTGATTATCAATTATGGATGGAGTAGGAAAACCAGAATGATTGCAAGCTTACCTAACACATCCTGTCAGCTATTAGCTTTTCTGTTAAATAGTGATAGGACTGAATAATCTAACGACTCCAGGTCCTGATCCTAAAACTGAGATGCAGAGTTCCTTCACAGTCTCAGAGCTGAGATATTTACACTGAGTACAAGTACACAGATTTTACAAGCATTCTTTGGGGAACTTGGCTTGGAGTGTCCCTGGAAGTTAGAGCTATGATTTATAATGAGCTACACACAGACATTCAGATTCCATTATGGTAAGAGTTTGTTTTCTCCAGTGGATAACCAAGGAAGAGTCTTATCCTTCTAAGGGTTGCATTGGAAGGAAGATGGGAGCAGACCCACATGCAACGTGGTATTTGCAAGGAGAGAAGTATGGCAGGAAGGAAAGGGAGAGGCTTTAATATTTAAGCATAAAGCCACAAAGATTAGACCAAGAAATGCAAAACTTCTCCAGAGAAAAAAACCCACAGTCTGTCAATGTTATTGAATGTAATAATGCACAGAAGGAATACATTAATTGTAACCTCGATTCAATTGTCAATACTCACAAGAGGTGGATGGGAACAACAAGACTAGTTAATGTCTCCTTAAACTGCCAGAATAACTTCTTTAAAATCCTGCAAACCCACAAGCATTAAATCCCTGGTGACTTGGCGTACTACACCGCCAGGCTGTCTGAACACAGGCTGAGAATGATCAATTACAAGCCTTGTGACTCAAATAATGAATCCTGTCACAAGCCTGTAAAGTAAACTTCAAAAGGAGAAGGGTTCTTTTGCTAATTTTTGGAGCCCTGAATGATTTTTCAACAAAACCCAGGCACTGTAAAATGACTTTCATTTGCAGTCCTCCCAGGTCTCGGTGAAAGGCAAACCAGACCTTGGGTGCATTTTGGTATGTTCCTGTTTAAAAGGTGAAGAAGCTGCTGCTCAGTTACTTCAGCTGAAGGAGCCAACTGGGGGGAAATTTCTAGACTTTTAGAAGTTGTTTCTGGAATTTAGGAGCAAAATGTTTCTAATTGTGGCTTCTGTGGGATGAAATGACTGATGAAACAGTGTATTTGGAAGATGTGGCCAAATCCAAAGCAACCACTTTCTGCAGCACGGCTGGATGACAACAGCTTTTGTTGTAGCCGAGTAAAACAGGGGTTTAGAAATGCCCAGAGCTGTTTACAAAGGAAGAAAATCAGCTTCAGATAACTTTTAGAAATGGCCCCTTTTATACTGTCATGGGCATGAAATGTACATGTCACCCAAGATCATGTCTGAAGACCCTTAAGCAAGAAGGGGCTAAGTACTGCAAGCACAGGACTATGTCCTGTCACTTTTGGAACCTTTGGTGGAAGTTTCCAAGAAGGCCATCAGAATAGATTTAGCAAACATCTCAGTAATTTAAAATATTAATGGTGAACATGTGTTGTAACTGCAGTTAATTAAGCATTGATAAAAGAATCTGAGCATAAACAATTACACACTCCCTAGAATATTTCCTAAGCAGCACCAACAACAGCGGCTCTGCCGTACACAGCCTGAGCCGGTCTGCAGGAACCAGCCGTGTCTGAGTCTTCTCGGTGGGTTTGTGGGGATGATTCCTGCTCTCGTTTCCAGAGCCAGCTGCTGGGAGAGAGCTCTGCTGCAGTGACTGGGCTCTGAGCCTGGCTCTCAGAGCAGTGATTTCCCAGGGGAAGCTCTTAACCCTTTTGTGAGGATTAGGGCTGGATTATGATGGCAAAAGTGGAGTAAAGACAGTGATGGCATGTGAGGGAGTGTTTGATGTGTGTTCACCCAACACAGGGTATGAATGGGCAGGGTTGTGACTCCTCAGTCCGTACACACACTGCTCACTGTTATCTCAGATGCCATTGTGATTGCAGGTGTGATTACCACTTGCAGAGGGAAGGTTGTTACTGACTCTCAGAGGCTTCCTAAAAGCACAGCAGTGATTGCAGGACCCTGTTCAGGAATGCTCCTGGGAAGAACTAGGAACCTTGAACAGGCAGATTCTTATATTTGCTCAGTGTATGTTACCCTGAGCAAATTGGATTGATGATGGATAGTATTTTTAAAATAAAAATAGTGAATGCTTTTGAAAAAACTCACTTCAAAGTCTGATCTGAGCCTGTTGTTCCTCAGTAGATGGCTGCTATGAACACAGTCACATGAACTCTTGCTTCACTGCTAACAGGGTGGCTCCACTGGTCTCGCACACAGAGGGTCATAGTTTAGAAGATGGTCAAGGTGTCAACATTCCCATGTGTTTGGTATTACAGTGGGAAGGTGAAAATCAGTAGTCCTTGAATGTCATGTTCTTTCCCAGGGGCCTGTGTGAGACATAAAAATGCCACACTGAGAATTCTTTGAATGGAAATGAAACTTTGGTTGGAGACAAGACTTGTGCTGGAGAGAGCTCAGTGTCATGGTGAACTCCTGCATCTCTGCAGACTGGGAGGGAAGGGGGATGAAGGTTCAGGGAGTAAATGGGAACATCATCCCAGTGTTGTCTGTCTGAAGTTTTGGGGAGTAGAGCAAAGTACTTGGCCCTGGTTTGCTTGCGTTTCTTGGAAAGGGGGTGCTGGGGGCAAGGGGGATGTTGGGATGATCTTAGTACTGAGACTAACTATGGAAGAGAACTGGCATTCCCCAAGGAATAAAGAGAACCAGAAACTGATGTTAAAGCTATTTATATTCTCGATTATGCCAAGAAAAATATTTTACACTTAGCTTAATATCATAATGGCAAGTCCAAAACCATCACTGCTAGCTTCTAAATACAGAATAGAATCTGGGAGGAGGCAGTAAGAAAATATATGCTTTGGCTTTATGATTGCAGCAGAGAAATAGCCAGAATTCATCTTGGACTTGGACAAAACCAGGAGTCTTAAAAGAAATAATACTTCTAAGTGGTCTTTAGACATTCAAATGTCTAAAGAGCCTACAAACCACATGATGTTAGCTGTAACACAGAAGGCCACTATACTTTGAGCAATTTAAGCTGCTCTTTTTGCAGTCAGTGAAGCACTGATTTTACACTGTCTTTGGAACACAGTGTAAAAACTTCAGTAATGGATATTCCCATGCATGCAAAAAGGAGATTTCCAGCATGTGCCACTGCCTTGGAACTTGCAATACTACTGGTGTCACTTCATGACTGGGGATTGTTGCATGATGGTGCACTGTGATTCCAGTCTTGTGTGGGGCCAGGAGTACAACAGGAGAACCTTTGGACAGTATTCTCTCCATTCTGTGCCCTGATAAACAGAAGATGTCTGCGAAAGCACTGGGCTTTCCGCTCAGCTTGGTGTTTGGTTTTCAAATAGGGAAATCATTCACTGATGGTGCATTTAGGTATGACCACAGGATCTGTGTAAATCTGAATTTCATGGCTGACACATCTTTCTCACGCATGATTTCATCCCTGAAAAAGATCCCCACGTAACTGTGGAATTTTCACCAAGCCTTGGGAGGGAAAGCAGTGCAGACTGCTTACAGAGAGGCACCTTTCCCTTACCTCACTGCAGTAAAAGACAAAAGGCTATAGTGAATACACTTCCCAAGACTGTTAAAGAACACAGAAACAATCCATTTTCACAGATTAAGAGAAATATGAAGACTAGAGAAACTATTTTCTTCTCTACCAAAAAGATTTCTCAGCTTATGCACTGTGTGTATACATACCGTATGTGCACAAGTGTACAACTGTAAATAAAAACCAACAAATTTACCCTATGCTTATGCTGGAGAGAGACCTGATTAACTGCAATCAAAGGCTGGGGGAGAGCTGATCCCTTCAGGCTCCTGTCTGGTTACAGCTCAAATTGCAAGAACAGTCATGAAAGTGACAGTGACTCTTGATTTCACCTTAAAGCACAGGTTAAAGTGAGCTCAGCAGTAAGACCTCATCTGCTACTTGTGTGACTCCTCTGTACCTAAGGCTCTGCAGGCAAAAGCCCTGACTCATGTAATTGAAGACTCCTGAATATCCCTACAGCTGGCTGAAGAACAGACTCTAAGACTTTGTCGTGCAAGGAAATTACGGAAGCAATTCCCTGAATTTTGGGGAAGACAGATACTATCTCCAACACTATTTGCTTCAGTCTTGGTGAAGAACCACTTGAGATGGGCTGCCTGAGCTTAAATGGAAACAGGTCACTAATGTGGGTAGTCTGATCTACCTAGAATGGTTTAGAGCTAAATCTGTATTTGAACTGAATTGTCTGTAATACCCACTTTAATGCACCAAATCTGACTTGACATTTTCATCTCTTCTTGTAAGTTCTAGTGCTATGGCAGGTGTGCAGACCTGTCCTGGCTGACCCATTCAAACTGGAATACTCCTCTGCATTATTTGGAGATCACTGAAGTGACTAAACCTATGACCTTTTTTTTGCCCTAATCTGTTTCTCTGATCTAACAAAGGAAATGTTTCTTTCCCCTTTAAGGAAAAAAAAATCACCCTTGCTAAGAATGCATGCATTAAATCAGAGACCTATGAAAGGTACTTGAGGTAACAGCAGCAATCTCTGGTTTCTTTGGGGTATTTTTCCTTAAATATTTTGTGAAATACTGAGGTCTAAAACTTCCCTTCCGTGGGCAAGTGAATGATGCTGCCATCTGACCTCAACTGGTGTCCCAGGTAACCTTTTAATACACACTGGCTTCACTTCAGCAAATAAGGCAGCTCTTGCTCCTTATGAAGTTTCTGACAGAATTGGACACAGTAGTAAGGCAGCAATCCTTTGTGCTTGCAGGGAGCCACTACTACTCCCCAGGTTTTGGAATGGAACACTGGATTATAGGCACTCATTGCTCAAGAAACCAGAGCAGGGAATTGTATGTGGGTTAAGCTCAGGTATTCTGGAGTATTGCCCAATCTTTTCTATGTTCCACAAGGGAAAGAGTTCATAAAGGGAAAACAGCTTGATGACATGTTTTAAAGAGCTCCTTTTCTTTCCATATCACTGGAAGGTGCACATGTCAATGTCACAGAATATGACTTGTAAAAATGAAACTCTTGTAACTTCTGCGTTTACAAGAAAAACCTACATAAAATCATAGACTGGTTTGGGTTGGAAGGGATGTTAAAGACCCTCTAGTTCCAACCCCCTGCCCTAGGAAGGGACACCTTTCCCTACAGCAGGTTGTTCAAAGCCTAGAACAGCCTGTTGTCCAACCTGGCCTCAAACACTTAAAGGGTTGGGGCATCCACAACTTTTGGGGGAAACCATCCAGTGCCTCCCCAGTCTCATAATGAAAATTTTTTTCATAATATCTAATCATGAGTACTGGTGTTGCAGTTTGAGCTGTTCAAGTGACTCCATACAACAGAAGAGATGTTTCTCAGCAGCTGTTACTGAACACGTAACAGTGCACATTCATAATGTCCATATATGGGAAATGCTGTATTTCATTAAGTTGCCATAATTCTGATTGACATTTTAGAGTACAAAACAAAGGAGCATTTTAAAAAAAGTCTCCTCCTTCCTGTCTCTTCTTCTAAGTTTCTCCTTGGAAGTGGACACACATTTCAAACCTGCTCCTATGCCATTATGCCCAAGAGGGTGTTTTTCAGTAGTCACCTCCTGCTTTCATAGAACTGGCTTTGTGAAGGCAAACAGGAAATAAGTAAGATGGTGAAACATCTTCCCCCAATGAGGTAAAAAGGACTGTAAATGCTCTCAACACCAGAACTATGTGCTTGGGCATCTTGACACCACAGCTGCCTTAACACACACTGCAATTAGCTTTGGCCAGGAGGAATACCCTCCTTCAAATGGAGAAAGTCCTGGCTGCAAGGAGAAAATCGAATGAGTTGTCTAATAGTGAATATTCTTCCCATCTTTTTTCAGCTTTCTTGTGAGTTCCAAAGACTAGAGTTTATCGTCTTTAACCCACACCATAATAATGGCTTAAACCTTCCTTAGTTTCTACACTGAAACTGCTTGTAAATACTTAAGTAAAACCTGTTCACTTTCATACCATCAACCTTATTTTGAATCTGAGCACAATGAGTGTGGAGAATACTGAGAAATCCAGGCCAAGCCTTAAAAGCATTCTAAATGACTGAAGTCACTATTTAGTCTAACTTTCCTTTTTCAAAGCAGGAGTGCCAGTTGGCATCTTCTGTAGCGTGTGTTCTGTGTTCTCTTCATACCTTTGTCTGACTCAGTTACCAGTAACTAAAATAATCACAGAGCTGCTCCCCAGCACAATGCATGGACAACACCCTAACTTTAAGATGTGTCCACTCAAGCAGATAATCATGAGGGACTTTTCTCCTGCATGGAAACATACAAGAAAAGAGTGCCAGGAAGGACAACAATGTTTTCTAGCAAAAAAATAATAAGCAATTCTGCCAAAAAAGCAGTCTTAAATTCAGGTCTTTGTACTGCTGTTCCTTTTTCAAATATATTTTCCCTGAAAAACAGCTCTGAAGCACTGCTGAGGGTGTAAGAGGCACAGAATGGTAGCAATATCACCTTCCCATACCTGTAACTCAAACACTTACATTATGCATACTCTTGAGACTGAGATTTGGACAAGCCTGTCAGGGAGAACAACAGACTGGAATCATTCCTTGCTCCACTCCCATTCCTGTGAGAGCCAATTCGGGTGATTCAGTCCAGACTCTCTGTATTTATGTCCAAGAGATGTTTGACACCTCAACAGCTGTAGAATTTCCATGCCTTCCTCATGCTGTGTATTCTGGTGCTTTCCTAACTGTACTGGTTTGCCAGCTTTCAGCTAAAACCTCATTTGTCTCCTTTGTATCAGCTCTGCTGCTTCTGTTCCTCAGCATCTTTCTGTTCTGTGTTTATCCACTGGTTCTACATTCCCTTTTACTTTAGATAAAAGGCAAACATTTGTAAAAAGCACGCCCTCTAACAGAACTGTAGAAAGCAACAGAACTTTGATGATTCTTTTCTTGCCTTTGTCTGGACTCTCCACTTCAAGTACAATGCTCCAAGGAGAATATAAAGTTTTATCAGTGGTGAGTGAAAAAGGATTTTTTAATGTATTTCATAGGATATATCATACACTAAAAATCCCATATTGATGGCTGCCTTTATTTTTGGAATACTATGATCCTGACTTAGCAACTGTAACTGTCAGCATTCCTGCAGAGCTACTCTGTAACTAGCTCTTCCCTGGCCTCTACCTGTGGAATCTCTTGCTCATGTACAGCACCTTACAATAGTTCTTTGGGGAAGGAAAAAAAACCGCAAGTAAACAAATACATTTAATTTTGCAAGTAAAGAGTATAAAACTAAGTCATAATTTAAAAAGCCATTTCTATTTTATATAAAAAGCCAGTTATTTCAAGCTGTACACATCAACGGGAACAGCACCACAGCCTAATAAGGAACAAATTCTATCCATAATTGAGACTGCTAGGAACAAGTTGTTACATACAAATATACGTATCAGCACCATACTTAATATACTTCAGAAAAACTTAATTTATCCGAATAGCTGCAGCCCATTTTGCTTTCTCATACTCATTGTTTCCTAATGTTACTTTGCAGAGTTCTTTGTAACCTGGCTATGTTGGCATCCAAGGCTGCTAAGCTATTTTTAAAGTCCTCTTCATCTCGAGAAGTAAATGTTGAGAAAGAAGATGTGCTCCAGTCAGACCTCCCTGATAAATCATCAAATGAAATGCAACTAAAATCAGCTGCTTTACTGCCTGTTCTCTGCGAAATCCCTGTTGGAAATGGCATTGATGCACGAGAGTATGTACCAGGCTGAGGCTGGTCTGGTTTATCCATGAAATCTTTTGCAGCCCCACTTGGAATGCCTCTTGGTCTCACTTTGTCTCCTTCTGGCTTCGCTTTATCCCCTGTAACTTCAAGCATGTTTTCCACAGTCTTTTTCACATTGTACCCAGCAGTTAATTTACCCAGTACAGTTGGATTCTCACATCCATACTGCTGCACGGAGCTTGGGAGCTCACAGTGGTAATCCAACCTCTGACAAGGCCCTCTGCTCTGGGGTAGCACACCACTTCTTCCAGAGACTGGCTGCTGTTTTTTAGAAGCACTGTTAGTCAGTGGAATATAAATCGTCTCATCCAACTTGGTTTGGTCATCGATTAAAGTCCCAGAATCACTCCCTGTTTCTGCATCTTGCTTCAACGGAGCTGGTAGTACTCTAGGAGCTGATGTTCCTTCTTCTGTGAATGTACTGTTAATTTTACTTCCTTCAGCAGCAAACTTTTCATAAGACACATTTTGCATTTCTACTTCTCCAATTTTATTTGAGAATTGAAGATCTGTATCTATCAAAATATGATCCATTTCTAATTTTTTAAGGTAAGTCATTACTGAAGTACTCCCAGGAAACAGCTCAGGTTGCATCTGTTTTTCATGGTCTTCTAAAAGAGACTTTGAGAGAGCTTTTTCAGGTTTGGGTCGAACATTGTCCTCTGTGAGGTCAGACAGAAGCTTGGCCATACTGCCCTGCAAGGTTCTGTTAGGGTAAAATCAATAAGACAGATTCAAAATCAGTCACTAAAAAAAAATAGTTAAAAACTTTTCTACAGAAACAAAACATTAGATTTATCAGGCCATGGCAAAGTTGCAATGCACTTTCTACATACTGTCATAAAATGCAATACAAATGTGAACCAATTCCAAGTTTGTTGAACTCTTCTTCAGCTCACTGTGGCTAAAAAGTAACAAAAACAGCACAGCCCAATGAGGTACTCTAGATTATTCCTGGTGTACCTGCTTTGAGCAGCACAAGATGAAATAAATGGATGCCAAGAAACCGTTACAAAGCAGATAGAAGCAGTTATCAAAGCCACTAAGAAAGGTTTTCTGAATTATTCTTCCCATTGCATCTAAATTTAAAAAAAAATAATAAAAGAAATAATTCTTCTAACTTAGTGCTTTGTCCATCAAAAGAGATGAACATTTAGATGTTTATATCTCTACACATATATACACAAATACATTTAATGTGACATCATTCTACCACCACCTGGTGGTCACCATGGCAGTTACAGCAGTGTCTAAGCTTCTGCTGAAGAATTTGACACGTCTATTAAAAATATTCTGTTGCTCTAATCAGTCCCAACTATAAACACAACAGACAACAGTTTTGTGTCCTGTGCACACTATATCCAAAGCAATTGTATATACAAACCACTATGCATCTGCAAAAAGCTATTTATGTCTCCCAGCTTGCCATTATTTTCATCATAAATGAGTGAGAGAAAATAAATTCACAGCAATAGTTCTTACTGGAAGATCTGCTATTAAAAGTTAAGACTTCACATAAGTTATGGCAGATATTATTTCACTTTACCACAGAACTTAAGTCATGGAATATGATAACTCTGTTTTGAAACAAAGTTCTAGCAGCATTGTAACAAAATGAACTGCAAAGGGAAATTTTAACCTATGTGACTTCCCACCACGAAGATACTAAGATTAAAATCCACAGTATGAAAAAAAACCCAAAAACCCAAGGAATAAGAAAGAAGAAATATTTTTTAAAAAGCAAAATTATGCCAGGAGGCGAAAAAAAAGCTCAGCCAATAGTACCTGGTTAATTCCCTCAGTCTCTTAACTTCTGCATCACGCTGACGTAATGTTATGCCCAAAATCTTATTTTCTTTCTCTGAAGCTTCCAGCTTAAACTGAAGGCTCTTCACAGTTCCTAATGCCTCTTCCACTTCTGAAATGCCAACAAGAACTTACATAATTATTTCTCTTAACTTTTAAAATGCTAAACAAAGAATAACCAAATTGA
This sequence comes from Falcunculus frontatus, assembly GCA_013398115.1. Classification (NCBI taxonomy): domain Eukaryota; kingdom Metazoa; phylum Chordata; class Aves; order Passeriformes; genus Falcunculus; species Falcunculus frontatus. The sequence continues at coordinate 631,302 of VZRV01005418.1, read as the reverse complement.
AAACACGCACCAATCTTGAGCTTGGTGGAATGAATGTCATAATGCTGTTTGTTTTCAAGCAATTCTTCTTCTTTATCATGAATACCTTTTGCAAGATGTTTATTTTCTTCTTTCTGACTTTCTATTATTTTTAGCAGTTCTTCATTTTTAGCCTGCAGTGAATCAAGGCCTTTCTGCGATTCTTTCAATTGACTCTGGAGCATCATATTCAAGGACTGCAAAGAAACCACTACCAAAAGTAAAACATAAAACGTTTAAGTGTTTAGTGTGGTAGCTTGAATTTCTAAACCAAACTAAGTTTGTAAATAATCTCGGTAATATAAATTTTGGTTACAGATAGAAGGGGTTTTTTTGTTTTTGCGGAAAGATAAAGCTCAAGCTTCCTTCTTCATTATTTAATCAGTCATCATTTTAAGAGACACGTAAGGAAAAATAATCTCCTTGGCAGCTGAAGAGCCAAATCCCACTATGAGGCGTCTAAAAAGGCCCAACAGTCCATGCAAATGCAGTTGCAGCATTAGACTCACTTAGTTCAGCTATTACTAAAGGCCACAATACATACAGACATATGAAACTACAGATACGTAAATAAAAAATAACAATATCTACTGAAATAAAGCTTTAACAAATGTGCCCCTAACAAGCAATATTATCAGTACTTTACATTCATAGCTGCAGCTCTGTCCAGATGTCTTCTCACTGCTTTCTTGTTCCCTAAGTTGCTGGTTTAAAATTCTTAGTCTCCTAAACATGAATTGCGAAAAAGCACAAATTCAGAAATATTAGAATATGCTCAAAAGGACTGCACTTTAAATTAGTTTGGTGAAAAGTTGCTTTTGAGAATTAAATGTCAGGTAGTATTTCAGAAATATAAAGAAGTCCTGGTAACACATTTTTATTACATTCTGGTACTTCAACACAAAAGACCCTTTGATCTGGTAAATAACCCTCTTCTGAAGTAAATGCTACTCAGCTATGTGAGAACTTCCCTGAAATGAGAGACACTTTTGCATTTGAGAATAAACTACAAAAAGAATATGAGCAAGCTAACTACCTTGATAGTGCAGTTTTCAGAATGATGCATTGCCCCCACCCAGTCAAAGGCCCAATCATGAGGTAACTGATGCTATTAAAGTACCAAAGTCATGCTACGTGTTAATTATTGCTTTTTAAAGTATATGGCCTTACCAGCACTTTCTAATCCATAAATAATGCACAGACAAGAAGGGAAGAGCCTTAACAAAGGCAATGTAAACCAGATCAGTTAAAGATGCTTTAGGTGCACCTGCAGTAAACACAGGCTCACTGAGGAGTTCCCCACCTGCGCAGCTGGGCATTCTCACTGCGCAGAGGCTGCAAAGCCAGAGCTATTTCAGCTTGGATATTCGTACTTCCCACTACAGCTGGGAGCAATGATACGGAGTCTTCTATTTCACTCATCAACCTTAGCATTTCTGAGTCGCCTGCAAGAAGTGAGGGAAAAAAGAGACTCCATAAACCTATAAATCTGTAATATAACTAACATTTTACATGTGATTAAGCAAAGTGATTTAATAGTATCTGGAGTTTTTTTCCCCTCAAGAAAACTTCATCTTTAACTATATTTATTTGACATTGTTAAGCTTGACTATGAAAACTATGCTTTACATCCTCAATAAAACACAACCTGCCATCTTTTCCAACCAGCCTTGGTGAGACTGATATTTGCAACCTGTCCACACCGGGACACTTCCCAGAGGCAAGCTCCGTATACAGAATAGCAATAATCTTTATTTTGCTGTCATGATAATATTAAAATATTAGAAAAATAATTTACTACTTATCCAGAGTGAATCCTGAAGGTTTTACAGTTGCAAAAAACCACAGTAAGATGTCACACATCATCTGACACATACAACTTCCAGAGACTGAAGTGCTCACTCATTTAATAGAGCTCTTGTGTTATTTGTATGCAATAAATCTGCTGCACAATGAAAATGTCCTCACCTTGATCTGTTACCAGTGCTCTGAGCTCACCCATAAGATACTTCACAGTCCTAACTTTATGGGCTGTTTCTTCTGGACTTTGTTTTCTAGATTTTAGAACTTTCTTCACATAACTTGTCTTACAGCTTGTATCTCTCACTGGAGATACAGCAAGTACATTCAATTCATCTTCACTGACCATGTCCTCACTGTGCTCTTCAGGAGTATCCTCCTCTGTGTCACAGGAGGCATCATGTTTTGCTGGACAGTGATGATGGCCCCTCTGTTCAGTCCTGCCATTCAGCATTTCATGGGATTGTAACAGGGCTTGTATGCACCGCATCAAATCTGCTTCTTTTATCTGCTGCTCTTGGCTTGGGGCCATCTCTCTGTCACAAGATGCTGGGATCAATGCAGGCACTGAAGGGGTTGATGCTCCTGGTGCTGTACAAGGGATCACACCAGAAAGAGCAGTGCCAGACTGTATTTGTGCAGCAGCAGCAGGAGCAGCAGGAACCACTGGGCACACCACAGGTCCTCCCATCTCAAGCACACATTCACTGGCACTGTCTACAGGAACACCCTGCTTAAAGAATATTCTAATTAAACACAAAATTAATGTGATTTTTAAATCTTTAGGAAAAAAACCCAAACAGCACCACCCTCATCTGACTCAATGTAAACTTGTTCATTCTTCGCTAATTATAAGAACAATGACAAATTAATAATTGAATAATTTTCCTGTATAATAAGGAGCAATTAAAATGTAAATCTGATTTAGATTACCTTTATCTTAAAGGTTATTGGCAACATTAAAGCACAGTTCTTTTACAACTGTTCTGCAATGAAAAAACCTCAGCAGTTTCTTGAATCCAACCGGAACAGGGAAGAAAAAAAATATAAAGGACAACACTGTTACCTTTCAGTATTTTAAGTAGATGAATTTCTTAAAAGTCAAGGTCATCACTAGCTACATATGGACTGCCTGCAGATGGAAGGTAACTCTACAGGGTTACAGATTCAAGGTGGAAGCCCTTTGCCACATTTCCCGAGGTGGCAGCTGGTATTCTCCATCACCTCTATTCTATTCCCTGAAATACACAGGCATTTTAACATGTGGCTCTAAGATAATGCAGCGTGTCTGAGGAAATAATTGCCTTGATCATTGTCAGGGAAAGCTCCATATGATATATGATTTCTTCTCTCAGGAGCTGGTTAATGATCCTAGTGTGCATTACTGAGAATGCAATTAACAGTAATCAATAACTTCCTGCACTTTCCATGTTTGCTGTCCATTACCGAATTCCCCAGGCAGAAACAAGCAGCCAGTTGAAATGCCTCTAATTTCATTTTTTGGTGTCTACATAAAATGTGTCTTGAATAGCAGTATTTTCTCTGTGCATCACTACAGATTGAAATACATAATTTTTTAAAAGGAAAATTATTAGGAAAACTGACAAGTAAATGTATAAATAAACAGGCAGTGCTAATTCAATGTTTATTGATAGTGAGAATCAAACTTTTACTTACTGACTGAGTGGATAAGGGATTAGCTGAATGCTGCAGGGACAGTGCTGATGTGGAAACAGGTAACTGATAATTCAATGCCGTAACATTTTGACATTCTAAAAGAAAACAACAGCCATAGATCAGGGCAATGTGCGGCAAAACTCATGCAGTTAAACAGTCAGCTCTACATTAGTAGTTCCACTAACCCTGATTTGAGGTAGGAGAAGGAGTTACAGTAGGAATTTCATTACTCTTCTGTGGGGGTTGGCCAGTTATCAGAGACATCTGAGTTTGCACATGCTCGTACAGTTTCTGACACACCCCAGGAGAGTGTTCACTGCAAGGCACATGAATTGATTGAACCATCTGATCCTGTGCTGCACTGCAAAGCTCCTTCTCAGTAGAAGGTGTGGTATATGAAGCAATTTTTCTATTTGATATTGGCACTGTAGAGAAAGAAAGAACAAAAAACTCCAGCTGAAGTTGCCTGTCCTCTTGATCTACACAAACCCATTGTATTGTCTGGCAGATTCTGGCAGGTTCCCTTGAAAACAGATCTTATGGCCCAGGATTCCAGTCAGATTTTGATTCACCAGCAAATGAATCTATCAGTTTTTTTCCCAGATAGAGCAACCTAAACCAGTTGGACAGGCAGCTGTCCTTGAAGGAAGCACAGAGACTTAATCCTACAGAAGGCCAGTTCTAAAATGCAACTCTTAACATCACTGCTTAGGTATAATTAAAACGGTGTAATTTTACAGTGCTGGGAAGATATCAGCTACATGCTCACTTCCTACAATTCCCAGCAAGAATTCTGCTACACACCTGTCTACTGGCCCCACCCACCTACTGGATTAGAAATTGCACAGAAAAAATGGGGTGGAGAGAGGCAGAAATGATAAGTGAAATATTTCCACTGGGAGCAACTCAGCTGACAGCATTCCATCTACCTTTCTATTCAGTGCTTTGGCCACTAAGCCATTTGACATCTTGTCATTTCTAGCCACATTTCCCTGTTTCCATAAATTGTTCTCCGAGAAAAGCCTGGCTGGACACTGAACTCCAGACCAGTTTCTAGCTGTGGATCCTAAACTGAGACCAAGCACTGCCATGCTTCCCTGTCCAAGAGATAAAGGGAAAGGGTATTATCATTCTCCTCCACACTTCCTACCAAATAAACCTGATGATGCTGATACCTGTAAACACACTCAACTTTCTTCCTTGTAAAAGAAGTTCAAACATCTGTGAATTTCAGTAATTATTTAGTAAACATTTAAGGTTTCTAAAAGACAATACATCCTTTTGTGGATTCAACCCAGGATCAACCTATGAACAAACAGCAACAATTATTTGGAGCCTTGTTGTATCTTAAGAGGTTGAGGAGTCTCTCAGTGTTGTTTGAATAAAAGAAAATCAAGCCTAAGAAAGCCCACTTACCAATTTCTTTTTGGACAGGGGCAGGAATAATGATTGTTTTTAACCCTTTCTTCTTGAAAGCATTTCCTTTGGTCAGCAAAGGCTTGGAAGTAATTTTAAAAGTAGTTGTTTTCCCAGGTTGTTTATGGACAGTCTCCCGTCCTAGTATTAGTTGAAAGAAAAAGTGGTCAAGAAAACAAAGCAAGAGAGTATTACAAAACCTAAAAATGTGACCTGTGTTTTCAATAGGTACAACCTGTAGCTTCCTTTTGTAAGATATTCTTCAGTAAAGCTGCACAATGGTCAAGTCCATTATGAATAGTATCAACCTGCACAAAGAACACTGTAGTCAGCAAAGGAGTACCACTGTTTTCTTTCAGTAAACCAAGATGCTGTTTTAGAGGTGAGTGTACCCCAATCTGCCACCTGACAAAGAACAACTCACAACTAAAAAAAATGTATCATTTCCCATGTAGGACTTTGCAATTACATGGAAGTTTGCAAACATGCAGATTCTGCAAAATAACTAAATTGTATTGTTGCACTTACGTCCATTTGCTGGATTTCATGTTAATTACATGTATGTTTTTTACTCTTATTTCCATGTACACTTAAACAATTATCTACAGACTACTTGTATTTTGGAGACAACCAGCTCAGCATTACACAAAAACCAGTACTGCAGCACTGACTCCGTGCTACTCTTTCTTTCCAGCACAAAAACCTAACAAGGGTGGCTGCTCCTCTGTGAGGGCCAGTCCTTGTCCATAAGCAGCTTATTTGTGTTTGCAAAATGTATCCTGTGCCTTAAGGACATTTGTAAGAGCCAAACTCACTGCACACAAAGCCCATTTGCTCCTATCTGCAAGATGCAGCACAGACACTCTTGCTTGCTTTGCAGAAGCAATTTCAGGTTCAGATGCAAATTAATTAAGATCTAAATTAATCTGGCTTTCTTCTGTTACTCAAGGTATTCCAATTTCCCTTCTCTTTAGATAACAGGGATGACTGTGTTAAAGACTCATTTAATTACCTGATTGTCAGACTCAGTGGAATAGAATTCCACATCAGAATGACATCCTTTCCTTAAGCCACACCTGAAAAAGTGAAATTCGCTGTTTATACCACCTCCTTAATATGAAACAACGTAAAAAAACCTCACTTTCATTCAATAATAGCAAGCAAAAGGAAATTAATTTTATCATGAAACAAACAGCTTTCTGAAAACTTTGCATGGCTGCAACAAACATCTAAAGCAGATAATAACAATTTATGTCAAAGAAGAATTCAGTCTCCAGTCAACAGTCCTACAGCTAGTAACTATATAAATTCAATCTTTCATAAATAAAATATGCAGAGTGAAATCTGTACTTTTATATGCAAAATATCTATTCAGTTTGTGCCTGTTCATAGGCTGCTTAGAACCTTTCAGCTCAAGTTTTATATATACACACAAGGATTTTTTGTTCAGTTGTGAGGTATGACAAGTATAAAATGCTCACACACACACTCAATTTTAAACAGTATTTGTGAATAAAGTCTTACTGTTTTCTTCCATTTGTTAGTTTAGCTGTTCCTGACAGCCTTCCAGAAGACAGAGCCTGTTGATTACAGAAATACACTTTGATTTTCACAAAATATTTTCACAACACACTTGAAGACTACCATTGCCCACCTATTCCAAGAACTTTTGCCCAGGTGGATCAGTTTAAGAGAAGTTTCAAGCTCTCAGGCCAAGGAGAAGGCAACTTCTGCCAGTAGGGCCTGAGACTTCTGGGTTTCATTTCACAAAACATGCCTTGACAGCACGATGCTTTGTTAATTTCCACAGCATTCTAAAGACACAGTCGATCACTTAAGGACACCCCAAGGGCTGATGTACAAATACATTTCAGATGGAAACCATTCTTGATAAATACAGACTGAACTGAGGGGACTTCGAGAATCAGCTACGGCCAGAGCACACAAGACAGACACACGAGGGTGGAAGAACCCTCGCACAGTCACAGAATCACAGCATGAGTCAGGCTGGAAGGACCACAGTGGCTCAAGCAGGGCCATCCCAGAGCACATGGCACAGGTCTGCATCATGACCTGTTCCTGAATATCTTTTAACCCAAGACTCCACACCCTCTCTGGACAACCTGTTCATCCTCACGTTCAGGTGGAACTCCCTGTGCATCGCTTTCTGCCCACTGCCTCGTGTCCTACTGCGCGGCCCCACCGAGCAGAGCCTGGCTCCACCCTCTGACACCCACCTTTAGCTATTTATACACATTGCTAAGGTCCGCTCTCAGTCATCTCCTCTCGAAGCTGAACATCCACAGCTCCTTCACCCTTCCCTCGTAAGAGAGACGCTCCAGTCCCCAGTCATCCTCGCTGCCCTCCGCTGGAGCCGCTCTAGGAGCTTCACGTCTCTCGGGCAGAGAGACAAGCCAAGAACCGCGCCTCAGGACCACCGTCAGGCGGCTGTGGTGCAAGCCGGGCTCCGCCTCGGAAGGCCCGGCCTCGCGCAGGAGTCGTTACGCGGACGGAAGGAGGGATCCCCCCACGCCCCCTCACCCCCTCCGAACACACCCGGGCTCTGGCGAGGAGACCTCGAACGAGAGCCGAGCCCCGCCCGCTCCCCCCGGCCCTCACGCACCTTGCGGGGCCGCGCAGCCACAGCCCCCGGCGCAGCCATAGCCCCGGCCCGGCCCCGCCCACGCGCGCACCGCCCACGCGCGCTCCGACCAATCACCCCCCGGTCCGTCCGCGAGTGGGCGGGGCTAATCCAGGGGGCGGGGCTATCCTCCCCGCCTCACGGCGCGCCGGCGGCCGCGAGCGCGGGCGCGAGAAGGGGAAGGACACGAGCTAGGCAGCACGGCCGGGGATTGGCGGAGAGGCGGCGCGAAGGAGCCAATGGGAGGCGAGAAGGGAAAAGGGCGGGACTAGGGCGGGCCGTGAGGGGGCGGTGCTGCCCCGGCTCCTCCCCGCCGCTCCCTGAGGGAACGCTGCTGTCCTGCAGCCGAGTGGTGTTCGGGTCCCTAGGGAACCTTTGGGAAGAGCAGTCCCTGTGGGACAGGGGCTCCGTACACTCATAAAATAAGTGGAAAACCGAGCCTTGAAGGTGAGTGGTCACGGAATCAATCAGGTTGGAAAAGATCTCCCTGCTCGTCGAGTCCAGCCTGTGACCGAACTCCGTTATGTCAGCCAGACCGTGGCACTCAGTGCCACCTCCAGTCTTTCTTTCAACACCTCCAGGGTCCGCTGCTCTACCACATCCCTGGGCAGCCCATTCCAATATCTAGTCACCCTTTCACTGAAGAAATTCCTCCTCGTGTCTAACCTGAGTCTCCCCTGGCGCAGCTCAAGTCTATGTCCTCTTGTCCTGCGTGGTCCCTCTGGGCCTGCGTGTGCTGCTGCAGGGACACGAAGGTAAAGCAGGCTGACGTGGGAAAGGAGGTGCTGGATCACAGTGTGCGGGCTGAATCCATCGGTTCTTGGTTCTGCACACTGGCTCCCAGTTTGTTAAACCTTCTGTGGCATGCCCAGAAAACACCCCTGTACGCACATCATCAAAGATGTTGCCTCAGGCTCCACACTCACAAGCGCACACACTGTTTATCACTGGCATATCAGTATTCTGCATTTCCTTGCTTTTATTAACCAAATAAATAGACCTTCTGAACACACAGAATTGCAAGCAATTACATTTACTCAGGCTGAAAATGTGGTTGCATTACTATGCCAGTAAGACTACTATAGCAGAAGTGTATATAAATATTCAACATCTCTGCTCTCCCAATGTGTAAACTGTGTTATTACCATGTTAACATTTACTCTGAAACTATGACAAACCTGAATTAAAAATATATTGTGAAGATATTTATCATCTTGTCAAGAAAAGCCCCAAACAAAACAGTAACTGAGAAGGGTTTTCTGGCAGGAATTTGGAGACTGCTTCAATTTTTCCCTTTGGAAAATTAAAAATTGTAAGATCACTGTAATAGAACAGCTGAATGAAGGAGTATAAACTAGAAAAATAAAAAAGAAAGATGAAAAAAATCTCAAGAAGATGTGTGACAACTACCAAATTAAAGCCAGAACCGTTGGCATACTTTCTTCTTCAGGTAGTTTTTGGAATTTTATAGATCAATTCCCATTCAACTGATAGATGTGTGTGCAGTATTTAAATAAGGAAGAATTATTCCAAGGTGTTTAGCAATAGGTAACATAAAAAACCCAATCTCCCCCTCAATTCCATCCTTTGGTTTGAAGACACACAGATCAGCCAGCACTTCATTTTTTTCATGAGAAGGAAAATGAATGCAGAAAGTTATCAGGTTCCATTCTTGCCAGCTGAACCATTTTGAAACTACAGATGAAGCAGCAAGACTGTCTTATAAATAGTTTTTAAAAACGCAACTGCAATGATTAAAAAAGTGCATAAATAATTAAAATTGTTGTGGTCACAGAGCTCCAAGTAGTCACTCTTTAAAGACGAGAACAAGCTGTCATGACACTGGTAGAATTACAAGAGTTTGCAGCAGTGTATGCTGAGCATACTTTTGCTGACTGACACTGGCTTTCTTTCTTGAAACAGTCTGGATAATCACTGAATATCTCTGGACCTGTCTAGTTGTTATGGTAAAATTATGGTTAAAAAAAAAGATTCTTCTATGTCTTACATACTGAAATGCTTCAAAGTCATGAGCTGCATTCATACATAAAATTATATTGTTACTTATATTTATCATCATGATATCTTTCAGAGAGAAAATTTAATTCCATTTAATGAAAACACTTTTATTTTCTCCTCCTGTCTGACAGATAACTAACATTCCTCAAACAATTCCAGGACATGATTTTGGATATGGCTGAGGCCTTTGTGAAAGAAAACTGACAATCTTCCAGGTTTCACCCCTATTTGGTGTAGAAATGATGCTAATGTCAATCAGAAAGGAAGAAAAAAGGTGGCAAATGTGATATAAATAAAAGTGTAGTATATGTGGAAGAAAAGACCCAAATCATTAGCCAAGGAAGAGCTGCCTGAATGATGAATAATTAAAACATACATGTGGTTGTATTTGCAATCTTAATGCTTGAGGTGCTGTCCATATTGCATGAAGCATTGCTGAAAATAAGAAAAAGCTTGTTCTTACCCTGAATCATTTACAGAGGGAGTTGAAATACCAGGGTCGTACAGAAAACTGTGCACAAGACTGATGTGCTTAATAATGACGAGGAAATAAATACACATAGAACAAAGCTTTCGAGGAGTAGAGATTTCTGAGAAGAAAATTCTCACATAGAGTAAAACAATGCTCTTTTTTTGCAGGAAGGAGAGAAAACAAAGAAAATGAGCCTAAAAAGGTGAGAGAAGACACATCAATCAATCAACTCAGTTTCATCAGAAAATAGGTACCTACCTAGGAAAACCAAGGCATGTTCACATTGAATGTATGTCTGAAAGTCTCTTGCTACCAGTACTAGCAAGTTCTAGTGATCTAATTAAATACTAACCTAAGCATGATTGAGCATCAGCGCAAGCTAATATTAAGCTTTCCTCTGAACAGGTTACAACCAAAAAGTTGTGTGGACTTAACAAGGGAGCATTTCACAAAATAAGGAGCTTTTTATAAAACAAGTAGGTCAAGAATATCAGTGATTATTGTTTGAGACTATTTTGGTACCTCCCCAAATCCCTGTAAGTGTAGAATTAGGGAATAAAGCTACAACTTGGCTAATGGAAAGCAAATTAATAGACTTTTGTCTATCCACCTATCCTTCAATCTACATAGAGCCAACAGAAAAGGGGAGGTGAATAGCAATGAATATGTAGCTAAGAAAGCAACCTATAGAAGACAGATACTTTGTTTTTCAAAGTCAGGCTTAAGGCATGTCTTGACCACAGTAAAATATTATTAGAGGAAGCAGAAATTTAATAGAGAACATTTCAGTTGGATAGGTAGAGATATAATGAGGAGGTTAAGATTGATGTATTATAGACCCCAGAATTGTGGTGCAATTGTAAAAGAGGTTTCAAAATAACCTACACTAGTTTTTCAAGGTCTCAGTCCAATTTCAATCATGCATGGTGAAAGCTACCAGCAGGGCTTGCTGCATGAGACCTGTGGTCTCAGTGGGTCACAAAGCCTGTCATCACAGTTTCATTTTCTGATGTCTTTGGAAGTAATGTGTCTATAAACCATGAATTTCTTCTTCGTATTATGCAAATATAGAGGGGGAAAAATAACTCGGCTTTCGTCTGTCTGCCCACATTTAAGTGAAGGATATTATTTAAAACACATTAAATGCTCTTCATCCTGAGAAGTTCTCACCAGGACGAGATCAGAAGGGTTTTGAGTTATGACTTGTAGGAGACATCAGTAAGAATCGAGCTGTTACGGACTTTCTGAGCTGATGGCGGTGCCACACGCAGAGTGCTCAGACAGCAGGTGACACCGTGCTGGCAGCAGGCAGACTGGTGCAGGAGGCTTGACTCCCACTAGATGGCGGCACGGGCACATAAAATAATTCGCTCTGCGCTAAACCTAAAAGGCGTTTACGATTTCCATGCGATAAATCCAAGCACATTTTTGGTTAAGGAATACTAGGAGAATTCCACTGATATTTCATAGAATCTTTTTCACGACTTGTCTTTTCAGGCAATCTTACTGACAAGAGTAATTTTTTATTAGTGAGAATGTGTGAAAATAGTATTTTTTACCTAAAGCACTATTTATTTAGTGCTCTACTAAATATAAAATCTACTGTGACATCAAACTGATCTTTAGAACCACATAGACAACTTTCACAGTGTGCAAGTTTAATAGCAGATCTAGAATCTGATGGGTGTAGGGGAAAAACAAACTCTAACAACAGATTAATTTCTCAAATATTCATTTTCATTCTATATTATGAAAAGAAATGAAGCAATAGAAGAACAGCAAATAAAATATCTGAGCAGGATTTTCTCTAATTAGAGTGTTTGTTCAAATTTCCCATGAGGCAGGTTTTGGAACTAGTACTAGCAGTGAGAGTATTGAGGTCAAAGGTGAATGAAGTTGGTCCCACCAAGGTTAAATCCTGTAACTTTTATTGTTTTAGGAGAAAAATCATAGACAAGCAAGATATAATATCTAAGAGACTTAAAAATAATATACTTGTGTTGCAAACAGCCAGCAGAGCTTTAACCACAAACTTCTGCTTGAAGCTTTAACTTCCATTTGAGCTGTACCAGATCATTCGGATGATCTCAGGGGGTCCCTTCCAAGCTGAATGATTCTGTGATTCTGCTTCAAAACCTTTTTGCTCTACTTTTTTTTTTTTTTCTTCACATCCACTTTTGATTGCCTCAGTGTAATCTATTGCCTTGCTCACATCCATGGCCTAACTTCATCTGAATCAAAGTTTTCGGCTGGGAAAAAAAGCTGGCTATACTGATATAAAAACAGTGCTATAGCCAGTGCTCTGTTAATCCTCCTCATTATCCCACATAGAAATTATGGGACTGTGCAGTCTTCAGTTTGTAAATGCTTTCCCAACTGTGCTAAATAGAATGAGTGAGAGGTCCTTTCCTAGGATCTGCAGCGAATCAATCACACCCACGCCTCTAACTAGTCACATCAGTGCAGTCACCTGGTTGTTTTACACTGATAACAGAAATTCACAAACCCACTTTCCTCTCTCTGTGGAATAGTTACAAGAATTGAAAAAGTCACATGTTTAAATGCTGTGAGAAGGATGTAGGTATTTTTCTGAATCTATAGTGAAACCCATGACTGTATTTCCTGTGTTGTCAGCATTAACTGATAAGCTTTTAAATTCTGGTTTCTTAAGAATATGTGAGAAGACTGCAGTTTGCTTTCCATACATATTGACTATCAATTGCTATTAGATACAAACCCATTACCTGCCCTTTGGTTTTCTTAGTAACTGAAAACACATGTCGTAGTACTGACTTCCCTTCGTGTTCTTGGGTTTCTTAGACAGAGACTGCCTGAATATGAGGTGGTGTGGAAAGATGCTGATGTTTCCTTTGACACAAGAAGTTTGCTCCAGTCTTCTACGTTAGCTATACAAAATCAGAGTGAGTGAGGAATAGCAAGACAGAACCAGGATAGTGGTTCAGTAATCAGTCCTGGCTGCTGAGTGATGCTGGAAACAAAAAGGAAATCTTTTGAGATCACACTCACAGCAAAGGCAGAGCCCTGCAGGAACAGCTGTAGCAAACTGTTACATGAAGCCTACAGCTTTTGTCCCTGTCTCTCCAGCTGTCTTCCCCAGCGCTTAATTTGTTGTCAATTGTCTGGAAAGGAAAAAGCTATTACAAATATTCTTGCCTCGTTGATCCCCGAAAGAAGATAGTCAAAGTAATTCCCACATTCCTAAAAAAAGATTTCTTCCTGGCTTTCAGTGGTTACCTGGTTAAAACATGATTACTTGGTCTCCTTTTGCAACATAAATATCAACTCAAAATCACAATATACAGCATATGCATTCAGGACACCATGGAAGTATGAATAAACTTTCAAGTCTGAGCAGGTTACATGCCAGGGTTAAAAACTTCGGCCACTCAATTCTTTCAGAAAAGTGTCCAATATTCCTTGCACTCTCAAATAAGTCTTCTAGGAGATTGAGTGCCTCCTACATGTGAGCCAGTCTAGCTACAGGCAATATAGCTCTCCCTTCTGCCTGGGGATAAGCACAAATTAAAAATGCATCACAGGAAAAATTCATCCTATTTGTCTCCATTCAGAGGATGAAAAAGTTTTCTGTAATCCAATATCACCCCCAAAATACTTGAATTTGGCTTGACCTAGACTTTTCTTTTTGAGGTGTGCTGTGATATGCGGTGAGCATCAGTGATATCAGAAACTAACTGGATGCCCAAAGCATATATTTGTTTGGCACATTTAAGAATGATTATAGCAAAAGTACTCCATAAATAAAGTGGGAGGATAAAGTGGAAGCACATAAATGATTACAAGTCATAAAAATACAGGTAAAATTAGGAGTGTGAGTACAGAAAATAACTAGTTCTGTAACATCTGGAAGGATGTTAATTTTACAGAAGCGTGGCCTGGCTATAATTTTATATTTGTCAGTGGACATTTATTCATACGTATTCTTTCTTTGGCAATGGTAGTATGACTTGGGTGAGCAAGTGGTCTGAGTATGAAAACCAGAAATCTTCAGGGCCGGAGAAGCACAGCTGAAGAAATAATCTACTTTCCACGATATAGAAACAGCTAATAGATCAGTATTCACCATCTCTTGTATTTATATTATCCATATAGAATATTTACGGTCGTATGGGTGGAAGCAAATTATCCAAACTAAAAATGTAGTCAGCGTTAACACTATTACTGGAATAATATAATAAGAAACCTATGGATGTAAATTATTAATATATTTGCCCCAGAAGTGGGAAAGATATCTCTTGCTCTTTGATTTGGGACCTTTAAGAGCTCTGGTGTGATGTCTTTTCATTCTGTCCATGGCATCCTTCCTGATATCTGGGGAACATCACCATGGGCCACAGCAGATATACAATAGAGAAATTCAGATCTCTGGCATCAAACTTGACATGACAGAACAAAGAAGGCAAGCCTAGAGGTCACCTGCTCTCTTCTTTTGCCCCACGGCCAGATCAGAGATGTCTGTGCTCATCCTGCCAGAAGCCTGCTCTTGAAGACCTCCAGCCTTTCCATGTGGCATTCCACATCCTGCAGCCCTGAGGACATCAGTGGCCTTATTGGTCCTGCCCAGCCTCCCTTGGAATAGGCCTCATGCCTGCCCTTGGGCCAGGGACTTTTATTTCAGCCCAGCCCGGGGCTGTCAGTCCCTGCCCCAGCAATGCCGTAGGATGCCAGGCTCAAGCCACAGCCTCGCTTTGCTTGGCCGTGTGCCTTCCTGATCTCAGTCTGCTGACTGGTGCTTGGCCTGACCTTGGGCCTGCTGCACCACCAGAACTTGCCAGATAACACTGGCTTGAGCTGCCTCCCCTGGCCTGCCCTGATTCCTTGCTAGGGGCAGTGGGATGGGCCCTGGGTGGGGGTCTCTGCCCTGCCAGTTGTGGCTTTGGATGTGGCTCCGGGCATCCCATCACTGAGGGAGCAGCTGGCCCTTCTGCACTCTGAGTTACCATCCTCCTAAGCAATCTGTTGCAATGCTTCACTGTTAAAAAGTTTGTCCTGCTCCTGTCTTAAATCTTCCCTGGTGGATTTGAACCTACTGTTTTATTTTCTGTTCTTCATGAACTTGGAGAACATCACTTCCCTTTCTTTGCAGTAGTGTTTTAAAGTTTTGAAGGCAATTACTATGTCATTGTTGCTACTCCATTTTCTGTGGTAAACAACATGAAGTTGCTCAATCCTGCCTGTGTGTTGTGTCTCATAAAACTTTATTTACTCTTATCTGAAAACTTCAGCCAATACACATCTTTCTTGAAATATAATGCCCAAAATGGGACAAAACACTTCAGCTGAGACCTTACCAATGCTAAGAATAACAGGATTACATCATCTGTCTATAAATGTTACCCCTGTTTATATTTCCCAGTACAGTGTTTTTCTCTTTTGCAACAGCAGTGTTGTCAACTGATGCTGAGCTTGAATTTCATTATATAGTCCTCAAAACTTTCTGCAAGAGTGTTAGAAATCCAGTTATTCTTTATGTTGTGTATATTGCTGCTGAATTCTGACTCACTGTGTTGCACGTTCCTGTATTGAATAGCTACCTTTTTCCCACAAGACTTTTCTAATTTGTTAAAATATGTTAAGGGAATTTCTGATCTAGTTTTGATCCTCTAGGTCCTTGGGATTAGAATCTGCTTCCTTTAATCTACCTACATGTAGCAACCTCTACACAACTCGTATATCAAATACTTTCCCTTCCTATCAGGAAAGTAATTAATAAGACATTTCAATTACCATTTTAGTTCAATGTTAACATCACAGTATGATGAATTAGTTTTGTCAGAAGATGTTGTGAGAAAAATTCAGTGCATTACACCTTCTGTACTGCTTGGTTATTCCAGGTTAGGCTTGCTGCTGCAGTGGATTGGCTTCAGAACATGGCAGTGGGGTGATGAGGAAACAGATTCACTGCAAACCTTGTCATTCAAGGTACACAGCTTGCTTATGTAATTTTCATATATATACATATATATATTATTGAGTAGTATTTTTGTAGGTTTGAGAAATTCCCCGATGTATTAAAAAAACAAAACAAACAAAAAAAGCACCAGACTTCTCTGCCTGTGAAAATTATGAACTTTGATCATCTTTCTAGGGAGTTACATGAGACCTGGGCCAGATACCACCATCCATTTAAAATGGAGTCTCAACTGGGCCCGATACAATTGATGTAAATCCATACAAGTCGTTATTAATGAACACATTTACCTGAGCTAGGAAGCTGACCTGTATTCTTGGTTTAGCCACTGGAAGCTTTCTGAATCTGAGCTCATCAGAGCTCCAAATATTTTTTACTCCTTTTGGACCTTAACCTCAAGTATTCAAAATGATGAGGGAACTTACTATTTATTTAATAGTAGGCTTGTGATTATTTCCTTTATAAACCACATAATAGTACTGAAAATGTATCATTATCTGCTCCTTGAAACAATAAGGAAATGACTGAAAATAAGCATGTGTTAGATATATCTCCTTAGCACTGAGACTACATCAAAGTATGCAAGTAATGGCTTGAAGGCAAAATGTTGTCTTCACCTTAAATTATTCAGTAGAATTTAAGAGCATTAAATCATCGATATTATCATCATCTTCACCTTAATTATCTTCTTTGAGAAAAACAATTATTGAAGTAAGATAGACCTTAGTCACAGAAAAGCATTTTTCCTCTAAGCCCAGGTTCTCCTGACCTGTTTTATGGGATGGGAACTATCCTTCACTTTTTCTCATCCACCTCCATCACAGTCTTTACCTGGAAAGTCTGGTTTTGATTTTCAATATTTCAGTATTTCTCAGCTAAAGCTCTCAAGCAATCACTTTTACTTCCACTTGTGGAACAGCCATGCAAATCCTTCGCTGATATCCTGCTCTTCATATTTCCTGAAATATTTGGGCAAATAATTAGAATACCTTTTTCCAGATCTGTGATGTATGTCTTTTATGTAAAAAAACAAAATTAAAAAGTAAAAATCACTGCCTACTATTTTGCCCAGCCTGGTAATGAAAGTGACTGGAGATCTTTTCCTATCTTATGACTCTTTGTTGTCTTATGAGAAAAAAATTCAGTGGTCTCACTCTGCTTGCTAGTGAGTATGTTAGCATAATTTGTGACTCCCACAGCAGAGAAGGCTGAAAATATAAAGACTTGAAAAGAGTTTTTCCTTTTCTAATATAAGTTATTGTGGATTACCCCTGAGGGATACTGCCTGGCTTAGGCCAGGGAAGCTTGAACTGCTGTCTCTGTGCTTCTCCATTTGGTGAGACATAAAGGAGCCACATATGAGAACTTCTCTAAGTCTGCATTCTCTGTCCTTCTCCAACAGCCTAAATTGCTGATACTGACTTTAAACTCAGATGTTTTGCAATGGTTGTTATATCATGGGACTGGCTGCCTTGTGAGCTCCTTGCCTCAGGTGAACCAGGGTCTCCTCAGGCCTGAATTAGGCTAAGGTGACCCAATATGTTGGTCATACAGAGGATGACCTGACCTCCAGAGACTGTCATGAATTTTGAGAAAAAATTGGATATTCTTTCCCCCTTATTTGGCTTCTATCAAGATGTTGGATTTCCTCCCTTTCCTTGTCTATGATTTGATTTCCAGGGTTTATAACTTATTCACAGCTTCATTTTCAGTTTCACTCTCAGAGATGAAACTGAGGGCCTTGGTCTTGGTATCTGTGTCAGAACACATAATGAAGCTTGCTGACCTACAGTAAGTTGTTTCTGTGCTCAGTGTCTCCCACTGGATTCCTCACTTTCACTCATAACTCTAATCCCTAGTCTGAGTCCTATAGTTGTCATGTTCCTTAGTTTATTTCCTATTTCTTTTGCCTTTTTCTTGCACCAAAAGTGTCAGCCCTTGAGTTATGGTGGGCCTGCCTTTACAAGGTTCAGTGCTGGTGTCTTGCTTCCTGTCCCACATGGTCTCTTGCAGAGAGGAGTGTGACCTGTGCTCTCATGTTGTGAGCTTAGTGGGCACTTCAGTAGGTATGGGATAGACATAGATTTGATTTAGCGTTTGGATTGTGTTTGCGCACACGAACCAGAGAATGAAACCGAAAATAACTATTTACAGTCTGGAAATTTATTCATCAGCTTTCTCTGTTCAATGTGATTAAGAGTGAAATGAATGGGAAAAAATATTAAAATAATCTCCCAAGTGATTACTGATAGGCAAAAGGAAAATGTGAGCTCAAAAACAGTAAAACAAAAAAAAATACTTCTGGAGGTGAATCTTAAATAACTTCCAGCAGAAGCTGGCAGTACTTGTTTATGTGACTTTAGTCTATAAATGAAATAGAAATAGTTATTTTATTTCTACATAAAAAAGTCTTTCTCCCTTCCTGATGCTTTTGTCTAAAATTGCATTTAAAGTTATCTTTGAAGGTCAGAAAATGCTGGGGAGTTAGCCTGCTCCTTGTGGAAGTGAAACCCTCTTCCTTCAAGCAGTTCTTTCTTTTCCACAGGTGCAGAAAGCTAAATACTGTTGCTAAACTGTCACTCACCAAAGCATGAACTGGGTTTTGGGGTTAGCCAGCAGAAGTCACTGCTGAGCTGGTTGCAGGCTTGCTGAGGATTCTTGATGAAGTTCTCATGCTCAGTTATGTAGTTCCCCTATGTAACTGTTTCAAGTTGTGAATAAGCTTTATATGTCCCAGAGAGATTTGTTACTAACCAATTAGCACTAATAATATTACTTTCTCTTTCTTGTTGATGTCAGAGCTGGCTTTTGTACTTGAAAATTGTGGGAAGAGGACGGGCATCTTAATTACTGAGGGCTAGATCATGCTGCCTTTTAGGAAACTCTGTGGGAGGAATAGAAAAGAAAGCAAGATTCCTCCATCAAAAAAGAAGTCGTAGAAGGCCAACTTCTCCTTCCTCCTACACAGCAGGTACAGGGAACACTGTCTCTAACACTTGTAAACAATCTGCAAGAGACACTGGCCTCAGCAGCAGTTGGGCTTCATGCTCTTCAGGTTGGCAAAACACTGCTTAAAGAAAAGGACACAAAAACTTGGTATAAATTAAAACCAGAAGACTGCTTTTATCTCTTTTATTGACTCCCCATAGCACCTGGGAAATGAACATCTATCTCTGGGCTTCCTCACTTCCAGGATTCACAGAAACCATTTGAGAATCTTCTGAAAATATTTGCCCTGACTGCACATACATAATTATTTTAATCTAGATATACATATTTGTATTTAAACTTACTGCTATCTAAACTGGCTTTAACAGGCAAGTAATTTTAAATCATGTTTTGTGTGTTGTACTAGGTCAGAATATAATGACAAAAACCATCATGTTTAATTCTGTTTCTCCTTTAAGATATTTTGCGCAAATGCAATAGAACATGGGCAGAGTGGATTGCTAAGAGCAGAAGTAAAGCTTGTGGAGAACGAACTAAATCAATCTGAGAAACTGCAAATATAGATACTTAGTCCTGGAGAAAATTAAATTAAACAATCGTTACCGGGATTTGATTAAATATTAGGTGATTTTTGTTGTGATTCATATTTATATTCTATTCTTCTTTGCCATAATTTCTTACTATGTAGAATAGTTCATAAATGTTGTTTAATAGGAATGTATTTAATTAATCTCAAAAGAGAGATGAATTCTTGATTTAGCATAGCATTGGCAATTTCCTGATAAAAACAAAAGTCATATCCTTAAATTTAATGAGTGGATCCAGGTGTGCAAAGGCAGTGTCCCAGAGAGAGCTGTGCGGTGAGCACATCAGCACTGATGGAAGCAAGTCACAGGAGGCTGCTATGGATGTGCACACTGTGAGTGATAAGAAAACTCTGCCTGCACTCCTTCCTCCCCCAATTTGCTCCTAGTGGTTCATCCTTCGTGAATCCATGTTTTGATAAGAAGGTGAGCAGAGAAGAGAGGCTGATCAGTTTTTCATCAGTTGGAGCACCGAGATCGTTTGACAAACACAGAAACAAAAGCCAACAGCCCGGTGGGCGGAGGCAGGCTGTGTTTGCATCTGGGCTTTTGGAAAGAACGGAGTCTGTGAGAGATATGGAAGAAAGACAGTGAAGAGGATCTTGCTGGTTTTGTATCACCATATCCTTAAATAGGGAGGGGAAACTTGAATGTTTATAATTTCCCTGTTTGTAGCCAGAGCCAAGGGAAACGATAGCCTTGCACACCCAGCCTTGCGTGTATTGTCTGCTCTTGGACCTTAGCAGGGTGCAGTATGTATGTAGGTGGAGGGGTTTGAATCCTGAATACATTTTGAAACTCAGATATTCGCATTCTCATGTCAAGGATACATCTTTCATCAAGCCTGGGAGGTCAAAATCAATTATTTACTGTAAGTTCCTTGTTTGATCTTGGTTTTTTGACATCCAATCTGACAATCCAAGGACAGCAAAATTAAGTAGGGTATCTCTTTCAGGCAGCAAATTTTTTGTTCCCTAATTCTCTGGTGCAGGTGGGATGACACAGGAATGGCATGTGGCTGTGGCCGAAGCAAAGCGTGCTGTCACTCATCCTAAATGACCCCTGAGCCTTTCCAACCACCTGCTGCTCTGACTTGTCAGGAAAAGAAGAAGCACAGTTATGACCTGGTTGCTGGATTTTCTTACTTCATGGCCCCTAGGCTTGCATGAGTGGCAAGAGGAAGCCTGTTTATCACAGTTCATTTGGATCCCATCAGTCATTCCTCCACTCTGGTTCCCCTGTAAACTCCATGCTTCAAAGAGAAACAGAAAATAAAGCAGCTAGGCCAGTTTTGTCTCTCTTCTCTCCATGCCCCAGCCAGCATTCAGCAGAGAAGTTGCTATACAGCTGCAGCAGGGAAGGAACACTGGCTCACCCAGCCTTGGATGTATCATGCAGCTACTTCTGTACTTGGTGGAGAAGAGGCAGAAGAGGTATTGTGTGATGGGTTGCCAGCTACAGAAATAACAACTGATCCCATCAAAAGCCTCTGTATTTTCAACTCGTCATCAAATACACATTTTTCTTAAGTCAAATTGGCACCATAAGAATTACAGGCCATCAACAGGTGAAGGCACAGCACCTCTGACATGCTGGTGTGTAAACATGTTTGCTTTCTGGCCTTGGCTTTGAAAGTTTAGAATCAAAGAATGGAGGGTCACAGGGACATGGAGGAAGGAGATTCGTTGAACAAGCTGTGAGTAAAAGATGATATTCACTCCAGTTCTGTGAATCCACCTCACACTTGCAACCTCTCCCTGCCCTTCAGTCTCTCCTTTTTTCTGCTGTCTTTGGATTTCTCACTCCCCACATCTGTATCCCTCTGTGTCAGGGAGGAGACTGCAGTGTCCTACTGCGTCTGTCCAGATGTTTCCAGGAACAGAAAAGACCCATGTTCATACTGTGACAATGGCCACTGGCAAATGTTACATTCCTGACTCTTGTTCTCCCATTGTGCATCTTGGTCAGTCCCCTGCCCACCACCAGGAACCTGCCAGTTTGGATAAACATCTCCTGTTTTGGTCTGTTTTAAGCAGTCCTTTTTGGCATTGCTAATATAAAGAGACCGGAGCATTGCAAAGAGTGGTGCATTATGAAAGATGGAGGTGCTGTGTATATCTGTACATAATTTTAGCTAATATCTAAATTAGCAAAATATTTAAAGCATCTGAATTTTGCTTTAACTTTTAATTCCTTTAGTCCTTTACCACATAACTGGAACTCTACTAATACTGCATCAGTATACTGTAAAGTGGAAAACCCAACTCCATTTTAATAGAATCCATACTGAAAATAAGAAAATAAGATTAAAATGAAGTTTTTGACTTCTGGGATTTATCAGTCTCTAGGAAAAAAGTTTACATTTTCAGCTGAAGAGAAGAGGAACTGGGAAGCCAAAGAACATAGATGAAGAAAGATGAAAGCAGTTGAGAAAGAAGAGGAGGAGGTGAATGAGGCAAAAAAGGGTGGAGGAGGTATGAAAGGGCCAGGTGGCTTACTAGGAAAGCAAAAAAAGGATCAAAGGTTAGGAAGCCAAGGAACGGAAGAAAGATAATTTTCAGCAGACTAGAATAGAAGACTCTTGATGGTTCACAGTTGGAAAGGGAAACTGAAAGGTACTAAAACAAAAAATTATAGTAAGATAGAACTTGTGGGGGAAACAGCAGAGAAGAGCAAATAAAAGTGGCTGCTAAATGGAGAAGCATTCTCTCATTTGTATCAAGGGATGGTGGCATAAGAACAGTAACAGATTCAGCTTCAGCTGTTCAGGGAGAGGTGCTGGAAATCCTTTTGCAACGGTGCAAAGAGAAATGTATTTTCCATATTATGTTCAGCTGAGGCACTTCAGCAAGCTGGTGGAAGCAATTAGCACAGCTGATCAGTGCAGCATTCTTTGGATACTGGTCTGCTAGACCTCGTTTTGGCTAACACACGATACTTACAAACATTTCTTTCAAAGCATTAAGTTACAAATCAAGAAATTAATGAGAAACTCATGATAAATATGATCCTGCTTTTAAGGACAAGTCTGGTGGCAGAGGCTGAATAATGATCTTCATGTGGGAATGGATTGACCTTCAGGAAGGTTATCAGGTGGGAATGGGAGAAAATAAAAGTGACTTTTCTCGTTTTCTGGCTCTAGTTTTTTCTGTGTCAGCTTTTGTTGCAGTCTGTGTAGGTGGAGGAGAGATTGGAGCTCTTCATAATGGGAGCCTGCAGAGGAATCCATAATTTCCTTAGATTCTCTATGGATTTATGCTGAAAATGATGCAGCAAAACCACTTTCTATGCATATGTTTTCTTTTGCTTACAACTTTTTTTCCCTACTGTATTTTTCAGAGTTATTTCTCCATTCTCTACTACGTGACAATCTTTTGTGAGGGTTTAATACCCATATTGTGTTAACAAATGATCAAGATTTTTAGCACCTCGTCTAGATTTGGCTTGAGCCTAAAACACAGTAAAGCAACATAGGGTTGTCCTCCCTCAAATATGTATGATGGAAAAAATAGACAGAAAAGTCAGGCATAGACACTGTGTTTTCCCTGGAGATGCAGAAAAGAAAGAGGGTGTCAACAGAGAAAATATCTTGTTTAAAATAAGCGCTGTTCACTAAATCATAATTACTGGTGAGATTCCAGCCTGTTTTCAATGAACTGAATAACAATGTTAATATTTTCAGTTGTAATGACATTAAATGGCAGAAGACCTCCAGTTCGCCCTTTTTCCTCACAATCTTTTGTCCACTAACAAGGGAACAGTCTTCTTATCTATGGAAGACTTATACATGCATGTGTGTAGCATAAAGGAAGTTGAAGGGAACAATATCACAAACCTCAAAAACTGAATTGGTCTCACAAAAGGGATAAGCAGACAAAAAAAAAAAAAAGGCCATTGCTTTGCAAAGAACCTGTTAACTTTCCCCTTTTGATCCCTTTTTGTGCTCACCTCCAGTTGTCATGGACCTGTCTCAAATCATGAGGTCATCTGTGCAGATGCATTAATGAACAAGAGTTCTGAAATGGGTCCTGCTTAAACAGCATTAGGGGTAAAAAAAGGTGCATGGAAACTTGTCACATTTTGTAGTGAGCTATTGCTGCTGTAGCAAGTTTTTCTAGCATGTTCATGTGGGTGTGTGGCAGCTGAGGCTGAGCATGAAAAAGCCAAGGCTTCTCGTCACCTGCCCAGGAGGGAGCAGTAGCTGGTGAGTTTTAGCAAGGGCCCAAATGGAAGCGCTCTGTTGGAGTAATCTGGGATTTGATCCTACTGCACACAGACATCAATGACCCCTTTGGTGCTGGCATCTTCTTGCAATCAGGGCTTAAGCCTGGGGCCTTATCCACAGGTTTTCTATACTGTACATGACAGTCTGCAAATAGGATATGGTGTTTTCAACTCACTGCTTTACAGTGTATTTTTCTGAAGCTTAGGTGTCTCTACTGCCCCACATTTTGCCCAGTTTGATTCTTTCTTGCCCAGTTTCAAAACTCTACAGTTCTGCAGCCAAGAGAGAATTTTCTTGCCTTCCATGCTGAGGGAGGACAGACATTCTGGTACAGTGGAGAGGACAACTGGGGTTAAAGTGCCACTTTGTCTATTTCTCAAATTAGCCACAGGGCTCATTTCCGTAAATGTCATTGTAAATGAACAAATTAGACTGACGTTGTTCCTACCATGTTATTTTAATGTAATTAAGGTTCAGAAAGATTCTGAAGCTTTTCTTTGATAAATAAGAAGAAATGCAATATGATTGCAAACTTTTCAGTGAAAATAAAATAAAGCCTTGCCTTTTATGACCTTGAAGAATATTGTAATGAAAGTACTGATTTGGGCATCTATCATAAATCCTTTAAGTTCAGAAAGCCTGTCTCCTTCCTTTGCCTAAATAAGATGAAATCAAGTAAGGTTCTTTTTAAGGTTGTATATTATACCTAAATTACAGTTCCCTGGAAGAAAGATCAGGGCTTGGAATGAGGCACGGGGGAAAAGATAGACCGAGGTGGTGCCTGAGGTGCCCCACGTTGCTGCAGGGCCAGTGGGAGATGGAGGCAGTGCTGAGAGAAGAGCTCTGGGTTGCCCTGGTACAGAGCTGTGTAGCAGCAGAGAGAAAAACCACCTCAGTGGCTTTCAGCTGCTAACAAGGGAAGAGGAGAGAGTCTAATACTGACTTAATTAACAGACAGGTCTTGCTGTATAGCAGTTGTTGGCTAATCAGGAAGGCTGCTAATTCACAGCTTTACTATAGAGAAAGAGCTGATGTATTTAAACACAGAGTGAAACTAGAGAATCGTGTAATCATGTTGTTACAAAGCAGCACTTCTTTTGTCAGCCTTGTGTTATTTGTCACTTTTCTGTTTTGGATCATTTGAAAATGGGAGCCTGATTTCTCTTCTGGCCCTGGAAAGGCAATCAAACATTCCTGCCCAAAGACTCTTCACGGGAGTCCGTCCCTATGGGTCTGAGATGGGCTCCTCCCATCGCCTACTGACACTGGCAAAAGGAGCAGTGTCTTCTACTTCTCCTGTGAAGCAGCTGTTGCTGTACAAATAACAACATAATGACCATGGGAGGAAATGACTTGGCAGTGAAAGTTGGAAGGAAACTACTGTTGATTAGTTTAGCAGCCAGAGCCTGCTTTTTTCACCTTTTGCTTTGATAAAAGTGGTTGGATTTCTTACACCAAATAGAAGCGTTATAAAGACAAGTTGTCAGTAGCATAACTTTGCCCACACCATTCAGGCACCATTTATTATGAATATGGGGGAAAGCTATGAAAACATAGAGAATCTGCATATCCCCAAGTTATGTACTGTGAGTTGAGTCTTCATCAAGCCTTTAAAGGAGCATCTCCTAAGGGAAAAGCAAGGGAAGCAAGCATATGATGCCAGTGAGGGATAAGTTCTTTATTGATTGAATTGGATTAGTTAATTTAGTTTTACCCAGAGTCCATGAAAAGTTAGTAAAAAGGTAAGCTTTGGATCATGTTAAGTGAAGGGTAACAAAATCATGAAAAGACACAGCCTTGATACAGCATTGTACTTATTAATTAAACCAGTCATAATGACCAAAAGAGTCCTGATTTTTACTCATACATCTGACATGGAGATTTCTTTTCTTGTCACCAGAGGTTTCTTTGTGCCTGGAAATGCTTTAAGATTAATGCTGGAGAACTATTTCTGGGTGATGAAAAGATGTTGGTGCCTCCCCAACCCACTGCAAAACTAACAACAAATGTAGGAATCAATCTTACCATAGCATTGCAATGTTGCAGCTGGGATGATCCAACCTCAAAGTATAAGTAAGGCAAATAATAGATCAAAACATTCTACATTTTAGATGAAATGGCATTACTGGTAAAAACCAGATGTATTTTGGAGAACGTGTACCTCTTTTTGGGGAAAAGTATTTCAAAGGCCTGGAGGAAGAATTCTGCACCCAAAACCCTATCTGGTGTTTCCCAGTTATACCTGCTGAACTAATAAAAGATATTCCTTGCCTTTGCAGACCATATCTCTTTTTGTGATGGCAGCGTGATTTAAGATCCGGGATCTTTGAAATTTATCCTTTTTAGTTCCGCTCATCTTCTGTGATGTGGAGCAGCTGGAGTAGCCTGTTGCTGCCCACCTCTAATCTACCATGGGAGAAATGTCAGGTGAGTTAGCAAATTATGATTGGAGAGAGAAGTTTTAGTAAAATCTCACTGTTTTCTTTGTGCCCCAACATAGAGCAAGGACTGGAACAGCTGCAAGGTTTTGGTAAAAGCTTGAAATGGGAGGTGCATTAAGGTAGTGAAAAGCCACTGTGGCATTATATCTCACTTTTATTTTTTCTTGTCTTTAGATAAGGAATAATCAAAGTGGAAAGGAGGTGCATGTAAAGAAGGAATTTCCTTCTTGTATTTTAATGTGTGTTTTCTCTTTACTTGAAATAAATGGCTTTTGTTAATTCAGTTGGTGGTTAAACATCTAGAACTTTCAAGTTTAATTTAAGACAATAATCCTTGTGTCTGAAAACAAACACACCTGAGTATCAAATCTTTCTGGCCTGGTCATGAAAACAGTTTAGAACTAAAAGTTTTGTAAGTAGTTCCAGACTTGGCCAAGTCTTTCACACCAAAACCCCCTTTATTCTCTGTGGATGGTTTTCACTTTAGCGTATTCTGAAGTGCACAAATTTTATTTTGTGAGTTATTTCTTTCCTCCTCTAAAACGAAAAACCTTGGTGGAAGAAAAAAAATTGCAATTGTATGTGCTTATTAATCCCTGTGATTCCAATTATACACAGGCCAGTATAATTGTAGTTTGAACTCAAGGCTAGCTATACAAGTCTCATTGAATTTTAAAATATGTTTCTGACAAATGGTTTTAATTAGATTCAAGTGATGGTGCTGCTATTTTGCGTATGTAGTCTTCACAAGGTATTTGTCCACGAAGATTCAAAAGAAAAAAAGTCTTTTTGAACTTTAAAATAAGTTTTTATCACTGGAAAAAGCTGTCTTAAGAGTGGTCAGTAACGTGATAATGTCAAATTCAGAAATGCTTAGAAGTGATATTGAACTCGTGATGTCTTTTATTAGCTCTGAAATTAAGGCTAATGATTCACATTCATATATTTTAAGCTAATGCAGATTTATGGGGCTCCAAGCACTAAGAGCTATATGCTTCCTCAAGCAGGGAGCCCAGAGTGAACAAGACACTTGGAGGACACTCTCCAAAGTGCCTGACACTGCTTCCTGGCACAAAAGAAAAAATCTCTTATGTTTAAATACAGCCACGATTTCAGATCCTTGTGGGCTGCAGAGCACAAAGAACTCATCCATCGCTCAGTGAAATCAGAGATGATTTTACTATTGATTTTAATCAGTGATAAATCAAGACAAGGTTCTTTGTCCAAATGTTAAAACTAATCAGTTGAGGAGTCTTATCCTACATCATTCAGATCAGCAGAAAATGAAAGTTCTCTTATTCCTTCCTGTAAAATATTTTAGAGAAAGGACAGAAGGGAAATATTTAGACGGGAAGTTTGGAGGCGTATGAATCTTTTCTGTCCTGTGGTCTTAGAAATCTTTATCAAAGATGCTGCTGCCTGTGCAAATGCCAACCAGGTCCAGGGGTGATGTTCTGGTATTTGCCCGCCGTCAGCCCCTCCTTGGCTGGACTCCCTTTGCTGCTGATTGCTTTGAGCCGTAGCAGAGACTGAGAAAGAGAGAAGGCAATTTCATATTGCCTCCCAGCAGGAATCTTGCACTAAAAATCTAGTGGCTATACTCTCATTCTCCATTACTGTAATATTGCAGAAAAGATAGAAGCAACTCTTTTCTTAAATTACAAATCTCTGGTTGCAAAGGAATAAAGCCCCTGAAAGAGCAATTTGGTGCTTGGGCAGCTCCTCTCTGTCCTCTACTCAATAGCAATCTATTTTTAGATGGTTTGGATAAAATTATGTTCGGCCTCTTTGGCCTTTGACAGAGAATCAGAGTTTGTTTGAAGACTTTTTGGGTGAGCCCAGCACCTCGGCACTGAGCCCGTTCGGATGCTGAGCTGAGAAATGAGGCAGTTCTGGTAACGGAAGGCTCTGCTGATTCAGTAATCTGCTTTCCCATGCATGTACAATTCAGCCCTGTAAATCTCCTCATGAATCACCTTCTTGTTTATTTTCCACTCTCCCTGATTAATTTGCTGATTTCCTCAGTGCTGATGTTCATAATGGGAGGCTGTTCAGAGGGTCAAAATGCCTCTCACTGGGCACTTACTATTTCTTTTTTTTCTTTTACCACTAGGAAGCAAGAGTGTGATCAGTGCCAGAAAGGTTTCCTCATGTGTTTTTAAGTTAAAACCTACAGATACTTTGTTGGTTTTTTTATATAATGAAAAGAGAAACAAAAGCATCATGATTCTTTGGATATTCTTTCCACTGCATTGCGAGGAAACATAATCATTTGCTTAAGTCATTCTGAAAACATGTCTTTTGTTGCTATTTTTTTGATTAGTTGAAGTATTTTTAATGACTTGGATTGTATTGTATCACCTGTAGTAAGAAATCATGAATATTTACAGTAGAGGGAGCAATAGCCCCATTACTGCACTATTTCTCTTTGGCTGTAGGTTGTGTTATAGCTTTATATAGCAGACATATAGAAAAACAACAATTACTGAGATGTAATGATGTGTTCTTTTTTGTAGTAAAGTTTCCCTCGTGATTCATATTAACTATTGAAATAATAGCTTTCTTTTAAAAACCAGAAAATTATGCTTATGGAGTTGTCTTACAATAAGCTGGATGAGCGGAACAGCAATACTATTTCAACCTGAAAGAGCTTTCCTTTTTCAATTGCTACCTTAAAATTACGCTCTTATCAGAGAATTTTAAATTATAATCAGCTTATTTAGCACTTTTTTTTTTTTTTTTGAGACTTGCTGAATGGTTTAAAACCTTTGTGAGTGTTTAGTGCTACCTGTGGTTAACGCGACCCTTCTGGTGTTGCTATGGAAATTGTGAGGTTACAGTATGCACATGCTGGATCCTCTCCATGCTCAAATGGGAGTGGAATAGGTGATGGTGGTTCAGTGTCTCTTTGTTCAACCACACTTCCCTGAAGCAGGAGGCAGTCAGAAAAATTAGAAAATTATTTGGGTAAAGTCATCTTAATACAGGATGTATCTTACGACCTCTATTCAATTCAATGAGACTTACAGGCTATATCTAGTATCAACCTTCCCAGACTGGACTTTTAACTGCAGGTCAAATAAAAATCAATGCCATTACTGGGCAGCCCGTTTTCACTAATCCTTTGGGTGGTCACTTGAGAAAGATTTCTGTATTGTACAATGTATTTCCTTCAATTAAAGAGGCTCTTGAAAAGGAGGAGGAGGATATGCTTGGCACTGATGTGTCAACTGAAGCTTTTCTGTGAGGCCATGGTGGCTGCACATAAGGGTAGGGTTTGAGTTGGTGCCTCTCCAGATGCACAGGTCTGAATCATGTAGCCAAGAAATGAAATGTGCCTGAATGCTGGTCTGGATTGCATTTTCTGCCCCATCTTCATTTCAGCACAATTACAGGAAGGATATTTCTTCTGTATGGTTGGGATTTTTAAATAGATTGGCTCCTGCACCATGTGGTGTCTTATGAAGGGCGGAGATGTGACACATCATGGGAAGTGGTTCAGGCTGGAGGACTAATCTTAGGAGAGAAGGGAAGGGTGAGGAACTTGAGCTGAAAGAAAAAGAAAGAAGGAAAATTTGATTTTTCCACCATAAAATGGAAAAAAAAAAAAAGAAAGACAGCAAATCAGGAATATTCCTATAGGGAAGTTTTGAAATTTGGAAGACTGTTTTTCTTAAAATGTAATACTTTAGTTGAAACTTCACAATGAGTTCTGCTGTTCAGGCTACAAACTCTTCCAAACAAGGGACTGTCTGCAAATACAGTCTAGATAGTATGTGGCAAGATAAGATCTGGTCTTAGCATGTTCTCTAGACATTACAGTAAAAACGGGACATTTTAGGAAAAAAAAAAGTAGGAATAGAGCTTTTCTCTGGTGGTCACTGACAATGAGGAAATATCAATCTCAAGAGTCTTGTCTTTATGAAACCACTCTTCTTACCAGAAATGCACTTTACAGTCTCTTTGGAAGGTGATCAGAGGAAGGGAGGGAAAAGAAGGCTCATGGCTCAGATGATCCTCTTGTCATTCAAGATGAACTGTCAAAACATTGTCATTTATTGTCACTGACTCATTTAAAAAGCTGAATCACTAATGCATAAATGGCTCTTGTTCATAACATGATTTAAATGGAATGCCTCTGATTTAGTTCAGTTTAATTTGGACATCATGCCATCTTTGCAGAATCGTGTTAGTGTCACTTCCATTTTCTTGTTAAAGGTTGCTCATCAACAATTCCCACCATCACCCTTTCATTTCACTTTGGCAGCCCAGTGTTGCCTCCATGTGTGCACACTGAGAGTTTCTGATATAGACTCACAGAGTGGTTTGCATATCATGACAGAACCATGGAAACATTGTTTTGTCTCCATAACGGTGTTATAATTACATCATAATGTCTTGAAGCCATTAGTATTGCAATAGTATGTTACAAAGTGTATGCGATATGCGCATGGCAGTCTGTGCTGTAGTCTTTGTTTGGTTTGTACTGAAGTATGTTTTGCTGGCCTCCCAAGAGTGGTAGTTTGTTATAAATGTTTACACAATAATTAGCATTTGGGTACATTTCAGTAAAAAAACCACCGAACTTCCTACCTTGTCATAAGTAATTGCCTTTTTTTGTGTTAACTCAGAAAGAATTGATGTATTAAAGCTATTTTTAACCACAATGTTGACAATTTATGAACCAGTTAATTCTCCACTTTTCTGTAGCACTCCTTGAGCATGTCAGAACACTATAAACTTGAACGAGGGTTCCATGCCACTCTTGTGAGGCAAATAGTATCACTATACCCATTTACAGAAGTATAAAGGAGAGGCACAGAAATGTGAATTTGTTGAAATTGTTTTGCAGATCCATAGCAGAATTGTTACAATATCCAGAGATTCCTGTGTGGGTATGAGAACGTGTGTGCATGCACACACACACACTCACTCGTGTGTGCAAATCACCCAGAGCCATCAAGTCTTTTCACTTACTGCTGACAACTCTGTCGCACAGTTATTGAGTTTTACTGATCAACCTCCAACTCCATTTTTTATTCAGATACTTTGCCTTTCATTAAGATTATAGAGCAAAAGATGGGAAAATGAAATTTCTAAAAACATGGGTAGAAAATTGCCAATTGCAAGGAAATGGAAAGCACTGCCCTAAAGAATCAGAAAATACAAATAAGGGTCAAACACTGCAGTTGTTCTCTGTTTGAAATCTTGAACAAAGGCTGAGGACAATTTTGCTTCATCTGAGAGTATTCCCAAAATGAATAAGGAATTGACAGCCCTGCAACTCAAACTGTCTTTCCTCTGACTTCTATGACAATTGTACTGGACTCTAAAGTTAGAGTGGGTGTCTTTGCTTGTGGGGTGAACTAAAAGCAACATCTGTTGGGTAGGCTCAGAAGGAGGTCTCTGTGACCTTTTCATGGATTGGTTTCTTGGAGACTGACAAAGTTTTTTTGCAGAGGGAGATTCCTGTTAGGTTGAAAGTTCAGAGCAGATTCTGAGTCAGTAGCTCCTCTGCCTGATGTTAGTGTCTAAAAATGTCCACCTACACTGTTATGGACAAAACCATAGCACAGCAGGGAGGCAGCTCTGTGACTTGGCAAAGTGTGGCAGATGTAGTCATTTCTTTAGGGATTTTTGAAATAATTTTCGTGGTCTTTGGCACTAAATATCCACAGAACTGTAGTGGAAATGGAGTGCCTAAGTCTACCAGGCTCTTGGCATAATCCCAGCATAGTGATGCTTTCCTTCTCTCCTCCTTTTCATTTCACTAATCTCCCTCTCTCCACTTGGGTTTGCAGGAGATGGAAGAGTTCCTTGAAGGAAGGCGAATGTGTCAGCAAGCAGTAGCAGGTTTGCGATGCCCTTCCGAGGCGTAAGGAAAACTAAAGCAAATGCAGCCACTGCTGGTGCAGTGGGGATGTTCAGCTCCCTTGCACTGGAGGGGTTGAAAGCTTTAGGCTCTCTTTTAAGTGTCTGCTTTTGTTAGCATCCCATAAACCACAGAAAGGGTTATTGGGCCTGGAACAACAAAGTATTGTGTCCCTGGTGAGCATGGGAGGCCCATCTAGCTTTTGTTTTCTTTAGGGACGTATGTTGTAGTATTTTTCTTTGTCTAATGCTTTCATGGCTGCGTTTCTTGTACCACTGAATGTATCACAGCAAAATCCAATTCAATCTTAAGAATAATCACTTTGTAGTTTGGAGAATATACCTTTCAAAACACACCATAATGATCTAGAAGATTAATTGCATAATGAGGTGGTGAAACCAAGCAAGAAAGTATGTAGGACTGGGAGAATGTCCCGAAGGATTTAATAAATTGGATGATTGGGCAATATGATGGCAAATGAAATTCACAGAAGATAAACACATGATAATGCATTGGGGGAAATAATTTAAGCTGCTTCTGTGCACTGATGTATTCTGAATTAGCTGCAACTTCTCAAGTGTAAGAACTTGGTGTTATCAAGGGTAGTGCAAGGTCTAAGAACTGATGCAGAAGGAAGTAGTGAGGGACATCCTGGGCCACATTAATACAAGATGGAAGAATAATTTTCTGAACAATGCACTTTACTGAAAGCGTGTAGAATGCAAACATGTTGATTTTTAATTCAAGTAAGAAATTGCTCCCGACTAAACTTCCTAGGATTTGTTCTGGTTACACAATCTAGATGTATGATGAATTGTGCTGTTAGTAGTATTTGAACCTGAGATTTTCAGCAATATAAACTTCTTATACTGATCAACCTGAAAGGCATTTGGATGAAACAGTCTTTTTGATGTTAGAGGGACTTTGGCTTTTAATTTCACCAGACCAGGGACTTTCCTCCAGTCCCACAGTTAAAGTCAATAGTAGGCATAGGACACTCATGTACACTACTGACTAAAACTAAATGCTGCTGTTGGGCCAGTGTTGGAGATACAAGGCATAGAGAATCTATTCAGTCTAACGAGTTAGACAAGATGATAGTCATTGGTAAATAAAGAAAACTATTTAGTAGAGGACATTAATCTTCATTGCCAAAACTAGTTTTGTTTTCCCATATTTTAGAAAAATACATGTATTAAAAAAAGAAGTGTGTATGAAACTTTCCATTGACTATGGGAGAAACAGCGCAAGTATGCATGTGTACCCACACATATATGAAAGGAACAGGAGGGATGGCCTTTGCAAGAGATTAAAATGGAAGTATTGAAATGCCATTACATATAAACAAATAAGATTTCATGGATTCCAAATGATATTTGACTGTGTGAATGATAATAATGACTGTAGTGTTTACTTCTGTTGCCTAGGAAGCTGCATATGTTTGCAATATTGACATTTGAATCTTAAATTCGTGTTGTGCTGTTCAATTTTATGACTGATGAAGAGATGTATCTTTGAGATAAAAGCTTCTCCTGGCAGAGCTTACAATCGGTTATTCTTTAGTGCTTGCAGAACATCAGACTTGGAGCAGGGGTGGCTGGGTTTTGGGTGTCGCTTCTGTGAGCAAATGGGGACCAATGTGGCTGTTGCTCAGACTGTGCCAGCTGTGACGAGTAGACAGAAGCTGCAAGGGGAATGTGTCTTGGGCACCAAAGTGTTCTGCTATAGCACTCTACCATCCACCATAAATGGGAATGTGGAAACTGCCTCTATGCATAAGATCCACTAAGGCTTCTTGTAGGAGTAAAATTCACTCTGAAGTTGTGTGTTGTTCAGCTGCAGATCTAAGAGTATTTCACTGAACTGCAATGAATTTAGCCTTTCCCTGAAGGCAGGAATACACTACAGCCCTGCTGCAGATAGGTTAATTATTATTTAGAGAGTTAATTGTTCTCTGGAACGTCACAGTTCACAGCATAAAGAAACCTTGTATTTGAATCTAAGAATCCTTACTCCTAATATTTGTTTCTAATATATATTTGTTGTTGGATCTTGGTAGCCGGATGGCCTGTGGCCTATAGCTCAGACTTCTGGCAGCTCTGGAGCATGAGCTGTCTAGTGCTGGCTATGCAATAAGGCATGCTAGCATAGCATAGCATGGAATTGGTCTCTTCCAGATGTTCACCAGAGCACAGGGAAGAGCTGACATGACACAATCAAGGAAAGGAAGATGGTTGGTTCTTGTGTACAATTTCTACATTCATTATATTAGTCAGTGATACAGAGCGCTTCTTTTTAGCATATATCAGTGTTCCTAAACAGATCCAGATGACCACAGAGGGTTTACCCTTTGAAGGAAGGCAGTACTTCAGCTCCAGCAGCTGTGAGGCATTATGTTTTCAAAGATATTCAGAATCATGTGTGGTCCTAAAGAATTTATAGCACAGCTTCCCTGGAGGTCAATTTTGATACCAGCCTCTATCAGATTGACAGATGGGGCTGTAGAAATACCTGCCTTGAAGGCAGCTCTTCTGCAGAAAGTATGTCAGTCTTACCTGCTGTTATATAAATGACCTCCCTCTCAGAGCAAGTGTCACAGTGGTTTGGAACATATTGTTTTGAAAATACTATCTGCAGATACTGTCTTGCCCCTTCTGCAGAACAGTATCATCTGTGACTTCCCATCTGGTTCCCAGTTTTGTCTCCTTCTAAGCTGTCAGCACGCCAGATCCACACACTTCTGTATGAATCTTGGCCCCATCAGCACTGGAACTAAAAATATAGATATCAAAGTGGCAGTATGTATTGAAAACTCAAATTACACAGAGGTTCTTTCTTGAATGTTCTGCCACTGAAGCGTCTCTTCTAGGGTGGAAAACATTAATAGTTGCAATTGTTGGAATGGGCACAAACCTCATCAGGAATCTTCAGTACACCAAAAGTACATTATCACCCCTGACTGTCTGGGTCTCCTTGTGAGCCATAGGAATCCATCCCTGACTTTTACTGCATGGAAAATGTAAGATACTCTGAGAAAGATGTGGTGGCAGTAGAGACCTACTTTAAAAGTTCAGAGCTAAACTGGGCTTTGAACTGAGATCTGAAGTACCACTGCAGGTAGATAAGTGCCAAGTGTGGAGTCACTGTGGAGAGGGGTGGAAGGCTGGTCCTCAGCCCAGGGTTCTGGGAAGCACGAGGGTGTGGCTGCTTGGGCACATCTTCCTCCTTGTCTAGTTACAAGTCTTTGGTTGCAGTCACGTGTGCTTCTCCTTTATTCCCAGTATCCCAACACCTCCCTTCCATCACACTTGCCTGTAGCAAGCAATACTGGGAGGAAGCTGGAGCTACTCTCCATCCTTGTGAACCTCTGTTTATAGGCAGCAGGGAAAGGAGACCTGATATTAGTGGAATAGAAAAAGCCAAAAAGACAATAAATGAAGGACAACATCTGGAACCTTTCCAGCCATAGCTGTAAACCAGGCTGAGAATATACCTGGAGAAAGTGACAGAAGAGGAAGTGAGCTCAGCAAGGCTCTTAAAGCCCTCTGGAGAGAAGTGGTTACTTGAAAGCAGGGAGACACTGAGTAACGGAGCCCTGCTCCCTGTGTCAGGAGGAGTGATGACTGCCCCTGATGTGTAGCTGCAAGAACTGCTGTGTGTGCCTGTAGGAGTGTGGAGGAAACTCAAAGTCACTGAATGACTCCAGTGTATCAGATTTGGTCTGAGTAATTTACTGATTGCTGCCTTCGAAAACACTACTTTTTATTTAAAAAATCAATACCCCCTGTCAAAAAAAAAACCCCAAAAAACAAACCAACAAAGCAACAACCCAGAATCTAAACTGCCTCAAAAAATACCACTGAGGGGTGTTTTCTGATAGTTCCTTGGGTAAGGTTCTGTAGATGAGACTTATCCAAATCTGTTAGATGAGCAATACTGGGATATTTGCTTAAAAGAAAAATAAAATTTATTTGATTAAATTTATTCATTTGGGTAATTAATGGAAAAAACATTCCCCTTAGTGAGTGGAGTCTGGTGTGAACATCACAATGTACATTTTCAGTGTTACAGCTATTGCAAAGCACTAAGCTGGATACACAGCTGCCAGTTACAGGGGCTGCTGGCAGGATTTTCAAGGACTGTACTTTGTAGTAAGGAGTTCTAGGGGATTTTGAAAGGTTGTCACCTGATTCAGTAAGAATGCATGACTCATTTGATGTATTAGCTGATTAATTTTATGTTTACTAGGACTTCTGAGGAGAATCCAAAGATTAACCTTATGGCACATTTACAGATCCAAAACTTTAGTTTTCCAACTTTTTGTAAAACAAAATATAAATAAACTGGGCTCATCTTATTTTTGGTTTTGCATACACCACTACTAGTTTTATCACAGGAAGAAACTTCTTTCTCACACTAATTTATACTGGTGAAATGGAAAACAGGTTAGTATTTATGTCCAACCATGTGTGAAATTAGTATCCTACAAGTGCATTGGAATGAATGCTTGTGGTAATAAAGTAGTAGTCACTGTTTAATTTTAATGCATGCTTCACTTTAAAATTGGTTTTCTGAATAGCTACTATGTACATTTACATTCTTCCCAAAACACTTCAATATTTAATACTTCCTTTTTCTGGTCTAGTTCTGTAACTCTTTCTGCACTGGTCAGAACTTGCCTGGGAGATTTCTTGGAATTTAGGAGCCTGGTAAATAAGTACTGCTCAGTATCACTAAGAATCTGGCAGAAATTCAGAATCAGGATTAAATGTTTGCAGGGAACTTAGTTAGAATAAAATGTTCCAGCTTAGCAGTGCTTAAGACTGATGTTCTTTAGGTACAGTGTAGACTTGGCCAACACAAGCTTCTCTTTTCAAGCCTGATGTATCAAACAGAGGCTGGCTGAGTGATACCACTTTTGTGGTTAGATTTATTTATTTCATTACTTAACAGATTCTGTGATCCACTAGCACTTATTAGCAACTTATTTAACAAATGAATCCAAATAGTTACCAAAAAGAAAAGGATTTTCAGTCACTGTTGGCTCTTCCAGATTCATATCTGTAAACTTAGCTAAGACTTGTGTCTTTTTCTTGGATGCATCAGCTGTTCTGCTTGTTGCTAATTCAGTCTAAGTGTCTGTGGCCAGAGTGGCAAATGCAGTTCTGAAACTTATGGGGGAGACACACTTGTCTGACTGATGATGTTAATAAAACTTTGCACTGTCACAGTGATAAAAATATTCTATATTCTTAAAATTCTTTTGCTAATTGTTATTGCTTTCTTCTGGGTGGGGCGATGTTTCTGTAGATAAGTGATTATTGCTCAGCTTTCTGTCCACGTTTGGGGAAATATGCTCTGAAAGCAGGAGACTAGATGGCAACTGAGCAGACATTCCTACTTCAACTGTGATCCAGAGGGGGAGGATAACAAGAGTAGGGATGATACTGGGACAGGGACTTTGGCATGGTATTAGAGCTTGCTCTATGCCTGCCCATACAGCTGTTCCACATCTGAATAGTAGAGCTAAGCCACACGTGTAAATGTGAATGTGGGTGCTGCAAAGCCAACCTTGATGTGTGCATGCTGTCGGTTGAGCCAGAAGTAATCTTTGGCATATCTATGGGCATTTGGGTCTAAGCATATGAAACGTGTCTTCTGCCTCCCCCATCCTGCCCTGAAGGCTTCTCTGAACACCCTGTTTCTGGGGACTTGCAGATTTTCCCTTGCAGGACTCCTGACAGTCTTGAATACAGATGGAAATTTCCACCCCACTGTGGCTGGTCCCATATAAGAGCATAGTAATTTCAAGTCTAATAGGTAGACATAGGCCTGAAAAGGTCCCTGGGTGTGAGAAATTCTTCTCTACCTACCCAGAATGTAGCTGCAAATAACTTATTAACAAGGCAGCCCTAGGTGCTTTTAAGACTTATATTTTCCTGCTCTACTATTCTGGTTTTCTCCCAATCCCACCTCCTAATAACACTCTCTATTTAGACATTGCTGTGTCACTGAATGGGAGAGACTTTCTGCACAAGCAACAGTCTCTGCAGCACCTTGCAGACTGCAGCTCATCTGCTGAGCCTGGCAGGATGTTTTTTCTCCCTGTCCCTTTTAAATGACAACTCTTGGCCCATGTACTGTTTTGAACACTGGACTCCTGAGCCTTTGTGCAGGACACCCCTTTGCAGGTGCCTTCTCAGAATTCTGCTCTGATTCCAGCAGTGCAGCTGTCCTAGAGCCATCAGATACACTTCTCCTTTCTTGGATCTGCAGTCTTGGAAAGATGAATTTTACTGATTTCTTGTTCACATTCTTCTCCCTCCTCCCATCCTGTAGCATGCAAGCTCATGAGATTCAGCTAAAAAATGTTTCATCTCAGATGCTACCCATTGCCATCCCATTGGAAAACTTGGCTGTAGCAGAGGCCTTAAATCAAAAGCCTGTGTGACAGTTTCTGATCTTTGAGCAGTTTTAGGGGCTGTCAAAAAGAAAAACATTCGTACCTAGTTAAACGAAGTTGTTTGGTATGGATTGAGGTATTTGTCAAGTGGAGCCACGCAAAAGATTAAAGCAGTGTCTGTCAGTGAAACTACTGTATTTTGGCTTACGTAATTCTACAGGGTTTTTTTTCCATGTTCTGCTTTTCAAGGAAACTGTAGGTGCCTTCAGCATTATATCTAAAAAGGGAATTATACATTGCAGATAGTATTTCATTCTATATTAAACAGCTCTTTGAACAACAAAAACTGTAAACTCATTGCTGGGACTTGAACTGAAGTCATGGTGGTTCCTAGTTGTTAATGATATTTTACAGTGACAGCCCTGTTCTGCTTGCAGTGTTAAGAAAAACAGTAGCTCACTCAGTGTCTGGGTTTCCACTAAAGTTTACTGATATTGGACCGTAGTACTGCCCGTCCTGCATTGCCGTGGTGTGTGCAAAATGTGACAGCAGGACTGCTGCTTCAATGATAAAGCCATGAAAACAGTGAATATATTGTGCAGGGCTTCCCTGGCCAGTGGAGCTGCAAGTAGAGAAGAACAAACTTGCTGTGTCTTACACAGCAGAGATGAGCAAGAAAAAGACTTGGCTAAGTCTTGATAGACTTAAATGAAAAACCTCTCCAAACATCTTTATTCTTTAAAAAGTGGAAATTCCCACTTGTTTTAAATTATGAGAGATCTGGGACCATTCATGTTCTAATGAAGCTTTTCTGTGAAGAAAAAAAATCATTTGTTTTCAGAACATGCTGGTATTTTATACAGTTAAATATGAGTATTCTCACTGGTTTAATCATTAACCAGGAATCTGTGTAGGTATTGGGATTAGCTTACCTGGTAAGCTAAATGAACCACTCTCCCCCCCTCAGCATTTTCTAACACCTTCAATCGCAGGTTATACAGACAAATGTGCTTTCTGTAGCCTATATGATTTCTACAACTGATGTTGTAGGACACATCTGCAGGGCTCCTAATGAAAGGGGAATATAAATTTCTCTGTCATTGACAACAGTAATTCCCTTTAGATGATGCTAAACCTTCCTTGCCTATGGTTAACTCCTGTCTAGCTTCTAAGGATGCTCCCGAATGCTTTAACTCAAAACCACCAGGTTGTACCAAATCCTGAGCGGATTCGAAGTGCTTCATGAGGAAACCACACGCTTCCCAGCTACCAAGCTCACACTCCTGAATGAACCTGTAAGATTCCTGGGGAGCAAATCTGCTTTGGGCTAGTGAATATTCAGAGATGAGATCTTGAGATGGCATTCAAAATGGTGCAGCAAGCTTAAGCCTGGAAGAAAGGAAGGATTTTTTGCACTGTACTGTGATGTGGAAGAAATGGTAAACGGTCACCAAAGAAAGTCTGGTGCTTGAAAGACTGATTTTACTCAGGTGCTTGTACAGTGGTAATGCCCTACTGCTGGCATGCCTGATATGGAGGTGCTCCTGGCATCCTGGTGGTCCTAAGGAGAGGCACTCAGAGGCTGCACAGGAGTCTGTAAAGAACTTTGGCAGCCTAGAAATAGCCTTTGTGGTGCTACTCTCTGCAGATAATTGTAAAATGACCTTTTTTAATCCATAAACATAAGAAGATAAATAGCTTCAGTTAAAACCAGCTGGAGATAGGCATCGGAAATGGCACTACATGAGATATCAGGAGGGAGGGAACGAGGAAACTAAATACTATATGGATCTCTGTAGGATGTTTGTTCTTATTTCTAAGTCCCTGGGTATAACATATTCTGTTTCAATCACAGTAGTAAACAGTAAGGTCAGAGGAGATGTGACTGGGATCTCTGTGCTCATCCTTCCTGGTCAATACCATTCTGACAGTTAAATTTCTGCAGGGAAATTTTTGGTCTTTTTATCAAGTGCAATACACATCCAAATCCAGCCTCCCCTTATGTTCTATTGAGAAGAGATCAGGTGGAGTAAACCCATGCTCCTCTTGCATCTAAAATAATCTAGGCTGAAACAGAAAAGTTTCTGCCAGCCTCAACTGCTGAACTCCCTATGGATTGAGAACTGATGCAAACAGTGTCACTTAAAATCAGTTGGCTCTGACACTTCCGCTAGCCAGAGTATTTTCTTCCTTAAGATGCACTAGTCAGATACCTCTTTTGAAGTGTTCCAGTGCGTCTCTCTGTGCTGACCAGGTTTTTGGAGAGGTTTTGTCCTCAAGTCCCTTAAACACCAGAGATTTTCTATGGCAAATGAGTGATGATTAGGCATTACCCCTACAGGATAAAGACACTGAGGCCACGGGGATGTCCTGGCTAAAAGACTTCTGTTCTTGAGAGTGATGGATAGGATTTTGCAGGAAGGATGGGTTATCCAAGGGTAATACAGCCAGAGGGGTCATCACACCAGCAGTTGCTTTTTCTTTCTAATGGTGGAGGAAGCAAAGATGAACAACTGTGAGGTGTGAGAGTAACATTCCTGTTTTACAATGGTGGTTTGAATAGGTGAAAAAGCAACATTTCTCCTTAAGCTCATTTTAGAGCTGTTATGCGATTATAGAAGAATGAGGAGCTGGGGAAGCTTCAAATAGGTGAACAGGAGAAGAAAGTGCCCAAATGGCAAACATCTGTCTTTGTCTACCTCTGCCTCTCTGTGCCTGAAGTCTTGATAGCTGGGCTCAAGGAAGAACGTTTTACTCAGCAGCTAACGAAGTACAAACAAGTATTCCTCACAGCACTCCTTCGGAAACAGCAATTATTGTCCCAAATCACAAATACTGGAGCTACAGCAGAGAAATCAAAATCATTTAGCGAGCAGAATCAATGTCTGAGCTGGGACCAGGATCTTGGCTTTCCAAACTCCTTTTTGTCTCTCTAGTCACCGAGGACTGTAAAGAATAAAATATGAAGGCATACCTGCAACAACATGCAGTTTTGCTGATCGTTTCCAAAGCAATCGTGCCCCACAGCTCCTGAACATAAAAAAACCCCTAACTCCTCTACCCCACCCCAAAACAAAGAATAAATTTTTTGTGTCCGTGTAACCACATCAGCGTTCACTTTCGCCCCCCGAGTACCTGCCCAGCTGACAGCCGAGCGCCGCGCCGTGCCTCCGCGGCTCTTCATCAGAGGGGAGACATGGCAGCGGTGCAGCCCGGGGACGCACAGCGACACGGCTGCGAAGCGTACAGGGGTAGGGAATAAAAAAAATTTCCCTCCCGGCCCCCGCGGGGCGTCTGTGCCCGCACCTGTGCCCGGCCCACCCCGCCCGGAGCGGCCGGACCCGCGCCCCGCCCGGAGCGGCCGCGCCCNGCTCGGCACCGGCACCCCGCCCCGGCCGCACCGCCCAGCGCAGCCCGGGGGCAGCGCAGCCCAGCCCCGGGGCAACCGCCCCGCAGGCACCGCGGAAGGGATGATCCGAGCGGCACTCGGTTGGGCTCGCAGCTGAACGCGCCTCCATCCCTCCCTCCCTCCTCTTCTCCCTCCCTCTTTTTCTCTCTCTCTCTCGGCTCTCCTCCTCCCTAACTCACTGGATATTACCAGCCGCCGGGCTCGCCGCCGCCTCTCCCCCAGCCATGAATCCCGCCGAAGGGGCGGCGGAGGAAGGCGCTGTCCCTGACTCCGAGGTGGATGCTTTCTTCCGAACAGGTAAGGGAGCCGCGGGGAAGGGGCCAGGGCAGCGCCGGGCCCTGCCTCCGCCGTGGGATGCGGGGCTGGCGGCTGCAGCGCGGGCACCGCCAGCAGCGGAGCCGAGGGGAGGGGAGAAGAGGGGATAGAGGGGATGGAGGGGGTCCCCGCCTGTCTCCTCGCTTTGTCCGCCGCAGCCCCTCGATGCGCCCGTGCCCTCGTCGCTCCTCCCGCCCCCGGGAGGATGCTACCGCGGGGCTGCGCTCCCACCGCCTCGGGAGAGGACCGGCCAGGCCCCCGCCCCAAGCATGCACAAAAGCCCCGCGGAGATGCTCGGGGAGAGCTGCCGCGTTGTCACCCCCGCGGGAAGCAGCGCCGGCTGGGCGCCGGCTGGGCCCCGCCGGGCCCCCGCCCCGGGCGGCGGCGGCCACCCGGGTACCGGCTGGTATTTGGAAGCGGAGCTGGCCGCCTGCCCCGCTCCAGTCGGGCGAAGCGCCGGGCGCTACCCCTGCCGCCCTCGGGTGGGCAGTGAGTGAGTGCAGAGGCGCCCTGCGCAGCCCTCGCCGGCAGCCCTGGTGCCGGCCGGGGATGCTGACCTCGCGGAGACGGGCTCGCTGAGTAGCTCGGGGCTGGGTGAGAGCCCTGTGTTTCACTCTCCCAATTCAGAGGATGCTGAAGTGCTGCCTAAGTGTGGCTGCACTTCAGCAGAGCGTAGGGGGCCTTTGCTAATGAAGCAGTGGTTAATTAAATTTTGTGGGCAGTAGGTACGTGCTGGGGTCCCCACTGCATCCTCACCCGTTTGTGAGGTGGTATTTGTGTGGGAGCCCCCAGCTCTGAAACATGGCTTTGCACAGGATGAGCATCTCAGCTGAAGCAACTTGTGGTCTGCATGACACACCCCCCCTTCTCCCTCGCTCTCTCCCCCGTCAAAATCTTAAGAAAGTTTTATAATCTTCTTGGTAGATTTTAAATTAAAAATTGCAAAGGATTAAGTACTTGTTTCATAAGGGGATTGACCCTTTTGGGCTAGGACTGACACTTACTGCCACAGCTGTTTGTCAAGACTGTTTTTCAGCTGTTTTCCTTCTTCAACCTGCTCATTAGCTACACACAATGCTTTGAGCTCCAGTTACAAAAAAGCGATTATGTAATCACCAAAACTTTAAAGAAGTAAAATCCTGAAGGCCTGCAGCAGCTCCCTGCTATGGTAGACTGCACCCCATTTATGTGAAAATCCTTTGATCTAGAGGATAAGTATAAAAAGGTCTGGCTGTGTGTATCTTATGATCCACAAGTCATTAAGCCATAGAATGTTTGCTTGTTGATAGCCTGCCTGGTTACGAGATGATTTCCTAAGTTTCAACAATACCAGATTTGGTAGAAAAAAGAAAAGAAAACCCACCAATTTTTCTTTTATTTAAAAGAACGTGTTAATTAAAGTTTCCCCCTACCTTTTCGCTCTCTCCCCTCCTTCACCCAAAGCTGAATCATTTCTCTGTGACACTGCCTTCTCAACGTAAGCACGTTAGCAGAATTGAATTTGGAGAGAGTTAAATCTGTCAAGCTTATATAAAAAAGTGTTCCTAAAAGAGGGAAAAGCACAGGGAGCTATGTGACTAGACATTTCTCCCAAGCTGCCTCCTTCACCTGAAATTTCACCTGTAGATCCATGAATACACTTGCACCCTGTATTATACATTTAGCCTGGAGATTTCAGAGAGTCTCTTAACACTTCTGCTTCTTGAGGAAACAAAATCACAGGAACCTGGGCTTGGGAGAGGTGCCTAGGTCCTATCCTTGCCCTGAAGCATGTATACATAGGCTGCCCCTGATGGTTGTCTGCTTCATCTTACACTTCATCAAAGAAGATGGCAAAATTCTTGTTTCTGCACCATTGCGTTGCATCTTGTGTCCAAAAAGATGATGTGGAAAAAAACCCCACAGACTATTAGTAGTTAATTTTGGCTGTCTGCTGTTAGAGTGGCCTGGCAATGTCCCTGAGAAATGGGGAAAACTCGAGCACAGGTATGACTTGTGTGAAATGACACTGTTGGTTCTCTGTGTTGTTCAGGGCCTCTTCGCTTGTGGGGTTTGTGCACTGCTGTTGTGTCTGTGCAAAGTTGGGTTTAATGGATGGTGGTGAGAACAGCTGATGTGGGGCTTGGGAGGACAATTGTAG
The DNA here is from genome assembly GCA_013398115.1 of Falcunculus frontatus. Classification (NCBI taxonomy): domain Eukaryota; kingdom Metazoa; phylum Chordata; class Aves; order Passeriformes; genus Falcunculus; species Falcunculus frontatus. The sequence goes on along the minus strand of VZRV01005418.1, from coordinate 586,971 downwards.
CCAGGACACAACTGATTCCATCACCTCTCCGGCTGACAATAGCAATTGTCAGGACTGTGAGATGGGGTCTGATTTGTAATAGCTACAGAGACCTGCATTGACTCAGCATTCTTTTTCCCTTGATACTAGATTTTTTTCTTTTGTACCTTATCCTGACTTGTGCTCTGGATTTGTAAAGGATAACCATTGTCTTACACGCTCTCATCAAATAAAAAATGAATCTATACAGTTTAAAGATTAGCTGCTCTAGTAACTCAAGTGTATACTAAGCAGCCTAAACTCTTCCCAAATTCACTGTTACCACATGGAATAGCATGAACTCATCATTCTCTTTTAAAAAAACGGAGTCGACACAACTAAACCTCTCTCAGAGGTTTTTAGCAACCAGCTGGGCTTTGCACTGAGCCGCGAGGATCGATAGGCTGCTCCCTGCTGCCGGCAGAGGAGGCTGATGCTGGGAGTGGCGCCGCTCTCAGAGCAGGTCCCCGAGCAGCACCCAAACACTCGGGGTACCTGACCCTTAATCAGTGGGGACACCTGAGATAGCAGGTTTCTGAGCTGTACCTGGAAAGGCAAACTGAAGAAATTAACATGAAGTAATAAAGGAAGGTCTGTTCTGGTGCTTACACTGATGAGAACTAGGAATGACTCTGAAGAAAAGGGTGGATTTAACAAGTGTGTAGTTGATGCTGGCAGTCAGTTAAAACCTTCCTGGAGTCAGGTAGGAAAGGGACTATGCTGATTTTCATCATCAGATATATGCAGTAAGAAATTCAGGAATTCTCTTTTAGAGAATCAATCCCATGTAATTAGAATAAAAAATAACAGGCAGAGGGACATGAAGAGCAGAAATTACTATTGCTGTCTCCAGCTCTGATTTCTAGGATAACACCATCTGCTGAATTACAGCAGCAATTTCTGCATGATGTCTATCGCTTCTGTTTGAGCTTCTGTTTGAGTAAAAATCGAATCTATGCCTAGGGACGCCTTACCAAGTTTCTTAAGTCTGTTTTTTTGACTGGTAAAATATGACCAGTTTCTCTGGAACTCTTAATAGTCAATATTAAATGTGTAGTGAAACTTTTTTATTGCATGGAATGGAATCCAAATAATTACAGTTTCAAACATAAAGTAAGTCACTTTGCAAAGTGTACAAATAAGAGATATCATTTGAATACAGACACAGAGAGAAAGCTTTAGCTTCCTGCTTAAGCTGCAGTGTGTTTTGGATACAGCGGTGAAACACATAAGGAAATTCTTCATCAAAAATTTAAATATTTATAGAGGTCAGTGACAGAACAATTTAGCAAACTATCCATTACTAGTAAAAGTAGTCATCAATATTTCTTATGCGCTAGCAGGTACGGTTTTATTTTCTAATTTATCTTTCTGGCACTTAAGTGTAACATTGATTATGTCTGATATAAAGATGCTGACTTTGTCATCAATACTTCCTGTGAGTGAGTTGGAAATTGACATTATTCCATCTCCTTTGGATGCGATGAATTATTCTGTTTGCTCTCTGCTTTTCAGCCAGCTATACCTCTAGTGTTGTTCATTTGTGCACAAGAGACTGGCAGTTCTGCTATTAAATACCTTTAAAATGATTGGCATTGGCCAGGCTGTTTGATCAAAAGATGTGCTTGAAATGATGTCAGCAGAGAAGTGCTCCTTGAGGTTGATGGACTCAAGTGTCTTCTCGTAGAGCAGGTAAATTGATTCAATTGAGTTGTCACTAGGAGTGAGGTGTGCGTGTGATGCCTGGCTTCTTTACCTTGAGACTTTATAATTCATAAGGCCTGGTCTGCTAATGTGTGCTGATAAAGGAGGCTCTATTGCAGAAAAGACTGGCAGGTCTGTCTTACCGTTTGGAAAGCTCTTGTGTTCTTTGAGGTGATGCTTCTAATCAAAATCTGTACCACTCTCTAGAGGCTTTGACCTCTGACACTGTCAGGAATATGAATTTTGTTGTTTTCATTCTTCATTGTCTATTGTAGGTGGTTTTTATTTTTTCATGTGATTCACATGGGAGAGGAGCACAGTTGTTTCCCTCCAGGTGGGAACCCAGGTCTCCCCAAGACTCCACAGTGCATGGGGAAGGCTGTGTGGCTCTGCCCTGTGGTTGTCCCATCTCCTCCACCTTGGGACTCTCTGAGGCAGATCTGCGGATGAATCAAGAGGTCTTGGTGGGAATGACTATCCTGTTGTCGCTCTTGCCATGCAGTTGCTGCTGAGAAATGGGGAAGAAACTGCTGGATTGGGGTCTTGGGACATAAAAGAAGGGTCTCTTTTTTTCTGATGATGGAAGGACGCAATTTAAATGAGTCGTTTCTGTTCAGAAGAGCATTTCTTTCCCATACTACTTCCTTCCTTCTCACTAATAGAAGTATGTACAGGGCAACGGGGATGATATCTGACAGTTATTTACAATGTGTTTATTCTGGATGAGATTGCATTGTGTTATAGGCCAGTAGGAAGTTACTTATTCTATTGGATATTAATTCAATTCATGCTGAACATAATTACTTCCAGAGGAAGGGGCCTTTCACACCCAGCATCTATTCAGAGCTCATCTGTACTGAAGTTCACAATCCTTGAATCCCAGGTCAAGGTGCAATAGGAAACATAAGCTAAAACCACAAACATTAGTAAAAGGCACTGTAATAAGGCTTGATATGGCACCTACAGAAGTTATGGGAGGGGGAACCTGTTGCCTACACTGTGTTTTTGAGTTGAAACTCTGAAAGAAGTGTAATCCTGAAGTCATCATGAAAGAGGAACCCTCCTAGTGCTTGTATAGACCATTTTACCTGTGGAGTTAAATGGCCATTTGAGTCTTGGAATGATGAGTGGCATGGATACAAGTGAGTATCCAACCTGGCCAGGCAAATCCAGCTATCACTCTTCCCCACCACCTGCCTCCCATACTGTATTTTATCAAGTCCCATAATAATAACCTGCTGGGGAAACACGAGGTTTTAAAAATGGGAGCCTTTGATGGGTTTGGTGGGTTTTCTTTGTTATAATTTCCAGGCATACCCCCATGTTAAGAGCCTTTTAGGGAGTCTTCTGGCTGCACAGGTGCTCTGGGCCTCTTGAAGGTTGGCAATGAAATATTCTGTTGTTTCAGCTGCTGTGACCTTATGGTCTCTGGAAAGGCTGATTATGGATGTATAGCAGCTTTATGGCTCCGTGGTGACATGTACCATACAGTACCCAGTGGTATTTTAAGTACTTCATAGTTACATCAAAGAAAATACTTATGGAGTATTAGGCCTTATAAACCCATAGCGCTGTGCCTTTTACGGCTGGAACTTAAAGTCATGAAACGACTTAGAGGTATTTGTGCTTTTGTTTGATTTGGACTGGTGTCTTGCTTTTAATATTTCTTTGGATAAACAACTCCCGTTTTACAGCCTTGCATGGCTCACGCACCCTGTGTTTAACTGAAGGGACTCTGCCACTTGGGGAATTCTGCCTAGAGAGTCTGGCAAGAATAACAGCGAATATTCCAATATACATTTGAAAAAGAGAGCTGGATATGAAAAGAGAAGTCAAATATGATTGTCTGAATGGAGAGCCTTAAAGTGTAAAGGACTGTAAAAAAAAGAAGTCATAATATTTTGAATTATTTCTTTCCCACTCACTTCTACAATGGATTGTGTTACTGCTGTGCAGATCCAGAGAACTTCTGAGGAATTGCTTGGGAGTTTTCACAGATGTAACTGAAAACAGAACTTGGCCCAGGCACTGCAATGGCAATCGTAAATCTAGGTTTAAGTCAGTCACCTGTGTGATATGTGGCCTGCAGTGTGTTGAAATGGGATTTAGAGCATTTTGTGCTAGGAATGGAGTAACATTTCAGCAAAATATCTAAGTTTTCATGTCGTATTTCATATTTGGTTCAGAATTATCCTTGTATTTGAATCCAGGGTAAAGACTTTCCTCTGTTTATAAGTCATTGTGAAAGTCATTAACCTGTGTGATTACTGTGGATTCACATTAGTTTCACTTGGTTTTCATTTATTTTATTTTTAACTATTCAGTGAACATTCGAAGTGATATATTGAACTATGTATGTTCAGTGCTGGAGTGTTAAATATTTAAAACATTTGTTGAAGTTTAAATTATTTCTGTTACTTAATCAAGGGCTTAGAAGATAATTCTGTTTCTACTTTTAAATATAAATATTCATTTTGTTTGCTCATTTTCTTTAATAAGTACTCAGAATAAATTGTGGTTTATTGGGGTTCTTTGTCTCTTATCAACCTTTGGCTTTCTTACTAAAATCTAGGAGTGCTTTTTGTTTCTTTCAAGTTGTACAAAATGAAAACATTCAGGTACATAGGTCTAATTTGTTGCACTTCCACTTCAAGGCAACAAATTACCTTTAAAACGGAAAATGAAATTCCTTTTTTAGTAACCTTAATTGTAGGAACCAGCATTTCAGTTTCACTGATGGAACAAAACTACCATAATTAGGTACACTGTAGTTTTTAGTGTAAGGTCACATCATGCTTTGCTGAGAATAATAAGAGGAAATTATCTTCATTTTAACATCTTGGTGACTGGCAGACCAGCTGCTCTGGTCATTTCTTTTAGTGAAGTGGCCTTGGGAAAAAGGTTGAATGTATGTTGTTTGCGAGAGAAATTAAATTAAACTCGTTACTTAATTAGTACCCATGTAGACATGGTGGAGTTTTCAGGTTTTTAAACTACTTTTCTTGGGTGGGGGAGGGTAGTTTTGGTTTGTGGAATTAGCTGTGCTGAAGTGGTAGAAGACATGCCTTATCTTAATAATAATAATAATAATAATAATAACAATAATAATGAAAACGTAACAAGGAAAGGTTTGACTCCAAGATGTTCCTCTGTTCTGGGGATTGTGACCCTTTCTTTGCCAGGTGACTGCTTGGTGAAGCAGTAAAGGCAGCAGGTCAGGCATGCTCCAATGCTACTGCAATAGAAAGGGTGGTAGTTGGCCCGGGTTGGTTTGTTACCTGAAATCAGAAAAAATCTTTGTCTATATCACTCTCTCTATATAGATATATCTCAAAAAGCGCTTTGTATAGGTTCCCGGTAGTATCGGTGCTGCTGGCATGGTTCCTGGCTCCTGGAGCGTCCCCTGGTGCTCCTGCTGTTTTAGTGGCAACTGGCAGCCTACTTTGGGAGCAGCATCGTCAGCTGGAAACAATAGTGTCTGATTCTTGTTTGTCAGCAGGGACAATACCCCGCTGATGGGCTGCAGCGGAGGAGAGGGGGCTTCCTTTGTATGGCAGTGCGGGCATGGCAGATGGCTAATTGGACATGATAAACCACGGGGGCAATGGGGGAGAAAAAGGAGATCTGCGGGGATTAGCGGCTTGTATCCCCCACACTATGGAAAAAATTTATTTTAAAGATGTTATCAACTTTAGTGCTTTGCCATGAATATATCATTCAGTAATGAAGAAGGAGGACATCCTAACTAAAGTCTTTCCTCGGTTCATGTGAAGTCCACTTTATTAGCTGGAAACAAATCCTGTTACTGTGCGGGGAGGTAGGTGAATGCATGGCCCCCAGAGGCACTGGCATGGCACTTAGGAAAATTAGCAGTGCGTATTTTTCACCGGTCTCGTAAGTCAATGTCAGACCGTTGTGCCAAACAGCATCCAAGCTGAGCACAAAGAGCTTTGCCAGCCTTGTTTGTCACAAGTGGAAAGTTACGATCTACCATAGCTTGACTTGATAAGAAGGTATGTTCCTCAGTGTTGGAGCACTGAAAAGCTAAGCTGATTATCAAAGATGGAATTTATTTATTTAAATGTGTTTTCTTGGTCTTATGAAGCCAAAGCCTGAGACCCTTGCACAAACAAACTTTTGCTTATTTTAAACAATTTAGTGAAAAACTGAATTAAAGCCTTGAGGTTAGGTCCATACAAATGATCAGAGGAGTTGGACACCTGTCCTATGAGGTAAGGCTGAGAGAGCTGGCATTCTTCAGCCTGGAGAAGAGAAGGCTCAGAAAAGGATCGGTTGCAATAAGACAGGAGGCGTCGTTTTTAAAGTAAAAAGGAGTAGGTTTGTACTAGAGATAAGGAAGAAATTTTTTATGATGAGGATGATAAAACCCTTGAACTGTTTGCCCAAAGAAGTTGTGGATGCTCCATCCCTGGAAGCCTGTGTGGGACTCTTAGTAACTTGAGGCAGTGGAAGATGTCTGTACTTGTGGCAGGGGTGTTGGACTTAACGACCTTTAAAGGGCCCTTTCAATCCAAACTGTTCTATGATTCTAAGGTATCCCAGGTAGTTTTTGGTATGAGATGTGTAGGCTTAGCTGATGGCTTCAGCGGCTTCGAACTGTGGGCTGTGAGCCCAAAGCTGTGTCCACAGCCTGGCAGCAGAAATCAGAATTTCATTCTAATAAATGGGATTAATTTTAGTTCATTTCTTCCTCTCGCTGCCCCTTTCCCTCCCCCAACCAGTTAAACAGCAGGAGAAGGCACACCATGACTTTGGGAGTAACTCCACAGAGGAGCTATAAGAAGTAAGGCTGAAAGGGGGGGTCACAAGCATTGGTGGCTGCTGCAGCGAGCAGCAGTCATTGCTGGCTGTAATTCCCTGGTCTGTAAAATGGTATCAAGTGCCTAGAATTCTTTGCTATTTTAGCGTCTCCCATAATAATAATGTTATGGCATATAACAGATACATTTAAATTGTAGTAAAAATAAATCTGCAAGAGGTTAAAAATAATAGCTAGCAAGAAATATGCAGTTCTCTGTACAAGCAGATTTACTTTCTGTGGAAATATCTGGACTGTGTTTCTTTTCCACTGTTTACTACTGTCTTTTCCCACGGGACAAGTGTAGTGGAGACTCCAGATGAAAACTTTCAGCAAGTTGCCTTTGGTTTTCAGCAGGCCATTCAAGTGCTGTACCTGTCAGTCTGCACAGCTTTTGAAGCTGTAGGTGCTTTTGAGAATATTCAAAAAATGGTGAGTGAATGCAATAAAACTTCTAGTTGGGCTGTCCTCCTATAGGGCCTATGATATTGTCATAATGCTATGGTGGTTCTCTACCAGGGTTTATTATTTGTATTGCTGTGTCAGTCACTGATTAGTTCCTTCTGTAGCAGATACTGTGGGAACAGTGAACAAAAAGATGATCCTTGCCATTGAGTGCTTATGATAAAAGCTGTCAAGTGGACTGTGAATTCATTTAACAAAAGATTCATGTTTTACTTTTGTTTTTAAACATGTCTGAAGGACAAGGTTGAGGAGTTACGGAGTCAAGCACTGTGTGCAGAGCAGAAGAAATGGCTGAGAATAGGGTGCAAGCAGAAAGATAGGGAAGAAATGAGAAAACTGTAGGGAAAGCATGGAAGAATGCCATAAAGTTACCTAAGAGAGCACTTCAGAACTGGAGGGCACTTGGCTGAGAAAGGGATCACAGCCTGCATCCTCTGTGGAAGGGAAGCAGATGATGTCAGTGTGGGGAAGGTCAGAAGCCAGAGGAAATCACAGGAATGCGACAGTAAGAGGTTTGATTGGAGTTGTAGCTTTTGGGATAGAAAGCCAAAGGTAGGTTTTCTGACACACTAGAGAAAAAAATGTAAAGATTGCCTAGGTACATAGTGAAAGGAAGGAACAGGCAAAGCCTGTGCATGTTCCATGCTCAGACTGGGTAAGGCAGCCATAAGAACTATGACAAAGCACAAGAAAAATAGCAGGGTTTTCTCTTCTAGATGTCCCTCACCGTTGAAGACTGTTATTACACGCTGCAGTCTTTTAATAGTGGTGCACCAGATGCCTGCTTTGCTTTGATGCTGTGAAGAGAAGGCATTTCCATATGAAGTGAAGACACAGAGCCAAAATCCTTGCATGTTCTGCTTCATGTTTAATGCCTCTTGTTCACAGAAATATGTCATGGAGAGCCGACCTCCTTGGATCTGACTGCCACTCTATTCGCAGCAATTTAACTTTCCTGCTCTGCTTTTCTGTGCCGAGGCAGAGAGTTCAGGAGTGATGCTAATTGAGTCAGTCTGAAGCATTCAGATAAATTTAGTCCGAAGGAGAAAGTCAGGCCTACCGGGTAAATAGTAATGATCTTGTGAGCTTCGAGGACTTAGATCTCAGGTGTGCAAATCTCCTGTTAACAGCTTGCTCCTATTCAACTCAGTCTTGCTCGAAAGTTAGCTGGAGTGTTAAATAGGTCACCTATTTCTTACAGATTCCTGTTAGTCTATAATCTGTCTGCTGCTTCAGGTTATTTTTCAAATCCCTAATGAGATGGTCTTGAACTATTTGAGCCAGGAGAAAGTTTTTAACAGTGTCTTGGTTTAAAACACCTCTGATGCTAAAACTGGAGGGGAAACCCTGTTGATTGGATGAGTTTAAATCAATTGAAACTGATCCATGTGGTAATGGGAGTTTGTAAAAATGACACTTCCCAGCATATAAGTCCTTATAATAGGAGAAGATTTTGGTTTTTTTTAAAGCTGATTGTCTTCGTCACTGAGCTATGCAGTAAGGTGTTACTGGCACCTTGGACCTGCTTGTTGTTATTGAGATTGATTTCAGTGTTTGTTCCAGCTTCAGCTCCATCATGATGTTTCAGCCTGGGAGTCTTATGATGCTCATTTGCAATAGTTCAAACCCAATGACTGGCAGGTTCTTTCTCAGGTAGACAAAGGACAACTTTCTACAGCATCCACCTCCAAAACCAAGAAGTGCTTGACATACAGCAGGGTGAACAGTAATTTCTTTGCTTGGCTCAGCCATCCTCAGCTCCTCTTGGTGTGCAGAGGTAATGGAGATAACAGTAATTAGAAATAATACACAAAATTAGTACAGCATTTCAGAGCACTTTAGTAAGTTTTGCAGTCTTTGTGTAAAATAGGGAAGTCTCATCTACAAAAAGGGGAAATCATGCACAAAGCTGTAGTAAGTGGTTTTCTTGAGGCTGTATGGACTTGGTGCCCATGTTCTTGAGAAACCCATGTCCTGGTGGTAGAGCAAACCCTGACAAAGCACTTAATGGCTTCACCTTTTGTTGGCAGGACATGGGCCAGGAAAAGCATACCAATCCCTTTTTACTGTAGGATTTTCAAAAGTTCATGCTGAAGTGACAAGTGAAATCAGAGAGATGTGCAGACTCTCTTCTTAAACCGCTTGGTATGGGTGCCTATATATGGATGCAGGTGTCCTACTTCAGACAGGTTGTACTTCTTGGCCTTAGTCCTGGAAATGAGATTAACACACCTTGCCTATGCCCACACCAAGAAGTCAAATGGTCTTAAGATTTTTTATTACACTTGACCCTATTTTTAAATATGTGTAGGTCAGAGCCACAGCTGGTATAAAAAATGGCCCAATGCCAGTGACAGCAGGGGAGCTACAGTAATTGACACAGGCAGAAATTTTGGCCCACGTTCAGCTGATAGACTTGCGTGGGGATAGGGCCAAAGAAGACTGGTAGCAGAATAAGGATATTTCCAATTCAATGTGTTAAGACATCCACATGATTTTGCTCATCACCATGATACCCAAACACTGACCAAAGAAGGCACTTGGGCTCTGGGTCCATTCTGCTCACTGTTTGGTAAGGTCCCTGTGCCTTTTTGGTAATGAGCATGCTGCTGTGAAAGTTACATCTATTAAATCCTAAATGTAAGAGAGATTTAATGACGTGCTATTACAAAGTTCCACCTACCTAAGAATGCTTTGCTTTCCATCCCAGGTTTGCTAATGTATTCCATATTTCACAGAGATCTCTCTGTGAAAAGGGTGCTGTCAGGAGCCATTTACAGCTCTGATCCTGCTTTGTTGTGGTTTACAAGTGCCATGTTCCTTTTTGCTGCAGTCAGCTGCCCTACCATGAAGTTTATGTTGTGGATGTCTCCCATGAGTTACTTGGGGCATGGGATGGTACCTCCTGGCTGGTTCTGTACAACTGAGTTTAATAGAGCTATAACCACAGTATATGATTTCCTTTTCTTGGTCTCATTTTTCCTTGTACATTTTCCTCCTGGACTATATCTAGCAAATGTAGAACCTGTGTGTTTCTATTCCAAATGTTTGCTTAACATGGCATTGTCTAGGGTAGAATAAATACCTTCTGAAGAGCACTGATTGATTGCGCATCCCACGTATGTTTGCCCAGTAACATTCTCCATGTAACATGTGAATGGGATAACTGCAGAGACTTCTAATTAGGTCCTACTCCAAAGAGTAATTTTCACACTGACAAATAGAAAGTCACATTGCATCTTCCTTTGGGAATCTATAGACAAAGGAAAGTTTCCTCTTTGGAAGTTATCTTTAGAGGAAGAAGCTGTGGGAGGTATAGCACAGGCAGTGGTCGCCAGTCTGAGGCCTGTAGAGATTCTTGTGGGAGCTCTCTTCCCCTGTACATGCCTGTGGTGTGTTGACCTTGGTTGGTGCCCATCAAGCCACTCTGTCACTTTCGTCTTCAGGCCAGTGATAAGAAAATAAGATAGAAAAAAACCCCTCATGGATCAAGATAAAGGCAGCTTGATAAAGAAAAAGCAAAGGTTGCATGCAGAAGCAAAGGAAAACCTAATATTTTAATGTCTACTTCCCATGAGCAGGCCATGTACCTCCAGTTCCCGGGAAGCAGGGCTTTGGTGTGCCTAGTGCTTGTTCCAGAAGACAAGAGTCATAAATAATAAATGACCCCCTTTCTTCCTCCTTTCTCTTAGCTTTCCTTGCTAAGCAGACATCATACAGTATGCAATATCCCTTTGGTTTGTCTGGGTCAGCTGTCCTGGCTATGTCCCTTCTGAAGCCTACTGGTAAGGGAGGGAATCTGGGACGGACAGTGGTGGTGCTGTGACCTCTGCTCAGCAGTAACCAAAACACTGGTGTGTTACCAACACCTTTCTAGCTACCAGTGCAAAGCACAGCACTGTGAGGGCTGCCATGAGCTGGCAGTGTGCCCAGGTAGCCAAGGAGTTCGGTGGCATTCTGGCTTGTATCAGAAATAGCATGGCCAGCAGGACCAGGGAAGCGATTAATCCCCTGTACTTGACACTGGTGAGGCACCTCTCCTCATGACAAGAAGTAGCAAACCCATGCCCTGGCTCTGTTTCCTAGATGTCCCCAACCCAAATGGGCCTCCAATTAGTTGTACTGAATGAGAGAGTGCTATGGGGGCAGTCTGTCACTCCTTTTCCTTTTGTCCTACTCCCGGGATGTGCAGTGACCTCTGTTGGCACACAAAGTTGTTGAATGTCAAATGGTCGAGACAGAGACTTTACACAGTTTAAACTGAAAATCTTGGAACTAACAGGATAACATGGAGGGCAGACTAAGGGTGCAAGCAGGACAAAAGGGGTTTTTTGGGTGTTTTTTGGGGTGATTTTTTTTGGTTTTTTGTGGGGGACTTTTTTTGTTTGTTTCATTTTTTTGGTTTTTGGGTTTTTTGGGTTGTTTTTGTAAATCTCACATGCAGCTATGTTAGCAGCTGCAGCTAATGACTTCTGGAGAGATCTCCTCTCCTGGCTCCCTTTTTGCTCTTCCAGTCTCTGTGAGTATTTTCCCTGAGAAGTGTTCCAGGAACTTCATTTAAACCTCCCTAGATGCTACTTTTCCTTTTGGTGTGAGGACACCTTGCAAACAGTGGCTCAGGCAGGAGCCTGAAGCAGATAGATTCCATAGCAATCTGTTTTTAAAAGGTTATTTTGATGAATTGGATTTTATGACCTGATTTGAACTGGTGTTGAGCACCCATGTGTTACGTTGCTGCAGCCTGGACCACAGGAGTGTCCCTGTGTGCTGTTCTGCCATTGCAATCCTATCTGCTTTCTGTATCAGACAGTACCAAATTATTCTCTCCATTCTTAATCCTGTGTCAATAATGAAAAGTTGCAGATCTTTTGCTGAGAAAAATAAAACTTGTTACATTGCAGTTTCTTGGCTCTCCTGTTTCACTTCAAGCAGTGGGAGTCTGGGGTTGGGGCTGTCATCTTTTATGAAACATTATTATGCTTATTTTGACTATCTTTAAAAATTATTTAAAAATCCTCTATGACCAAAGATTTTATGCAAGAGTTTACAGAAGATTCATCCTTAATTTTGTTATAGAGTTACATATGCAGATACTGTATTAAGACCTTAAAACACCAAACATCCAGATCTCTCAACTCCAGTTGAGAATGAAATTTGAATGAAATTTGAACAACCTTGAGCCAGAAAGCCAGGGGCTGTTGCAGAATCAGTCCCTGATGCCTTGTCTGGACAGGTCCTTACACAGCTCCTCTTAACTTCAGTGGCACGGGAGCTTTACAGTGGGATTTTGGTGAGCACCAGCCTGGGCTTGTACTTCCTTGTAGGAGGCATTCAGCATGTAGGAGTGAATATAGTCTCTTAAAACTGTCACAGTATTTCTATAGTATAATTCTACACCGTATTTCAATTGTGCGGAAGTAACTTGAGTTGATTCTCAGTCCAGGAACAAACAGGAAAGCTGTAATGGATGGCTTTGGATTAGATATTGATGCTCAAGAAAGCTGTCTAAGAGACACCCTTTTACACATGGATAAGTAAATGAATATGTTAATTTGCAAGTTTAGGACTTGTCACAGAGGTTTTTATCATACTGAAGTCCTGCTGAGACTCTGCTGACAAATGGGATTTTTAGATAGAAAGCCGCCATGGATGAGTAGGTGCTGAGGGCTCTGTTGTTGACACCCATCCATTTGAGCCCCTGCGTGGCACTTAGATATCTGAAGTGCACTTTTTTTGAAGTTAAGGCTTGAGGTCCGTGGTTTTGGAGCTGTTGGTGCAAATAAGGCATTCTCTGTGCAATTTCTGGAAAGGAGGGCTGCATTTCTATGTTTTGCCCAGATTCCTCTTGGGCTAGCTATATTCTTCTCTTGCTTTTCCACTTTTCTACTCTGTGCTTATGCTTTGCAGTGCTGGTGTGCATGAGTAGTTGCTGAATTTGACTGCATGAATTGCTGCATTTTCATTTTGAGAGGTGATTTGTATGTGTGACTCTTCCATAGGGCTTCAGTGTGAAGATCATATTCTTAGCACCTCTGCTTGTCTTTGCATAATGTCCCTTGCTTTAGTTAAGGTAAAATAAACACAATCTCTGGCAGCTGTGTCAGGAACAGCACATGCAGACACCATGTCCAGGCACCCCATCCTTCCCGGCTGCTCCTAGAGCCGTCCAGGAACACACGGGCTTCCCCTGCGTCACGCCCCAGCCTCTGTGCCTAAAGGAAACCTCCTTGGATCTTCAGCTCTTCCTGTCCAGCTGCACATGGGCCCAGCACGTCACCGCTCATTGTTTCAGATAGCAAAGTGTGGTCTGCAGCACGAGAGGAGCTGGAAATGTTATTTTACAACAATGTTATTGTTATTAAAGAACTCAATAAATGGTTAAGCACCATGTGTTGGTCAGACAGAGCTTCATTACTTACGATGCTTGATAAGAGACTTGTGTGAGAACACCTGCTATGAAAAGAAGGGGAAAGGCAGGCACTGATTGTCTCCAGCATCCCAAATCAACGGGTGCTTTTTCTGGTGCTGACTGGAATTGAGTTCCCAATATCTCAGCCCTCTTCTGCTGTTTTGTGTGTCATGTTCCTATAGGGTTAAATTAGGGTGCAGCAGCTGAATTGCAAGCTCTTCAAACAAGAGCTCTTGAACTTCTGCATCTGTAACTTTCCTGAGGCTCCCTGAGGAAAAGTCTGGCATGCTTTATCTGACAGACAGCTCAATTGATACTTCTTACCTGGTGTCAGTGCATCTAGGTGCAGCCAGAAACGTTCATCCTACAGTTGAGGGTATCCCCAAGTCCCATTTACAAGTGGCAGTGTTGCAACAGAAATGCCTCAGCAGTAAAGCAGTAAGGAGTGCTGCATCCCCATAAGGTGAAACAGTTGTACCTTTTTGGGTGGGAACCATAATTTGGATAGGAGAATCCAGGCTTTTAATTATATGCATCTCACCTTTTCTGATCTATGCTGGACCAGACGGTTCCTCAATTACTCTTGTTCATCTTAAATACCAGTTATGCCCTTGCTGTGAAAACAGATCCATTGCAGAACAAGGATTTTTTTGCCTAAGAGTAATCCTAAGAGAAAAGATTGCTGCTGTGAAAAGTAAAGCTCTTGGTGTTCTTGTTCTGTGTTCCCCTTGTCATCATTAAAGCTTCTTGTGTTAGCCCGTGAGCAGCCCACATCATCACCGCCTTTCCCTGCTGCTGGAGCCTGCAGTGAGACAGTAATCCTGCATTTACCATCACAGTGTCTTTGCACGCAGTGTGATTTTACAAATCTAATAGTATGTTTCTCTGCAGGAACAAGAGCAACAGCAAGCCAGCTAAACAGCAGTGTTAGCAGAAGTAAGCAAGTATCGTGCCATCTGACAGTGCTGGACAAACAGTAAACTAATTTTAGCCTTGTAATACCAAGGTTGTAGATAAGTTTAGAGGATAATGTAAAATTCTGGAGATGAACACTCTACTTCTGCTCTGGCCTACTGGTTGACATTAGGCGCAATTAGTGTTGCTCCATGCCTCAGTTTCCCTCTGAGAGTTGGGTAATTGGCTGTGGATAAAAAGCCCTGTAAAATAATAGCACTTAAAGCAGTGCATATAACAGTTACAAACACAGAACACTGTCATCGTCTCCACTCCATAAATGTGAGGAACTGAGGCAGAAAATAGTTTGCCAAAAGCTATTGATGTAGCTGGGGCAAGAGTCCTCATTAGACCTCTGGAGCTGGTGGCTGCCTGCCCAGCCTGCAGGCTTTGTGCTGCTCGTGGCCCTCCTGCCCCTGCCACCGAGCACCGCAGCCTCGGGGGAATGCAGAGGACTTTGGTGTGGGGAACAGATTTAAGCCCATTCCTTTCACTGTTCCTGCTGAGCGAATTGGAAAAGTAATAAACAAAATGGTTTTTACCCAGGAAAAAGATTTTAGAGCCCTCTGTTTTTAAGTCATCTGCTAAATAGTACAAAGTATATGGGACAGCATTGTCCTAATTAGTTTTCTGTCAAAATTAACAGCCCCTGAGATCAGTAGGAACAGATTTAGGCCAACATAGTGTCTTTGAAAAATTCACAGGACTTTTTGAATATGAGTTTGAGGCTTCGACATCATGGAACCTCCTCTGAGCAGAGCTTTACTCTTCATATAAAACATTCTCCCTCCTTAAAAGCCTGCGTCTTAGTGTAATTTGAATCCATCTTATTTTAGGGTATATATTTAGTATCCAGCTGATTTTTTCCCTCTCAAGTTCTTGGATAGCAAGTCCACTAGGAAATCTCAGCATTGCCAAACCATTTTAAGACATTTGGAACTTCAATTACCTGCTGAACTCTTAAAAAGTACTTTGGTAATGAAAGCAGTGAATACATTCTGCAGTGTTTAAGGATTGCTTACAGAGATAAAATGGTTTTGGCTGTAGGTCAGATAAATACTTTTATGATGAAGCATATGTGCAACCAGTTTTTCTCCTTTTTTTTTTTTTTTTAATGAATCTGAAGAGTTTAATCCTTCAGAATTTCCCCAAACAAATTTTGGATTACTAGACCCTGTGTTCTTAAATGAAGAGAAACATTTAGTATTTTGCACCTACGGAACATCTTTCATCTTGATGTATTTCACAAAGCCAAATATGTTCACTTTCATCCAAACTTCTGTGAAACAAGAAAATGTAATTTCCTATTTTAGAGCTACGTTAGCCAGCAGTAAGACATGATCTGACTCTCAAGTTAGGCTGGTAACAAATACTGCTGGAAGATGATATGGGATGGCATGCCTAGGTAAGAAACTTGGGGAACAGATTCTTGGAGTCTTGCTATTTTTGACATTGACTCAAATGTGATCGTGGTCACAAGTCTGATGCCTCTTGTGGGTGAACAAAAGAAGGGTGCAAAACTGTCTCCCACTCTGAGTTGCAGATTATGTTTGCATGGATCCTTCAGGAGTTCCGCCCATGCCTGGGAAGCCAGACAAGGGCTCTGGTGTGTGTAACAGCAGCTGGTAGAGGAGAGTAAGATCTGAATTGCCTTGCTACCATACAGGTAACACTTGGAGTTTTTCTTGAGGGAGAGACAAACTCCATGTCCTCAGTTCTTCTAGTGTGCTTCCATTTTAAAATTCACATTTCTGGAGTTGGGTGGCTAAAGTAAATACCCACATAGCTCTGGTTTGAGAGGTGATTGAATTACTGTGGGGTGCCTGTCTTGGTGTGTGGCTATATAGTACTAACAAGTTTATCCTAGTCCCCCTAAAATGAAGAATTTAGTTGAAAAATTAAGACCATTAGTACCAGAATTGGAGGGGGGGAGGAGGGGGAGGCTAAAGTGTGATAATGGAATCTGAAGCTGAGTTGCTGAGTTTCCTGTGAATCATACCCTAACTTTTTACACTCCATAGTTTATCTAGGACACTGAATGTAGCCTCATTTGCCATTTTTTCCCCTCAACTACAGCATCTACAGCTGTGGCCAGATGTGCTACTTGGCTTGCAGCTGAGCTGGGTTCAAAGGCTTTGAACCCAAGCCAGGCTTAAAGTGCCTGGGCACTGTCCCCACTGTGTGGGGTTGGTGTCTGCAAGCGTAGCTGCACATGTAGTCCTTCTCTAACCTAAATCAGTCAAAATGATCTGGGTTAAAGAAAACCCTCCATGCTTTTAAATAGAAAGCCAACCTGGATCATTTTGACACAACCGGGTTAGGGAGCGACTGCGTACAGATATAGTGACAGATTGGAGGGGCAGAACCCAGCTCTGCTGCAGCTGAACCCTGAGTGGGACCAGAGTTCAGGAAGCCGCCCTGACTTTTGTCCTATACAATAGTCTTGTTTGTAGGAAATCATGAAATAGGCTAAGGGAGAGAAACGCAGCTGGCGTTTCCCAGTTTTAGCCTCTGATGGCCGGTTTGCAGCCTGATGCCGTCTATTGTGGATGTATGTTCCTGCCCAAGGGCCTGGTAATGGCTGGGTTTTCCCCTAGAGGCAATTTAGAGCAACTTCAGGGTTCTGCTAAACTGTGCTTGCTTTCCTGAGTAGTAAGGAAGCTGCTACCCAGGCAGTATTTTCTGTATAACATCAGTAATTTTCAGATATTTATGCACATGAGTGGCACACATGTAATCTTGACATGAGAGATGCCCTGTGGGTTTTCACAGAGGTCTAAACATGCTGATAAGAGGCAGATACAGCAAGACTTTCTGAAGAAACTGAATGAAAATGTTGAAGATTTTAGTTCACAGAGGATAGTATGAAAATCTCTTGGGCAAGTTTGTAAGTGTGTGTGTGTTTGACATTGGACTTGACAGTGATCTCATTGATTTCTGCTGGGCTCAGACTCAATTACTTTGGTTTAACATCGGTGCATTTGAGAGCAGAGTTAGGCCTGCTGAAAGTATGGATACTTTTTCTTTCCTCTCGGGGAATCTTTTGGCAGTGGTTATGCAGGTCACATCCACATGCTGTGACCTGTCTGCACAACAAGCCACCACTCTGTCACTTGGCTTTAGACATTCCAGATACCTTCAGCTATGAAAAAGCATTTTCTCACCCTATCTTCCCTCCCCAGGAGCTACAATCCCCGTGTTCTCATAGCACACACACTGGATGCTGTGGTCCAGCTCCTCACCAGGGCATTGTGTTCTTGCCATCATGTGACCTGTCCTCTTTCAGTTTCTGGTGGGGGCAACAATAGGAGAATCCTGGTTTTGTGTGTAGACTCATTCAGGAGAGTCGAGCATCCACATAAACAGAGGAAGCCCTGCTGCAGTGAGGCGAGTGGTGTATGGTGGTGAAGAGAGATGGCTGGGCCATTGGATGGGGTGCTCCCCAAACACCAAGGCCCATGTCATTGACTTCAGTGATCCCATCTGGTGCATGTTGCAGGTATGTTGATGATGACTTGTGACAGCTTCATGTCCTGTAGCCCTCAGGCTCATGAGAACCAGAAAGAAAAGACTTTCCCTCGTCGGCGATTATTTCCAAACACATCCACAGCAGAACACAGGGCTTCCTCCAGCTGTCTGAGGCGAAGACTTGACCTCTCCTTGTTTCACCTCTTGTGACATTTACTCATAACAAACAGACCTAGATGTTGCAGTATGTTTTTCTGGGTCACTGAGTGCATTGTATGCTTGTCCTTCAAAGGAGAAACACAGCATCTTTCATCTCAGCTCATTAGCTTGTTTTTGTTAGTTTTACTTTTGTTGTAGTCTTTTAAACCCAATCATTTTGGGGCTGAGGGGAAGCCATATGAGGCATTTGGACAATACTCTCGGGCACATGGTGTGACTCTTGGGCATGGTGCTGTGCAGGAACAGGAGGTGGACTTGATGATCCTTGTGGGTCCCTTCCATCTCAGCTTTTTCTGTGGTTCAGTCAATAGGCATAATTCATACGGGGGAAATTAATTGATTTACACTGGAAGCACACTACCTCATGCACACACTTCTGCGGGGCTCTAGCATGAGGCAACAGCCGTGAGTCCAGCCCAAAGGATCGGCTCCACTGCTGCGCAATCTCTGAGGGGGTGGAATACAAAATCCCACAGCAGTACTCAGACACCAGTGGGGCTGAGCTGTCCCAAAAGAGAATGTGGCCTCAGGTGGTTGCATTTGGCAAATCTACAATTTATCCTGTGTTATGAGCATGTGCTCCCAGCCAAGGCTCTCCGGTCTCCTGCTTGCTGTTATATGTAGAAACAAGTCTACACACAGCCTACAGGCTGTCTTCAGCATTTTGGAAACCTCTGTGCATGAATGGTTTATTTGCACATCTGGAAATGAGCTTGATTGACACAAAAACACGGGAGAAGCTGCATCCCAGATGCCTTTGCTATGATTTGGTTGTGTTTTCTGTGAATGCTTGGCATTTGTAGCACTGTCTGGTCTCCTTCAAATCATATACCTGCCTGGAGGCTAGGACTCTGTGAGCTCATGGCTTGAGCTGGAATTGGCTACCTCCGACCTTAAACACTACTTTTCTGCAACAACTGTCTTTTATTTGTAGAATTTCAGTCCAATTTCATGGTATGCAGGTTGTTTCACTTACCATTTCGCATGCTTTTTCCATGCCATCTCTGTGTCCCAGTAGTGCAATGGTGTCCGCATAACCTCATCCTGAAAATTTTGGTGGTAGCAATAAAAATGTCCATGTTTATTGATGATTTCAGGAGAAATCTCTTCAGCTTTTATTGAGAAAAATAAAATCATATGATTTGACATGTTTGGACAAAAACACTAATAACTGAAAAATTTTGTTTGAAAACTACCCAGAATATTAGAATAGACATTATTAGCTAGAAAGTGCTGTACATTTTCCAGCAAAAATATTACATTTTCTTTGAGAACATGGGGCATTTTGATTATTTTTCTGAGTCAAAGACATATTTCATAGTGAAAAGAAAATTTTGCTGAAAACTCCTTTTTCAGTCCCAGTCCTCCAACTAGTTCCTTAAGCACCTCCTAAAAAACCTTTCTGTTTGTATCACCAGTAAACTACCATGTTTTAATACTTTTGTTCAAAATGAGGTTTGATAACATATTAACAAACAAACAAACAGGCAAGCCCATGACCTGCATGTGCCAGAGTTAATGGAGCTGTCAGCTCTGTTCGTGCCACAGTGACTGATGGATGCTCTGATGGAGTGGCCTCTTCCTTCTCTTTCTGTCTTGTCTGCATGGTAATGTCTCCACTCACTGAATAATGATGCACTTTAATACAGATTTGTCTTATTTTTGTTTCTCAGTGCTGGCAGGGCTAGGGTTATGTCTGTGTTTCTCTGAAGCACCCGTCATGCTTCTGGCCAGGAGGAATTTTACCTGGGGATGAGAATGCCCCTGCTTTATGGGATCACCAACTAGTAAAACCGCTTGCCATGTTGTATTTCAGTGAATCTGCAGATTTGGTACCAGGGGTAGATGAGGTCTTTATCTTGGAATATATGGGATTGCATGGATGTGCATGGTATGCCTGGCATTTTGGGGTGGTTTCAGCGTGACAGAGGTGTGGGTTTGAGGGCATGATGTGGGCACAACTGGCTGTTGGTGGGCTTCTTGCAGGAGTTTGCCCAGCCAGCTTGTGGGGGACACTCCTGAAAGTAGAGAGCAGACAGACAGATCTATGCCCATCTTGTCCTTGTTTCTGCTCCTGAGCCAACTTGTGAGGATCAGTGTGGACATAACCAGTGCAGTTGTCTGTGGTTCCCTTGTGGATGTGCTGGCTGAGTTATACCTTACATGATGGATTCACTTGACTTTGCACTTTATGTACAGGTGTCTGAAGCTCATGGTAACTATCAAAAGCAGTATTTCACCATGTGGACAGGATTCCTTGTGGAAAGTTATCCATAAGGGTGATTTATTTCTACCCATGAACCACATATCTCAAATATATAGATTGCCAGTATTTTGTAGAAAGCTTTAAATCCAAGAGGTCTCAATGAATTTTAAATTTTTAAGTGTTTCTATTGTTCAGAAAACAGTTTATCACCCCTTTCCCCCCAAAACAACCCAAATTCTCTACAGTTTCCTAGAAGGAGGTTGTAGCAAGATGGGGATCAGTCTCTTCTCCTAAGTAACAAGTGATAGGACGAGGGAATGTTTAGATTGGATATCAGGGAAAATTTTGTCACTGAAGGGGCTGTCAAGCACTGGAACAGGCCACCCAGGGAAGTTGTGGAATTATCCATACAGGTGTTTAGGACGCGTGGATGTGGCACTTAGGGACACGGTTTCGTGGTGGCCTTAGCAGTGCTGGGTTAATGGTTGGACTCTATCTTTGGGGTCTTTTTCAACCTAAATAATTCTATGATTTTAGAATTTCAAGAGCTCAGATCTTTTTGTTGTCACAAAGATGGTCCAGATCACTCTTTATTCATCTCTCTGTAGGATGAGACAGACAGGCTCCCTGCTGCAATGCACCTCCTGTTTGTCCTACTTGATATTCCTGTCTCTAATATAGGCATTTATAGTAGGGCCAGCTCAGCATGTTATTAAATTTATAAGCCCTTGGTTACATTGTTAGTAAGAATAAATATTTTAAAAG
Organism: Falcunculus frontatus; assembly: GCA_013398115.1. Classification (NCBI taxonomy): domain Eukaryota; kingdom Metazoa; phylum Chordata; class Aves; order Passeriformes; genus Falcunculus; species Falcunculus frontatus. The sequence continues at coordinate 565,944 of VZRV01005418.1, read as the reverse complement.
ACAAGGGCAATTTAGAGATCCTGGGTTAGGTATAGCAATTTAAGCAGGAAAAGTCAATTGATACTCTGAATAGCATGTGCCAAGACTAGAGATTTAACAGTGTGGAAGGAAAGGGGCTTCAGGGACATCTGCCACCAATGTATATGGGATCATTTCAAACACTGCAAAAGATATTTGGATCTACTACTGCTGTGTGATTGCAGCATGTACGGAGGGTATATGAAAAAGTCAAGATTCTCACTAACAAAACATAGTTCTCCACGTGCTTTTATATTTTAAAAAAAAAATTATTTTGGGAGTCTGGTGGGTCAAAGTGGTCTCAGGGCTGCTGTCTTGCGTAGGATACTTGGAAATAAGTAGACCTTAAGGGTAAGTAATTCTTTCAAGATTGCAAATACCCTCTCCCTCCTATTTGCTTCAAAGATAAGTCTTGGAATAAAAGAAAATTCCCTGTTTCTCTTGACAAATATTGCAGAATACAGCATGGCTATATAGTGAATGTTTCGGAAAGCAGCAATCTACCATGTAGCTGCAGTCAATTTTCATGCTATTTGGAAGTCAAAAAATATCACAGTTCCAGAAGGACAACGGAGGCTGCAGTTTGCAAGCTCTGCTTGCTCCTGCTCTCATGTAGTATTTATCCACCAAACTGTGCAGAGGGCTGTTAGCCACCAAGGCGCTCGGGGATTTATCTCCCAGGGCTGGTTTTGTTTCACTAAGGGGTACGGAGCTTTCATCCCTTCATCAAGCTATTCTGGAGAGGTTTAGTGTTGTGAATATGCCAGTGCATGGTACAGCTGTCATAGTCCTGCTGCTCAAGCAGAAATTTATGGCGAGAAAAGACAGATAGGTGTGGTGTTGGGTTATGAGACTGACAGATTTGCTGTCATGTCTCATAGCAGTTTAGGTGAGATAAAGCTGGTTTTTATTTATTTTATTTTGTCATAGAGTGCAAAACTTGAGCAGAAATAAGGGATATTTAACAAGTAAAAGGAGCCTAATTTTCCTCTTGGTGTAAATGTGGAATTTTTCCACTGATTAGAGATGATTAAAAAAATCAGCTCAGCTAAGTGATTCAGAGGAAGCAGACAAGATGCAAGGCAGTGACAAGCACAACCTCCATCATTGTGGGGACAGAGTCCCAACCTTCACTTGGGATAATGTGAACGATGCTCACCTGCAATGGGTTTTCACAACTTTATTGAAATAGTTTTCATCTGTGAATTGTTGTCTTCCTTCCAGCAGCTGTCAAAATCCTCCCTTGGGTATCTTCTCAGAGCTGTCTGATCCTGATGCAGGGGGCTACTCGAGCCTGGGCCCCCTGAGAGGTTGTTGCACATGGCTGATCACACAGGAAGATGTGCTACACCACATGAAAAATGAAGCAATTAGGGAAAAAAACCTGGAAACTGGGTTTTAAGCCAAGATTTTGAATAGTTATTACCAACATCTTAAATTTTCTGGCCCCTGCTGGTAGTTCCTGAAAAGGAGTTTAGAAACTGAGGCTAGTTCATGCTATAGTGCCTTTTGTAGTGGTTTTTTGTTAGTATTTATGTTTTGAGACCATATATGTGACTATTTGTGTCAGAAGCTGTTGCCTTAAGCGAGCCAAGTAGTGAAATAAATGTCAGGGGGTTTCCTTCTCCTTCTCTGTGCCTTCACAGTAGGTCTGCATGCCCATAACCTGTCCACTGAATGTGATTTAGGATGTCTAAGAGGAAAAGAATATTTTCCTGTCTATATGAGTGTATTTCTGTCTCTGAAGTAAAATGTGAAGAATTAAAAGGAAAAAAATCCATTCATTATGTAATTTCCTCCCCCACTTACTGTATTTCCTTTGAAAAATGTAATCCCTATGACACTTGGATGTTCCAGTGAATTTTTTTTTTAAATCTTACAGGTGATTCCGAATACTTATTACTTCCTTAGTGGAAAATCAGTTTCTAGAGACTTCTTGGCAAATGTCTTTTTTTTTTCCTTTTCTTCCTACATCATGGTCACACTCTTGTCTAATTTATTGTCCAGCTCTTTAGAAAAATAAATGAATCTAGGAAAACTGCGTTTATTTGCTCTGAGCCTGGTTTTGACTTGTCATATGGGCATGACCAGAACCATAGAGAGAACACTGTTGTGACTTGTGTATCCTTCAGGCTGGGGTGATTCCTTTGGGATTGCTTAGAAGAGCTGGCAGTAGATACAGCCAGGTCTACCCTGGGCACGTTGGAGCACCTTGGCATTAGTGCAGGTTCTGCATTTACCATGTTGCCAGGCTGGCACCATGTGTTGCTATGAGCTGTCTTTTGTAACACAACTTCATTCTGGAGAACTGCTGCCAGATATTTGGGGTTTTTTTTCCTCTTATATATCTCTCTGTGTCCCAACAACTAAGCCGCTCTGTGTACAGATATAAAACAACACTGCTTTTCTGATACAGATAGTCATCTGAAAAAGCAACCCATTGTCTTGGTTCAAGATAGATGTCCTAAAAAGGAAAAAATATAACCTTCATGATTGCTTTGAAAATCTTGACATTCACTCCATTTTTTAGTGAATGGATTTCTTAATTGCCTTTGCCCACAGAGAAATGAGAAACTGAATGACTGCAATACTTGCTTCTTTTCATTATTTGTATATTTTTGGGACTTCACAAAGAAATATTGGTATTGGGAAAAGAAGCTCGAGATGTTTTTTCCTTCTCACCTCTGCATTTATCAAGCTCTTTTGTTTAAAACCTAATATTAATATGTGTTGAATATCTTCTGGTGCCTTTGGTTCAATCCAGCAGCAGCTTATATTGTGCCTTGGGTTAAGTATTTTGTTCTTAGTTTTCTGAAAGTTAATATCTGCTTTGCCTGGAGTATTCCCTCAGCTAATGCAGCAATTTGTGGTGATCTATCTTTTTTCCTTTAGACCAGCTGGTGTTGTTGACATCTGAACACCTTTAAGTAAAATATGAAACCTTGTTGCTTCATTCACCAGGCTGCTGAAATGTATAGATGCTGAAAAAAATCACTGTATTGCTGAGCCTTTGGTAACTAATATTCCAGGTATCACCAGTTCATTAAACAAAACCACAAACAAGTAAGCAAAAATCCCCACCAGCCCTATTGGGTACCCAAAGCAACCCAGTTGTTAGACGTATCAAATATGCAATTTGTAAGCAAAAAGGTCTCATCTTCTCCATCATTGTGAAAATGAGTTTTCATACCAAAGCTTTATGGGATGCTAATGCTAAAAGTTCAGACTGCAGTTCCTAATATTAGACATATAAGTACATTTTGGACTTGGATATGAATTGAGACTGCATTTTGGAAAAGAGCAATAATACAGCTCTCTTGAGCATCTGCAAATGAAGTCACTTGTTCAAGACTGCAAAATAGGTGTCCAATATGTTGGCTGTAGCTTTCAGAGTCTCTGAGTTGCAGCACAACTCATGCTGCTGGAGCATTCTTACACCCATGGCGGGGCTGGACCTATGAAGACCAGTCTGTGGTGATGCTCATGCAGCACAAACAACGAGGTAGTTTTGTCTGTTCTGAACAAGCCAAGAGATAGAAATACTTGTGGTCTGATTCATTAAAAGTGGCATGTTGGAGCTTCCACACCAAATAAGGCTGTGGTAGCAACAAAAGGTCAATTTTTCTATGACTTGCTGTCCATGGTTGCTTTTATTGTTTATTTTGGTGATCAGGTGCTGTGATAGAGCAGTTCACTTAACATCTCAGACATGCAGCCTAGAGCAGAGAAAATCTGAGAAATAAAAATATGTTTTCTCTAAACAGTGTAATTAGGAATTTAGAATTGATAAATGCAGCTGTGGCAGTGATGTGTCTCAGACCCTTTTTTTTTTGCCCCACTTTGCTCTTCTTTGAGTGAATTCACAAACAGCTAAAATGTTGACGGTGTAAGAAGTTTTCACACTTTAAAGAAGCAAGAAGTAATACCTTTGTGGATTTTAAAAATCTTAGTTAGAATTCAGGTTCCTGACACCTCTAGTTAGCTATTTTCAGTAATCCTCCTTTCAGTAAAGTCAGTGAGAGCTTTGCCACTGCCTTTGGTAAGCTTAGGTTGTCCTGCAGCAGAGAGAAACAGAGATTCAGTGATTTACTGAAAAAGCAGGTCTGCTCCAACCACCAAAAATTCCCTTTTTCTCCAGTCCCTGATCCTTTCTTTCATTGCTGTTCTAGCAGACATTAAAAGCAATAGTGTAGCAGCAATATCGGAGGCTTGCTTAAATTCACATCTGTCTGCTGATGTAGCAAAGCTCTGTGCCCTGCTATCTGCAAGTTTTCCCCAAATTATAAAGTGCACACACAGAGAGGCTTCCCTCTGCCTCTCCCCAGTGCCATCTGGGCTTTGTTTATCTGTATGTGAAGTGGAGGGTTTTATGTGGCCTCCCTGTTGCTGCACGGTCCTGGTGCACGTGGCCTGAGCTGAGTCGCACATGGGGTGAGTTGGGTGCTGTGAGCCACAGCCCCTCAGCTCTGCGGCTTTCGCCAGCAAAGGGACAGCTCAGCCCCACAGGGCTCTGCTCCAGCCAGGGTCAGCACCAGCCTCAGCTGCTTCTGAACTTCCCTCCAGACCTGGATCCTCCCAATCTTGAGGATGCAGTATGAACAGTTTGGGAGCTGTTGGGAAGGCAGCTGAAATGTTTGAGCTCTTATTTTGTGTTTCGTGCTCCAGTGAGCCTACACCTACTCTGTCCTTCATCCAGTTCCGTCCACTGCAGTTTAGTCACAGCTGTCCCCCTACAAAATAGCCTGTGACGGTTCACTTGAACTGACTAATTGCTCCTTTCTGTGATTTTGTCTTCACACCAAGTCACACAGTGCTTTTTAAACCAACTGAGGACCAAAAAATAAAACAGAATGTTACCAGAGGCCATTCTCCGTGCATGAAACGAGGGGCTGCTGGTCCGTCCCTCTCATCAGATCTGCAGTGTTACTCATCCTCCAGAGTGCCAGGGCTAAAAAAAGTATATTCTTGCTCTGCAATGCTTTCTCTCTCTATTGCTCCATGCTGGACTGAGAGGCTGCAGAAGGAAAGTTAGAATTTAAATTTTAAATCACATTCCTACAAAGTGATGATATGGAAATATGGAAATGATATTTATTTGGTGGTTGTTCTTTGTTGACTATGGCCTTTTTATGGTTTTTTTTGGTGGGTTCTTTCTGTTGGGTTTGGTTGGTGTTTTTTTGGTTGTTGTTTTTGTTTTTTCTTCTGAACGATAAAACCCAACTGTGTTTTTTCCAAATTCTTTAATCTCCAGTCACACTTTCTTTGAAACAGAGTATGACCCAAACTGGACTGCAAAGGCTGTTCTTGTACAAGATGCAAGGAGAACACATGTGGTCCCAAACCTGATCTTACTTGGGATCATGAGATCTCACTTTACCCCACACCATCCTGAACTGCAAGATTTATATTAAAGCTGATAAGAGAAATTTATTTCACTGGATTTCCTGCTTTGAAAGGAGCTGCATATTTTGCTGACATGGTTTGACATTGCTGAAATTGTGAGAGAAGTTGGACCTTTCCCAGCGTCCCAGTTGTGGAGCCTGCCAGCTCTGCCAGCCACCGTGGGGTTGGCAATGTCCTCTTGGGAGGGATGTGGTGCCAGGGCATGCAAACCGCTGTGAGGCCGAGGATCCTGGCGGTACAGGATCTGTGGCTCAGGAGCAGGCTGCCAAGCCACTAGAGCCCCATTTTTCTTTTGGAAGAAAACCAGGTTTTTGAATACTAAAATGCTGTATTAGGCAACAGCCTTTTTCTTCCCAGCTCTAGTTGTTCCTGACCCAGAAGGAAGAGAATCATCCCAAATCCCCTTCTCTCAACAGTTAACTATTCCTTGGATATTTCCCATTTAAGTATTCATTTAATGCGGTCCTTAGATCCCACAGTAGAAGATACAGCCCAGACAGCATGAGAGAAGTTCATTTAGTCTGAAACAAACTCGATGAAATCTTCCTTGGTTATTCCTTGAAATATTTCTGCATAAACTAACATGATTGCTTTTCTAATTTTTAGGATCTGCTATGGTTATAAAACTGTTGCTGTCTCCCATTTAGGAAACTGAGTGGAATATGTAATATAAACTTGCACTTCATGTGTGCAGGCTTATCAGGTACAGCTGAAAGATGAAGGCTTTGGGCTGGCATTGTCTCCCATTACAGAACTGTTTAATACCAGCCCAACAGGAGACAGAACTGCAACCAGCAGCAGGTAGTGATACAGCAATACTCATTAAAACAGGGTGAAAATTATATATTGATTAAAAGTTTTGTCATACCCAAGAATGTGACAGATGGTTGATTTGTAGGCAGGGAAAGGTTATTGGCTGTCAATTATTTATTTATTTCAGCAATTCAGACATACTCAGTTGCAAGACCTGGAGAATACATGCAGTAATTAATAAGTTGACGAAGAAAAGAGGTGATGTTGTGCATGTCCTGTGAGTGCCCATCAGCAGGACCAAAACACCACTGAGCCCTGGCGAGTTAATTCACAGAACAGCTGTGAGATGTGGGGGATTATCAGCATCTCTGTTTTACAGATGGCACCAAAGCAGGGAGAGGTGGATGAAATGGTAAGATTTGACAGTGGTTGAGAGAACAGAAATGGTTCCAATTTTCCTCTGCTTGACTTCAGGACCTCCTTTCTCCCACCACTGCCTCTTGTAAGAAGAATTAGACCCTGTGTCAGGTCCAAGTTTTGCTTGAGCATTTTGTCTGATACTCTCTGAGTTAGTGGTAAAGGAGGACAGGGAAAGGCTTTCACAGAACTGGAGCCTCAGAGGGATTGCTGACCTGTTGATGGCTTGGATTACAACCAAGAAACCAGTGAGAAGCTGGTCAGCCTGTCTCCCTTTAGCTTATTCCTCCTGTTGCCTCAAGCAAAGAGAAAGCTGCTGGCTGTGTTAGGTGAAATAACTCCACTGTCACCCATGGAGTAACCTCAGACAGGCTTGGGGAGAGCACTGGTCAGAAAAGCTCTCTGAGTTGGATGTGAGAACTGAAGAGAATGTACCTGCCTATTTTGGCACTTACTGCACATTTCCAACAGAAAGATTGTAGAATCATACCTGATGTACTGCTGCAGGTCATAATGGCCTGAGCCTGCTTTGCTGGATTTCAAAGAAAAGAGGAGAAACACTACAGTAATAATAGCAGCCCTTAGGAGCACCTGCCAGGCAGTCAAGAAAACCAGGTTTTCAGCACCAAGCATTCACACAAGCGTGCTGCATTAATGTCAGTGCATTGCCCTCCTCCAGGAGCTTATGTGCCTCTTTTTCCTCTAAATGAAAGCAGAACTCCTCGAGACCCTCACTGATAGCGAAGTTGTTACCCTGGTGGTTTGATGGTATTGGTCATTCAGGGGGTATGTGACAGTCTGCAGCAGCAAGTGTTAAGCTCGCTAAATGCATGAGGGGTGGGAGAGGTGAAGGTGAACAGCTCACCAGGATAAGCTGTGCTCTGGGGTTGCAGCTGGTTTGTTTTTGTTTTTTGTTTTTTTTTTTTTTAATTAAAACCCCCAAGCTATTTGGGTGGTATCTGTGTTTCCTGAATGCTTGCATTAGCAATACCTGGTTCTAAACAATCACCACATAAACAGGAGGTAGTGATCTCCAGAGAACTACATGCAATTCTTAAGAAGTAATAACTTAGCTTTTGGGGAAAAACAGAGCATTTGGAGGGTATGACTGAGGTTCTGAAATTCCACTTAAAGCCAATATTGTGATCCTTCCCTCATTTATCTGGGATAATTGATTAGTGGGATCCCTCAATCCCCACTGGTATCTCCTAACTTTTCTTTATTTTAATTTGTTGTCTTGTAGTGACTTTCTCTGTATCCTGGGCATCCTTTCTAACACTGACAGTTTCAGAGGGTGATTTTTTAACAATTGAAGATTACCTACATATCTAAACAGCTCATGGATTGAGAGCTCTTCAAAAATTTTTGAAAGTTCTGAAATTCTCCAAGTTTTAGTTCCAGATTTCTCTTTCAGACAGCGATGGATTGGATTTTTCATTCACCGTTGCACTGGTGCATAATTCTAAACACAAGGCGAGGGGGGTACACACTTTGTTGTTTTTCTGTGTGTGTGATAATACCCCTGTTTGTCGTCTCCCAGCTTCAACTTTATAATTTGGAGTTAGTCAAAGTACAGTTTGTTCAGCATCCTCATTAGGTTTTTATGTTTATAACTGCTGATTTAAACAGATTCAGCTTGCAAAGGGCCTCAGAAATCTTCAAAGAGCATATACCGAAGGTCGAAGACAACACAGTTCTTCTAATTGTATCATAAATTCAGTAGGGATGTTACACTGCTGGTTTCATGTTGCATACAAATAAAAATATTATTTGTATGCAACAAAAGAGACACTTCCATTTGCACATCTATCAGTTCTTGTAGAGCACAGTTGTTTTCTCAGGATATTTCTTACCTGTACACTAATAATTAAACAAACAAATAAACATCTTGTAAAATGGGCTGAGAAACTGAATTTCTCTGAAAATACAGGGAACGCTAGACCAGCTTGTGTGTGGGCTAGATGGTGATACCAGGTGGTGCAGAGGTCTAAATAGTGGTGCAACAGATCCTCTAAAATGACATAAAGCCACTCTTCTGATCAGAATTCTGGTGGAATGTGTTGCCCAGAGACTAAGTTTCATAGCACTTTCTTGGTGCTAGGAAGCTGTAGCTAAAAGTAAGAGATGAAGACTGGAAGTGAAATTCCAGTATTTTGGTCTAATTTTAGGTTTGGAGACACACTTTGGTGAATTCAGAAAATGGAGATTTCTTGCTGAGTAAACCCAGGCTCTTCAGCACCGTATTTTATTCTGTTTCAGCATTGCTCATGTACAGTGAATCCAGTTTTATCAGTAAAGTATGAAGTGATATATTAGAGCCACATTTACTGCTCTGGGGATTAAAATCCCACAACAACACAAAGTTGAAAGGAGTGTGTTTTAAATGGATATGTGTATCTAAGCAGGGAAAAGCAGCTTTCTGTCATCCTAGAACTGATACAAACCAGCTTAGTCACATTGAAGCATCACTACAAGAAGTACAAACCCCATCTTGAATGCACATCTTTGCTGTGTTGGGAAGTACAAAGGTCAAGTTAACCAAAGGAGGTCATAAGGTGATACAGAAAAGAAACAGTAGGAGAAAATAATTGAAAACATGTAACTTGTTCCCATACACTTCATAAGTGGTAAGAGAGGGATGGAGTAGTGTCATTAATACACAGCTGAAGTTGCTGTGGCTGAGATCCGTTCATACAGTGTTGTGCTGAAAAACATAGGTTAAAAACCAAACTAAAACAGCACAACGCCTCCCTTCCACCAACTTTTTAACCAGTTCATTCAGATTCATTTGTATTGTGTTTGGAAATTACAGGCTTTAGCAACAGAAAGTCCTTTTTGGGCTGTCTTTTCCTTATTTTGATGTTATAATTGAAAATAGGTTTGTAGCCCAAGAAGGATGTGACAGAGTCCTCTGGTTGGTTTGCAAATGTGGAGCTGTTCAAAAGGTCTTGCATCTTCTGAGCTGAGTAGGAAGTTCTTTGTCATGTCCCAGTGAAGATGGCAAAGATGTGGTGTTCACCCAGGCATGATTTAAACCAGACAATGGACATTACTATTTGAGGAATTCTCTCAAACCTGAGAATTTCCCCCTCTTTTACTGGGAAAGCTCAAAAAGCTCTTACTGAGTCTTAATAACATTTGAAGCAACCATCAGAGTGCTACCTGCACTGGGAAGAAAGGAAGGCATGTTACAGGTGGTGGCATCTCAGGGAAAGCAGAGCAGCATCTGAAGTGCGTTTCTTGATGATGACTTTGGCATGCTGCATAATTGATGGGTCCCAGTAGGCATCTTTTGGAAATTGGTCCTTTCAGTATTTATTTTGTATAAAGGTATAAACAGGGTTTGCTTGTCAGGATTTTACATGTGTTTCTCATAAACTCCATGTGCAGGTATCTAAGGAACAGTTTACAACTTAGCAATATGTGAGAATGGAAAATATTATTTTTGTTGTAAGTATTATTGGCTGGATGAATGAAGTTTCTCATAAAAGATGCAGTGCTTCGGAGGTGCCTGTGTCCCTGAGGAGCCTCCATGCTTGGAAGTGGATATATCTTGTGGCTCAGGACTGACTGCACCCCTTGCTGTAGGAATTTCAAATTTCCATAGAAACTAAAATGTAGTATGTCATTCAAGCTAGACAAATCTTGGTCTTTTGAAAGTTTTCAGTGTACACAGCCTGGGTCTGATCCTGCTCTTACTAAGGCTAATGGGAACTTTGCCTTAATAGGAGTAGGAAAGAACCTGTCACAAGCTGTGCGTGTCCAAGCCATGGATTATTTTGCCCAAGTCAACATCTTTGCTTTAGTTGATTTTTTTTCCTCATTGCTATGTTTTTCATTATTATTTGTATAATATATTTTCATTCTTATTTGACTGAGCTTAAGTACGCTGTGCACTGTACAAACAGGTACCTGGAGAGGAAGCTTGCCCCAAAGAGCTTGTAGTGTAAATAGGAAGATAAGGGAAAGCTGGCAGGCAAAGAAAGAGAGCTGTGCAGAAGGGACACAGCTTGCTTGAAATGACAGGCAATGATGAGGAGTGCAGCCAACTCTCTTTGGTCCAGGTTCAGTGCTCCCAAGCACACTGTTCTGTTCTGTGCTGGACTAATTTTGGATCTGTCTGATGGGATTGAAGGAATTTTCAAATTGGTTTCAGCTGGAGCACTATCTGCCCCGTGCTGTTGGAGGGCAGAAGGAGAAGGGACAGAATTTTCTGTATTGGGGAATGACACTGCCTGTTATCATGGGGAATAGAAGCCATGCGCAGCATTTCTCTTTGGCTTATCTGGTCCCTTGAATAACCATTTGCCTTTCAGGAAAGTTGTCCTGATGCTGAATGGTTAAATGGGCTGCATGGTGGAGTGCTAATAAGAGAAACACAATTAATTGATGTTTTTCCTATTGGTGTTTCAGAAATGCCCAAGATCCTTGGTAAAACAGGAGTGAAGTGGGTCTCCTGGAACTAAAACGCACCCTTATAGTTAGTCTTAGATGTTTTCATTTGCATTTCTTTATTAATCAGCTTCTGTGGGAAAGGAGGAAATTTATATTTTCATTTGGTTCATTATTAGTAAGGGTTCCTTAATTTTATCAACTGCTGTGAAGTTTATTAATTTCATTCCTGTACATGTATTTATTCTCTCTGCAACTCTATGGTTTATGTGTCATAGAATCCGAATGGTTTGGGTTGGAAGGGACCTTGAAGCCCATCTCATTCCATCCCCTGCCATGGGCAGGGACCCCTTCCACTGTCCCAGGTTGCCCAAAGCCCCATCCAGCTTGGTCTTGAACACTTCCAGGGATGAGGCACTACAGCTTCTCTGGGCAACCTGTTTCCATGCCTCATCACCCTTAAAGTGAAGAATTTCTTCCTAATATCTATTCTAAACCTACTCTCCTTTTAAAGCCATTCCTCTTCAGAAAAGGAGATTTCTGTTGTTTCACAGGGGCTGGTTTATCCCTTGGAACAGTCCTTCACCTGTTGAAGAAATTAATTAGCAAAGCCTAACAAGTTCTGGATTTGTCTCAGCTAATTCATCTACTCTCTTCTGGGCAATATACCAGGCTTTTTTTGACTACAGGGCAGACATGGTATCTGTTTAGCACAGGAGAACATGAATTTTACCTTTGAGCAAAGACTACATTGTCCACACAGGTATATTTATTTTAAATATGTTGGTATCAGACTTTATGCCAGGATAAAAATCCTCTTCTGTTTTCCAAGGTACATTTTTGTACTAAATTTTGAGTGAAATTAATTCACTGTTGCAATAAGAAATGCTAAAACCTAATCTGCTTCCTCCCTGTAGGAAAAGCCATCAACATGTTCAACATGACAAATTGGCATTTGCTGTTACGAGCTTTCTTCTGTATGTGATACTATTTGAGAAATGGAATTCTATGGTGTATTGAAGGGCTGTGTTGTAAAAATGCATATGCACGGGGAGTAAAATTAAGGTTGCCTGGGTAACCTTAATTCTGGCATTTCCTGATTTTTGAATGCTATTTTGTGCAACCTTCTTATTGCCTCAGAGTGGTGCTTGCACTGTGTTCTATTTATATGTACACAGTATAAACAAAAATAAATGTTTTGTAATGTTAGTAGTGGATTTCAGCTGGTTATTTGTTCTTGATTTCATGCTGGAGTTGTTTTGTTTTTTGAGTTTGTTTTTGAACATTTTTAACAGTTAATATTCAAAGGAAAATGTTACGGAATTTGTCTTTCCTGTACTTAAGTCAGCTCTTTCCAACTGAACCTGACCATGTAGGGGTGAATCAGAAAAAAATTTTGCTCAAGTGATTTCTATTTCCTTTGGTACTTTTCTCCCTGTTTTGCAGTAGTTCTGGATGCAGCTTTTCAGTGAGCAATATGTTTCTCCTACAGTTTCACTTTACTAGAGAGATCAGGATGGAAAACATAACGTCCAATCAAAGTGATGTAATCTCCAAGGGAAAAGTTTCTTCAGCTTCCTATAAGTAGAAATTACGTTTCTTTTTAGCAGGTCTCCTGGATCAAGCTATTTAGGGCTTCTAGAAGGGAATGACTGCATCCAAATGGATTCTCTCCAAAGTAAAATGTTCCTTTTTTATTTAGCTGTGCTTGTAATAGCAAAAGTTGTTTTATCTCTCATCAATTTCTAAAAAGATAGAAGAGTGAAATTTGTGGAATCATCTGAAAATGTAGCTGATAAGTAATCATAAAAATCAAGCTGAGGAAACAAGGACTGGAATGTAACCTATGATGTATGGGGACCTCGAGGAAGCAAAGATGAGGTGTTTTATTGAAGCTGGGAGCAGGAAGGAAGCAGGTGAGTAGAGCAAACTCTAAATCAGATAGCAGTAAATATGGTCCAGGTTATTTTTAATATTACATCTCTGTTTCTTCTAATGTTGGGGAAAGTATTTTGGTTTCCTGAGGCCTGATAATTGAACAGTGAAACAAATGTTCATGTTTGCAGTCAAGACTGATGGTGAAATCAGAGTTGCAAGATAACTAAGGGAAGAACCTGCTCAGCAATTAATTCCTCTTGACTATCAAACCCAGTAAATCTCATTGCCCTTTGGAACATGAGAAATGAGGGCAGGAAAACAAACACCTTACCAAAGGGGTGGTGGGGTGCAGTGCTGGGGTAACAGCTCCATCGCTGACTTAATGGCTTCCAGCAGCCCTGTGTCCAACCCACTAGATGTGATCTCTTTCTAAAAATGTTTGCTTGTACTGTGATTTGAAATTAACATTCCTCCCCAGCACAGATGATTTTCTAGCAGGGGTAGAGTGAATAAGAGTGCTCAGGACACTCCCAATATCAGCTGTTTTAATCTAAGTACAAGTAAGGAGTGGTTCGATGTCCTTCAGACCTGCTTTCCAGGCTGGAACATGCTGTTCCCTTTTCCCATCCTGACCTTTTCTACATACTTTGGGCCAAACTGTCTGCTGAAGTAAACACCCAGAGTACCATTTGAGTTTATAGAATCGCAGACAGGTCTTCCTCCCAGTGGGGGCTGGGGAGGGTGGGGGAGTATTTTATCAGAACGTCCCCAAATCTAAGCACTGTAATCACAGTGAGTTTGAAGTTTTAAGAGACACTTAAAATAAATCACTATGATATAATATGACATGCACAATTAAGTCATTCAGTCTTTATACTAATGCCCTGCAACAATGTTAAATGTGTCATTAAGGAATTTAAGTTGTTGTGGTCCTGGAATACATGCAAATGATTATGAAGCACATTTGAGTTATTTCTTCTTCTCCTGGTATCTTGTAAGGCAGAGACAGAGGAATTGAATCTTTGATTCAATTTGCAAAATGAAATTCAACCTAAATATTGATCTGCTCAGAGTACTGTCACAGTGAGATCATGCAATGACTTGCAGCATTTTGTGCCAGCTTCTGTTTCCATCAAGATCACTGGGAACTTTGTCACCAACTTCCTTGGGAGCAGCTCTGGGCTGTTCACGTGTACTTGTCACGCCAGCACTCCCACTTAGCAGGGCCTGAAGATAAACTGGTCTTGGAGGTGATGGTTCAGTGCTCAGAAAGCCAGCGGGGAAAGATGTGAATTTTTTGATGTGAGGTTTTCAGTCACTTCCTGGACTATTTGGAGCCTCAGTGGCATGTGGTTGTCACTGCTGAATTCCTTTATCCATCACAGCTCTTCTGACCAAAGGCCCTTGCACAGATGCACCTCTACCAGAGCAGCTGTGCTCACCCTGTCCTTGAAAAGACTAGCATGAATCTCTCAAGCAGTTTTACCTTTTTTACTTAAAAATGCTACATCCACAGCCTCATCAGCACAGTTGTCCTGTTTTAATTGAATTGACAGGAAACCCTTGCAACCAGCACAGCTCTGTGAGCTGGACCAAAGACCTCAGCACATCCCTGGTGGACACAGTGTGCAGGCAAAATTATGTGGGTATTTCGACACTTCCTTTGTGCTGCTGTAAGCCTTCCTTGCTTCCTTTTCTCCAGGCTGTGACATTCCCAGTGATTAAGATACAGTTCTTTGTAAAGAAATGCCATAAACTGGTCTTGCCCTGGACATTGTGATGTTCGCGTCTTGGGTGTTTGTTTGTTAGTCTGCTCTACAAGTCCAGCCAAAAAACCTGAAAGTTTCCCTTGTTTCTCCACTATCAGAACTACTGTTACCTGCATTTACCTTGCAAAGCCACCTGTATAAACTTATTGTCTTCAAATTATGCTCCCAGTGACACATGTACAACCCCAAAAAGGAAACAGTGTTGGCCAGATGACACAGGAGAGATAATTAATGAGTAATGGATTTACACAACACTGGACCTGAAAGGATTTCTATTGTTACTGATGATGCATGAGCCAGAAAACAAAAAGAATTTGACTTTCAGCTTGAGGTGAAGTTTGCAGTGGTGCTGTTTTCCTTTTAACCTCGGTGTCATGTTGTAGTGGTTCTTAGCAGCTGTACAAGCCATACACAGAGTTGTACAAAGTCACAGTGCGGGGCTGACTGACACTGCACAGGGAAGATGGCAATCCTGAACGACAGGAAAGCTCTCCCTAAATACCTAACAGTCCCCTGATGAGGAGAACAAAACTTTTTCTTTTTTACCCCACCATGAAAATATGTGATGGAATCTGAAAGTCAGGAGTTCTTTCCATCTCCTAATTCACAACTTTTAGATCAGCATCACAGTATGTCATGCTGGAAAATTAATAGCTTCAAGCTGAGTTTTGTCACATCCACAAGTTGGCCTTTACAGCCCAGCAAAAGCACAGACAGTGCTGGTTAAATTGTTCTCCTAGGCAAGTCTTCTGGTTTATTTGCTTCAGCAGTGTTTAGTTACCAAATATAATTTTAGGGCCTAAATTTTCCCTGTTAACACTTGGGTTTACTCTGTTATAGTTCATTTGAAGCCAGTGATGCCACATTGTCATAAGAATGAAGTAAAAGAGAAATCTCTCGCTTCAATCTAAAGAGTTATCGGGTGCTAACAGTTATGAGGAGAAAGGGCCAATATTTTCAGCACAGCATTCTAAAAAACTTAGACATTTAAATCCATATATGGACATGTCTTTAACACATGCCTACTTTCAGACATGCTGAATCTCTGCAGACCTTGTTTGCATAAATGGAAATCGAGATGTTTGTTGCTAATGCTCATGTAAGGCTTTGGGTCTGCTTTGCACATGTGCATGCCCAGTACTGGAGCATCCAGAACTTAGAGCCAGATGCTGAGCTCCCAGCATTCTGGGCTCAGTGGGCTTGCCATTCTCTGTCTTTTTTTTTGGATGGACTTCCTGTTCCAGTCCTCAAAATTTGTGAGCAAATAAACCAGCTTGAAAGCACAGAAGACTAAGACAAGGCTTCCTTCAAGTCTCATCAGTGCTTTTCCTTATCATCTAGTTTCTATTTTCCAGACTCCAAGACTGGGGCCAAAGTGGGCTATCGTTGAACAAGATGAGATGCACCTTTTTCTGAAATAAGCAGCTTCTCTTGCCTCCTGAGTGTCCTCAGCCTCAGGAACAGCAGACAAGGACCATTATTCAAACATGGCTTGGCACAGAGATGCAGTCACTAAGCTTCCAGGCTGGCTACAAGTTGGTTCAGTTGAGCAATTTTATAGAAGGCTGATGTAATTCTTTCTCTTTTTTTTTTCTTGTAAGGGAAGAAAAAATTAATATTCTTTGGTTTGATTGGAAGTTAAATGATCCTCACTACAGTATTTCCCAAACTACCATGTAATCCATATAAGTCTGTAAGAGGCTTAGTGATATCTGAGCCATTGTTTTAACTTAATGCTGTCTGGTTGGTTGATTACACCTAGTGTTGTAATGCTCAGAGGTTTGTTTTGCTTGTTAAATTGTGGAGAAAGAAGATGAGATTCCTTTCATCTCTTTTAGAAATTAACAAGTCCAGCAACTGCTCATTTAACGATGAACAGTTTGTAGTGTGTCTCACTGCATGGGCTTTTCAGGTTGTATTACCAATTTGCACTTCTGATCAAGGATCTGTATGATTTTGGGTGGAGCTGTGTGCACAAGGCATAATGATATTTTGGATGTTTCACTTCTTTATTTTAAGAACCTCTCTCAGTGGGGGTCAAATTCCTCACTTTCACTGCTGCAAATTTACTGCAAAACTATCTAGTATAACACATCCATGCTTCTCTTGTAATGGATGAGATTTACTGGCATAATATTCCTTGTTTGTTCTTGGCTAGCAGTATGATTTGCTGAATGATTACCTGTAGCTGCCAGACCTGTATTACATGCCTGCTTACACCTTGTGAAGATGAAAACATGACAAAGGATCAGTCAAAATGTCTACTCTGAGGCTATTGTTAGTAAACTATAACTGTCAAATGGTGTAATACTAGTGGCAGAAGAATAACTCTGTGCAGATGTTGTATCATATAGGAAAGAAATTTTTTCCCAAAACTTTACCATCAACTATCAGCATCAGGAGAATGTTACAAATTAGCATCGTTACAACTGCAGTGCCCAAGTCACGCTCCCACTCAGATGTAAACAACCTGGGCAAATTCACAGCATAATGATGGAGTTATTAAACACTGAGCCACATTGTGTGCCACATTTGTGAATGTGTTCTAATGAAGAGGCGATTCTGGGGGGAGCCACGCACCCCTCTGGTCCCATGGCAGGAAAAGCACGTGCCCAGTGCCTGTGCAGGGCTCCCAGCATCAGCTGTGTGTTCTGCTCTATGCCAGGCCTGTCCTTGAGATGCGGGATGGAAAGGAGAGACAGTTTGGCATTGTGAGGGCTTGAGAATCACAGGGTGTTTAATTATAACATCATCAGGCCAGGAGAGAGCTGATACCAGTTTGACAATTTAAAGTGAAAACCAAAGACACTCTGGGGGAAGAGGTGAAATTGATTCCCTCTTGTCATACAGGTATCTTGTCTGATATTTCAGTGACATTTACAGTGATTAAATAGAGAGAATCTGTAAACCTATGATTTAAGGTTTTCAAAAATTTTTATTTAAAACAAGTCATTAGGGATTGGGAAGAAAGCTTTTATGATCTCCTTAATCAATTGAGGAAGACTTGGTACTTCACCAGCTCATGAGAGTCTGGCTTCATGGCATCTCTTTTTCTGAAGTAATAACTGTTAGTTAAATATCTATAATTCGAACTAACAAAAAAAGTATTGCACACTGGGGAATTGCTCTCTCCAGCCTCACTTCTTTCTGTCATTTGTTTGAATAATGCTATGTCATGTGTTAGCGTAATATACTTCCCAGGTCTTTGCCTTATTTTGAAGCATCAACTTGAGTTTTCTTTCTCACTTCCTTTATAATTTCAGTGCTGTTGCATTCCTGGTGTTTCAGATCAATCCCAGATGAGCTAATGACAGCAGGCAAAGTTATAATTCTGATGATTTTATTTATTTATCATTTGGTGACACCAAAAGCCTTAAAGAGAGTCTGAGGTCTTTCCCAGGTCCTGTACAGGTGCTTGCTGCCTGGCATCCAGATTAGCAAATGTATTTAAGTGCCAAACTTTTCTTTTTGGTCTTTGGTCCCTACAGAAATGAGTAAGAATTTAGGGTCTAGATGCATCAGAAAATTAGACTTTTATTTTCCACTGATTTCAGTGGCCAGAATCTCGTAAATAAATACTTACTAAGCCAGGCAGTGAACATGAAGTACATTGTGTGGATGCAGGTTGTGGAGTGAGTGCTGTAGCTTTGTAAGTATTTTGGTAACTGTCCACGAGTAAACCCTTGAATTAATGAGTCACATGTCAAAATGTCATTTGAAATCTGTGCTTTACTGCATTAACTGCTGCAGCTGAGGTGCACAGTCGTCTTGATGTGGCCTGGCATCAGGAGGACAGCACACCAAGTTGTGCTTATGTTGATCAGGTACTTCCAGAAGCTGTAGGGCTTTTCTTGCCGAAATGATAACCCCTACACCTGGACACCAGTGCTGTTACAGCTCCAGTAAACACACATGGACCTACTCTTCCAATTGGCAGCAGCAGCCTATTTTTATTTGATGACACTTGAGTCCTAAATGGGGAACATGCTATTAATATTAATTTACTAAAAATATTTTGTAGTGAATTTATCATTAATGCAAAATATATTTTTCTATTTTTGGAGTAACTTCTCTGATTGCTCTTTGCATACTGGTGGAAATGGGGGCAATTGCCTACGTAGAAACTTGGAGCTCATGGTAACAATTTTTTCACTGATGACTTTGAAGCTGTTACATTGGAAACTTAATGCTGGTTTACCTTCCCCTGCCTTTCTTGGAAACTTCAGCCTGAGTCCATCCTGAGCAGGGAGAGGAGCTGTGGCCTGCAGACAAAACTGATGTTTCATATTGACAGGCAGGGCTGAGCTGCAAATGGAGTTAAGAAACCTTAGCAAATCTCTACTGATGTTTTTCAGTCCTGATAAACACTTGAATGCAATTTCTCAGATGGGAGGAACTGAGATGGAGCTAGCATACAGCCTTACACCTTTAAAGGGAAATAATAACTAAGTGTGCTCAGTGAACCAGGCTGATACCCAAATGCAGTCTGTTCAGTGGTTAAGGAGGGCAGTTTAGTTACATACAGAATCTTTTCCGTGCCTGAGGTGTAAATTCACCTGCAGTAGCTCTCAGGTTCCTGTGCCATTGGGTGCCTCTCAAAGCCTTGTGGTAGTTTTGGTGCCCCCACAGCAGGGCAGTGATGGTGGGGTACACCTGGGGCAGCCTCTTCAAATACAGCCTCAAACGTGCAGCCTGGTCATGTTGGCAGGAGAAACAGACTTGTAAGGTCCTGTGTCACTCCTTCATGCACTAAATTTAGAGAGTCCCTGTGTCATTACAAATAGATTTGTTACTTGTAGGCGAAGGAGATCATTCTGGAGACCTCTCCTTTCCACAGATGTTGTTTTTTCATTAATATCTAAAAGATTATTTGTGCTTCTCAACCTGAACATGGGGCTAGAGTGATAACTGCTCTTATGCTTACAAAATACTTCAACCAGAAAGAGGAAATGTCTGAATTTGTATAGTCCAGTTTTGAAAAAACATTGGCTTTCCCTTTAGAAGAAGAAAGATTTTGTGTTGAAGGAGAAATGAAAAACATTCCCAGACATGGGTAAGTCTCTTACATAAGCCGTCCTTTCTTTTCAGATGCCCAGCAGTAAATGATGCAGATGAAAAAGATACAGTGTGGGGAGTACTATTTCAGTGTAATCTTCTACCTCACGACTGATGCCTGAATGATTTTATTATGAGAACAACATGGTTTGGGGCACAGTGTCAGAAAGTCAGCTCTTGCCTGGAGCACACATTTGAACGTCAGTAACCCCTCCATTGCCAATTGTCCAGAGAAATCCCTCTCATATTGTAAAACTTTTTCTGTGCTGAATACTACCACTGAATTTCGAACACAAACCCACTGAAAAGGCAAAGGCTCTCGTGTGGACTGGCTTTTCAGTGGCAGTACTAAACAGGCTGCAACATGTGGACAGCTTCCTGTTAGTGTAAATCAGTGTTAGGATGCAGTGTTTGTAGTGTGACTAGATCTTACCAGCTTGTCACCAAAAGGCTTCGCCACTGTCACTTGCTTCAGGAAAAGGCTCCATATGCTCTTTGGGAGGGTGCTGTGTTAAGGAGAAGCATACAGGGTGGGCTATAGCAGTGGTTTATAGCACTGCAGGTGTGAGGAGGTGAAAAGGTACTGCCCGAGTGACTTGGGTTTCAGCTTTCCCCCAGGAAGAGATTTTACTTCCTAGAAGTGTGTGCTGTGTTGGTACTGCAGGAACAATTTGCCTGCATCAGAGAGAAGAAATACTATGCCAGAGAGAATGTGGAGATCATTGAGATTTGCCTTACGTAGACACACCCTAGGCAAACTGTCATTGCTTTGTAGTATGTGCTCTGCTGCAGGGTCTGCACCAAGCCTGTCTATTTTGGGAGAAGGACTTCCCATCTCAATCCATGAGTATCAGTCATATTTAGGGATATAATTAATGTTTACTGTGTGGTCAGTCCGTAATATATTTTACTAGCAGGCCAGTGCAGAAGTGCTGTGCTGAATTACAGCCTCCCCCAGGGAGTGCCAAATGGGTGTAACTTGTGGAATTAATAACCTTCCTAGGACAACACGGGGCCTGCTCACCTGCAGCAGCTTGGGCAGCCAGTACTGCTGCCTGCCTGGGACATGGAGATGAATGGACCTGAGACATGGACCTGAATTCTCTCAGCCATTGCTTGTCATTTTATTTCATTTTATTTTATTCATTTTTATTATGTTGAGCTGTCTGGAGTGGATGTTGTCTTTGCTGTGTGTATGGTGGCCGGCTCGAGTTTGGTTGAAAGCTCCAGCTGCTGCAAACAATGTTACAAACAGCAGTAAAAAGGCAAAGAGCTGCTGCTGGGAGAAGTGCAGCCTGTGCCACTGGCCTGGGCTCTTCCATCTGTATGGATTGTGCAGGCCCTCAAGAGGAGAGCAGCGTTCCTCACCCAACACCATAGCACTGGTCCTTGTTTTCTGGGAATCAAATAAACCCCAGGGTGCCTGGGATGAGAGCAGCAGCAGCAGGAGCACGGCAAGGAGCAGGAAGGGTTCAGCTGGTGCATGAGGAAGGGAAACAGGGTTTACCTTGCCGTCAACTACGCGTGAGGATGGCTGCAGTGGCACAGCTGCTGCAGAGCTGAGGGCTTTGGGTGCTGAGGAGCTGGGGAGTTCAGTGATGATTCCGTGGTTGTTTTCTTATACGTAGCCCTGCTCACCTAGCTGTGCTAGCTAACAAAATACTTGACGTTTTCTCAGGTGTAAGCATGTTTCCTCCAAAACTGTGTTTTCTTTCCCTTTCCACCCTCCACCTCTCTCTAGTGCACAGCCCCAGGCAGCAATTGATTCCGACAGCCTTGGGGATGAACCTCTCAGCACTTTTCAGCTTCTGCACTTTCGGACCTCACATTAAAACCTTTACTTTTGGCTGACTATGTAGGGTGCAGCACATTTCCCAAGTCTGAGGGCATGTTGCGTGACAGGGAAGCATTTAAGTGAAGGAAATAGTTTTTCTGCCCAACACATAATTAAACTAGAGAGTTCATTGTCACAGGAGGTTGTAGAGTTCAAAATTATAAATGGATTCACAGAGGAATTAAAGGAACTCCAGCAAAAATGTTTGCAAAACAATTTAATTAGAGTTTGTTTCAGAGAAAACTGAAAACTGTTTGCTGGGAGAACATCCTGGAGAAGCATCACTTGTCAGGTGCCTGGGTCTTAAACCTCCTTCTGTGAGGATTCCTCGGGTTGTCAGTCCTTCCTGGGGTCAGGCCTAGGGCTGAACAAGTACGGCATTCCAGCATGGATGTTCTCCAGAATGACTCTTGTTTCTTCATGACTTAATTTTTTTTTTCCCCTTTGGTAAGTATGAGGATAAAAATGAAAGAGTTAATAGGATAAAAAAAGGTGAGACATGTGCATGTATATTATTGCTGGTCTCTAGAGACCAGCACAGCAAGTCCTCTCTCGAAAAACAGAAGTAACTTCTTGGGACCCATGAGCACAAGTTCTCGGGATGTGGGTGCTGTGTTCCTACTCGTGGTTCTTGGTGTGTCCTGTGCAAACTGAGCTTTAAAGATGGTATAGAAGCATTTTTTTTCTGCCTTGACTCACTGTATGAGTATTTCTTGGCTTACAATTAAGCAACACCACATTTGAGAAAATCTGCAAAGTTTTGTGTGAGTTATCTATAAACAAAATTAGATGCTTAATTTGGCAGGTGAATTTGTTACTCTGAAGCTTTTGATAGTCTCTGATTTCGGGCCAGGTAGGTTTGTTTTGGCAGTTGATACTGCTTATGTACCTATTTAAGTGTCATCATGCCTTATTGAACTCTAAATGTGTCACCTATAGTACTGTGTACAGAGTCAATGTGTTTTGGTTTTTTATCAAACAGGGGAAAATACTGATGCATAAATGTATTGCAATCTTGATTTCTTTTACAACTTCTTTAAGCGCTTAAAAACTGCAAAGCCCCAATTTCAAACACTTCCTGCAACTACTTAGGGATTCATTTGAATTAAGATAATTCAGATGTTGGCATGTAACTACGAGTTGGGCTTTAAAAAAAAACAACTTTGCAAAATGAAAGGATTTAAGTTTTTTTTCCTAATAAAAACAAACATCTGGGTCTCCCATATGGTATTCTCTTGTAAAATATTTACATTTGAAAGGCGCCCAGACTCCTTGCAGTAGAATAAAATTTAAACAATGAGCCCAAGTGAAAAAAATTCTATTGTTGCTGGTTCTGATTGCAAAGGTTTTTGGCGTGCACCTTCCTCCTTCTTGACCCTTCTATGCTCAGCATTAGGCTGTCATCTTAGTGTTGGAAGATTTGCCTTGTTGAGTAACTCAGTGTTTCCCTTTCTGAAGAAATAGTAATTTTCATCAAAGCTCAACCTGATCCATGTCAAAGGGTGTGTGAGAAGCAGGATATTGTGAAGGAATCGGGGGAAAAAACGATAGATGGGAATGAACTAATAGTTCATGAAGTTCTTAATGGTTCACTACTCTGAACTGCAGAAAATTTGGCGGTAGGAGAGTGTCCCTGGAAGCACCATCTCTTCCTGGTTAGTGGAAGCAGTTTCCTTGGCTGTGTGGCTGCCAGGGTCTGTCTTTTTTACCGTACTGCAAGGATAAATGTTAACTTTCCAGCTGGAATTGCTCAGTTTGCTTTCACAGTAAAAACAGAACTAACCATTCTGGTAATGTTATTAAAAAATATTTGTCATGTCAAAAAGTCTTGCTGCCTGTAATTATGTTTAAACATCCCAAACTGAATAGCAACATTCAAACTCAGCTGAAGTATTTGATTAGACTCAGTTAATAGTTACTAATGGCTGTGCAGCTTGTATGTAGGACTCAAGGGAGAGAATGGGGGAATTAATGGCAAGCTTATTTGGAAAGCAGTGAATGACTGAAGAGCTATGAGGTCTTGAACCTTATCCTGTCCATGGAGCAGGGCAGGGAAGACTTGTGCCAAGCCTGTTTCAAGAAGCAAGAAATCTAATTTTACCAGATTAAGGCAAGATCTTAATAGAAAACAAAACAGTTTTTATGTCTGATGAATGCAAGGTTGATGGGAGTTTCTTTTTTCTTGTCCTTTTTTTTAATTTTAAAAAAGTTTCTGTTTTGTCTCAAGCCCACAGCAATCTTTGCTGGCTGTGTGTGTTGCTGATGTTACATTCTGCAGAGCAACAGGCACCTCAGTGTGTGGTGTTTCAGCAGCAAACTGATTACGGTTCGTTGGTGGTGCAGGACACAGCATCCGAGTTTGCCAGACACCCACGGCAGTTTTGTAAGGCCTTCTCTCTTGGGGAGCTGTATCACTTGTACCACCACCAGTGCTGCTAAAGCAATCCATCACTCCCTAATGCAGCTGCAGATGGGAGTTAAAGGTGCTTTTCCCAGAAAAGGTTGATACTCAGGGGAAATTCTGCCTGCATGGACAAAGGTGAGCACTGCAATCATCCCATGATGCCACAGCAGGGCTTACTGTGGGAGGCTGCATTTATAACTGTATTTTATAAAATCCCATCCCTCACCAGCAGTTGCACATGGAGGAAAACTGGGTACAGACCTGGCTTTGGTGATTAGAGAAATCCACACAGTTTTACTTTTCATTTTATGTCACTCCAGTTTACCAAGGCCTCTTGGTGTAAGCTTCCCTGCAGTCCATGAGGATGTAGAAGTATGTTAAGAAGGAAGCTGTTTTACCCTGTCAGTGCCATCATGACATCTTGAAGAGTTAGTTTCCAGCATAAATTTGTCCTTTCTCCTGTTTTTTTCTGTACTTCCCATTCTGAGGGCGTGCTCTCCTAGTTGTAGGAAAAGAGTATTTCCCTATTGAATTATTTATCAGCTCCATCCAGTGCATGTTGTTTCTCAGGAATAAATAGGAACTCCTAACAGGAAAATAGTTTTATGCTTTTTGGCAGTAGCCACAAGATGGTCAAAAAAAGCTGCATCTTTTTATTATATGCAATGCTTAGACTTAAGGAATATGTTCTATTCAGAAATAATGTGTTGCCAGCACCTTGAGAAAAGCTATGAGACTAAAGAATGCTTGTTTTTGTTACTTAAAAAAAGGTTGTAAAGATAATGTTTATGACACATCTGATGTTTGAGATAAACTTGTTATTGGGGTGTGAAGCAGCATGCTGCTCTGTTGTTTGCTGTTTTGAATGGAGGAATTCAAAGTTTTGGATTTACAAATGCATTTTTTTCTTAATTTGATAAAGAGAATCTCAGTAAGTCAGAATACAAGAACGGTTAATTTCAGTGCAAAACTGATGGTGTCTTTGAGTAACTCCGGATGATGCATTTCTGACACAAGTGCTAGAAACTAGTGCCCATTTTAAAAGCAACACAGGAAAGGCACAGCTATTTTATACTGGAAAGGAAAGCACCTGGCATGGTTACATTGAATTCAGAGACCTACATCACCCGCCCATGTTTTCGGACAGGTCTGGAGGAGATGACAGGAAGATAATAGCAAGTTCAAGGGGTGCTGCTTACAGCAAAAAATCCGAAAGCAAGGTTTTAACCCCTTGCTGGCTGCTGCTTTTCTCTTTGGCCATGTGTTGCCCTGGAACAGCTGTCGGCAGCTCTGAGCGCACCAGGCTCAGTGCACACAAAGGCTCAGCGACATGGAGGTTATGACCTAATGTTAATGGTGCTGCCATTTATTGTGTGGCTGCCATGGGACTTCCCCTGCTTTGTCTAGGGTCCTGCCTAACCTAATATTCTCTTTAAAAGGCTTCCTTGCACAAGGAAGAATTGTGAAATCAAACTTTCTCTTTTATTGTAGCAGCTTGTGTTTACTCTTGACGTGCTTGCTCAGAAAAGCTATTTTTGTCACCGCTGGGGAGAAGAGAGTAGGTTCCTGCGTGTCCCGTTTAATCAGAGTTTCAAATGCTTGTTTTCTAGGGGATGAAAAAAAATCGGGTCAGCAGTCAAGGGATCTTTTTATGTTGATGGTGACAGTTTTTATTCTACGGGAGTTATAATCTAGATGAGAGAGGCAAAAGTACTCGGGGACAGATATCTGGCTCTGTAGAGTAAAAATGTTAAGTGTTGCTGCAAGGCTGAATGTAAGTCTTTTGCACTCGAGTGCTTTACTGTAGCAGTGCAATTTTGCACCAGAGATTTTTCCCTTGTAAAATCTGTGCATATGTGCGTTAAAACTCACCGTAGTTTGTTGCTCCCTACCAATTGGATGGTGGGAGGCATTTATTTATTACATGCTTGGGTGATGTCTGTGGTATTCCATAATGTGAATTAATACAGCAGATCAATTATGATTAATGATGATAATAGTAATAATTAAAAATATCAGTCCTTAGATATCTTTCTATCTTTCTGTCTTTCTTTCTATCTTTCTAACTTTCTAAATAGAAGATCTCTTATCTGCAATAGGAGATAAGTCTAATTCCAAAAGGGCAGCAAGGATGGAGCATTGTTCTCCAGTTCCAAGAGCACAAGCCCTCTGCTAGCAGCATCTGTTCAAATTTGTCTGTGGTTATTAACTTATAGCTGACCCGTAGTATTTGTTTGGACAGTCCTTTTTGGGACAGTGAAGGGCAGCAGTGCTCACCCATGCTGGCCAATTCATTATAATTAGTTTTGCAAACTGGGAAATCTAGAAGAGCAAAGGTTGATTAAGCACAGGATAATCAGAGCTGCAAAATTCAGTAAAATACTATTTGATTCTAACTATGCCCAGGGGGATACCTAGGGGAAAAGCAGATTATAGATACATCATGGCAGACACAGTGCTATACACTCCTGTCCAAAATTATTTCCGATGTTTTTATTCAAGTATGCAGTTAAACATGACCTTTGGTTAGTCAGATTTAATTTGAGATTCAAGTGCCAGAATGAGTAATGTATATTTCAGGTTCTTGTCTCTGTTGTTTCTAGCTGGTGCCTAAAACTGAGATACCTGAAATAACTATGTGCTTGTTAAAATCTTTGTTAGCTTTTCATTCAGAAAAATGATAAATGGATGGGCAGGAACAGGAAACATTTAAATTCTTTGAACATAAAAGCCTCATGTGGCAGTAGAAACAGAATAGAGGCTTTTTGCCAAGTGCCTGGGACAGACGCAGGGCCCTGAGCACCCCCACGTACTTATGATGCCAGCGCTCAGCCACATGGTGAAATTCTAGCTCGCCAACTTTGTTTCATTACTTGGAGAGTCTGTTTCAAATTTACTTACATAAAAACCCCACGACCTATTAAATATGGCTCATTACCAAGTTTAAAGGATATCTGTAATGAATATTTCTCAAACTTGCAGGTAATGGAGGGTACCCTTTGGAGAGTTACCTAAAATGACCCTTTGCATGTTTAAACCATTTGCTAACGCTGCTGCAAAATGAGTTCTAAGGATATTTTAAAGGAAACGTGTATTGATTGAGACTCCTGGGAACCTTTAGTTGTGGTTCAGATTTGTCACGAGGATGATGCTGACAAGTGTCCGATGTTTCACAGCTGGATGTTGCATAGGGGGACCCCCATGTTTTATCTCACCAGAGGCACAGGAGAGCCCGGTGCTTTGGACAGGTGTGGCCTGTTGTTCATCATCGACATATCACCTTTTGAAATGCTGCTTGCCAAAGCTGGGGGCATGTTGTGTGCAAAACAAATCATAGAAAATATGCGCCTCAAGAGGTTGCCCTTGCCCAGTCTATCCCCTACTTCGTGGTGGGGACAGTGACTCTTGTGTTTTACCTGGAAGCTCCGGCAAGGAGATGGCCACAGCCCTTGCAGTGGCATCTGTTCCAGCACTTCTCTAATGCACTGTTTGCACATGTTTTTTCTTAAAACTTTATCTCATTTGCAGAAATTTGAACAGCAATCTGCAAGCTTGAAGCTACCCTTTCACAAATTTCTTTGAAAACCCTTTGTGTGCCTTTCCATAGTCCTCTCTGATGAAATAAGGCCAGCTCTTTCATCTTTCCCAGGAGTTCGTGTGCTCCAGACCTCTGCATATTTGTATCCCTGGGGAGGGCTTTTTCCTTTTTTTTTGGCTAGTGGAAAAGTTACAGATTATTTGCAAACAGTTAGTTGGGTAAAATAGAAGGCAAAACTAAAGAATTAACATTTCATTGTTCAACTAATTCAGCTTGTTCCAGGTGGCCCAGTGCCAATTTAATGAATTTCTTGTAATTCTGATGCAAGTGATTGGGATGGTTTCATTTCCTGAATGTTGTAATTCACTTACTGTCTCTTATTCTCTTCTGCTTCATTCTATAGCATTTACTTGCTGCTAGTTTTCAGGTGAAATTTTTTGGGTAACTGAGAATGAAACAAGGAGATCCAGCACAAGAAGGTGGAAATTTACTGACTGCTTTGTTCCATCCCAGCCGCACACTGATTTATCTCTTTCTTCATCTGCAAGCCAGCTGCCCTCTCTACTTTCTAACTCTGATTCAGGCCTCCTTGCTGTTGTTGCAGTAGTCTGGGACATAGGAGAACTTCTCTTGTGTTTCCCTGCTATCCTAAGACTGTTGAAATTGTATCTTAGCTTTTTCTTTGTGTTCAAGAACAAAAAATTCAGCCACAGGAATAATGTGAACTTAATTTTTCAGTGTTTTGTGAATGTAAATCTTGACTGGCTGTTTGCTGACACCAGCCATCCTCATGGCTGTAAATGAGAACAGAATATGGTCCTGCTTGTTTATAGAAAAAAAGAAAACCCACATAGTTTGGACTTCCAGTGATATTATCTTTTTGGTTGCTGATCTGTCCAATGGTTTTCAAATTATGATTTCTAAAAAGTTACTCATAAGGCATCTGCTGAAGGATTTTTGGCCTAAGCAGTTTGGCAAAGTGCTGGTTTTATGGGATCTGTATCAGGGTTCTTCACTGTTAGTGCTTCTAGTGACTTATCGTTTCTATGCTGATTTGTAGCCCTGAGTTGTGGTTACCTGCAGTAATAACTTTGGCCTTTTCCACTGAACAAATGGCCCAGATTCAGCACTGGAGTTGCAGAGAGGTTGCAAATCAGGGCCACATGTATTGACTTAGTATTTGCAGGAATATGGGTTGAAGGCGCATTTCTATCAGGGGAAGCAGCCAAACAGGACGAAGTCTTGTGGAAGCCAAAAGCTGGGGTTGTGCAGTGAAAATGCTCGAGTTGCAGTCATGCTGAGATGGCTTGGAAGAACAGCTCTTACCTAAACTGGCAACAAGACTATGAAAAAGCATCTCAAAAAGCACAGCCCTTTAGGAGGGAGGCAGCAACTATAGCAGTTGTTCAAGCCTCTGAATGAAACAACCTCCTGTGATGGCTGCATGTCTTCTTCAAGTATTCTTGGTTTTGTGGCAAAATGTGAGAGAAATTTTCATGAATCTAATACTGTAAAATACATTTCTGTCATATTTGTGTGCAGAAAAAAAATGAAATAATAAAAAGCACTGAACTTTCCCAAACTCGGAGCAGTGTCTTGGGATGATGAAATGGATGATGGAGACCTGTGCATGACTGTCCCCTCTTTTGCAAGTTTAGTAGCCACAGGGTGCAGTGTGGTGACAACAGGCATTTCCTGGCTGGGCCTGTAATTCTTAGAGTAGAATATTTTTGAATGCCTCAAATACATTAAAATCTTAATGTCCTCTTTTTATAGCTGGAAACCATCTCTCTGACCAATCTTTTTGTTCACTTACTAGCTGTGCTCAGCATTTTACAATCCACAGTTATCTAAGTGACAGAGAATAGTTAGCTTGGACTTTCAGTCTTGAAAAAGACATCTTGTGGAAGGGATCACATGCTGTTCCTGCATTTGGAGCTCAGGACACTCAGAAATGCTGAGGAATGCTCATGCTGCTACATATACAGTAGTAAATAATACGTAAGAGAGAGTGAATCTGCGAGATGGTTGGTGTGAAGGAGC
Source organism: Falcunculus frontatus (assembly GCA_013398115.1). NCBI lineage: Eukaryota > Metazoa > Chordata > Aves > Passeriformes > Falcunculus > Falcunculus frontatus. The sequence goes on along the minus strand of VZRV01005418.1, from coordinate 536,440 downwards.
TGATGTTTGCACACTGTGTATTTCAACTGTTGCACTTTGGACCGGCCCCATCAATGCCCAGAGCACCCATTTGTGGGGTGTGTGTGTCAGTCATTTAAGCATCATCCAAAAAGATGCTCTTTGGCTCTCCATAAGCCCCCTTGGCAGCACAGAACAAAGCAGCTGGGAGATTTCTTCAAAAGTGCATTCTGGACCTGTGCTGAGGTAGCTGCACCTGCTCTCACCCTTGTGAGGTGAGGGGCCGCTGTTTTTCCTCTAATTAGTGATAATTACTACTGTGGCTCTGAAGGATGAATGCACATCCAAAACTCTCCTTCTTTACACTGTCCTTCCTCAGTGTGACATGTTTGTCTCTGGCACCATCTGTAAATCTCCCCTTGCAGTACAGCCCCTACTGCTGTCCGTGGGGACTGTGCTGTGCCCCTCAGCCAGGCACCCAGCTTCCCTGCCTGGCCTCTCCACCTCCCTCTCTCCCAGGGAGTTGTGTGCACACATCAGCACTGCTCCCACTCAAGTGGTTGCTATTTTGGAAAAGAGCAGAAAGGATATCAGCCCCTGTATGGAGCACTTACTGGAAGTGCCTCACTGACTCACAGCAATTACTGGGGTATCTGAGGTTAAGGGAGTGATGAGTAATTGAGGTCTTTTTCACTTCAGGGATGCCAGATCCTGTCTCCTTGTGCACCCAATGGAGAGAAGTAATTTGCAAGCCTTCAGTAAAAGATTTATAATAGATGAAGTATTTTTTTTTTTACCTTGACAATACTATCAGTGTCTCTAAAACGTCCCTTTGCATTGATTGAAGGTGTCAGCAAGGGCAGAGTGCTGCACACTGCATCCTGTATGAGAATGGTGCAGGGCTTTACTCTATACCAGACCTGCAGAAATTGTTCTGAGACCTGACCTTTTCCTGCATAGCCACTCTGAAATTTGTTGTATCACGTAGAACACAGGGTTGTGCCTAAATAAGATTCTCGCTGATAATCTTCCAAGAGTGCTCTGTGCCTCTTCTTTATCAACTGGTGAGCCACATCCCTGGCAGACTAACGATTGATGCCTGATAGCAGACATTCCTGGGAATACAAATCCCCACGCTGCTGTGTTATGCATTCATGAGGCAATTATCAAAATGGAGGTGATCTTGCTGAGCATATAATTTGGATGCTGAATAATCTCTACTCAAACGTAGTATCAGTGCTGAGTGAAGGAGCTGTTTTTTGTGCCTGAACATGTAAATCTTCAAGCAGAGAAGATGGCCCAGCAGCTCTGGTAGCTAAAACTTGTCAGGACCCTGCCCCCACAGTTCGAGTCCGATAACTGCAGTTGCCTCACATTCCTGAAGCAGGTTCTGTTGCAGAAATGCTTAGCAATTATTGGACACTATATATTCCTATGTATTATTGCAGTTCCATCAGATGTACCAGATGCTTGCTCCTCCTTTTCTTTTTAGACTCAGCATAGTTTTCCATCGGCTTTTCCATGTGGTTGTAAAATTCAGAGAAGTTTGGCTGTCGTTAGTCTCTTGCCTGCCTTCTATCACCAACTTTGCTTTCCTTTGTCGTGATGCCTGCTGTGCCATCTCCTCCTGGAGGATGCCTGCCACAAGGGACTGGGGCTGCAGCCCATACACATTTAATTCTTGAACTAAAAATACAGAGATGTCATTCCAGTCATTTCTACCCTGAGGCCAGACAGGCTTGTGGGGCTTTTTATCATGTAATGAAATGCTTCCAGTGACACAGTCTAAATGAAGAATAATAACTTATGCATCTTGTAGAAATGAATTCAAAACTGAAATATAATTAAAATTGCTTTTAAAGAAGAACAAATCATACTGATTTAAAAATAAGGAAAATTTCTTTTTAAACACTCACTTTTCTGGAGAATGTTGGGTTTTGGTCTGATTCATTGAAGTAATGAGAGCTTCCAGAGATCAATATTTGTCTAAAAAATATTGGCTTCCGGTTCTGCAGACCATATACAACTGTAATGGATGAGGCCTTTCAGGAGAGAACAAGTTTTGGTGTCACTATTTAAAAGCAAGTCAAAAAAAGAAAGCTTTGTTTGACTAAAACCCTTCATCCTAAGCTCTGGACAGAGTAGATATGGGACTGAAGAATGGCTTGTAGGATCACAGCTTCATCCTCTCTTCTCCTCAGGATCAAGGCAAAGTGACCTGTGGCAGCTCCTGGGTTTTCTTGCTTTACAGTGCTGTGTAAAGTGTGGGTTCACAAGGAAAACCTCCTCTGGCATCACACTTCCCAAAACTTCCAGAACCTGGAGAATGTCTTCTACACACTCATAAAGCTTCAGATCTAAACCCAGAAATGAGGCAGATCAAAGCATTTGTTCCTTGGTGGTTCCTGGCTATGCAGGATGGATTTCTGACCCTATGCTTTTGGGATTAAACCAGGAACTCCTCGTGGCCCTTGGGTTTTCCTCAACCTAAGCAGGCCACCAGGGCACTGACCATGGGCAGACCCAGTTTTCTGCACCAGTGCCCGCTCAGCCGAAGCCTGGTAATCGTGCAGCCAATTAGTCTTTGTTGGGAGCATCTGTGACAAAATACCCTTTGTTTTAATAACAATCATTATTTGAAAAGCCCCTAAAAATTAAAACAGATGCAGCCATTATGTAGCTGCTTACATTTGTGTGGCTCTACCGGCTTTCTTCAGTCATGAGTGAAATTGTAGCTTGTTCAGGGAATATGACAGACCCCTAAATATGGAGATCAGGCAAAATATTTTCACCCGGCTGCCTTCACACAGAGGAGCTCACACACGCCTGTGCTCCCAGTGGCTCCGGGTGAGACAACGAGCTGACAGATTTCTGAATTCAAAATAAATTCAAGTCAGCCTCAAAGGCAGGGATGGGAGGGAAGCCTGTCTCACTCTCTCTGCCCCTCTTCACTTGTGTGAGTGTTAGGTCTTGGTAAAGCTCCAAATTAAAACTTAATTTGCAGGTTGTAGTTTTGTGAGCCTTTTTGTGCTTTTGAAAAATATTATCCCAGGAACTCAATTAAAAAAAATATCTTTCCTTCACCTTAAGTGATGGGAGTGCATTTTCTGGTAAATAGAGTACCAGCAGTTACTGTTCTTACACTGTTCAGAGACCCTGCAATATTTGTCAAGGTAAAAAAATGCATCAGCTGAATGGTACAGGAAACACTGTTTGAAAGTGTCTAAGTCATGGCTAAGAAGACAGCATTGTCTTGTCACAAAATCCTGGGATGATATTCTTCCATTTTCTTAACGTGTTTATTACCAGGTAACAGTGCAGTGGTCAGGTATCATATCTGCTACGAGAAGTTACGGGGACTTGTTGGAAGTTTTCAGTGTATCATTGCCTGAAGAATATGAGAGGCCAGGAGAGGAGTTAAGTGAGAGAGCTGTCTTAGTTTAGTACATGCCTTAGTTTAGTACTTGCTTTTTCCACAGTGGCCCCTATCTGCCCAAAGTTCTCTTCCTTTTGCTGCATAAGTCCATGCCATGAGCTCGTATGAACAGCAAGGTCTCTGTTCCTCATTGGCTAAAGGGAAAAAGAACAGGATTCTCTTATTTTTCTAAACTTCATCCCTCACATCAGAGCCTCCTTCAGAAACTGCTCTTCCTTACCTGTTTCTAGTGCCTCCCTTTTTCTAACTGTTCCACGAAGTTACAGCTCTCAGTAACAAACGCTAGTTATGGACATCGTGCATCACGGGGAGCACCAGCTTAGGTAAAACCAGAGAAACCCTTATCATGATGTTTAGCTTCCCTTCCTTTTCCTTTCTTGGTATTTCCTGCTGTGCCATGCATCCAGTAGTGGCCAGTGAAGTCATTACCTGAGAATTTCCTTTAAAATCAGAGGGATGAACAATGTCAGCAAGAACTACTCACCTGAGGAAGAAGTAAAGCATGACACTGGAATTGCAAGTCAGATCTCCTTAGGCACCTATTGGCTTTATTTCCCCTTTCTTATTTTTGTAAGGCTTGATAAAAGTCGGTGATATCAGGGAAGTTAAGTGAGGAGATCACACTCCCAGGCAAATGCGAGTGCTGAATTTGTGGTGTCCAGTAGCAGAACATGGAGCTGATGTGATGAGGTTGGTACCAGATGTGTGCCAGGGTCTGCCTGAAAGGGCTGCCAGCCACAGCCTCCTGGCAGGGCTGCCCAGTTCAGGGACTCATCAGCCTTTTGTGCTGGATCTTTGCAGTGGGAAAGCAGCTTCTCAATTGCTATTCCTCTGCATGTCAGTGCTTAAATAGTGACATTTATTAATTAAAAACCCCAAAATCCAATAGATGAAGAGATACACAGGGTGCATAACTTTGGAAAGTTGATTAGGGACAGTAGAAAATGTGTTACATTAGAAGACCTTAAAAGTGAATCACACAGACCTTTAAATAAATAATTGATCCTAACTGTAGTTTTGTAGAGGAAGTTGCTGAGTAGAAACTTTTTTCCCCATTTTTCAAGTGATAGTCTGGGATGCAGTCATGTTAGTGGACTTGTCCAAAACTCAGACAGACGGTTTCAGAAGGAGATTAGGAGAGCAGGAATTCCTGGCTCTTGGCCCTGTGTTCAGACCATTTGCCCTAACATAGAAGAGGAAACCACAACGCACCAGGCACTTGGTTGGAGTACACGCCATTAAAGAGAATACGAGATTTTAAATTCGGCTCTGTTTCAGCAAGGTGCTCTCAGTGTGCGCTTAATGTTGTGTGATTTATGCAATGACTTCACATGTTTTCCATGGGGTTACTCACCCTTAATGTTATTTGTTTGCTGAATCAGGGCCTAAATCAGATCTTCTTTTAAAATTTCCTAGTTAATTAGTGATCTCATATTATTTTGTGCCCAGAGCAGTTTCCAAACTGGCATTTTAGAACCTGTGGGTACAGTTAGCTTAAAGTAATCAAGATAAATGTTAGATTTGGAATGCTATTCCTATCCAAATTGCATGTTAACTAAAAATACTGTTTGCATAAGCAATATTGAATGCAAATAATATTAAAGAACTGAACCAGCCCACGTGTGCAACTTAGGAGATGTTGGAGATCAGGAAGAAGAGGGAGTAAACGAGAAAGCTATTGGCATATTAAAGAAGAAGTCACTGATTTCTGTCAGACTTCTGACACAAGGTTTTGCAGTAACCAGGGACCAGTATATTCCTGCAGCTGTTGTTACTTGGCTTAAACTTACAGCCAATTTTTCAGCTGAAGTAGAGGCATAAGATGATGGAGGAAGAGTGGTAATGTGTTTATACTGTGTGACAGAAAGTCTGTGTTCAGTTCTTGTCCCTGCTATAAATGTCCTGTTGGACCGTGGGCAAATCTCTATAAAGTTTTGTGGGCCTCAGGTCTCTGTTTTCTGCTTCATGTTTCATTTACCCGTTGGTTGCATATCCAGAGTTTGGGCTTTCCAGAACAAGAGTCCAATGTCAAAAAGCTGAAAAAGTTTTAATATCGCTTCTGGTATTTTCATATCCCAAGATCTAAACACATACTTTCCATCTAAACAAGCTTATTTTAGATATAAAGAGCCATGGCAATGGATAACCATGAGACCTACAAACAAATCTTCCCTAAGGGCAGAACTTCTAGAAATGTAAAGATGTTGTCCAATGCATACACAAGAGAAAAATCGTCTGTTTTACAACTCCACACATGATACTAATTACTTTTACCATGTAATACTTGCTTTAAATAATAGTGACATTTCATGCTTAAAAGCATTTTGAACAAGTCAAAAGAGCATATTGATCACACTTAGACACCCTGTGAAGCAACATACACAGTTTGAGCTGGGATCTCGATGAGGTCCTTGGTGAGATTAAGCCGTGGAGCCCTGTGTCCACCATTTCAGCCCTGAGCAGTGTGGGTCGTTGGAGTGGTACCAGGAGGAGCTGGGAGAACTTCAGCATCTCTTAGGGAAACAGCATCACTTCTTGTAGGACAACATTAGCACAAAAGAAATGAAGCCAGGAGAGTAATTTTTTTCTTGCAAATGAATAAAAAGGACAGAACATTGTAATTCATATAACTTTATGATTTGATTATTTTAAATTGCATGTTGTTTTTTGTGTTTCAGAAGCACCTACATATATTAACCAGATGTAGGACCCAGTGTGCTAAAATTGTATAGTTCTGTAGGACATCTGACTTGCATGTCTTCTTCCCTAGTCAATATGTAGTAGGATTGAACCAATGTAGTGTTGTTTGGTCTTACCTTGAAATGTAAAGAAAAATGGGCCCTTGTCATTTGTAAGATTGCCCATCTCCATTGTCTTTAATTTTGTCCAAAGGAGACCTCACCTATGAAAGTAAATAATCCAAACATACCTTAGAAGCACCACAGAGTAAGTTCAAATGAAATGGTTAAAGAATTAAAGCCATCTTGTCATGATTTTAATATTTTTTGATATAATTACAAAATTATATTTGTTTTCTTGGTGTTGGCACTGGCATAATACTGTTGTGCATTAACACAGAAAGCATGAAGTTGTGTTTAAAGTTCATCTTTATCGAGCAGTGTTTCAACTTCAGTGTGATGTAGCTTCCAAATCAATCAGGAACTATGGAAAAATTTACTCACTGGGTAGAATTCATCAATTAATTTGAACTGCAGTAGAAGTCTGTGGAGATGATTTTAATCTCCATGCTACCAGTAGTTCTCTGTGGTGGAGTAAGATGACATTTTGTGATGTGCCAAAGTTGCTTGCATTTTTGACACAGATACATGGCATTACTAAAGTTAAGTGAAAAGAACCAGAGGGAATTAAATGTGAAAGATTATTTAAGGTGGAGAAAACATGTTCTTAATATATGTAGAATGACAGCCATCCAATACTCATTGTCAGAAGGTGCAAGAGCTGGACTTTTTTGTTTGAGTACTTGCAAAATAATCCTGGAACTATCCCAGAAGTCTCTTTATCCAAAGAATCGAAATGTGTTGTAAATCTTGCACCACTTCTCAACCTTAAACATTGCTAAGGTATAGAGAAGGAATTTCCAAATATCCTTATTGTCAGCCTACCTCAGCCTTTTTGGCTGTTGAAGCTTTACAAGTGATATCTGAAGGAAAGCCTGACCAACAAAGAGCTCTGAATGCTTCCTTTTCTTCTTATCCAGCCAACCTGTAGATGATCCCAGTGCTACCAGGTCATGAATATACATTCAACCCTGGAAATAAACACCAAAAAACCATTGCATAATGCATAAGGCATCACTCAAACTCTTGAATGCCAGTGAATCACAAGTTTGGTTTTTTTTTTACTAGTACATGAATAGCCATTTCCAGGGGCTGCAATACTGGGGCTGTAGTTATTTGGCCAGCAGTTTGCACCTCAGTGATGCAGAACCTAAAGTGTGATTTGCAGCTAGAACAGGAAAAATCAGTCTCTGGCTTTTATACCTGTATATTAATCTGGACATGCAGATACCTCATTTGTAAGTTCATTCAAATACAAAACCAGCTAAGTGATATCTCCAGAAGAAGCTGAGGGTGTAAAAAGGTGCATAATAATATTCCCAAAAAATATAGGAATAAACTAGATGCCTGGCTAATACAGCTTGAAAGTGTAGGTCTTCAGGCTTTGCCTGAAAGTCTGTTGAAGTTGATGGAGGGATTCTCCTTGCATCACCTAGGGCTTGCTTTTGACTGCAAGTGTATGCCAATATTTCAGAAGCATAAAATATGAATAATTGTCAAAGCAGCTCATGAAGATACAGCAAACAGTCTAAAAAGCTGATGAACAGGTTAATTAAGGCGATCCTCCACAGATTCTCTACGTTGTGTTACAGTGCAGGGAGTTTGGAGATAATAGTAGGTGAGGTATAATTAAAGGGCTTTTCAATTTAATGTGCCAGAGTTTGAGGTCTGCATGGTACATTATCAATCACTTAGCCTGGATTTTATTACGTGCCCTGTGCAGCTCAACAGCTTCTGAAGAATACAAATTTAAATGCTCTGCAAATGAAGACTGCAGTATTGATTTGATGTATATCCTGTTCGATTTGAAAACAGAGAGCAACATTAGCCTTTGGTCTTTCCCCTGGATTCCTGTAGCCAATACATGGTCCCAGCTATGAAGCAGTCATTGAAATCAACAGTTTCATGAGCAGAACAAGCACAGGGGCCATGGTGCTGCATCCCAAGGGTCTTCCTGACTTTCAGGAGATCAGTACTCCATTCTGCTGGCATTACCATTGGGGAAAAAATCCCATTCCCAGTTAAACACATGTAAACCAATTGACATCAGTCAGGCTAAAGGGGATTTAACTGCATGGTGGGATTTAACTGCAGGCAGAACTTGGCAAAAATGTGAAAATTATATAAGAAATAATAAGTTTTGAGCTTGGGAATAACCGATGAGGCCTTGTCAGCATTTGATGGATAATTTTCATTTGTCAGTCCCCTTTTTCTCCCTTATAAAGACTGGCTATGATGACTTGTGGATTAATTTTTTTTTGGCACAAAAGAATTTTTCTCTCAAGTGGTTTGTACAATACTTTGCTGAACTGTTTGTACCCGGGATGCTCCCTCACACAGGTAATGTTCAGATGCCAGTGCAATTGAACAGTGAAAAATGTATCTGTGTTATAGGAGTGGCTCCAACCAGATGTTCTTTTATAACTCACCTACAGGTCCTTCTCTTGCATTTAAATGCTGTAAGGTATCACTAAGGAAATGAAAAAGCTTGTTGCATGTAGTTACAAAGGGTCTTCTTCTGTTCCATCATGGGCTGTTCTGACCAACAGAGTGTGATTTTCAGCATTTCCATTAATGAAAAAGGGGTTTGGAAACCTGTAGGTTTTTGCAGGCAGCGTTTGCTGCTGCCTCGCAGTGTGCATATGAGCACTCGAAGCACACTGTAGCAAATCAGAAGGTTTAGTGTGAAATTTTGTTTGATTTACATGCAATAAGATACAGGAGGTCTCCAGCAAAGAGTCAGTGCTGAATAACTTAATAGTCTGTGAGAAATGCAGCCAAACAGCTTTAAGGTGCTTTAGGGGAGCTAAGGAGGTTGTCAGCAATTGAAAGAGTTGGGAGGTTTTAAACACTGAGAGATGTGGGTGGGACTGTCTTCACCAGTCACTGCTGACCATAAAAGCTCCTTCCTGCAGCCCTTAGGCAAGGCTTTCCTTGCTTAAAGTAGCTGTATAATCACACCTAAAACATCCCATCAGTGTTAATGTCTGGCAGGTCATTTCACAAAGCATCTGTTGGTTATAACTACGTAAGCGTATTTTCACTCCTGAAAACTCAACGTTATTATTGGCTGGTGGTTAGGAGCTTGTATCTTCTGTTGCCCAGAAGAGACCAAATGTATTTACATTTCAGCACAGAGAAAAATTATATTGGGATGGTTTGGTAAGCATTTATAGACAGGCTAACAGCTCTCATCAAGAACCACATTAAAAGGCTGTTTCTTGGCATGGCCCACACAGTTATGTTTGATGAACCTGAAAATGTTTTGTACAAAGAGACCTTGCAATGTTTTGTCTAATTGTCACAAAATACTAATGATATATCCAAGTTGCTGTTGTTTTCCAGAATACAGTGGTAATAATGAACAAGGAATAAAATCTTCCCAGCAGAATGATGTAATATGTTTAAATATGTAAACTGTGTAAGTGGCTCTCCAAATGACTTGAAGGAAGCCTATAAAAAGCAACCAAACATTACCTTTGCTTTCCAGGCAGCAAAGGCCCTTGAGTGTGCTCAGGGTGGTCACCAGTGCCTTGGGACGGCCCTGGCTGGTGCATAGGTGCAGAGCCGGTGCATAATCTTCATTTCTCTGAGGCAGAGGTCATGGCAGCTGATGGCTCTGAAGGGTCTGTCGAGTGACAGCCTGGCTGAGCAGGTGATGGATGTTCCTAAACAGCAGTTCAGTGCTGGAGAGAGCCCTGAGGCTGAAGTCATTTATTTATGCACGGAGTGTCCTGCACACAGCGGCGCAGCCTGGCCCCGTGTGGGGAAGCACCCAAAGCTGTCTGCATGGGACCAGCTCTCCTGGGCATCCTGGTGACTTCTGACATGGATGTGTACCTGGATAAATTGTCCAAAGGCCACTAAGGCTCCTCCCATCCACCCGTGGTGCCTGGGTCAAGCTGGGAGGACTTTTGCTGGTGGTCCCTGTGGGTGGGTGACTGAGCAACAGCCATGCTTCCAGCTGCCCAAGCACCTGAGGGGGTGGCTTCCAAAATGCAGGAGTTTTCCATATCAGTAATGGCTGGAGTGGGCATGTAAATGAATGGCATGGGGGGTGTCTTCCAAATGAGAGCAAAAAGTAACGGTATCTGGGAAAGTCTGGGAAACATGGGTGCTATAGTAAAACCTTAAGGCAGCATGGGGATTTTCCCTCCTGGAAAGATTGGATAGACTTGAACTGGTAACATGGAAGTGACTGAGCATGGGTTCCTGTGCCCTGATTTGTCCACTCCACTTCAGGAATTGCTGTAATATATATTATGTTTGTCGTAGCTGCTGGCAAAGAGTTTCCTAAGGCAGGAACGGACTGACAGAACAGTTAATTTATGGATTGCTTTTTTTCTTTGTCCAGTCCATATTCTGGTTCTCTGGAAAGAAAGATGTTTACAATCAGGCTGGATTACCAAACTGCCACTGATGCTATCAGGAGTGATGATTTAGGATTTATTTATACCCACCCAATAGGAAGTGATGAACAACGCTGTTTCTGGCAGTCCTCAGCCACCAGCTCTTAAAGGAGCCAGTCACAATTTCATGTGATCAGGATTTCTTGTTGTTGTCTCAGAAAGCAATTAGAACTTTAATTAAAATCAGCACTGTCTTTATTGGCTACAACTGTAAATATCCTAAAATGATCAGACGTGTCTGCAGCCTTTGGAATCATGAATAGTGAACAGTTGCCAAAGGTTGAAATGAAGGAAAGTGTTGGCATGCATTTAAAACCCATATAAATGCTAAATTAAATCTTTTAGATTGGATAATAATCTCCATATTTATTTAAAACTATTTTAAGTATATCGGTCTCAAAATAAAGCAAGGAGGCAAAGGGAACGACACATACTTTAGACAGAACAACATTACTCATCAGACTTTTAACTTTAATGATCACAAGGCTTTTAAAAGACTCTCTGTGCAATACTGTAATGTAGAACATATTTTCAGCTGAATATTTAGGACAAATAGAGTCAGTTGCTACAAGTCAGAATTAAGCCTCCAAGAATGAGCTTTTTAGAGGCACTGGGATGGCACCATGGTGGGGAAAAGCTGGTGACTTCTTTTATAATTCTCTTCTCCTCCCCATTACTGGAGTAGATTACGAAGTTTGTTTACTTTTTAAGACTGCAATAGATTTTTGTTGTATTCATATTTCTTCTATTTTAATTTATGTCCTTAATTTAAGAAGGTTTTGGCATGTATTATAGGCAAAGAGCCTTGTTCGGGAGAAACACTGGTTTGAGGAGGGAACTCTACCAGCATGGCCTGGATCTAAGTGAGTCCAGTTGTATAGATTTAAATGAATGTGGATATGTCAGAAAACTGCCCCTATTTTGCTCATTAAGGGTTAAATCACAAGCTCAGAAGCCAACTTCTTGAAGATGTAGAGTCAAGGGATGTCTGCATTCATGAGGTATCAGGCTGTCAGCAAAATGGAGAAAAGAATCATAGATAATGTAAAAAGGGGAATTTTATTTTAATGTCCCTTCTGTTTTGCGGCCTTGAGTCTGACAGTCCCACCAGCCCTGCAGGAGAGGAGTGTCCTTCACTTTCTAACAGAATCTCAGTGTTACACAATGGATCTCACCCAGGATGTTGTAAAAGCCCTTACAGTACGTGTCCTGGTATTTCAAGCTGCAGGATGCTGAGTGTTTGCCTTGTTTGTTATGGGTTGGTTTTTTTCATGCAAAAAGGAAACCTCAGAAATGTGCATAATTACTAATTCTAAACAGCCAGTGTGCAGTAAAAATAACATTAGATCTTGGTGTAGTTGTAGCCGCAGAGCTGCTCTTGCTGGTAACAGCCACATGCTCAGCTGCTCCGCCAGGTTATGTCTGCCAAGAGTCCAACTGACTGTTCTGCAGTCTTTATGTACATAGAGACTGTTGCTGTGGACAGAGGTGTTATTAAAAAGGCACAGAAATTATGTTTTCTGGTTTTTCCGTCCCACACGGAAAATGCCCTCCCAGTGCCCATTGCAGAAGTTGGGTGAGAAGTCAGAGGTGCAGCGAGGAAAGAGTTTCCATTTTCTTTTCTGTATATGGGTGCCCTGCTCAGGACTAGTGGTTGATTGCAGCACAAGAGTTCTCCATGTCAGAAGGTAATTCTTTGCATTAAATATGTGCCTTGATAACACGGCACGAAGTCCAGATATTCTTCTGTCACTGAGACAGGTATTCTTCAAGTGTAGCCATTCTTCTGGCCTGGTTTTGTTAATCACTGTCATAAATAGTCCTAAACAGGCCAAAAACCTCATCTCTCAGAAATGAGAAGATAGCAATGGTTCCTTTGGTCAGTGATATGTAGGAGAAAACAACACATCAGGAAGTTTATTCCCAGAGAAGTGTTGCAAGTAGGCTTCAGGCAATAAGTTTGGTTAAGCATAAATTTGATAAGCCTCAGTAGTGTCCTGGTAAAAGCAGTAAGAGTAACAGAATAAGATGCCCAGTAATGGAAAACTTCAGAATTATCTTCAGTGCTCTGTACTTATAGTTATGAATGTACCTAAATCAAACCTCTGTTTCTCATCTTCTTGTCAGCAAAAAGGTATCACTGGGCACAAGGTTGTTTAGGGGTGCAAGGTTTTTCCTTCCTTTCTGGCATATAATAGGGATCATTTGATCACCTTAGTCAGCTGGAAGCCTCAAGCAATGCTGTAAACCTCAGGCTTTAAAAACTGTGGGTTCGGTTCACCAATGTCTTCAAAATGAGATTTGCAAGAAGGATATATTTGCTAGCTTTTTGTATATGGGTCCTGGTCTTAAGACCTGAAGAATGTTTCCTTTTAGGGTTTACATGGATAACCAAGTTTCAAGGGAAGGTTCAGGAGGTTTGTGGTAAAATCAGGAACAATCCAATCTTTGTTTTACAGTATGTTAAGTCCGGTGTGAAGAGTAATGAAGAACTGAAGTTTTACACGATATTCTCTTATGTGCAATGTTTGTACTTCCAGATGCGACACAAATGGGACTTGTTGATATTCATCCAACACAATGCACTGATCATATACAGCAATATTTCAAAGATTTTACAGAGATAAAATTTTGGAGTTTGGAAACAAATTAGTCTGGCTTATTTGAACACATTTAAATAGACACTCTGGGAACCTGAAGATTTCTGGGTGTTTTCCATTTCTTGTAAGATCTCCAAAGCTAAATTAGAGCAAAAGGAATCATTAAAAGGCCACACAACTGCCACAATTGTACCTTGCCAACCTGTAATTACAAATAGTTCCCACTGACTTGCCTCACTGACCTCCACTGAAGGCAAATGAACATTTATTTGGCACTGTGTTGCAAATTGTCGTGTGTGTTTCTTGATGTACATTGACTTTTTTATTCTTTCCGCTTTGTGTCTTTGTTTTTGGGGAATCACTAGTTGGTAGTATTTTCCTAAAAGGTATAAAAATAGGAGAGACAAAACTTTGAAAGTGAAGAGGGAATGTGTTGGCAGAAAAAGTCCATTTGAAGCCACTGTAGAATTCCTACTGTCACTTGAAATGGCTGTTGTGGGGGAGATAATATAAAGGCCTGGATTTTTAAATGTGATTAAGATAAACAAGCAGTGTTTCTTATCCTTGAGCTGGTTACAATCTAATCCAAGCAGCTCAGTGTAAAAGTGCATTTTTGGCCTTAATTGATATTTTTAATAATGTCAGTGCACAGTCTGGAACGATCACATTTTGCTTTGACAGCATAAAGCATTGTGTAAGTTTTCATCCGTAGCACTGAACTATAAACATTGCCTGAGCCAGCCCAGCAGAGCTTGAACGTTTGAACTGGAGCCGGCTTGCCTCGAGTGCGGGAAGGAGCCACTTTTCTTGCCGAGAGCAGAGTTGTCAATGGTGGTTTGGGGGGACACCAGCAGGGGCCACTTGCAAGAATTTTCGATTATATAGGTCTGATTCCATAAACTGCCCAGCCCTGAACTCTCGGGGAGCAGAAGAAGTAGTACGTGTATATGTGCGTGTTTGTGTGTGTGAGAGAGAGCCAGGTAGGACTTTACCCCGAGATAGTTTTGGGTTAGCTGCCTGTTTGTGGTGCAATTTTGGTATTAACGGTGAAGAGAGAAATTTCTTAAGTACCGTTGGATGCTAAAGCCCTTGCACAGTGGCCATCACAATATATCCTCCCTGGTTATTTGCTTTAAAGGTGTTAAGTCCATCTTAGTCCTTTGTAAGCCTGAGACTGAAGTTTCTGTTGGATCCCTATCCATGAGCAATGTCTCCACTAGTGGTGGGTTATCCCTTCTGGCCCTGGAGAGTTCTCACCTCCAGCCAAACAGGACTTTTGCCAGAGGATGCTTCCCTCTTACTCAGAGACACATTGCCCTGTTCTTAGAGGGGCAGCAGCAAAAGAAAAGATCTCAAAGAAAACATGAATCCTTATTTATTATATCCATGGTGCAAATCAAGGCTTTGCCTGCTTATTTCTGTCCCCAGCATGTGGGGAGCAGGTGATGGTTGGGGAAGCTGCTTTGGGTGCTGGGAGCCATCCAGACTTCTCTGTGTTTAGATGGTCTTGAAAATCTTTGGGTAGTGAGCATTGCCCCCAAAGAGTGGACATCTCTTCCCTGGACCTGGCTAAAATGATGTTGGCATGGGTTATAATATAGCATATTACAGAGAGATTTGTAGGCTTTCTGCAACAATTTCTATCACTTGAATTCAACTCTTCTGTTTGTCACCTCAGCTTCTGCCCTGTCCCCAAACCCAGGAGCAGAGAGGGTGAAAATCTACAGGAGGGAAAAACGGCAGCTTTTCCAAGCAGCAGTTATGTTTTGATTTAGGGATGCGTGGGGGGAAAAAGCTCACTATGATGCAATAAGCAAAAGAAACCAAAGCAGAATGCAACAACATAAAAAAATTCCAACAAACAAAACAGGAAGAGAAGATAAAGTAATTTTCTGTTTGCTTTTGAATTTAGAAAAAAACCCCAATTCATAATGCTATAAACCCGTATCAGTTTTATCTTACTCAACCCATTTTGTTTATTTGGAGTAGAAAAAGTTTGTCTTTGTATTTACTTAAACTAACTTATTTTTTATTTTGATGTATGTAGTGTTGAAGGGGTATGGGATAATGTTGGTGAGAGCCAAACACCACATGGAAACACTGCAGGGTCCCCACACCAGCAGTCAGTGAGGGCCAGGCTCTGAGCCACACAGGACATTTATAGCTCCCAGTAAAGTCATTTAAAGTTCTGCTATCCAGTACCTTCCACCTATATTGCTTTTCCCTTTAAATCTGTTTGCAGCCTATCTGTCTTCATCCTTTTAAAATAAATTTCTCAAAACTCCTCTTTGTTTTCAGAAGCATGAGATCATTGTTTTTGATGGTTAAGGGTTTCAAAAGAGAAAGAACACACGCATTTGCTTCATGTAGTTTGTTTACAGAAATGAGCAATGACATTCTTTTTGTTATTTCTGCTTCATCCGAAATCTGTATCTCTCCTTTGCAGTATTTAGTGGCCTAAAATTATAAATAAAATTTTAAAGTTAGTTTGCCTGTGGGAAAATAAAACCTGAGACAAGTTGGCTGGGCAATCTCCAGACCAAACCTACAGCATTGAATGAGAGAGCTGTGAGCAAGTGTTGGTGAGCAGAAGGAACACAAATAAGGCACTGTTGAAGTTGGAAAACCAAAATTGGTTTAAGTGTCAAAGCTGCTGCTCGTAAGAGCAAATGGGAAATAAGATGCAGAAAAGCAAAAACTCTGTGTTTTCATCTTGACCCAAAGAGGCGACACTGACATGACAGAACACATCCACACGTGTCCAAGGATGGTCTGCGCAGGAGAGAGCCCTGGGCTGTTAACAGCTTGTCCACTTGCAACCTTTTCTGACTCTGTGAGGGGAGGAGAGCTGTGGTCATGGTTAGCCCCATCACGAGAAGACTCGTAGCTCTGAGTGCTGAGTGAGCTGGGATTTTAAGAAGATGAGTAGTTTAGATATATGTGTTTGTGTCCAGGGACTGCTGCTACTGATGTCCTCCTTTTACCTCTGTTCAATGCTTTAAAGCCAAGGGATGCCGTGAGTTTTGTCTTGGTTCATCACTCCAGGTGTACAAGTGCTTCACTTAATTTAAAACGTAAAATCAGGAATCTCTCTGGACCAGTTCCTCCTTGCTCAGCTGTGTATATAGTAAGACAAAGAAAAATTGGTACTATCATGTGAAACACGGTGTCTGTGCTGACTCTGCATCACCAGCCAGCTGGCTCCTCAGAAAGAATTTTAGTCCCCTCTGAAACCTGTGAAACATTTCACAAGTTCACACAACCTCAGTAGCCAGATCTTGCCAAGGTTGGCTGGGATCCACATCACCCTGCATGTGAGTAGTTCAACATGCCAGACTCCTGAACAGTGTATTTGGAGCTGGTTGATGATTTTGTATTTATCAAATAAACCTTGACTGATTATATTAATTCCCATCCTCTTCGTGTGTCACTGTCAAACAACAGATTAACCTCTCCTTAGTGTCCATGACACAAATCTGCTCTGGGATGAGGAGCATGGACACCTGTGCACAAACATACAGTGTGGTGGCCAGCTAAAACCTGTCTCTTCATGTGATATTCCTATGTCCATCTTGTTATCTTCCATGCTAATGAGGAACTCATGAGGGTAAAGTTGGGGCTGATGCAGAGATCAGTGGCAACATGACTAAGATGTTGACTGCACAAGACTTAATCCATTGCATCAGATGCTGGTTTATTTCTTGCAATTTCCCTCCATCTATTTCTTGCAATTTCTCTCCATCAATTTATTGCACCCTCCATCTCACCAAACACGTTGAGTGGCTGTTTTGGAAGAAGGAGGTTGCAAATATTCAAGGCATCCTCACCAGCAGCAGAAAGGGCTCAGTTATGAGCACTTACCTGGCAAGGTAGGAAAGGATTTCAGTTTGGCTCATTGACATCTTCTGTCTCTATCCAAAGCACGGACCCAAGGTGTTTTGAGCCTGCCAGTGGCAAAGCCAGGCCTCCCAACAAGATCGCCAGAAGTTCTGTTTTAGAAATGGTCTGGTTTTGCTTCCTGCAAAGATAAGAGTTTAAAATACTCAATAAAGAAACGTGTGTCTTCCAGGGCCCATAACTCAGTCTTGATGGGACTTCTGAGACAGATTTTGCAGCTGTTGTCATTCTTTCCATTCGTCTTATAGGTGAATGGAAGAGCTACAAAGCTTTAACAGCAGGGCTCCTTTCCAGGTTTTTTTATGCATATATCACACAGAGACCTCACAGATCTCTATCAAAAGTGATCTCAGAATTCCATCCAAATTGGCCAATATATCCATCAATATTCTTTCAAAAACTTAAAAATGGAAACTCTGAGTTTACAGGCCATTTGGGTACAGTGGATTTTATACAGACATGCATTTTAGATCCACTCCTTGGCTTTTTCCACCTGGTGCAAAAATAATAACTTAAAAAAACGTATCTACGTCAGCATAAGGTAATCTTAGTCCAGCTCAACTTGCATTTTGGAGACATCCTTTTCAGAGACAGCTTGTGGCACGTGTAGAGCTCTGCATGGGCTGTTGAGAGGAGCAGCACCTCCCAAGATGAGTGCCTGGTACTCCCAGGGTGCTCATGACTGCAAAGCCCATGGTCTGTCTGCAGTGGGTTTTTCATTCCTCAGTGTCCTCTTTTGATGACAGCTGCAAAGAAATGAAGACAAGAACTGTTAAAAGTTAAAATACATCTTTGTGATGTTTCAAATGAACACTTGGTTATAAATTTTGGGGGTTGGGGTGTCTTGGTTTTTCTTTTTTTTTTTTTTCAAGAAATCTATCAGATGAGCACGCTTGTTTAGTGCCTTTCAACTATAATCTGTGATAAAAATGAAGATTGTGTTCTTGGCTCAGAATCAGCTATGGCAAACTTCAACAAAGTGTGTGTATATGCATAAGAAAAAAAGGAGATTTCAAGAGAATGACTTGGAGTAGAGAGCTAGAAGCTGTTTTGGTTACAGTACAGTAACCCTTTTGCTTCAGACAGAACTGTTTGAGTCTGGTTAAGGGTAGTTGATTGACAGTGACACTGAAGTTACCAAAAACATCCAGCAAGTGGGTAACTTCTTTGTTCCTGGTGATGCATTTCCCTAAATCAGTTTGCTTAGAGCAAGTTGTCTGATAAGAGCTCCGTTCGCTGTTTGAATGAGAAGTGGGTGTATTTAATTTGTGTCATCAGAGGTTAGATAATGCTAAGTCAAGGCAACTGTGCTGACAGATGGGAATGCTTAGTCACAGTCAGCTCCTGGAGCCTGTAAGATCTAAGATTTATAAGGACTAGTACATTTGTTTTCTTATAAGTGATAAGGGAACAAGAGGCCCTCTACAGAAACATTGATTAAGTCTTATTTTCTCTCCTAATGCCCTAAAGTTATCTGATCCTTCGTGAGAACTTGTGCCTACTTATCCTGTTTAATTTATTGAAATACTTTAAGCCTTTCAAGTTATCCACAGGTAGTACAGAAAAACTGATAAAAGTGTCTACTTCAGCAGCAAAACTTCCTTATTTTACTGAGGTTTGGAGGAGAAATAGATGCTGACACCAAGAGAAAACCCTGCTGGTATGGTGGATGCATTCATGGCAATTAGTCAAGGAGCTATCAGCAGGAATCCTTACATTTCTGTTGTCTGTGACATCTTGAGATTATCCTTTCCCAAAGCACAATAAACTTCAGGAGGCAAAGAATGCTACGAGGAAATTCCAGCTATGAAACACAGTGTTTCTTCAGTGTTATAGTGAGGAAAACAGAGGGGCTTGTAAGAGCATGGAGACTAATAAAGATTGGACCAATAATCCCTAGAAGTGCACATTTCTGTACTTTTTAAAAAATGTTTTTTAATATTCTTTTGCTTTTTTTGTGTCTTTTTTATTTATTTCCTCTTTGCTTATTGAGATGGAAGTGCATATCAAACATGTCAAAAAAGCAGTGATGCTATTTAATTTCAGGATGTTGCATTTGTCCCATTATTTTCAGTCTATTGGGTGGAACAGTTTCATAGCACGCTTTGTTTGCAGCAGACATTGAGAAATGGACGTTTCCATCAGCTTTTATGTCTACTACTTTTCCTTAATGATTGCAATGCTCTCCTTTGAAACTCCTTGTAAAAATAACTTGATCTTAGTGGAAATAGAATTTCACCTAATGTGTTGCGTATAGCCTGGTAAGACACACATTGACACAAGGATAGGATTCATAAGGACAGTCTCACAGAGGCATTGTCGATTTCGGTCAGAATTTGAACAAATTGAACTTTCTTGAACTGACATCTTCCCTCCCAAAAGCCACAGGAAAATTTCAAGGCCAAATGATTTGTCATGAAAAACTGCATCTGGCTCAGGGACTGGAGTCTGGGCTTCACCGAGTCAGGATTGCTTAGGGGTCATGAGAGCAAAGAGAAAATATCTTCCATTGGTGGACATTTTCAGGGGAGCAGGAGTGGAAGGGAATTTGTCTCTGGGGAGGGGGAGTTTGCTGGAGAAGAGGGGAGGGAAGCAAGTGAAGGAATTGCAGGAGGAAGAAAGGGTTTATCTATAGACTTTGCGGTCTCCTTTGATGGTGCATTTAGGGGTTCACCACTGTAAAAGCTGTAAAGGGTTGATGGGTACCTGAGTGTCCCGTGGCATATGCACAGGTTGGGGTGGAGCACTGTATCCAGACGCTCCCAGAGTGAAGGACTTGTCCTTTGTTACTGTCCTCTGAAGACTCTGCTGCCAACCGAAACGGTATTTGGGTTCATTCCTCAGCTTACTCTTTTGCAACCTCAATTAAGAAAAAGTTCAAGCAAGAGCTGTGTACTGAACTCCATGAAAAAGCCACTGTGGCCTTGGATCTTTCCTCCCTCTTCAGATGTTGCTGGGGATGCATTCTTTCAAATGCTGATATTGTGTTGCTTCCAGACTGAGCCATTTTAGGATTGTGGTTAAATATCATATTGTTGAAATTACTGCTGTTGATATTAAATTGGCTGGATGGTGACTCTTGCTTGGGGTTACCACAAGAATAAATTCTTTCTCTAATGACTGCTTTCAGGTTCAGTGCCACTAACATTGTGCAGCAAATCTGTTCTGAATGTGCTTAACTAAACTTCATGGCATTAACAGATGTGTTGCTTCCACTGGTGTACACAAAGCAGATCTTGCAGAATTTCTTTGTTTTGGGAAATCTGGATTCTTGAAATCAAAGGGGTGAACCGAATGTTTAGAATAGATTTATATATGTTTGAATTCTTGCCCTGTGAAAATATTGTAGTGTCTCTTAGATGAGATACCTTTAGATTTATATCCAATGTTGTTGACAACATGTCTCTTGGAATTTGACATCTGAATGCCACATATTATTTCAATGTGGAATATCTTCCCCTCATTTTATATTCATTTAAAACCTGCTAGTGCCAGCAAAGAACCCCTAAAAAGTAGTAATTCTCTGCCAAAGTAAGCTTGGAGACACACAGTGGATAGAGCATGAGAAATGCAATGCTCTGCTCTACTATATCTCATTTGCTTGCTAGAAGCAACATTTCCATCTTGGTTCTTCTGTTTGTGTTCCCTCATGTATGTGGATGTGCTGTATATTTATTAAGTACTCGTAATATTCTCAACACTGTGTGAGATGCAAATATTACAGTAGGCCCTTCCTCAGTATTTCACAACTTAGAAAATACAAAAATAAAATATGTACCTGAGTCAGGACACTGATAAGTCACCCAGCCTTATCTGAGGGGACAGAGCAGCCCTATAAAAAATGTTTAAGTGAAATGTGTGTTCTGATTTTGGAAAAAAACTGAGGTTTTTGTAGAGGTCAATGTAAATGAGGAACATGAACTCTGTGCCAGTGTCTGGGTGACAGGGGAACTGCTGGATTTTTCTTTGATAGCAGCTGCAGAGCATGAGGTAGGGACGCAGACTGAGACAGGAGAGGTGGGACCTGTAAACGCTGCAGTTTCTCAAGCACATGAAGTGAAAGCCAAGGTGGTAGGTGGGCAACTTGCAGTGGGCTGGTGGGAAACCCTCTGGAGATGCTCAAGGTTGGGTGTCCCTGAGATGGGGGGGGCCCATGGCTCAGCTCCAGGACAGAGTGGCCGTGGCCAGCATTGGGTGTCTACCTTAGGCAGTTCTTTGTGTTTAGCTCAGAGTCCTCTGAGGGGATTTGCAGCCTTGCACCTTCCAGGCAGAGGCCCTCTCTTCTGAACAGAGAAAGGCTGGGTTGGAGAGATTACAAAGCTGAAAGTAGTTTATT
Source organism: Falcunculus frontatus (assembly GCA_013398115.1). Lineage (NCBI taxonomy): Eukaryota > Metazoa > Chordata > Aves > Passeriformes > Falcunculus > Falcunculus frontatus. Next base: position 515,006 of record VZRV01005418.1, on the reverse strand, counting down.
TTTATGATGGCTTTGTGACTCTTGTTTACATGGCTGATACACAAACTCTCCCCTATCTCTCTCCTCACTTTCGTGCCATCTCCGGCAGTCTGCAGCATCTAAGTGGCACTAGTTACGTTTATTTAAAGAAACTTTTATGTTCTGTCCCTTGTACAGCTTACTTCAAATCTCTCCTTTCGTACTTGAACCATTACTTGTCTGACTGAAAAGGGGAAATAATCTTTAGAATTACTCCTGGTGCCTACAGGCACAGAGTGGGAGTCACTGTCTTAATAGATCCTTCTGGAGACTAATAAAAAGCAGTTGCCTAACCGGGGGGACTCAACATGTACTCTATGCACACAGAGCAGTTTTAGGGTGTTCTCTTAGTAGGGGAGATTTCCTCATGACAAAGGCTCTTCCAGAGGAGTTCACTGTGCATTGAAAAGTATCATATTTTTCTTTATAATGTGAAACCGCGTAATTTTCTCCTTTCATAAACCTGTAAAAGTGCAATTGCCAGAGGTCTAACAAAATCAACAGAGCTGAGGCCTCTCTGATAATGACAATCAGTTTCTAGCTTTAACTTATGAAAAAGAAACACGATAGTATTGTGTGCAAAGCCATTATTAACTGCGTAAGTCTTTGTAATTACTTTTCTGCCTTCTCTAAACAATCTTTTTGCCTTGGTCATTTGCATTATAAATCTTTCTTGCTATGTCATGGGTTTAAATTTTTAAAATTGAATGTAATTGATGTATAAATAAATTCATTTGTGTTGTAAACAATGCTAGGAATTCTGACTGAATAACTAAACAGATCTTTTAATTCTTCTGTTTTTACTAGACTACCAAACACTGTCAAGAACCATCATCCCTAGTGATGGATCTGGTATCAATTGCTAGACAAAGATGTTCTTAAACTTTAAGTTTTCAGTTGTTTATATAGTCCTAGTTAGCTAATCACATAGCATAATCAGCTCAGCTAAACCTCTGGCATGTTTAGAAATACCTGGGATGGGATGTGCAAACTGTGATATCTGTACAGAGCAGAAGATGTAGAAAAGGCTTTGCAAAACATTTTGATAAGCAACTGAACAAATTCAGTTTGTTCCTTAGCCCAGTTTTTGAAGGACCACCACTACTGTGGTGATTGAGATATACTGACAGTTCTCTGGGTAACTTTTGAGCCCAGTGGGAAAAGACTGGTTATGAATTGAGTTATATCATTATTAGACTGTAGAAAAGTCCTATTGTAAAGGGTGGTTCTGAATGCCAAGCTGTAGAGAAGGCTTTGGATCAAAACGTGTCTTACCCCCCAGGGAACTCCTCCACAAGACAGAAACCCGTAAGAAATGGGCATTGTTAATGCCAGTGTTGATTGCACTTCATTAGAACATGAGGCTGGGAAGCAGTAAATCTGTCTGTTGGTTGGGGTTTTTTTCCTGACTCTGACCTTGACTTACTTTAATTGTTCGGGTAAATTTTTTTTACCATCCTGATAATCATTAAAAGGATTAAAATGTTTGGCCCTCTGTTCTACTCAGGGTGGTAAAACTGCTACCTAGAGAAATGGCATTTAGCCCTTGTGTCATCCAGACCCACTTTTCCCTATACTGTGATATTCTCATTAATGGGGATGTTTCTGGAAATTTATATTCAGCCACAGGAGCGGGGAATTGTTACAGAACTTGGATACTTATAAATTATTTCACCCTTCAAGAAGCTTGATCTAGCATTGGCATAAGGCTGTTTCAGAGATTGGAGGGTCTGAGAAATGCTCTTTTGTGACACCGTATTATTTCTCGGCAAGCACAAAGAGTGTTAAGGTTAGATGAAATCATTCTGAGTCAAATCAGTGGAAGCTTTACCAGTTGCTTTGGAAAACCCAGGCCTTGAACATAATGATTAATTAATGAGAAAAAATCCTCACCAGGAAACTGCAGAAGCACACTTTCTACCTTGAAAGTTCAAACTCAGTTTACACTTTGATGAAAACAAGAGAATGTTAAAGAGTTTGGAGTAAACTGGAAATCAACAAAGCATAAGCCTTTCCCTAGCTGTGCTTTTGATCCTCACTTCAGGCTGTTAACCTGATGGGAACTCATTGATAAGAGCATTAAAAACTTATTGATAAATTGTTGAGAGAAGCCATGCAGACAGACAGGCCTGGGAAGACTCCCTTCCCAGCTGCCTATCAGTTTGCAGATACTATCCAGCCTTTTGCGCAACCAATCTGAAAAGCTATTTACTTTCAGACATATCAGGTTGGAGTTCTAGCAGCTGGAGCTGAGTGAATAATTACTTCAATTAAAATACATTCAGCAAGAGGTCAGTGAATATTTTGTGTAACAACATACCCAGTACTTAGCAGCTTAAATGTGTGCAGATTTTTCAGCTGTGCATATATACAGAGTGTCACTTTGGGCCAGTTGTGAGAAGCTCAGGAGAGCAGCCCAGAGGTCTGGTTTTTACTGCCCTGCTGTCTGGTGGTGGTTGTGCTGGGCTGTGGGGCTGGAGGTGTGATGGGGGGCAGCAGCCACAGGGGACGTGCTGCCCTCCCTGGGTCAGGACTCCGAGAAAACCTCTGCTGGTCTTGGGCTTGGAGTGCAGACTTACTGACACTTGAGACATTATATATGAACACTGAGCACACAGATGGGCTGTCCTCTGTTATTATTATGCAATAACTGCATAAAAATGCTAGTAAGCTAAATGAAATTAATTGAACATAATACAGAACAGACCCATGAACTGACTCCATGGTCTGTCTGAGACGCTGTGGTCTGGTATCCACAAATACGGATTTATTTCTAGGTCTCATAACCCATTTTAGTTGTGACAGGTAGTTAAGGCACGTGACAGGGTGTTCAGAGAATAGCATGTCCTAACTCCTTGATGACCTTCTTGTCCTATTTGTGAAGCAGAGATATTAATTCTACCCATCAAAAGACCATGGAAAATATTCTTAATTTAGAAGCATTTTCCTTTCCTCTTTTTTTAGCCTTTCCATATGTGTATCCGTATCTGAAAAATCTTTACTACTTTCCCTCCTCCTTTTGTCTTTCAGTTGAATGGTTCAAATTCATTGAGCCTTCACCAACTGAAGGGCAGGCAGGTGCTGCCCAGGTAAGGGGCCCAGGCCTGAATTGCAGAAGTGCACCAAGTTCCCAGTGAGACATTGGGGCATCTGCTGTGACAAAGAACGGATCACCCCACTGAGCTTTGCTGGTGTGTGAAGTAGGGGACTGTGGGTCAGGGTTGGCTGTCATGCTGAGTGCACAGCTTTTTAAAGGAAAATATTTTACTCAGCCGTCTGAGGCTTAGCAATTGAGTTAATTTGGCTTTTTTTTGTTTGTTTCTTTCTTTCTTTGTTGAGCAAAATCCCATTTAATACAAAGATAGTGACAACTGGAGAACTGACAGAGGTCTTCCTAGAATCAAACCTATGGTTAGTCATGCTCTTTATATAGGCTTTTTCATCTGATTTTTTTTTCTAAAACTGGCAGGAGTTAGACCTTGTGATGCAGTCAGATGCTTTATTGCTGGTAAACTATGTAAATTAAGCTTTTGAAAATCTCATTTTAGATTTTGTTTTCTATACTTTGATTTTTTTATGGCAGTTTCTGCATCACTTTCAAAATTTCAATCTCACTGTAGCAATACTGATTATAAGCTACGGTAGTTTTCCAGTTCTTCTTCCACTTCTTCTCCTTTAGCAGTCCTCTGTTTGCAGATCCCTTTTGTAGCATGACTGAATAAAGAACTTGGGTTCAGCTGCTGTAGCTCATTAACCTAAATTCCTTCAAACTTGCTGTCTTCCAGAGAAGGTCCCACTTTCCCGTGCCCTTTGTTTCTTGTATCATTTTTCACCTTGCTTTGTAAAAATTCACGGTTTTGGAATGGATTCCCAAGCAACCCAGATTGCTGCTGTACTAGACTGTCCTTCCTTCATCACACTTTGCTGCTTTACCAGGCCTTGTATAAATGAGGCATTACAGTAGTAGCAAAGTTACTTTTATCTCCTGAACACTGATGGAAATGTTCCATGGCTTCAAGCATAATAATAATAATTCCTGAAGAAACCTCTGCAAACACCCATCCTTCATGTGCAGTTTGAGATCTCAGTTAACCAGGTCTGAGTTTATTTAATGCACACTGCATTGGTAAACTATCATGCTAATTTTTAATATGGGTGTTGCACCATACTAATTAAATTTTTTTATAAATAGATAAGTGCAGTGTGCCAATACAACCAGACTTAAGCAGCCACATTTTGCTGGCTCATTAAAGAATCAAGTCAGGTTTGTTTGACAAGATTTTTCAGTGACTGAAGTATGCACTGAGGTATTGACCATATTCATCTTTATCAGTTGCATTTTGTATTAACTTTTACATTCAACTCCCTGCAGGTGATGTCAGACTCTCAGTTTACAGTTGTCCTAACTCTGTGCTTGTACTTTTTCAGTGTTGGCAAAGTATTAATTCTCTGCTAAAGATTTTTCCCTGGCTTAATTTGCAGGCCAAACTTCTTAGCTGGCTTTAAGACCTTTGGGGTTTGCTGCTTTTTGGTTCTGCTTTTCTTTTCCATAGATTCTGCCTGAAAATGTTTTCACATTTTGATTACCTGGAGAGGAGTTTATCATCTTTGCATGATGGGAATTCATTGCCCCATTTCTCTCAGGGCACAGTGCTTTTTTTCCTGGTAACAATTCAACTTCTGGCATCTAGCAAAAAGGGTCTACATAATTGCTGTGATTTCTTTTTCTATAGAAGTTTATATAAAAATCGAAAGTGTACAGAAATATAGCTGAGGAAGAATAATTTACCGTAGGAAGTAGATGAGCACTCTGCTCTTACAGAATGCTCAGATCTAAAATGAAAGTTCAACTTGGCTTCTGGAGCAGCATGCTGTGTAGTTTTCCCTTTAAAGACTTTTCCACCTTTTGCAGTGAAACCTTTTCATATAGGGCTTTTCTTCCTTGAGAAGATCTCACGCTGGTTAATGTCAGTAGATACACCCACGGCTACTCAGGAGGGAGACGTCAGAAAGGCATCCTGCCGGGTTTGGATTCCCGAGGCAAGCCAGGTGCCCTGCTCGAGAAGGGAAAGAAGCTGAATGCTGCCTCATGCAGCAGTCAGTAATTTTCCCTGGTTAAAATGAAGCTTTAAATACAAAGCCCTGTACTCCCTCCCCCACAAGCCTAATCAAAATACTTATTTCTTTTGTTTAAAAATCATAAATTACTATCATTTCATGTACTTGTGAAGGGCTAAAACTGAAGCTACCTACTTTTTCATTATAAAGACCTCTATTACTGTGATCTGTATTATATTTTCTTTTTGCTATTTGAACTTTTAGTCTTTGATGTTATTGTGATCTGTAACAGCATGGCCAGTAACTTGTGTTTCCTCCTGTCCTATCCTATCCTGTCCTGTCCTGTCCTGTCCTGTCCTGTCCTGTCCTGTCCTGTCCTATCCTATCCTATCCTATCCTATCCTATCCGACATTCATGTACTGCACTCACCATATCCAGAGCCGACTGTCCTCCAGTGGTGCATTAGGCAATCTCAAGAGCTGAAACACATGACAGCATTACCACAGCTGAAATTGTTACTATGCTTTAATGGCTAACTGACAACTAGGAACACACTGTACTTCCAAGCTCAGTGTAAGATGCTAATTACGAAATACATACAGAAGTCTGGACATCTCTTTAAAGAAAGGTGTCAAAAAGGGCTACTGGGATGATCAAAAAATTAGAAAAGATATATGAGTACTTGTTGAAAAAAAATACTCACGATGTGGTTATTTATTTCTCTAGAATAATGAAGACTGAGGGGAGATAAGGGCTGTTTTCCTGTCGATACAGGAGGAGATTATCTATTATACCACCACTAAAAGAGACTGAACTCCATGTTCTTGTCTAATACGGAATGTCACAGAATTTCAGGTCGAGTTAGATTGGGTTAGCAGCTGGAAATTTTCTCTGAGTTTTCTAGGAAATGGGAAGTTTAAACTTGATCATCATTTGTGAGGTTGTTATCAACTTCTTCTAACGTCCAGATAGATCCTTCTAAATCATGGCCATTGTCTGGTGGACTGGATCAGATGTCTTGGGGTAACTTAGTTTCCTGTGACTTGTAATCATTGTGTGAGTACTTTCACCGATAGGCAAAAGGAGAAGATGGAGGGTCCTGAGACCGACAAAGGTCACACATGCACCAGGTATGGCACTGTGTGGCTGGAATGGTGTCACACCATTGCTGCAATTAGCCTGGACAGGAAAGTGGGAGACTCTGGAAACCATGGCGAGCTATTACCTAAGGGAAAGGCAAATCCTAGGTTTTGGCCAGTCATCATGGACTGGTCCTCCCATTCCTACACAGCTGGGCCCTGGATCTGGAAGCTCGATCTTCAGAGAGTGTGACTGGTGTTGCTCAGCAAAGGCTGCAGTTATGGCAAGTCCTCTTGTACTCCTTCAATCCCAACAGCTCCTATCACCACTGGGAACACAGGAAAAACAGGCACAAAAGTTCCAGTGAGCGCAGCTTTACAGTGCATTTAATTGTCATACAGTTGATCATCTCCCTTCCCCCCCAGTGTTTTCTGACTGATCGGTAATTTGATAGATTCAGGATGATCCTGAAAACATGTGTGGAAGACTTTTTGTCTTTTATTTTGTTTTGTTCAAAGAGAAATAATTAATTCCCTTCCTGCTGAACTCAATTCTGTTGCAACTTAGTTTTTATGCCTCATCTTACCACTTGACAGGGAAAATATGTTTGTGTAAGAACTGGCTTATTAAAGTGGGATAGCCCAATAAACCAGAAATAAACCCGTTGAATCCCAGTAATATCCTTGCCTAACAAAAAACCAAATCCCATGCAAGTGTCCTTGTTTATTTTTCCATATTATATAAAAGTTGTGCCAACCAGTGATGGGAAATAAACTCTTATTTTTCTTTTTATATTTGAGTTTGTGGGTAAAAGAAAAGAGGAAATATTCAGCTCTTTGAAAAGAAATGCCATCTAACCTCAACCCATGAAGAGGTACAGGCCAGATGTCTGGATGCTGTCTTTGTACCTATCCTGGAGGTCTGTGGGAGGGTAATTTCAGGGCAGAGACGATCCAAATTATTGGGTGCCAGATAGCTGGATACTGACCACAGATATTCAGTCATATTTGGATGGCTGATGTTTGTGTTATTCTGAGGGTAGGTGTTTCTTTTTTTTTTCTCCTACTGCCAGGACTTTGCCTTTTTATGAACATCTCAGCTGAGGGGGAGGAAGAGTTGTTGAGTGCAGTAGGTCGGCAGCAATTCCATCGCTTGGAGTAGTCTCAAATTGTTCAGAGAGAATAACCTTCCTTTCTCCTTATTAAATGCTAATAGCACATTGGCTTTTGAAAACCTTTCTTTGCTCAGGTACTTGGCTGGTATCTGTGAATTGTGGTATTTTATGGAGGTGGGCTGAATATTTCAGTAGCTGCGGAGTACTGTGTTCCCATAGCAATGGAGAAATCTTAGTGCCTTGCACAGGCACTTGCATGATTCACAGCTAGGAAAGGCAGTCAAGGGAGAATGGTGGCAAAGCCTACACAGTCCTAGTTCTTTGGGACAGTTTGTTGTGTCTGCTCCTTGCTGAGGAGGAAATGCTGACGTGGCAGTACTGGATGAGTTGATCAAATCATGCTGAAAAGGAAGACATCTGATATGATTTCACATATTGAGGTGACAGTGTTCACCTGGATAAGTTTAGTGTTGTGGCTGTCCTGTCCACAGCTGACAACAGGCAGGGTTGTCATGTGGTTGTCCTATTTGTCTGCCCACGACACCTTTCCTGAGGAGAAGGAATTTGGGACCAGCATTTTCCTGGTAGTGGCATTCTTCACTCAACCTTCCCTTTAATCGATGCAGAGTGAAGAATCTGTGCATTGTGAATACCAAGGCACTGAGCTGTTGAGCAAACAGCTTGCATGATGGTTTTGCCAGCTTTCAGGAGCAGCCATATTTGGGAGAGGGCCTAACAGAAGGAATTGAGAGAGAGAAGTATCCGAATATATTTTCTGTAAAATAATTTTCTATTAGTTTTATAGTTTCTTTGCTTGATAAAACACAGAACTAGAGAAGTAAGGAAAAAGAGAATCTGGATTGTATAGCCAGATTGTCTTCTTCTGAACAGTGGATCTTAACAGACATCCCTGTGCAGGCTGTAGAGTCACTCCAACTCCTCCCTTAACAGGCTCTGTCTCTTTGGGATCAGAGGTCACAGTGTATCAGGTGGGTTTGGTGGTGGCAGGGTTTGCTTGGACAAGGACATCGGGGGCTGGATGCCATCCAGTGCTTGGATGCATGTTAGACTGATTTGCGCCCTATCAGTAATGCAGTGGGGCTGTGCCAGGATGCATTCCTTGGGCCAGCCAGGCAGAAGCAACCATGGGTTTTCCTTTATGAATGTGCAAGGAGGAGCTTCAACTGCTTGTGGACAGCACATCCTTGAGCGTGCTCTTTTAGTGACCTTCCAGACCTGATGTGTAAACAAGGCTCAGAAATGCCCTTTGGATACTCAAAGGAAGGCACACCATATTAAACAGTTGTTTAATTAGTAGGAAGAGGCATTCTGAGATCCTCTCTCTGGAAGCTGTAGTCAACTAAATTGAAACAGGAAAGATGGGTGACATTTCAGCCATCAGAGTTACGGCATCTGCAGCAGCTTACCAGCGGATGTTGGAAGTTCTTAATTACCTGCAATATTTCAATAAAGATTTAATATCTTTCTGAAGTAAATGATCCAATGTGACCACAGCATGTAGCTTTGTTTCCAAGAGCTGTTAAGGAATTATCTGCAGTTTGTCTGAAATGGTGTATATAAATTCCTGTGCTTGTGATAGTCTCTTCTTGCTTCAGAACACAGGTACTCATGCTTTGATTATTTCTGCATATACCTAAGCAGTGAAACTAAAGGGGTTGATAAGGCAATGGATTAACACCAATTTTTGACTATGTACTTTTAGGCTTAAAGAATTCTCAGGATGAGTTCCAAACCACTTTTTGTCTCAGGCTTATTTATTATATATGTCTTAACTAATGAAAACAAAGCATGCTGAAGTAAAGTGCCTTGGTTAAGGTCACACAGGAGACCAGTGACATTACTGAGACTGGAAACATACCATGATTTTTTAAAATTTAATTTTTTTTCTAGGACTGAGGAGAGCCCATAGCATCTGTACTGGTATATTCTCTCCAGTTAAATTAGCTCACTTATATTGATACTTGGTCTGGTGATCTGGAGAATTAGACTTCTCTGTCCATTGCTAAAAAATAATGGGGGGAAAAAAGCAAGACAAGCCTCATTCATTTTGCATCCCATTCCTGAGCTGAAAGAAGGGTTTAGCTCGTGAATTTAAATAACTGTTAGCAGATACTCTTAGCTGGCTGGCTGAAAGAACCTTGACAGAAATTATAGTAAAAGCAGATGAGAGATATTGAATATTTTTCACTACATATAATTTTTGACCATCTATGCGGTCTGCTTATAGATTCTGGCAAAGAAAATTCAACAGAATAATAATGTGCTTGCCATTTTTGTATTTAATGATGTGATATTCCCTCTATTAAATCAGCAGATGTGAAGTCTGAAGCTCTTTCACTGGCTGGCCATTATGTTTCTAAACAAAGAAAAATGCATAATTGTGCCTTTATACTACATTAATTAATAAACAGCAACACAATGGTTATATAGTGCCTTTTATGTCTCAACTTTACAACACTTAACAGGTAAATAACATTTTCAGTTCTTTCAGAGGAAGAAAAATAAAGGTGAGGACCATGTAACTCAGTGAATCAAACAGTGCTAGAGCTGACAACAAAGTTCCTCAAGTTCAGCTCCAGGCACAAGCAGCTGTCAGCTACCAATAATCAACTCCTTCAATCATGACTTGTGGCTTCTGTTTTATGATACGACTAATGACAGTGACATACACAACTAGAGATCATTTTTAGAGTCTGAGCCATAAACAATTTTAAGAGCACGTCTTATTAAATGTCTCTCAACATCACCTGCTAGTTTTAAACATTCAGATCTGTTTTCATGTAAATGTTGCTGATCTCTGTCTTCTCAAGAAAATAACATGTACTTTTGGGCTGATTTCTGAGAAAAGCCAAGCTGTCATAATCCTTCCCTCTAGCAGAAAGAATATGTTGTTATCTGAATCAGAGGGATGAAGTTTAGCTTTTTGAAGAATTTGATCCAAATCTTGAGATGTATCAAAGATCACGATGATTTAGCAGAGCTTACCTGAACCTTATGAAAGTTCTCCTTTACTGTTTTCTCTACCAAACTTCTGCTTCTGAAGGTATTTGAGATGTCTGAGAACTTGAATTCTCTTTTAACAGAAACCTCTCTTGATTTAGCTCATGAGCAACAGCTGTGAAGATGAATAGCCCACTGGTGGCAAGGAATAAATTATATTGGCAGGACTATTTATCAAGAAGGGAAAAAAAAGGTTTTAGAATAAAACTAGAATTGATAACGCATTTCTGCTGTATTTATAAAATTTCCTATGAGCTTATGCATAGCTTTGTATAGACAGATTGGTGTAATTCTTAACCCAAGTGAATATTAGAATAAATATTTAATCAAACCACTTACAATGTGAATCATAGAGTGAAACATAAATCTCATGTACAAACTTTCTATTTCTTGCTCTGAATTTTGATGCAATATTTATTGACTAGGTCAAGTTGAATAATTTAGACTGGCATGGCTGGGTTTCCCAGAGTTGTACGTACCCAGCAATCCTCCCATGGACATACCTTGTTTGCCATCTTTCCTCCAAGAACAGCTGAAATTTTAAATCTCTGAGTATTTTCGATTTCTGCATCATGAACTTAGAAGGACTAAAACTAAAAGCAGAGGCGGTGTCAATAGGCTGCTCGGTAACAAAAGGGGAAGAAAGCAAACCCAGCTGTAATCCACTGACGTATTTTTTGTCTCGAGAATCTCTTCAGCATGTTGGTTCTGTTTTTATAGGCTGGCTGTGCAATGAGCAGCATCAGTGATATAAACCAATGCATACTTGCACTGTTATTAGACCAGAGGGACTTTCAGAATGAGTATTTCAGGAGACTGAGCTGTCCCCAAGCCACCTGTTAGAGAAAGTAGGGCAGCTTGAGCATCTGATGTGTGCTGGAGCAGAGGTTCCTCTTCAGCCCATGATGTGGACTGTGGTGAGGCAGATTGTGCCCCTGGGACACACTGCAGCAGGGGGATGCCCGAAGGAGGCTGAGACCCTGTGGGAAGCCTGTGCTGGAGCAGACTCCTGGCAGGACCTGTGGATGTGTGGAGAGAGGAGCCCACACTGGAGCAGGTTTGCTGGCAGGACTCATAAACCTGCAGGTGACCCATGCTGGCTCCTGAAGGACTGCACCCCATGGAAGAGACCCACACTGGGGCAGTTCATAGGAGACTGCCATGAGAGAGACCCCATGCTGGAGCAGGGGGGGAGTGCAAGGAGTCCTCCCACTGAGGAGGAAGGAGCAGCAGAGATTTGTGATGATCTAACCACAGCCCCCACTCCCCATCCCCATGCACTGCTGAGAGGAGGAAGGAAAGAAATTAGGAGTGAAGTTGAACCGAGGAAGAAGGGAGGGATGAGGGGAAAGTGTTTTAAGATTTCGGGTTATTTCTCATTATGCTGTTGTAATCTGATTGATAATAAAAATTGTACTCATTTCCCCAAGTCAAATCTTTTTTGCCTGTGATGGTAATTAGTGAGTGACCTCTCCCTGTCCTTATCTTGGCCCATGAGTTGTTCATGATATTTTCTGTCCGCTGTGTAGTTGAGGAGGGGAGTGATAGACCAGCTTTGTTGGGCACATGGTGTCCAGTCAGAGTCAGCCCACCACAGGATCTCAGATACCAGATTTTGATTAGCAAAGTAAATCTGTGCTTTATGCAGCTCAAACATACAGAGCAGCAGTGACCAAAGAAAAATGAGATCTGTCTCTTGTCATTGAATTATAAATAATACCTAACATATGCATGTAATTATGACCAGGATTACATACACACAGAGAACCAGGTGAGAGCTGTAACATGCTTAAAGAACCAGCAAGATCTTTCCAGTCCTGTAGGGATTATGTGACAGCATGTTCATTTTACAAATATGCTTGTGGTCCTAATGTGCCAATTTCTGCTCCTCATAAATTATTGTTGTCTTACCTCTCATCTTGACAGCCGTTTAACCTGGGCATCTTTAGTTACGTTGTCTTGGGGACCTGGGAAGACTTAGGATGAAGGGCTAACTGTCGAGGCCAGGCTGTCATCAGACGCCGTGTGTCTGCCTAACCCACCGAACAAAATACGGACTGTGGCAAGGGTTGGGCAAGTGAAAAAATGGGAGAGAAAAAACACTAGTTGAGAATGTAACCAACATGGTAGCAGACCTGTGGTTTTGTAAGTGGTTTCTTCACTTATGACCAATTACCATGTAGTTCACTGCTACTGAATTTGCAATGCCTGTACCACTCTCACATCTCTGCTGCTGCAATAGGTGTCAGATGCACTGGAGAAAATCCAATGGCCCAGCAGAGAGATGAAGAATGTGTCTCATTTGATATCAGTTGAGCTGCTTATTACAACTATTATTGCTGATACTTATCCCTTACACCATGAATATATCACTTGTTTAAGCAGAAGGGAAAGTACATTAGTTTTCTCTTCTGCCTTTTGGAATAGAATTCAGTTAGTGTTCAGTTGTTTTTAGAGAGAACAACTTGAAACTCTTCTGTTTAGAAAGGTCCCTCCCTACTTTGTGAGTCCAGACACATCCTGCTGAGAAGTATCTTGCTCTCTCTGACATCCTGCATGTCTTGCCCCTGGTGTGAGCTGCTGGTCAAGGAACAACAGCTGCACAGGGAGCATGAGAAAGAATGGAGTCTCTTACTCCTATTGATTTGAAAAACTGATCAGGTCCTTGCATACTTTAATTCTGAGTACTTTTGCACCAAACCCACCAATGTTTGCAGTAGTAATTCTAGAAAATCAGTTACTCGTTTGCATTTTTGGTCATGATTGTGCAAACAGAAAAAACTAATGATTACCTTAGATTTCCTACCAGGATAAGGCAGACAATTTTCCCCTGCAGCTTAGTTGTAGCTCTTTAGGGACTAATAAAAATTATAATATTGTATCTTGTTTAAATCATTAAGTAACTTTATCCAGTTTTGTAGAAGAAAATATTGTCAGATTATCTGCCTGCTTTGATGTAGAAACTTCTCTTTGGGTAAAGCTTTTTCCATGGAAATCTTATTCATGTAGTTTTTATTATTTTACTGTTTTCACACGTGGACCCTATTATCAGCTTAGGGATGAAATGGTGCTTCTCTATTCCTTTAAAGAGAGAGTTCAATGAAAATATTATTAATCTTTCTGGAGTATTTATTCAGCATTACGAGTAGCATATCTGTGGCGTCAGTGTTAATGATTTTGTGCAGGAAGGAATGACATCTCTCTGTTGACCCTAAAGCACTGTGGGTTTGCCAAGTATTATTTTGTAGCACAGACATCTACTACTGGTTACTGTGCTTCCATGGAAGAGTGTATTAGCTGCAGCATTGATTTTTTCTTGTGCTCTTACATAGACAGGAAAGAAATGTGTTTGCTACAATTCATTTGAAGGGGAATCAAGCAAGGTTTTTGCATTCCCCTAGCCTTGGCTTACAGGGAAATTTGGTGAGGTGCCTTGGTAGTTGATACTAAGGTGGTAGCACAAAAAAGGGTAGATTTTTTAAAAACCATGGGCTAGTGACTACAAGTGAAACTTATTAAGCCTATGCTCAGTATGTGCCTTATTCTACTGGAAACTAGGGTGGAAAAAGAAAAATGTTGACCTTTGAAAAAGTAAAAGCTGCAGTCCGAAATGGAGGGTGGTAGCTGATGCAGCATCCTGGCCAGGACCTGACCAATGCCCGTAGTGGAAGATGCCAGAGAAATCCTTGTATTTGTGTCCTCTGAGTAGATCAATTCTGTAGCTGTATGAGGCACAACAGGCCCCCAGTGCTGTACTTTAACTCTTGTCACACCGTTAGGCCTGGCTCTGTCTCCCTAGTTTATTTTTAGAAGTGATTTGGCAGAGAGAGAAGTGCCGAGACTTGCCCTTTCCCTGTGGAGGGGAGCTCTGATTATTCCTTTAGCTGCTGCATTCTTGTTTGTCTGTCTCTAATCTATTCTACCTCTGGAGGCATTTCTACTGCTCTCATTACTGTGGTATGTGAGCACTTTGTGCAGTGAGCTGAAGAGCAGAGTCAAATACAAAACCCCTCGGCAGGATCCTGCACCATGTTCTGCTTCTCTCTTTTCAGAGAGGTGCTGAGGGTGAGGAAATTGTTCAGTTTGCCATCCCCTTTCTGTACCTTCCATTTCTGGCTCCAGGGTGGTTACTGCTTGCTGTGGTTCCTGTCCCACCACCATGTGCTGGAGGACTTCCTGTATGGGGGTTTCCACTGGGACCCATGGGTCCAACACACTGAAATGACATTGACTGTAATGGGGCCACTGCAGTTCTGCCCAGACAGTACCCTTGAGCTGCAAACCAGGATGTCCCACATCAGCAACAGTGCACGTCCTTCTTTGGACCATTTCAGAGTGATGTGATTTCTTAAAAGTCTTGTTTGTTTTAGAGTCATTTGTGCTCTGGACTGCTCCATTTCCAGCTTGGACAGCAATTTGTGAACTGTGACACTTCCTGTACAAGCAGATCTGTGGGGTTGCAGGAGTAGGCTGCAGGCAGCCTTGGCCTTGATAGCTTACAGCTATCTTCCCAGTATCCCTGGGAAGAAGGAAGATCAGCAGTGAACACAGGTGTGCGGATTCCTGTAATAAGAAGCATGTGAGTGGCCTGAGAGATAGCTATAAAAGGCTGTGCTACAGGCTTGAAAGGACAGACATACTGAGCTGAGTTGGAGCTGGCTGGACTGCTGCTGGCTGATGCCTGTCTCCCTGTTCTATGCTGGACTTTTTGGATTCTGACATCTCGTGCCCTGTGTTTGTATGTATCATGGCAATAGTTGGTTTTGAGCCTTAGAAGGTCTTGGAAGCCTCTGGCAGTATAAACCTCACAGACTGCAGTCCACTTGGGGGAAGTGGAAAAGCCAGCCGGCGTGTAATCCCTGGGTGGGGGTGTGCCCAGGTGAGCTGTGAGTAGCCTACGCATGCAAGTCTGGGATTGGACTGCCTTATGGACGACTGTTCCTCTAAGAGGGACGTTGAGCAGTTGTAGCTCTTACCATAAGGTCGGTGAGCCATTGTAGCTCTTCCCATGTGTGATTACTGCAAATGGTGCCGCATTTTTATACTGCAAGCTATGTTGGCCTAGTGTACGTCGACATCTGGAACTATGTTGGCCTTGTGTGTGCCGACACAGGTCTTTATCTTTACCCTCTCGTGAGCTGATAGGATCCTTTAATTGCACTGCCATCTGCCCATGCCAGGGTTTAGTCACAAAGCCTGAGTGTGTGTTTGTGTCACACATGTAATACCTGGAGCGGAGTGGGTTTTGTCCTGTTCCTTGGTGCAGTGGCAAATTGGTGCCAGCTATGTGGAGGGGCAAAGAGCTGTGCACAGAAAAGTAGAAGCACAACCGGTTCACACACTCAATGGCAACTTAGCATGTTACGGACTCTGTTTTCTGTAGCTTTCCCCCTCTCGTATCCATAGTGTTTGGGGAAAAAAGACAGGCTGAAAAGTGCCTGGGTCTCCAGAAGATGCAATTCCCTATGCTGACAGCCCACTGTTTGTGGTGCTGCTGGGGTGTCTTATTCCCAGCTACATTTCCTGTGCAACGTTGCAAAGAAACATACTTGTCTGGGATGGTTCAAACACTCTGGTAGCTGCTGAGGTGTTTCTGTTTTTCCTCCTTTTGGCAAGGGAACCCTGAGAGGTGGAATACTTCTGTTTTCAGCAGTGATGGAGAGAATAAGAGGTACTCGTTCTCCATCTGCTGAGCACTTAAAATGTTATTCCTTCATGCTTTCCCCACCCTTCAAACATAAAATTGGCAGAAACAAATGAAGCTGTAAAATAACAGCTTTGAATTAAAGCTTAATTGTGCCAAGTGCTGTTAAAAAGAGCATTGCCCTCAGTACGCTCTTAACACTTCAGCTGTTGCGGCTGCTGGGAGGAGTGGAAAGTAGTTCATTTTTACCTGCCTGGGTGCTGTGGGGTTAATAGACCCCACACTAGGTCAGTTAGTGTTAAAATCATTGTCAGGAACAAGTGGAAATCCTACCACAAATGCAGCTGAGCAGCACCAGTTAATAGCCTGGCTGTTAATAGCTGGATGTATGGGATTGCCAGTGAAAATACCCAGGAATGGGCAGGGCACACTAGGCACCTAGTAGGAGTATGCACAGTGCTGCTGGGAAGGGGGTGGGATTTTTACAAGAGTCATCAAAGACTGATGTGGGTGTCACGTCTCTTGGACGAGACTAAGTGAGCAGTGTAATGCTGATCTATCATAAACATTTGTTTAAAGTCTTCCAGGAGACTCACCCAGCCCAGGCAGGGGGCCCGGTGCATTAGCTGACTGTCAAGTAAAACTACTTTGTATTCATAGGCAGGTAGCAGCCTGTCTGAAAATCTGCCAGATTTTCTATTTAATTATCTATGAGGGACGTGTCACCATTAGGACTGTTTCCTATTTTGCATTCTTTGAGGAAACACAAGAACAGGCTCTTTCTGTCAATGACAGGGAAATTCAAGGGTGCCTGGGAAGAGCGGCTTTGCTGGGGCTGCAGCTCTGTTAGGGCTGGTCAGAAAAATTTGGAAGAGGCCACACTCTGTGCATTGAAGCTGAAATGTTTTGTGGTAACTGGTCTCAGGGATGTTTTCTATAAAGGAATGATTTGGGAACCAATGTAGACTGTAATTACTTCTGAAAAGAAAGAGAAATGTCTCCATCAGACCTCTCACCTTTTCTACCTTGAAATAGATATTTTGGGTGTACTGGTTTCCCTGTAAAATTTGAAAAGATTTTCAGTCGAATGATGAACTCAAACAAAAGAAAAGAAGTTATCCTTTGTTCAGCTCTAGGTTATGTCAGGGCAAGGAGATTCACTGGCCAGCACATCTGAGAACCTAAAAGGCCATCTTACATTTTTAGTCAGTAAGAGGATGCATGTCCTGTGTACTGCAGGCTGAAAAATCTCTTTTAAGATCCACATGATTTTCTCTAAGATTGAGGGTTTTTTTTTACTTTTCCTTTGATTATTTATTGTTGGTTTCCTCTGTGGTGAGGAAAACTGGTTGCTTAGAGCGATAATCTCGAGCCTGTGCACGTCAGATGAAGATGTGTGATTAATTGGCTGGAGTGAGGAGGGTGTCTCATTTAGATTATTAGTTTGGTGATGGTGGCATGGGGCTACAGGGGAGCCAGCTGACCAGCTAAATGCAGCCACCTGATGATCCCATAGCAAGACTGGGTTGCTTATAGGTAACAGTAGGTCTGGAGCTGCCCTGAACCTTTATCGGCATGTCAGGTCTGTGCACTAAACGTGATTTATTTGGAACTTGATGGAAATATTAGACAGACAATGGAATAATATGAACAGATCTAGTTATCTACATTCTGAATTATTTAGGAATTCAAATTAAAGGACTTAGATAGTGGTGCTGCCAAGAATCAGTAACATCCAGGGGATTCAGTCAAGAAGAGCAGAGCTCATATTCCAGCTCCACTGCTTACACAGTGGACAGTGCTGGGAAAACAATTTTTCTTACCTTTTTTCAAAGGTGTCTCTTTTCTTCGAGTGCAGAAGTTAATATGCTGTGTGCTTGGTTTTCAGGGCCAGTGCTAGGGACAGGTGCAAATGCTTAGGGCTCTCCACTGCTGAGAATCTGTCATGGCCATCCTCATATTTGACGAGAGGACATTAAAGAACTCAGAGTCATGGATGTCTTTTGGAAACTCTGGCGATGGGCGCGTGTAGAACTGGAGTGGGAGCCAAGGCTTTCAGCATCTTTCACCCTCTCATACAAATACTGAGCAAAATGGCAAATTAAATGGAGAAAATGGCCTTCAGGATTTTGGTGGACTAAAGCAAGTAGAAACGTGACATCTCCAGAATTTACAGTAGTTCAGCCTCTAATGTGTTTGGAAATGAACGGGAAATACAAGATTTAGTTACTTATTAAGACAATCCAGGTTCCTGTGTACCCTTTCCTTCAGAAAGGAGTGTTAGCAAGCAATCCTTGGTTCAAGAAATGTATCTTCAGAATGAATTTTTTAAGTCAGAAAGGGAAAAATAGAGAAGCTTTATGGACATTCAGGGAAACTTAGGCTGAAAGCAGGTCAAGATACAAAGCAACCACTACTCTACCCTTTCCCTGCAACTTCATATTGATATTATTGGAAAAATACATTAGCAGAAGTGCACTTTTCTGAGGAGAGTGAAAGTTGCCATAATTAAGAGAGGGATGATGTATTATTTAAGAGTAATTTGCAATTAGTGTTCCTAAGTGCTCTGCTATATTATTGGTTTCTTCTCTCTGTCTTGATCAAATGCAGTTGGGTAATCTGTAAATTAAAAATGATGGAAAAATCGCTGTGAGTACAGCTCTGGCTCTCAGGACTGAAAAGAGCTGGAAAAGAAATTGGCGCTTGCTACTCTGGTTGCAGAGGATGGGTGGCAGAGCGCTGGTGGTGGGACCCTGGGGCACTCTGGGCTTGGGAGATTTGGGAGTAAGCTGATGTCTGGGACTTTTCAGCCGGTCCAAGTCAGGGCTGGGAGGGAGGGGATTTGCATCTTCCCATGGGACCACATTTCTGCAAATACTTCTCTCCTCAGATGGGATCTCTGCACAGTAGGAAAAGCAGAACTCTGCTGTCAGACCTCCTGGATGTTTCCTGGAGGAGAAACCCACCTGTCTCCAAGTCTCAGTCCTGCCTTTGGGGAATGTACCTGCTCCTGACTTTATCTTTGTGCATTCACTGGAAAAGGTTGTAATTATGTTTTACATGCCCAGTGATAATTGGGCAAATGCCAATAGTTTAATTATTTCTCAGAAGGTGTTGAAAAATGAATGTCTCATCCAGTGTCCATGCTTCTCCACAGACACAGGATGAAAAGTTTACATGCCTTGAGACCAAGGAAAAGTTCTTTACTCTGTTAGAAGCTCTTTCTCTACATAGGCACAAGGCAGCACATGTTGCTACTGTCACATAATGCCAAATTAACAAGTTTCTCAAGCTCTTTGTCACCTTCTTGCGTTGTCACATTTTCCTTTCCCTTGGCAGTTTTATACTTGCAGTGGCTATGGCAGAGAATGATCAAATATAATTTATTATGTCAGACATTTCCTCACTGTTCACGGCTTTAGTTATGTGGTAGGAATATAAAAGTCCTCAACCTGTACTGTCAGTGCAAAGAATTAAATATTTGTCATATGTATAGTATTCCAGGGAGTGACTTGGGATTGATTAATATGTAGATTTGCATACAGGAGCATTAGGAAACCCCACAAAGTGGATCATTCTTTTCTAAAAATACACGCAGAAACATGTTTTGTTTTCAAATTTTCAGATATATGTGTTTAAAAGAAACCTAAAGAACTGTGATTGACATGATCCTGTAATTCTGTTGGTTTCAATGTCTGATTATGCCACGTATCCCATAGGGCAGCTGTCTCAAAGGCTTTTTGTCTATCCATGACTGTCAATCTCTACTGTTTCTGAATCAGCAGCAGGTTTAATTTGAGCTGGTGTCACTGTGAGCACCCAGTCTTTCAGCTAACAGAGTAGTGGTTAATTTGCATGGTTGGAAGCAGTCAAGTAGCTGTGGCTTCACAAATTCTAGTTTATCAGGCAAAACATGCTAATCTACTGTTAGTGTGCTCTTAGATCAGTGGGTTAATACCTCCGTGAAACAGCTGCAGATATCCCCGACGCACGTTTCCAGCAAATGTATTTTATTTCAGTGCTGAAGTGGGCTTCAGATGCTCACATACTTATTGCAACTCAGAGGATGGGCAGTAAATTGTTGAGCAGTAATAGCTCAATCACTTTTGGTTATGGGAATGTACCTATGCTTTCTGCTTTTATTAGGAGTTTGATTTTTTTGTTACAGGCCAAACTTGAGTTGGCAGTGGCAAGCTGGAAATGCTTTTGAGTCTTTTTAAAAATCAAGCAGAACAACTTCAATATTTTAAAGTAGTTTATATTTGTTGTCACTAGTGCTACCTGGCCATTTAAGCAGAGCCTTCAAGGAGCTCATTTCTTCCATCTAGGCGAATGAAATTGCTTACCCAAACTAGAAAACCAGGAGGATTTTAAACCTCTTTTCATTGAGAGGGTATTTCAATCTCTCCTGTGTTTAGGCTGGCAGTCTGTGAGATAGCCACACAGGAGTTAAGAGACCTTGTTTTCTTTTCTCTAAGCTGAGTCTATTTAGGTGTTGACTCTGTTTTGGCTTGTAGAGCTTGTGCTGAACCCTGCTGTGAACCTGGCAGTTCTCTTGCAGAGATCATGTCCCACCATCCTGTTGGAGGTTATAGCCCATGGAAGATGTGTTTGTTCTGTAGCTCTCAAGTATCTTTTTCTCTCCAGAAAGATAGGAAAAAGCTGTCTTTGATTCCACGAAGCACTACTGATGTTAAAGGGAAATCCAGAATAGAACTGAGCTGACTTACAGATACTGCAATATCTACCTTGCCATCAAGTTTAACAGAAAATTGTGGCTTTCAAAAAGCCTCTTGCATTTAATGGAACTAAAGAATTCCAGTTGGAGTCCCTCCATCATAGCTGTACTCCTGATAATAACAGTTTCCAATATATTTGCAACAGTCAGCTTGTCTCCAGGTATTTAAGAATCCTAACTAGTGAGAATTGTCCAAATCTTTTTTACTTAATATTCTCTTCCAGTTTCTTGTCTCCTGGGAGAGGAGTGGGTACCCAAAAGAGTGGATGACCCTAAGCCTATCGAAGCACCTTATATTTCCTGTTTTATCAACAATATTGGTTCTAAACAGTGACTTTTTTCTTTTTAAAAACTCATTTCAACCAGAGTTGTGAGGTTTATTTGTGCAAGTGTAAATGTCTGATGCATAAATATTTCTGGTTTCTTTGGTCTTTTAAGCGTTCAGAGCACCAATATGACAGGATGCTGGGAGTTTGGTTATTAACCATAGATATAACGATGCTATTCTGAGGATTAGATTAGATTCAAGGTACAGCCCACAATGCTCATTCAGTTTCTGACTTAGAGAATTGAGGCTAATGAGGGACAAACCTGAAAGAGAATTATCATTTGTATGAACTATCATGATGCATGATAGGGTAGCACATTGTTGAATCAGCTGGTTTTAGAGGCCAGGTAACAATCCTGTGGTGTTGATGAAATTCCATAAAAAGGAAAAATGAAAGAAATGGAAAAGAATAAAACGTGAACCAAGAGTTGAAATATTTTATGAAACACATGCTAAATCTCCCTGCTTTAGGACTGGTGGCCTACGATGGAGCAGAGCGCTGGGCCAAAAAGAATAAATCTTACTCTAAATCAGTGAGACAATTTTATGCACAGCATGAATTTAGAAAGGGGAGGAAAGGAGGAGGAAGGAGGAGGTCATAAGACAAAGCTTAGCAGGAACAGAAAGAGGTAGAATATGTCTGCAAGAGAATGCAATCATAAAAGGAAAGGAAAATTGACACAATATGAACAAGATGTGATGAACACACTTTTTTGTTCTATGGCACTTTGTCTTCTCTGTCAAAGCCTATTCTACCATTACCTCACCCATTTGCTGAGTACTAACCTGTGCTTCCCTGAGTCATCTGTTGTTCCCAAGAACTTTACTACCCATTCAGATCACCTTGAGGCTTGATTTTGTATTACGTCGGTGACACTGGGTTTAGTCCTGATTTATATTGTTCTAGTCACATAAAAATCACACGCTTCATTGGTAACACTCAGCGTTTCTTTAGGGTTTATCATTCATTTATCTCAGACCACTCTGTGGCAGTAAATAATGATCACTTCCAGCACACGGCAGATGATTAAAAAAAACGAAGGAAAGCAGAGAGCACTTGCATGTTTTGCCAGTGATCACATGGTATGGCGGGGAACACAACACAGATCTCCTGATGCCTTGCCTATGAGATCATGCTGCCTCCCTAAATAAAATTAAAATGGAGTTCTGCAGTAAAAAAGGAATGACTCTGCTCTGATACCAGTTTTAGTGAGATCAGCAGTGGGCCTCCACTTAATAACACTGTTACTGCTCGGTTCACTGGGAACACTATTAGACTGCCTCGATAACTGGAGAAGAAAGTGTCCAAGCTTTGGTTTCAATCTGTACACAAAATGCTGTAGAACATGCATCAGGAGCACTCCAGCAGGTGAAAAAAAGAGTCATTCACCTCACAGTCTGCAGAACAAACCAACCATTTACTATATCCACCCAATTTGTGACTGAAAACCCCCAGTGTTCTTTTTCCCTAAGGTGGCAGTCTCCCCACTTTATCTGTGATTTTCTAAGACTCATGTGTCTTTTCGTGGGATGCATGTGTATCCCACTACCACTCTCCCTCTCTTTCTACTCCATTCTGGTTGGGAAATGTGTTTTTAATACTGTGAATCAGAGATTGTGTTTCCATGCTACCAGCACCACAGGAAATTCAGCTCTTACTAATAATAAAAAAAGACTTAGCGATTTCAATTGGAAGGGAGTTCAGGACAAGTGCAGTGTGCAGTGTTCCACCACAGGGATGCAAAGATGTGGCAGCTGGGCAGCAATGGCCATTGGAAGAGCTGTGGCTATGTGGAAAATACACCACAACAGGGAAAATACAAAGCAGTCCTAAGGTATGAAGCAGTTGGGATGGCTGCTTAGGCCTGTCCTGGTTGCTCTGCTCAGGTGCTCGGTGGGCACAATGGCTCTATGGCAATGCTTCATGGGGACATGCAGATGCCAGGGTCATATTGCTGAAGGACACTGAGCTTACAAGCTCCCCTGTCAAAATTATAAATTTGGGACTCTGTACTCCAAGGTGAATGGTGTATCCTGTAGACAAAACCATTTATGCATTTGTTTCCCCATATGAAAATAACGTAGAGGAAAAAAGAGGGTACTGTTTCTCTATTTGCAGGTATACCATTTATCTGGTTTTCCTTGAAAGAATACACCTTTTCCTCTTGGATTTTTTCTCCCCCTCTTAAGAAATGTTTTGCATCAAAAGGTCTGGATAAATGGTCATAGCAGATGTTTAGACCACCTTGGTGCACATTTGTTTATTTGTGTTGGATCAGTTGGGCTCTGTGTGGTGTGTGGCCCACAGATCCTGAACACCTGAGGCAGAAAAGTTTTCCTTACAGAGAACAGGGAGTCTCTGCTCCATGGTGCAGACAGGACCTCACTTCTGCTCACCTTCTTCCTGTATGTAGCCTTGGCTAATTGTGGAGGCACGAGGGGGTTTGAGGGTTTGTGTCAGGCAGCCTGACCCCGAGGTATTTGCTGGTGGTTTCTGCAGTAAAGCTCTCTGATGTCAATGCAAATGTGTGGGTGCCCTGAATTAAGATGCAATTTGCTGGGAAATAATAAACTTAGGGCAGTGGAGCCTAGGAACATGAAGTAGTCTGTGGTAAATGACAGGGCAAAGGTGTAATGCTGCTTCAGTAAAATGGAGGCTGGGTTTATACCCTCTGAAAATATGGCTATGGTTCATCTTCATGGGTCAAGGTTTGTTTGTCATCCAGTAGAGGAATGTGTAGGAATTTGACCATGAAGTATCTTAATATTGCACGATTGACCTGTAATGCTGAATTCCTGTGGTGGCATGAAGTGACCTATTTTACTTTCTTGTGCTTCACAGGTGTGCGTGGTCAGGGCATTCCTTGAAAAGCTTCTGTCATGATAATGTGCTGAATGTGTGGCAAGTCATATCTGTAGTGGTGCTTTGCAATGACCGACCATTTTCTTTTGAAAGGTTTTAAAGGACATATTTAATATGTATGCTTGATGGCATTAAAATATTTTGATTGCTTTAAACAACACAATAGGAACAAAAAGCGGCTTTCAAGTTGGTGTGGAGTTCTGGCCTTCCTTTGCTTTGGTACTTCAAGTTTATACAGAAAAATACTGGATTGCCATGGTGACTGCTTTTTCACAGGTTCACCCTGTGTAACATGCTATAAATCTTTCTTATGTGCTAGATGGACAGAGATAAGGAGGTAAAATCTAGGCTCAGAGTTTGATGTATGGAAAGGAACGTATAAAGTGTGCTCACGTGGAAGTAATTCGAGCAGTGCAAAGCACACAAATGTGCCAGTCTATCAGTGCATCTCTCTCTATTTTAATTAGTATTCCTCTCTTGGGAATACCTGCTTCATCAAGTTCCCTGTATTTATTTACAGGCCATGCAGTAGAACCGAAATTGTAATGTTATAGCTCTGTCATGTGGCTCATGGTTTTCTTAATAAACATTGCAGCCACCTATTTCTTAATGGGATTTGCTCAAAGCAGACTGACAAACAGAATTTGTGATGACCTCTGTAGAAAATCATTATTGCCTCACAAGGCAGTTAGTGTCCCATAAATCAGTAAGATTATAACTCTTCCACTCTCCACAAAACACGGCTCCTGCCTCCTCTGTTGCCCTGCCAGGCTCACACATTTGTGCTGAGGGTAATGCCTGCGCTGGGCTAATCTCCTGTTGCACCAGCAGATTTTCTAAGTGTTTCAGTTCTGTTCAGCATGTAGTTTGTACTCAGTATCTAAATCTTAATAAGGAAAGGCTTTAAATTGCAGAGAAATGGGTGTCAAAACTGCAAACATCTCTTGGTCATTTTTGGTACTGAGAGTGCAGCACTATTCTGGCATAAGCAGTTTCTGCCTTGAAAAACTTTCAGACCAAACAGAGGCAGCAAACAGAAGTTTTAAGACAGAAATAAAAGGGCGTCAGAACTTCCCAAAGAGCACACAGAGGTGCAGCAATGTAATGGGGAGCAGAGGAGAGCTGAGCACTGGGTCTCTGTGGCTGCGAGGCATCGCCAGGTTTATCCTCAGTGCAGGATTTCGTACATGTTCATGATTTTGAATGAGACAGAAAATTGAACTTCTCAGTGTCTCCTAGTGATTGTAACCTTGATGTGCGTTGCAGGGTGAAGCAGGGTGAAAACTCTGGACTGAGAATCTTTTGAGTGAAAAAGCATGAAATGGTTTATTAGCATTTGTACCAGATTTCAGTGACATCCTGAGTGCAGAGAAATATGCAAAACAAAGCAGTCCTTGGTCACATGGTGTTGTGGTACTACTCTTACAGGTATTTGAGGACTTGATATTCTTGAGTTTCTCAAGCTCACCTCATCTTTTCACCCTTTTTCCTTTGTGGGGAATGTGTTCATGGTGAAACACAGCATGGGAGACGGTACATTAAAACATGAATAACTGGGAACATACTCTAGTTCTCTGCAACAGGTAGATCAAAACAATGCAGGATTTCCAACAGAAACCTGGCTTGCAGCCCCGTTTCCATTTTTACTGGTGGAATGAAAGCCTAAGGAGAACCTTGATAGGAAGCAAGTGCACCTAGCTGTTTGTCTTAATCTCTTTCTTAACAGATACTGAAAGGCAGTTTTGCTAGAACTCTGAATTCTTGGTCTGTGCTTCACTGGGTTGGCATAAAGTGAGATCTCACACCTGAAACACTGGTTTCAAGGGCTATCTCATGTTCCTCTGATGATCTGCAGCACTACAGCACCACACTGGTTTTCACCAGTGAGATTCTTTTTGCTAGGCAATAAAATTAGTTGAGGAAATTACCCACATATCATAATTATGTTAGAAGTGTTGTGGCTAATTTGAATTATCTGTGTTGTATTTATTTATCCTAGAACTTGGGAGCAGCTCAGACAAAAGCCTAAGGTCCAGATTCTACTTACTGAAGGAAAAAAGTTGGACAGTGTCTGATTTTGTTTGCATTGATTGCTTCATCCATTAAGCTTACATACAGGGGAGCTTTTGTGAATGGTATCAGGCTGTAGGTAGGCAGCATAAAGAGCTGCTGGCGGGATGCTTTGCTTATTACCAGCCACGCTGGGGATGGGGGCATCAATTGCCAGGAAAGTATTGAACGGTGAGACAAAAGGCTGACCTTCTAATGGGCAGCATTAGGGACTTGTTATGGACCATTTCCTGGACGAGCCAGGCACTTTGGCACCAGCCTCATCATGCCCTGTCCACACGAGAAACAGAAGTGCCTGAGAACCAGAGCCCGCCTTGGCCATCGGGCTGTTCCTGGCACAGGGTAGAGCCACTTGCTGAGATCTCCTGTGAGCTTCTGTGTGTAAAAAGAAGGAGCTGCAGCTCTCACCAGACCCCAGAAGTTTGATTCTTAAATAAGGGTCACAGATAATAATAATAATAATAATAATAATAATAATAATAATAATAATAATAATGTTGTGCCTTTTAGGGGATAAGGTTGCAAAATGACAGAGCAAAGGCAGTTTGGTCATTAAAGACATTTATAAGCTTCCTGGGTGCTGAGTGTCTTCAACTTTCCATGAATCAGGAGTCCCAAATGATTTAATTGGCTCCAAAGCACAGAAGGCTGTGCTAAGTCCCAGTCGTTCAATGTGTTAACACATAACTTCCTGATTACCTCGGTTTTCTTCCATTGAACACAGGACCTGGAGAGGAGACAGTGTGACTTAGCACTTTCCCTGATGTTATGTTGGGACATGGCCAGGGTATACATCCAGAGGAGTGGGAAAAATTTCCCAGACATGATGGTTTAGATGTGCTCATATAAACACTGTCTGCTTTTCCTGATTTATTGACGATGTCACCTGGATAAACTTCTACAATGCTAGGCAGTACCTTTGAAACTCCATCTCCTGCAGGGAATACTCACATCCCACTTCTATGCATTTGATCCGAGTACTTCAATCACCAGCTGAGGTGATCTGCATGAAATTCACTGGAGTCTCCAGTGGCAATTCAGAGCCTCTAAGCATCAAATTAGAAGCCACTTCTAAAGGGAGGATTTTTTTATATGTTTTTTTCTAAAACTGAAACAATCCAATAATGATCTTTAAGTGTATTGTAGGAGTCTTATAAGAACTCATTCGGTGACTGTTTTGAGAGACATGGAACAAAAAGATAAAAAACATCTTCAGTCTTACTGTGGTTGACTCTATTGCATCCAGATGGAGGATAATTCTGGTTAACTGTCTCAGCAAGAAGAGTATTAGGTTCCTAGGTGGTTAGATATTAAAGGGAGCAAAGCACAAGGTGAAATTAGTATCAGAGATGATGAGGATATTGACTTTAAGCAAGTGCAACAGAGTAGAGATTATACTAATTTTGTAATGGTTGCATAAAGGTGTATTAGAAAGCTGACATGAGGCTTTTTGTCTGCTTGAGGTCACTCAGTTTCTGTATTGAGAGTTGAAATCTTACACAACTTGTGACCAGCTTGAAAAGTTTATTGAAGCACTAAATATCTTTTCAGCCTGGTTTTCATACAGGGCATGGCACAGTGAAACTCTTCTCTGGAAAGGGATCTTGTGTTGTCACTGTGCATGTAATGCATGTGCTTCTTGGCTACAATGTTTCCTTTTGATTGAACTTCTTGAAGATGTTCCAGATGCATCCATGATTTTGTTTGTGAGATAACTAAATCCAGTTTACAAACAGAAGGCAGCCTCTCCTGTTGTGGTTCTTTTAATACATCAATAAAAAAAAAGAATATCTTTTTCTAGAGAACATGTTTTTCATGCACTGAAGTTCACTCATACTGTCACTTCTTCAAAATGGAAAAAAACCAAGTTTGATTTTCCATGGTGCAGTCATCAAATCATTAACTTAAAAAGGATAAAACAGAAATGAAATGGAAATAATTTAATGGATCATATTTAAAGATTTGTCATATATCTGCCTTATTACTGTTTGTCTGCCTTTTTCTTTTCTAACTGAAATCTGTGGCAGATTACAAAAACTGGAAGGCTTTTCTCCTTTCTCCACCTTCTAGAAAGCTGTATGTTAGGCAAAATATACAGACACATGGACAAAACTGTTAATAAATTAGCATCTTAATTGATTTTAAAGACCCCATCAGGAGACAAACACAAAATAGTAAATTATGAAATTGTGTCTTTATGTGTAAATTACCTACCAGATTCCCTCAAAAGAGTTTAGTCCCAATGAAAATTATATGCCCATATCCTTGTATATCCAAAGCACATTACATAACCTTTCCTTTAAACTCTTGTAGTGATTAAATGTAAGCTCATTGTTTTTTTTGATGTATCCATAATTGATTGAGATTACAAAAGTGTGACAGTAATTCCTCTTTTAGGAGAGTTGCTTTGCATTAATCATACTTGGTTGTGGGGAGAAGTGTGGGTGTGACTTTTCAAATTAAGCAGCCACAGAGAAAAACACTTAGTGATTTTCTTCAAGTAAGTTAATGTTTTGAAAATTATTTTCATTTGGAAGCAAACAATCTTGAGATCTGGGTTCAAGAAGGAGGACCAATCTTTTATTTTTATTCTCATTTAATGTTCCACTCTCTTCCTTGGTGTTTTTCTTGCACTGAAAAAATTAACTTAATTGAGTTCATTTGGAAATAGTAACAGAAGGATGGCAGACACGTTTTTGACTCTTTCCCTAATGAGGGAGCATTGTGTCATTCAGTAGCTGCCCAGTGCTGTGCATGCATGGAAGGAGTAGAGCAGTGGTCCCACTCCCCCTGCCTCTTAATGAGCAGAAAACATCCCCCCACTTCATTACCAGTCTGTAATAAAAGCTGCAAAGATGGTCCTGCTGGTCCCCTGCTGGGGGTGGCAAGGCCATATCTCTGGTGCCCATTCAGGGCCTTTGTTGCTGTGTCCAGATTGAAGAACTTTTAGTAAGACAAAATTCTTTGGAAAAAACAACCAAGATGAAAAATGAAGATGTTTCCATCTGGAAACAGGACAAGGATACCTTGTTCCTCTGTGCCCCTGCCATCTCTGAGCAGCTGGTGTTGGCATCGCTGCTATGGCCCCTCCAGTCCTGTCCTTCTCTGGCTGTGGGTATTTGCAGTTGCCAGCTCTTCCTCAGGCTTTTCTGTGTGTTTCATGCCAGTGTATGTGCTGGCTTCAGATTTTTGTCTGGGCTTCCAGGTGCAACTGCTCTGTGAAAAGTAGTTCTGTGCACCTGAGTAACAAACATCATCTGGGACAGGAGGTTCACTCAGAGGGACCCAGCCAGTGTGAAGGTTTTACTTTATGCTGGGATCATGTAGGGAAAGCTGACTACACAGAAGCCTTAAATAATCTCTCAGGAATTTACTCTTTTTACTTATATGGATCACCCTTTAAAAAAACAATGAATTTTTCACTTATTTTTAAAGCTGAAACTGAGGTCACTGTTGCAGGGTTTATTTTTTAGGTTTTTTTGCTTTCCCTACCTAATCAGACATCCAGGGAGACAGCTTAGAAGTCAAGAATGGGCACAGGGGAGTTGGGGGCTTATCCTTTGTGGCACCTTCCCTTCCCTGCTGGGTTCAGGCTTCCTCTCCCCCCAGCTGCAGAAGAGTGGCTCAGTTGGCTGCGTTGGGGCAGCAGTGCAGGCACAGGTGAAGACGGCTCCTCTCCCACATCAAGCCTCCCACGAAGATCCAGAGGTCTAAATTTGTCTCATCATTTACGGTTTCAGCCTGGATGTTGAAAACATCTGCTAACCTGTCCACAGACATGAAAAAAAGGGGATTTATGTATTGTAGTCAACTTGATTTAAAGGGGTAAGAGCTATTGCAAGACAAGGAGATATGGGCTGTTCTTCCTTGCAGAGCGAGAACCACCACATGGCCGCAGTAGACTGTTTTTGGCAAGCCCAGCTGAAGTGCACTAATGTGCATATTTCCTATGAAACACGAGGGATGAGCCATGAAGAATGCCAAGCAGCTCTCCAGGAGCAAGGCACGCTTGGCTTTCCTCACTGCTGAGCCCAGTTCCCCCAGGGTGCTTTGGCTCCTGAGACTCTGATTTACCTCAGCTCCCCTGTGCAGCAAAACACAGACACATGCTCGAAGTTAAACCTACTCCTAAGTCTTATATAACTCATTAAATACAAGCATATGCGTTTAAATGCTCTCCTGAGTGACACCCTCACAGCACATGCCAGCAAACACGTATTTAATTTCATGCATTTGGTGAAATGTTGATTTTGTTTTATTTATTTTTGTGCCTGGTGAGATGGAAAAGTTTTTTATTTTTCTGCAACTTTCTGTGTAGAGAGTGTTGAAAACCTGGACTCTACACCATCAGTGAGGAGCTTTGCTACCTACTAAATCTAATTACTTCCCCCTGTGGTTTTAAAAAATCAATGGTGGTTTCTAAATGAGTGTGCTATATAATAAATTAAATTATTTTAACAACAGCTTGTATCTTTAATATCTGTCTGCAAGATAAGATGTGTTAGCTTTTGGGCATGATGTGTAGAAGAGGCAGCATTCCCCAGTATAATTTTGTGCGCCAGTGCCCAGTGTAACTTTGACAACAAACAAGCAGTAACATTTCTTCATTAAGAGAAGAACTGTGTGTTCCCGCAAATGGGATGCCACCATACAGCCCCAGCTCTGCAGAAAAAATCCTGGCTTTGCTCAGACATTCAATGAGCATGGCTTTACTCTGGAGCAAGGCAGAATTTTGAGGAGATTTCTTAAACATTTTTCTTCCCAGTGAACACCACCTTCCCCCTTGCATGAGGTGTGCAGTTTCCCTGTTTAGATTGGGCTGATCATTATAGACTTAATTCAGCAAAGCTTTTGATGATGTTCTTAACTTCAGCAGCAAGTTGATGGGCGTGCTTTGATGCTTGTGGGTTCATCACTGCCCCTCTGATTTGGAGCAAGGTCAGACTAACGCTGAAGCAGGACTAGAGCTACCACACTTCAGATGTGTCCAGGTTTGACTATTACTAGGGTAAAAGCTCTTAAATTAAAACAGGTGGCAAATTTGTACCAGCAGAGGTTTTGACTTGGGATCTCCATGGGGAAAGATGAAGTGCTTCTACTTCTGTAAAAGTTGTACTGTCCTAGTGAGATTTTTACCTTTATCTTTTTAAATACTGCCCTCCAGGTCTGGAAAGGAAGCCCCCTTTCTTTGTTTGGCTTGAATGTGCAGTGGGATTGGTGAACCCCATAAACGGACCTGTTTGAAAGTATTGTCCACAGAAGGGTTTCTGAGAAAAGTGAAGGACCAGACAACAAATTTTATTATTTTTAAATGGCTAAGAGATGAACCATAAAACTGTAAGCTAATTTACTTTAGAACAGGAAACTTCTTGGAAGCTTATCCAGTGATGTGATAAGAAAACACTTGGAAAAGTGTAGTTCCACTGTGGACAAGCATGGTGAGGGCTGGCTGGGGAGTCATGCTTAGCCAGCTTCTGGTGACACTTAGGATATTAGAGGAAGAGCATTTTTTAGAAGAACTGCGCGTAGGCCTAATGGGGAGAGACAGCTTTTGGAAAAAGGTCTGCATGGATGAGCAGTGGCAGAGGAGCAGTTGTGTGCTGCTGGAAGCTGGCCTGATGCCAACAACTGATCACTGCAGATTCAAAATCCAAAATTGAAAGGGGTCAATGGTGTGAAACCCTGTGGCACAGCTCTGCTCAGCCTCACCTGCTGGCGAGGCAGCAGGGTGGGTACCAGAGCAGATGTGGTGGGAGGCTGGAGGCTCACAAGCCCCAGGCCTCCAGCAGGTGTGCCCCTGCAGCTGGGGGCCCATCGTGCACATGGGACTGCTCCTCCCCCGGGCTGTCTGCTTGGTACTGACAACTACAGTCTGTAGTTGTAGGAGTCAGAAGTTCTCTCGAGGTATCATTGCCTTTATTAAAACAGTGTAAATAATGAAGTTTCTGGGGGTTTTGCTTTGCAGGTGGTGGGGGGAGTGGGTTGTTCATGCGCAAAGGTTCAAACAGAAGCAGCGTTACAACTTTCCTATTTATTTTTTGTCATGCCTAACTGAGAAATATATAGTGGCCACAATGTCTTGTACTCAAAATCTGTCTCGAGACAAATGCATGCAGCTGCATATATTCATCTCTTTTGGATACAGGAGGGAATTCTTCTTGCTTGTCTTTAAAGGTCATTGTCCCTAGTCAGTCTAATAACAAAATATTAATTAGAGTAACTGGTATAATCCTCGTTTATCCCTGACAGTCTGCTAAAGCCTGCATAACCCTGCAGGCTTACTGCCAGATTTCAGTGAGTGCTAAAGATGCCTTGGATTTGTGGTCATGGTCGTTTCTTGTGCTGTAAGTAAATGAAATGATCAAAATGCACAAGCAGCGTCTGACATTAATTGCATGAAATACAGTTCTACTGAGAGTTAAACAAAAGAGAAATTCACTGCTGGAGACTCCTTGTCTTTAAGATTGATGCTACGTGGGACAACAGCCTTAAAATTCATTATTTAAAGTTCATTGGAGGCTGCTGACAGGGGAGGCCATCTCGATGAAAAGAACTCTTCATGTGGGATTTCCTGGTTTCCTAAATAGGGTTGGGCTTTAGAGAAGACTGTGTTAATAGTAGCTGGACCTTTTGGGTTTTCCTTATGTTCTCTGTAATGCCCAGGACATCTGTGCTGCTGCCCCATATTCTCAGATTCAGAAATAAGGTGGTGCAGGTATAGGCAGCTGCTTAGTTCACTCTGTTTAAAAAATGACATTTCCATTCTTGTTTGGAAGAAAAAGCACTGTGAAGCTTATTAGAGCTCAATTAACATAATATATTGCAGTTACTACTCTCAGAATGATACCAGACATCCCCCACGGAGGGGGTAAATTGAATCCTGATAACTGGCATTTAAACAAAACTGGAAACCAGCACTTAATAATAGGCAGAAAATACAGAATGTAATTGTTCCTCTTCTGAGTTCAGCTGAGTCTGGTTGCAGGTGAAGAATTAACCATAGACTTCCATCTTTCATTAAGAAAAAGTAAAAAACAAAGAAAACCTTAGCCTGAAATAATCATTACACTTCATGACGCGGTTTGCTGTCAGTACAGAGCTTAGAGAGAAGGAGGAAGGTTTTATGGTCCTCAGCTTAGCACTTGATGGACATTTATGGACTTTATCAGGCATTTCTTCCCAGGCCCTGCTCTCATTTCCTTAAAGGACAAAGATAATCATTTTTCAGTCTGCTACAATCTCCCAGACCTCTTAATTTGATCCTTTACTCCTAACACAGGGAAGAAAAAAGTGTGTTCTAGCTACAGCCTCAAACAGAACTGTCTGTGTCCTCTGTAACGTGATGGGAGAAAAATTAGTGTTGAGTTAGTGCCTCAGAAACAAAAATTCAATGGCTATTATGTTGCCCACAAATCAATATGATTTTCAGGCTTTTGAACAGAGCTTTGAGTTATTTTGGTGTCGTAACCAACAGTTTATGTGAAAATCTTTTTCTCTAAATATCTGTTTTTATCATGATCCCCAAATCATGTACTTTTAAATAAAATCATTATTACAGATACAGGAAGGACATTAAAGTGAATTGCATTTAGTCAGTTCTTCCTCATGACTAAAAGAGAGGTTACCATGGCAAGCTGCCAAAGTTGTGTCCATGGATTGGTGTTCTCCATGGGTTTAGCTCAGTGCAGCAAAAACTTAAGTTGGGAACGATCTATCAGAGAGTGGGGTGGGACATTCTCCCCTTGCTTCACCCAGCCGTATCCATCCATGACAGACAGTGCTGCTAACTAAGAACATTCAGTGCAGCCAATTTTGGAGAACAATCCTTGATTTAAAATGTAGTCCCTGCTAGAAAGTGTCAGCTGGAAAATTTGTCAGTTGGAAAAGAAAGCTGAGTTGCAAGACCTGTTAAAGATGTGGGGATCTATGAAACAGTAAAAATGGTGATAGGTCTGAGGGTATTTAGTTATTTTCATTACATGTAAAACACAGCTAAAATAACTTACTGGGATTATTCACGTGTAACCTGAAGTAATTATGACAAAGAGCTGGCAGGCAGGAGCTGCCTTCACGGGCCACTAGTGTTCACACTCTGCACCATACTTTTCCCAGGTCCTTTTTCTCCCCACACTCCCATTCAGCAAGATGCTTGAGGCCATGCTTACATCCTTTAAAGCTCTCTTAAACGTATGATTAAGTACTTTATTAAATAGAAATCTTTGTTGAATTGGGGCAGTCAGTGCCACATCAGCTTTTCTTGTGACCTGCTGCCTTTTGCCCCATGCTCAGGACTGGGGGCCCTCAGCAGAGCCCATCCCTGTGGCTGTGCAGCAGCACACAGGGTGCTGAAGGCTTGATTACTGTTTGTTAAGTGATCTGAAATCCGTGGAAGGAAGTTGTCACAGGAAGGCAACATATTGCAAAATATATCTGTTCTGATGTACTTGTTAATAGGTTCTGAGATCCCTTGGAGATGGAAAGTGTGGTATAAATGTGAAATTTCAATTATTTCGTGTAGCATTACTCATGCAAAGATACTGCTGACCTCTTCTATCTGATTAACATCTGTGCTGGTTAATTTCAGATGTGTTTAAATATTGTTATTGGACAAATTGAAACTACAAACGGAACCTAATTTGTAGTTTTATATTGATAGTAAAACTCCATTATTATTTTTTAGGTAACTTAATACAGATTATGTGCATGTATTAATTATGAATAAAACTGTACAATGGAATGGGTCATGAGTGGCCAGTATTTCAGTGAATAAAATAACAAAGCACAGTGGAAAGAAACATAAATAAATCGAGACCCGTTTTTAATTAATATCAGCCTCTTTTGAAACATGTCATGCAGGTCTGAGAGTGGTGCTGCTGATGTCCATTGCAGTTTAATAGCCTCCTTTGTGTGGTTCCAATTTGCATGAGATTTACTTGGGAATTGATTCTTTTCCAGCCCTACTAGCTGCTATTTTGGGAAGACAAAAGGGACCAAGTATGGTGCTGTAGCTCAAGCACAGGGCAGGATTTCAAGAGCTGCACCCCAACAGGCTTTGTATGGCTGTCAGGCTGCTTTGTTTTCTTGAACTGCTCCAGTCCAACTGCTGAGTTTGTGAGCTTTCTGTCTTACAGAATAGAAGTAATAATAGTTCAATTATTATTTCTAAAAATAGAATTAATAGAAAGTCCAATTTTCATTGGACCCCAGGCATTTAATAATCTCTTAATGATTTATGCAAGCTCTGAAGATGGGGAATTGCAGCTTCTTTGTAGCAGGTGAAGCCCAAATGTCTGTATGAGCTTCTCAGTCCTGACCTGGCAGCCCTGTTCTGGTACAAGGAGCAGGACAGTGCCTGAGCCCGGTTGGGGCAGATCTCTCCCTACCTGGGAACCCAGCTGCCTCCCCAGAGTCCTGCAGGAAGGGTTTGAAGTGTGCCATGTAGGAGGCAAGGGCATTTAAGGGAGCTGGATTTACTAAGGAGGGTGTGACCGTGTATCTCACATAGGGCAGTGTAACCACAGCTCATAGGGCAGGCTCAAGGAAAGGCTGTGACACAGAGAAATCATCACTGAGTTGTGCCCATGGCCTTTCCAGCCCCAAGGCCTGGGATTTGGAGTGAGCAAAGAGGACTTTGAGCCACCCAGTGCTGCTCTGCCCCATTGGCTGTTTCTTTTAGCATGGTCGTAGCATGGTTTTGCAGCAGGTGACCTTATTCAGGTGGCTCCTCTAGGTGTGAGCATGGCTGGGTGTGCACTTAACACCAACTTGACAAACATGTGAAGGGGTACAGGTACAGCACAGTAACATCAAGGGCAGCATCCAGCAGAAGATCAAATGTGGGAAATACAATTTACACCATGGCCCTTGGCATCTCTGTTGAGTTTGCAGACAAGATGTTTGCCAATCAGTGTTGGTGCTAAAGTGATTTTTGGGATATAAAGACCTATTTAGCTGCATTAGCACAAAAAAGATTACAAATTTGAAGCAACTGAAAAGGTAAAATCTAAATAAACAGAAAGAAAACCTGAGGGTGTTGTGACAGGGTTTTTATACAGTCTTCAAAGTAGAAACATAAAACTGTAGCACCATCTGAGTCTCTAAGAGAGGCCAATCCTGCATGGTCCAGATTCTTGTAGGAAGCAGAGCGTCGGTGGGAGCTGAGATGACAGAACTCCTGGCAGGATGAGACCAGGAGCTGGCATGTTTCACAAGTGGCTCTTTTTGCTGTTAGCAACCAGCTCTTCTTTGACGAGTAGCAAAATAAAATGAGTGATGTGCTTTTTTGGTTCAAGGAAGGGTTTTAAAATGTGATGGAGAACTGCCAGGATAGGAGCAGCTCTCCTCCCTTATCTTTGCTTTTGATGTGCAGCAGAGATGAAGGCATTGCCTTGAAATAGTCTCCTGCACTGGGCAAACAGGAGAAGATGAAAGGGAAGAAAAGTCCAGGTTCAGACCGTGGCAAAAACAGCGTGCAGAAGAGCCTCTGTAAAATGTGTCACAATAGGAAATCAATTTTGAATTACACTGTGTGACGCATACTGTATTTTCCATCCTTCATTGTAATGAGCAAGCACAGCCTTATGTAATTATGGCTTTTTAAGAGATTGCCTTTGGCTGAATTTATTGCCAGACAGATCTATGCCATGGCATTTAAACTTCACAATGCTATGAAATGTGCAAGCTGGCTGAAATGGCAGGAGGATGCTTGTAAAACTTCATGCCAGTGGGGGCCATCTTTCTTTTGCTCTTGCACCTCATTGATCTCTTGCAGTGGGTGAAAACCAACACAAATTGGTGCCACAGATCTCTTGCAGGAGCTGAGTTTCACCCCCACTTGCTGCACCACAGCAGCAGCAACACTGCTCTAATAGGAAGAAGGGGTTTTCCTTAGCACTGAGATCCTCTGTCCATGTATCATGCTCTGCAAGGAAGGCTGAATAGCTGACATGGCTGAACATGCAAAGGTGGTGACAATCGTTGAAATAACTCTGCACAAACTGGGAAGGGAGGCTTATGCTATCTCTGTGGAAATCCCCAGACAGTTTAGATGTGACTGGCTGCAAGTTGTTGGTATGCAATGTCTACAGTTTCACATTCTTCCCCAAGACATTTGGGCACATTTCCCAGTGTTACCTCTGGGTTGAGGCACAATAGAGGCCCTGAGTGAGCCAGCTGGGCTCAAATGGGAAGGGAGACACTCATCTTCCATGCACATTTGCTTCCTCAGCCTTGCAGATGCAGGTTGTGATGGTGGCTTTTGGCATGTGGGCATCCTTCCATTCCAAAAGCCTGTGGATGGATGGATTTAAGTTCATGGAAGCCAGATATTGCATATGGATAATAACTTTCAGAGGCTTGATTTGATCTAGACCACTGTGGAAGAAGTGCTGTACTGTCTGTTACTTCCCAGCAGGCAAACAAATGCACTTCCGATTGCACTGAACTGTCCTCTTCATCTTAGCATCTATTCATAATTGACAAGACAAGATGAGATTTTCACATTTTCTGTATTTTTGTTGCTAAGTTTCTTTCTACAAATGGTGTGGTGAAATCCCCCTCTCCTTTTCAGAAACTGGATTACTATTTAATGAATATGAACTCCCTCTCATCTTGGAAGACATTTTCAGCAATGCTCAAAGTGAAACTCAGTGATTTATTTGCTTCTAGAAATTGCTAGCTATCCAGAATTCACCCAAGAATGTCAGAGTGCTTCTCACAGAGTCGTGTTATAGCCCTCAGCTGCATGAGATGCCAATTCACTAAAAACCAGAAAAACTGAGGACCCAGTTCCTGGTTTTGTACAGTGAAATTAAAAGATAATTTAAATTAGAAAAGAACTGGTTTTGAGTTTCCATTTTGACATCTAAACTGGACTTGGTTGGATTATTCACTGTGTTTGCAAATTCTTTGAAAAATGTTGATATTTGTTGTGCTTGTCCATTGAAATGAGGAGGTATCTCCTGGGTCTGAGATGGATGAGAGGTCCTCAGCAGGGAGCCTTGTCCTGACAGGCCTACAGAAGCCTTTCACGTAAATATTCTCTGCAGCCCTGTTTCACTGGCTCTTTAAGGGTTACTTCCTTCACGTTGAGAAGGTCAAAACACCATAAGGAAATTGAACATAACTTCTTGACATCTGAGATCGTGAATTTTCCTTTCGAATTAGAGCAGTAAATTTGCAAGTTAGTAAGAATAAAACTCGGAACCCTTCAGATGGTTTGGGGAGGGGGGCCAAGTCTAATTAAATCCTCCAGGTCGAGCAGTCCTCGCTCGTCTGGTTTGATTTTGATGAGCTGTCTGAGCTGGTGTGTACAGAAGTGTGCTGCTGTTTGTTTTGTTTCCCAAAGCACAACTGCTCGAATCCCCCAGTGACAACAGCAGACCTGGATGTGCTCAGCTGTGGCAGATTGATTGTCTTGGTGCTACCCTTGGAGTCACTGGTTGTTTGCACAGCACAGAGGGATGGATACATATCACTTTGTCCCTTAGAAATGTGCTGAGCTGCTGCTCCCCAGGTATAGAGACTGGGGGATGGTTAAGTGCAGATCTGGTTTGCACCTGAACTTTTCCTGTTCTCATCATCCTCCCTGTCCCTTCCTCGCCTTCACCTTGTCTCAGCTGTTGCAGAGGGCTGTAAGGTTTGTGTTTGTAAAGGGATGGGGGCAGGACTTTGTTTTACGCTCCAGAAGGTTGTGGAGGCTGTGCAGGGCTGCTCTCTCCATCCTACATGCTGTGATCTCTGGATGGGGAAGGAGAGCCATGACCATAAGCCAGCATCTCTCTGTGTGTGTTTATGTGAGGTGGCAAGAACTAATTCCTATACTGCAGCAGAAGGCTAATTAATCATCATCTTATTGAGAAAGCCACTGAACTTGGACTTGAGAGTACATCTGGCCCAACAAGTTGAATGTGGTTCAGCCTGTTTTCTAGCAGTGAGGGTGTCTGGCATGGGGCAGCCAGTTCTGTGCTGATACCACGGTTTAGCCTCCAGAGTGGGGTGGTTACATGCAAATTGCTCATGGGAAGTGGTCCATGGCCTGTGCTACCCTGCTAGGAAATCGTTTAAGAACAGACGAAGTTAAATCCTGCCAGGCACCATTTATTCAACAGTAGAGAGCATGGACTTCCAAACTGCGTTTAGTTTACTCATCAAATACAACCCATGATGTCAGAGTTCAAAGCAATGACCATCTACTCCAGCTTCTGGAGGAGGCAAGAGGAACTGGCTGCTCCTCAGCTCATGCAGACTCCAGGAGCTCAAACTTCCCCAGAATATCCTGCAAGATGGGCAGGGAGATCGGAGTTGTCTAAAAAGTATCATGAGACCTGTGGTTAGACCAGTCTGACTGGGATGGAAAGAGCTGCACCAATGCAGAACAGCACAGTTATTTTATTAGAATTTTCCCAGGGAAGCATGGAGCGGTCAGTGAGAGTGTCTGGAAGCAGAAATAGGCTGTTTGATCTGCTAGTGTAAACAAGCAGTAAATCTAAAGCCAAATTCAGATCTGGTTTGCAACATATAATCCACCTTGGCTTAAGGAGGGTTAATGAGGTCTAACCCTGGGCTGGTAATGGGCCCTGAGAGGTTCCTTCTCAGCTGTGTAACAGACCATGGATTCTGCCTCGCTCACTCATAATTATCTCGACAACAGCTCTGGGTCCAGAGCCAGGAGATCTATTTGTTCTACATAACAGAACAACTTTCCAATTTATGGGTGTTTTACAGTGCTATTTTTGTAACACTGGACTTATCCAATCAGTCTCTTCCAGTTCCAATTTCGACAGGTATTTGTAGTACAGTTGCATTGCAGACACAAATATGGCAGCATTTCTCATATCACTACTCTTTCCTATATGGGGTTCCCCCAGATTTTGGGTGGGTTTTTTTTATCCATTCCCACACAGGTATGTTCCAGCTCACAGTCATCACTTCATCCATTAGCCCTTACCAGCTCTTTGGTCTGTGTTTGAGCAAAGCAGGGAGTCTTCCTGGCTCCTGGTCTAATGCGGGAACCTATGGAACAAATATTGAGTTATATATTTTTCAAGAACTACTTCTATCTACTTTCTTGTAGGGTGTCACATCTTCCAAGATTTTAATGACTTTTTGTTTTCTTTTTAAAGACAAATATTTCCTTTCCTTTTACATGCTTCATGCAGCTTTTCAGAAACACGCAGGGGAGTTTGAAACACCAGCTGTTTCCTTTCAAGATCTCTTTGAAGATCCCTGGGCCATGTACTCCTTATTCAGCTCCCGGGTAGCTGCAGGGTCCATGCTCCATGCAGACGGCAAGGGAACAGTTTCCAGCCTCTCAGTCTCACTCAAGAGAGAGAGAGCACCTGGGCCTGACTTTGTCTTTTACTTGTGGCAATTTGGTCATCCCAGTCCAGCCATGTTGAAAGCACGTGACATCTATGTGACTGTCAGTGATAAAAATTCCTGTTTCTCAGTCCCTGTGAGGTGTGCCTCCAGGTTAAAGAGCAGCAAGGCAAAACATGAGCAAAGTGAGAAAATGCATTCCTATGCAATCTGCAGTCAGAATTTGGATAAAAATTACATAGGAGAGGTGGAAATTATCACAGCTGGTCTGTTTTAAGAATAAAGGTCTACAACAGATAAAATGTTCTCAGTCTCCGAGGAGTTTAAAGACACCTGCTGAGAGCAGCCACTGAAGAAATGTAGGAGTGGTAATTCTGGACTTGGTCCTGGAAACATTCCACTGTAGTGAGGGAAAACTGTAAATGGTTGCTAGGATAAAGTCCTGACTGGCCCCTGGTACATTTCTGGTCATGCCCTGCAGGTTTGGTCATTACCAGGATGCTGAAGCTTTCCCCATGAGCACTGCTCCCATCCCCATGACAAAAACATGTCTGGTGTCCCCACTACATTGCTGCTGCCCTTGCCTGGACACAGCACACCATCCTGGGGTGACTGATCCCACAGAGGTGGCCGTCCTTCCCTACCAGCTCAGTGCCAAAACCTTCATGCAGCCAAGAACATGGAGATGTGTTTGAAGCTGAGAAGTAGCAACTTAGTCAGTCCGTGAAGGGACCTGGTTCTGTCCATCCCTCCCTTGGTCCCAGAGAAGGGATTTAAGGTGCTCAGGCTACCTCTGTACAGTGCCAGCTCTGCAGCTCAGCCACCAGTGCCAACCTGGCATCACAACTCTCTGTGTGCTTTTGGTCATCACAGAGGCTGGAGCTGGCTGTGTCCTTGCTGGTGTGTCCATCCCCACACAGTGCAGGAACTTTTCCTCCTGAATGATACTCCATCATGAAGAGTATTAGCACCACGTGTAAAAGTAAATCCCAGTTAAGAAATATTTGTTCTAATGATGCATTCATAGCATTGTTTTTGTTGCTCTCAACAATGGTGATCACATGGGTTTCTGGAAGACCCTGCAGCTAAGCGATAACCATGGCCTTTCTATTGCAAATATGCCTATGGGTAACTTTTTATGCATATGCAGCCTCATTAAGCCATCTGTAGAAAATTAGACTGCTCACTGCATAATTGTTTGCAGGAACAGGAACTGGGTTCATCGCCTTTCTAACAAAAATTGTATATCTGTCTAGAGAATGATGACTTCATCTTAATTTACATCAAGGCTGTGGTAATGAAGTAGGCTTGATGAAAATGAAAAGCAGACTATGAGAACCTGGCATCAGAAGTGAACTACTGATAGCAGAGTCTCATTTTCAGTTCATCTTGAGACTGTGCTGTGCTAGTGCTGGGAAAGTGTCAGCTCCTTATTTGTATCCTGAGAACATCAATCTTTTAAAGATCTATATACCAATATTGATGCTGTGTTCTCACTGCTTGTACTGTCATATACAGGGACTCTCTTTTTTAAAAAAACCCTCATTTATTAGAATTTTCTTTTTTTTCTTTTCTTTTGGAAAGGAAGGACAGTCCTTTACCTGAACTGGATTGAGACGGTTTCATTCCCAGCTTTTCCTCTCTCTGGTCCTGCAGTTTGTTCATGGCATAAACAGGACTGTGCTCCTTCCCTTCTCCTACTCTGTGTGTATTGCGTTTAGATATTTTCTAGTCCTTGGGAAGTGTAACCTCCTCCAGTTCCAAGCTAATGCAAGCAGAGGTTGCCGAAGGAGGGGCTGGCATGTCCCTCATTCCAAGCGCAGCCTGGTTTTGTTCTACTACAGACAAACCTCTAGATGTGAGCCTGCTGGAGAGCATAGCTTCTTGCTGTGCTGGTGACCACACTGCCAGGCAATGCACAGTGCTCTTTGGTGTCTACTGTGTGTCAGGCACCTAAATTTTGGGATCTTATGTTAGTCAGCACAGAGGTTTGAAATGTGTTGGTGATGGTTACACCATCAGCTTTTGCCTAAACTGTTGAAAATCTTCCTTCATGCTTCATGCTTTTTTTCAAAGTGTTCCCCCTCTAAAACAGAGTGTGTGGTGCTATTTGGCCTAAATAGTTTGGTTTGCAAAGGCAAAACTCCGTGCTGAGGAAACTCAAAGGCACCCAAGGATCTCAGCTCTCTGAAGGTGTTGTGGGTGGGATTGGTGGATTGTACTTCAGAAGTTTACAACATTTACACCTTCATTCGGGCTAATCACGAATCTCTTTGTTGTTAATTTTGAGATGTAGACATGTTTAGAGAGCGATGCATTCAATTTCTTTTTAGATGTCTTTCAAATGAGATTAATTCTCCCCTATATGGCACCATTTCTCTGTTCTCTCCTTTGATTCTTTTGTAAGACACTTTCAGCCCATGGAGCAAAACCACCAAATGTTGGCCTCTCCAGTTACCTTTCAGCTCTGCCCTGCAAGGGGAGAGTTTGCACCTGCCCCCCCAACTCTATGCGAAGGCTCAGCAGGACCCAGGGAGTTAGAAATGCTCCAAAGTGTTCTGATCTAAAAAACAAATTGAAACCCTCAACTGAAGGTGTTCCTGAGCCCACACAGCGCTGTAGGGCTTTATTGCTTTCTGTGCAGTGCGTCTTTGCAACCCGTTCTATTTCTCTCACTTACTTTTCTTCTGCTTTACTTGACTGGGAAGCATCTTTGACTTGGAAGGGAGCAGTGAGAGACAGCGGCAATCCACACTCTACCACTCTGCATGCTGTTGGCAGCTGAAAAGGGAGAAACTACTTGAGGTGGAAACCTCCTTGCTTGGATTTTGCCACCACACACAGCCATAACTTACAGCCGGGGAAGCAGATATTGCATATGGGGCACTGATTTATTTCATACCATGCTCATGTGAG
Source organism: Falcunculus frontatus (assembly GCA_013398115.1). NCBI lineage: Eukaryota > Metazoa > Chordata > Aves > Passeriformes > Falcunculus > Falcunculus frontatus. The sequence continues at coordinate 471,836 of VZRV01005418.1, read as the reverse complement.
GCAACCATGGACTGAAGTGGAAGCGCGCGAATTGGCCAGTGCCATTAGGGGTCCTTAATAAATATTAATTTAAGTGCGTGCTTTCCTGCCGAGAAGGTGACTGGTGAGCAGAGTGCACACTGGCAGCTGTGCACAAGTTAAGCTTTTCCATTTGCTGAGCTCATGCGTGGCCACAAAATTACATGGGGAGAGGAGATGCACCAAAGTGGGCAGATGCACCCTAACATCATCACACTACAGAGTCCATCCAGTCTCTATAATTAACATCAGAAGTGTCTTTGGTTCTAGTTTTTACTTTTTGATTGTTTTACAAGTGAGACTTGGTCTGGTTTAGTACACCTTAGGATATTATGATTTGCCAAAGTACATAGTTTACACCAAATCTGGCAGTTTTGCCAGCAAGAGAATACATTATACTCAAACGTAAGAAATTATATAGATTCGAATTTCTTTCTCTTATTTGCAACTTTTAGGCTTTAATCACTTAGAAAACAGTGAGAAATTTTATTTTTATTTATCAAGTTACTTTTCATTCACAGTTTTTACCAAACTTGCTAAGGATGGAAATTGGATTTCAGTTAAAATGCAGAAAACCTGCACTGTGAAATTGCCTTAGTATTAGTTAAGTGAATCTACTTGTGCTGGATGAAGAGGTTTGGAGTTTTTTTACTAATCCAAATATACTTGTATTTTATAATGTTTAAAATACTATTTTTAGGCAATAAACTAGACTCATTCTTTTTGAGCAACCTGCCCTTCCAAATTATTAGGATTCCAGTTTTCCATACCCATTTCTTTTTGAAGTAACAGCAGGGGGAAAAAAAATCTTCCAGTTGTGGTTTTTTCCCCCCCCAATACTCAGTCCTTCTCTTGTTCGTGGGTGAACTGATTGCACTGCTTTTACTGAACTAAATTCCTAAGCTAAATGGGTCATTCCATTGAGACAGTAACTGTTTGCAAGGGTGGCCGAACCTGGCCCTAGTGATAGATAAAGCAGTATCAAAAGGAAATAGATGTACTAGTTTTTATTTTCCAGACCTTGAAATGTTAAAGTTTTCTGTAAAACTGTATTTAACCAAATTCAGAACTCAGTCATTCCTAGATCCCTAATGATCTTTTGGTTGGTACTGATTCCCAGTGCTATTCTTGATCTAAAATGGACAAGAATTGATTTTAGAATGGTGCATAACAAAATTAAACGAGGTGAAAGTTTTTTATGTTCAGAATATTCAGAGATCTAGATAAATGAATAATCATGTGATTTCAGAGTTGAATGTAAGTAGAAATTGAAAGAGTTCTTATTGTTAGCAAACATAGCTGTTCATTTTTAACATGGAATTCTTATTATTTATCTTTATGGTTTGTAAAGCTAAGAGTTGTTTATACACTGGAAGTCAAACACGAAATAAGTATTTTATATGCAGAAGAAAAAAGACATGTAAATATATTGGGTTGGATTTAGTTGAGCGAGGTTATTAAATTATTCAGTTCTTCATGTGATATTTAGATAAATAAAGTCTCATTTTCCACTATGCAGCTGATCTCATTAAAGGGAAAAAAGAAACCTTTAATGTTTAAACCATCCTCTAATTCTGAGCAAATCCCTAAGAATGTTCTAAGGAGAGAGAATTCTTAAATCGCTGGATTTTGTATCCTAATTAAATCTCTTGACAGCTCTCTGCATTATGTGCAGCAGTGGCTCAGTGCAATACAGGAGGTGGAGTTCAGCTTTTCATCATCCTCTTTTTTTACAAAATAAAGCTTATATTTCCTTTTTTATTCTGTGTACTGAGGAGCCCCGTTTCCGGGTGATCCAAGTTCAGTTACTCCTTGGAGGTGTCTGTTTTCTGGGGTTTTTCCTTGGCTGGGAAAGGGGGACTGTCCAGAGGAGGAGTAGATGTTTCTTGAGTGTAACAAATTAGGAGGAGGAGTGGATCCATTTCTGAACTTGTCTTAAGAATGAAGTATGGGATTTGGCTGATAGATTTTAAACTATAAATGGATTAATTAGAGTGTGACTGAGATCATGTATAAAAAAGGAGCAAGCTAATTAAGTCTGAGCAGTACTCCAAATGCCTTTTGTACTGATGACTGGAGATCAAAGGCTAGAGCAAGGTTTTTAAGATTATATTTCTTTAAATGAATAAATGAGCCTTACTAAGGATGGACAGGGCATTCTTTTCAGTCAATCCAGACATATTTTCTACCTGGTTGATATGCTTAGAAGTGCCTGATTTTTAATTGATGCTTGGGTGTTCAGATATATTATGCTCTCATGCATTATGGCAGAAGAGATTTGTCCTTTTGCATTTTGATGCTTAATTTAAGAAGAAGAATTTTTCTCCTATGCCTTGGGCTCAGTTGTCAGAGATTCTGGAAATTTTATTATGGATGGACTGTAGCTGCACCAATCCAGGAGTTGCACATGCCCTGGTGGCTCCAGTCAGGTATTCTCCTATACTCTGTCCTGCATTGCTGCTGCCTGCTCTCCTTGCTTTCTGTGGCTGCAGATACACAGCCAGATTTGGGGTTTGTGAACATTTGTTGGGGCCAGGTTATTGTCCTCTTGTTATGGATTCAAGGCAACAGTATTAAACAATAAAAAGGGATCTCCTGTGATATGGTGAATGCCAACTATGAGCATGGAAATCGGGAAAATAAGGGCCCTCAGCTCAATACAAAGGAGCCCTGAATGTCAGTGAGGATTAGGAGTCTGTGTGGCACCTTAGTTTTTGTTTAACATTCCATTGCTGTAGTTTCAATAGAAATGACAATTTCCCTGAGCAGAACAAGCCAAACGCAGATAGATCCTTGTGGAAGTCAAGAGACAGTAGGAAGGGAGAAGGACAGGTGTATATCTCACTGAAAACTTTGGCATTTCCACATGCATGTGATTTGGATGTAAATTTTCTGTGCTGAAGTTGAGGGCAATTTTTTCTTACAGACAAGAAAAAAGGCAAGGAGGGGGCTGTTAATTTTTGGCAGCTCCATTCTAAACTGAGAGCTACGTCCATGTGAATTTTTAAGTGAAAAGAGTAGGTTTCTGCCACTTGGGGGGGTGGTATGGACCAAATGGTGTCTTGAGGTCCCTGGTTCTGTTTTTCCCCACATTTGTCTTAGAAGTGACCCAACCATTCAGAGTTGCACCATTTAATTCATGAGGCTTATCCATTTTCCTGTCCTTTGGTTCAGCTACCAAAATTTAAAGGACATTTAGGACAGTGAGAGTCACTGGTTGATGCCCAGGTGAATGTGCAGAGTCTCCTGCTGAGGGTGTTGAGAAGCTGGGCAGCAGATGAGGTTTATAAGATATTACTCTTGGCAATCTCGTTGGTCAGATTTAGTCTGACGTGCCAAGACTTGTGAATGGGATTGAAGGAGGATTTATTGTCCTCCTGCCCTGGATGGCCCGAGGTGGAGTGCTGCTCTCCAGTCTGTGGATTGTTTGCAACATCCCTGTAGCTTCCTGTGCATCGCAGCACAAACTGCTTCAGTCCATAATGCTCTTAGAGAAATGTCACCTTTTCATGACAGTAAACATCACTTGATGGATACTCCAAAACAGGTTTAATTGACCTTTGTGTCTTTTTATATTTTCTGATTTGTTTGTTTTTTGGTATAATCCATTGTAGAACGATATAATTTCGGAAATGAGAATAGCTGCTAGCTGGAGGCTTGAAAGCATCTCCTGTGTCCAGGTTTGACCAGCAGCATGGGAAAACAGGAAATAGCTGGTTCCTCAGCATTTTCCTCCTGTGTGAAGAATGAGTTGATGTTTGGTACCTTACAGTCCTCAGCACTAGTTTAAGCCAAGGAGGCTCTCCACCTCCCTCTGTGCAGATGGGTGCTCTGCAAGCACCTCTTTTTTTATCCAGTTCAAATTGGAGCACCCAGCAACTGGTTGCAGATCATGACAGTGGGATTTGGGCCCTGGAGAGCTCATGGCACAGCAGTATTTAAACCTACTCAACAGCAGAAGGGACCTTTGAGTATCCAAATCAATAGCAGAACTCTTAGACTTGGAAAAAAATCCTAAATACATTTAAGGACAGATCTATGTGCAAAGAAGTGTAAATATTACTTTGTGTGTCTTGCCAAATCCACTTAAACAGCTTTCCTAGATCTGCAAGCAGTTACTGTTTGGAAGACAGATGACTATCAGCCAGTGTTCAAGCCGTATCTGCCTTTCTCAGGGCCTAACTAAATGAGATGATGCCTCTCAAGCACTTTCATTTGCAAATAAAAACTGCTCAAAAGCATATTATGGACGAAGGAAGAATTCTGTGGACAGGGAGATGGGATATATTGTGCCTGTTCATAGAAATTTAAACTGGGTTATTTGGCTGGGCACAGCATGCATACAACTGCCTGTATTATGGAACCTTATTACTGTATGTAATAGAAACAAATCAAGTGCTATTAGATAAAAATGTTATCATCTCCATTTTTCTGACAGCAGCAGCCATTCTGCCCGGTTCAGGTGCTGTCAAACAACACTGGAGTTGCTCTCCAAGCACACAAAAGCAGGTGGGTGGCAAAAAGCTGTTTGCTTCTCGGCTTCTTGCCACATACTGAGGAACAAGTCTACAGGAAAGTCTTGTATTCTGGTACACAGTATGATCAAATCCATTGTAAAATTGGGACAGTAGTTCCACTGCAGAGATGTTGAGTGGAAGTGCATTGGGGACTTCGAAGTTTTCAGGAGTTACAGTGGAAACCACATCTCATTTGCTGTGTAAGAGCACAGCATTACTCAGCCCCTGGAATCAACTGTGTCACTCACAGCATCTTAACCAGGTGGCAGCCAAAAAGAGTCATGCCATGGATGCAATGTGACCTGTTGCTGGACTTACAACATATGCCATCCAAGAAGCCACAGCAACACACCGTGAGGCCACATCCTGTAGAAAGCCAGGTATCTCACAGATAAGGATGGCAAAGCAAAAAAAGCTCCTTCCAAACAAAAGCATTTCCAGAGATTGTCTATCTCAACTGCTAGTGGTGTTGCACTTCTTTTTTACAGGCTGGTAATCTGACAGGTTTATACCATCCACGTCTATGTATGTGTGTCTCTCTCTAGGTATTGATGGTATAAACATATATACACACATGCACACACACGTGCTCAGTTTTCTCTCTCTGGCTTTCACAACTCTTTGACTTTTGCATGTGGCCTGTACAATGCATATACAACACAAGTTATGTCCTTTTATACCTTTTTTCTTGTTATCTGGGTGAGTTTCTAAGCAGTGCTCTAGCTGCTGCCTTGGAGCAGTGCTGGTGACTGGGAGGTTTCTTTAACAAGATAGGAGCAGAAATCTGAGTCTGATCTGTGTAGCAAGTAGTCAAAGTAATTTGAGATTATTGAATGGAAGATCTGATGCTTAATGCGGAGCACTCAGGTACATCTTTTGAAGCCCTGAGCCTTTATTGTGGTTTTCAACCTTCTAACTGAATTTAGGGTGCAGAATATTTTCTAGGTCTTTGATATGCAGCCACACAGAGGCAGAAGGAAGCACACGGATTTAGCCTGTCTCTCTCTTCTCAAGGCTAGCACACAAATGGGGGTGCCCTAATTAAGCAGAAATTACACCTGCAAAAGACATTCCTCGTTTGAAATCTAGCCCTGTCTGAAATGCAAGACGGAAAGGAAATCTGGTTTTTTCAGTGAATTTAAAAAATGTAGAACTTAAGTCAGAAGAACTGCTCGTACATGTGCTGCTGCTGTTCGTCTTTCACAGAAATAAAATTTAATATGAATATGTTTATTATTACCTCATAAAGCCAAGCAGCGTTTTAGAGCAGAAAATATCTTTGATGGATTGTTTCCCCCATTGGAATGAAATCCCGGTGAAAACAATAACATGTTTAAGGAGTCCTTTGGGAAGCACAGGATGACGAGGCTGGAAAGCCTTGTGCAGTTTCACACTGGTCTGTAAATAAGCTCACACCTCTCTTCTGTCTCTTCCTGTCACTATCCACCTGGGAAGATGTTTATTTTTAGGACACTACCTATATTTGTATTACTGTCTCTGGAGCTAGAAGCAGTTCTCATACTAACAGGATTTACCTTTGAAACTTTTTGAAGCTGTGGACATTAAAAATTAGAGTTGTCCTATCCCTTTCTAGGGTTAATTGGATGTGAAAGCCTCAATGTATTTCACACCTTCCACTGCTTATAGTATAAGGTAATATCAGTGATGTATGTGTGCTGGGGGGAGTTTTGCAGCTGAGAGGGAAGCACAGGAAAGTGGATCCTGCTTCTGAGGCATGTAGGCTGCAGGGCCTGTGTCCACTTCCCCACGTGTGTGCATTGCTCACAGTGAGGTTCTTATGGGTTTTTTTGTGATGTCAAAACCCACAGTGGCTGTACTTCTCTGTCCCTCTGCTTGTAAGACTTGAACATGGACACAGATCACTTTGAAGTTTAAAGCGTAACTTAATTGACTTTAATGGACACTGCCTCTTCCTCATCCTTGATCTCTTCAAAACACTTTGAACTCTCCCAATGAAAACTGCTAAAAAGGTGAACAGTATTTTTCCTCCTGCACATACTAGAATGTCCGTACTTTTATTGGTGATTTGAAGGGTTGTTTCTGCACCAGTTGGCAGAACAGGATCATAATCTCTCCCTGTCTATACAGAAATATAGGCAATTTGATTAACCCCCCAACAAATAACTTTCACCATTAGTCATCAAAGCTGTTAATAAGTAGAGCACATAAATATTACATTGACTATCTGCCTCAAATAATACAACTCCCGCAAAATAAGCCTAATTATAAGGATTGACCTGTCTCTCTGTTGAAATTTTTATGGAATTATAGCATGCCAATCATTACATGGGGGAAGCAGCTTAAATTACCTGGAGATGTAATATTTGAGGGAAAAAAAAAAAGGTAACCCCATTGCTGCAAGATTCAATGCCCAAAACAAAGAAATCCACCCCCACCCTCCCCCAAACACAAAACTACTTATAAAGGGAGAAAATTTAATAAAAAGATTGAACTTGGAGGCAGCATCTGAATCAGATTTGTAGTCTGAAGATCTAGGACACTCCTACAAATCTTCCATCTGGATCACTTATTAGGAAAGGAATTTTTCTGCTGTAGATGGTTTACTATTAAACAACTAACATTTATGAAGCAACTGAAATGGAAATGGTAAAACAACCCACCTAAAAACCCCAAACGAAGAAATACCCCAGAAGCAGTTTAGAGCAGTGAGGTGTCTTGTCCCAGCCAGTGCTGAAGGTCAGCTTTGGTTGTGGTGTTTTCCCCTGTGTCTTGCTGCACTCTCATGTGAGGTCACTCTTCTGTTCAACCCCTCAGAGATGTCCATCTCCTGCCAGCTAATCCCTGTACTGTGGAAGCTGGAGATGAAAATCTAGGAGGTCCTGTCCTCCACATGTCTTTTGCAGAATATTGTTCTCTGGTATAGTTATAATTTCCTACTTGATTATGTTTAAACTGTGTAAGTGGCCTTACCGCTGAAGATGAAAGTAATTTGAAAGTTCTGTCTTTCAAGGTGTTGAGCATCCTTGTGTCTGTTATAAAGTCAGTGGGATTTGATAGCACTAATCACCTCACAGGAAGCATTTACCATCCGTGAGGGTTGGAGTTGTACATTACAAAGTCCCTCAGGGAAGGAGTCTGTCATGATTTATTTGTTTTTGAATCTTCAGAGTCCCCTGTGGTGCTGTATAAATAACACCACCCTTCTGGAAATGCCATTTGTGCAGCCTTGCTAACTGACCCACTTATCTTAAACATCTCAAACATCTTAAACTTCTTTCCTACTGTTAGGCCTGAGGGTGCAATGTTTGTGCTCTCAGGAAGCTGAGCAGGGGATGCTGGCAGAGATCTGGGGCCCCCAGCCCAGCAGCCTCCCCTCCAGCACCACACTGCAAAGTGGCACAGGCCCAGGGGCTTCCCATGCCCTGGGAGCATGTAAGTGCCTCACTTGTCATTAAAAGTTTAGCTGGAAACTAGTTTATCGAAGAAAAAAAAGGTAAACATTGAGAAAGACAAAGAATTTTAGGACAGTGTTTCAAATGTGTCAGACGGAGACAGTGGGGGAGATTCGTGGCTTGTTTTCTCCCTGTCCTCATTAATGGGATCGCAGCGGCTGGTTTGGGTGTCTGGTGCAGGATACACTCCACTGCCTGTGTCGAGGCAGTGAGGCAATCACTTGCTCTCCACCACTGATCATTGCTGTGTGTAGCCTCTGGATTTGTCAGCTTGGTTTGAATGGCAGAGCAGATCAGCTCACCCTCGCCTTGGCATCCTGCCTCCAGCCGGTGCTGGGGTGTCATCGTCACTAGACGGAGATATAGGCATTGGATCTCTCACAGAAGATTCTCTGAGTGATCCACACGAGGTGCATCACTGCTCATTTCCACGAGCCTGATCAAGCAGATGTGTCCCCAGGTGGGAGCACGTGAGACCCACTGTCTAGACTAGGCAGAGAGGAGAAAAAAGATAAAATCTGACATCTGTTTGGTGTCAGATGCCCTCCTTATCCTGCTGCTCAGCACGCTGACTGAATTACAGGTTTACTGCAGAGATTGAAGGCTCTCCCTTTTAACACGTGCAGGTTTAGAGGGCTGATGCAGGTTTAGAGGGCTAATTTGCTAGCTCCTCTGGAGAGAAAGATCATATACTCCTTTGCTTGTAACGAGTGATTCCAGCAAGTACAAAAGCCCTCAGAGCAGCATTGCTGGTGCATTCAGCACTGGGAGTGTGCAGGGTGGTGAGGCAGGACACCAGCTCCTGTAGCAACTCAGGTGTGTGTCTGTGAAATCACAAATGATGATGTATCTTTGGGATTTGAATTTTTGTACTGACTGTAGTGGGGCAGGGGAGGAATTCAGGCTCAGCTCTCTGCAGCTTGAGGTGACCATGTGCTTTCAGTTAAGCAGGGAATGTCACAATGCAGCCCAGGCGCTCATAGCGCTGTCATCAGAGCAAACCTGCGTGCTGCTCACCACCCTCACCCACCCTTGCAGCTCAGGATGGGGCTGTCTTGTGGCACTGCACTGAGTGCAGCCTCTCAGGAAGCAGCGTTTCACTCCATTTCAGACATTCTGAATTCCCCAGTCAGATCTTTCCTGGACTTGGTTAATTCAAATTCTTGATTTTACACTCTGTTGTTGTTTCCTCCAGGGGAACATGGAGGCTGAGCATAAGTACAGTTTCCTTCTAGCCATACCAACCCCACCATTCCAGCAATAGTCAGAGCTCTGTAAAAGCTTTTACACATGGATTGCAAGGGGATTGCTCCACACTAAAGTGCTTTCTGATCAATGATTATTGAGGTCAGCTATTACTCTGTAGAAGTTTCAAACCTACTTGATAAATTAGGAATTTTTTAGGGATGCAGTCCTGGAAGTACTGCAGATCAGGTGTGTACAATCCTCTGGCAGAAAAAGCTTCCCATCTATTTCAGAAATACATCTGTTTTTAAGTTGTTTTGCAGCTCTTTTTTTCACCTCTTTATTACATGATCATCACCAATGAAAAAAAGGAGAATCTAAAATCCAAAGTTCACATCTGTGGTCAAATAATTTTTTGTCTCACGTTGAACAAGTTTTGCTGCTAAATGCGTTATCTGCTGCAGGAGACAGAGCTGACAGGCCCTGGGCTGGGAGTTTGACTGTTAAATCCCACCGACAAGGCTGTTGATGACTTTGACAGATAGCACAGCTTTTATGTTATGGCTCAGCTTCACATTCAGATTTTCTTAACCTCATAATATTGAGATCTTCTCATGAGGAGATGGTCTGACAAGTTGAAATATTATTTCAGTGGTTGCCCACCAAATACACCTCTTATCCAAATTAAATTCTTTTGGCTTTCTCTGTAATTACACGATGAGCCAGGGAGGCCCGTGAGCTGCACAGTAAGGGTTGGGGCTTGCTTGGGGACATGTCTGTTGATGAACCAGCCTCTTGCTGGGCTTTTTTCAGAGGCTTGTCCTTAATGTTCCTCAGCAAGGATGTCAGAACCACACAGAGGCTGTGGGACGCCCCAAGGTCAGGGTGCATCACAAGGTGATGTGATATCTAATGTACAAATGCAGGAAAGGAGCCCAGGGATAAACTGTTGTGGGTCGTACACCTTCTTTCACATGCTGAAGATCCCTGAATAGCAGGGCTCCATCTCTTTCGCAAAGAGATGGGTTCATCCATGGATTTTGGAGACACTTCTTCCCCAGGAGCCTGGCAGCCAGACCCTGCACAATGCCTCCTCTCCCCACATGGCCATTTTATAGAGGTTCGTCTCTGCCTGTAATGTTACTTCCCGAGTAGCTCACAGCCTCCTCTGGTCATTACTTTGTGTTGGATTTTAGAGGAAAACAAAAAAAGGCTGCTTTTTTTTTTTACTTTGTGTGTGTGTGCGTATTCAAATCTGCAAAATGCTGAGTTTTTATTAGGACTCACTTTTGCCAGTGAATGAATTAGAGTCATGGTGATGCAGCTGGTTTATATGCAGAGAAATGCATAGCAATATCCAGTGCAAAGATCGGTGCTTCCAGGTAGGAAAGGATCCCATGCAGGGATTTACATCCCCACCTAACTTCGGTGCAGGGCTGCACAGCCAGATAGGGGCTCAGTGGAGTCTATCCTTCCTCTCCTTCTGTTAAAGTGTCAGCCCCTCGTGCTGCAAAGCCAGATGGCAGACTCGATGGCTCCTCAGCGAAGCTGCTTCCCTTACAATGTGATCTCTCTCCTTCTGTGGGCCAGATCCCCAGCTGGGACAAATCATAACAGCTCCCTGGGTTTCACTGCAGCAATGGGAAATTACAGCTGCTGACTCCAGCTGCTGAGGATCCAGCCGGTACCAAACAAAGAGCCCAATGAAAACCTTAGCTCATGGAGGTGGCTGCCAAAAACTCAGATGCACAGCTGTAGACCCAAAAGCAAATCTGGGCTGTGATGTCATTGCTCGCCATTGTGTCACTGAACCAGTGCTTTAAACCTGATGCTGCCATAAATACTGTGGAAGTGCTGGCTACACCTGCACAAATCCACTTCCAAACCCAGGGACTCAAAAGGCTGCACAGACATACCTGAGGTCAAAATCTGGCACTCCCCTTTCCACTTCGTGCCTTTTCTGCCTACTGTTGGCTTCCTTTGACAGGTGCCAGCTGGACCTTTGCCTTTTGTCTGCCTTGGGTTTGGTGAGCATCACTTTACCCCTACACTGCCAGTGGACAGCCATTTACAACGTGTTTATTCTTGTTGAACTGGTGAAACTCTCAGTTGGGAGGAAAGACTGCCAGTCAATTTGATAGGAATGGGGCTGTTTCTCATGTTGTGCCATTCCTGATGTAAAATCCATGAGTTTCCTTACACCCGCAGGAGAGCCCCTGGGGTACAGCTTTGTTCTGGGTTTTGGAAGATGCCCACCAAGCTGTCAATGAAGGGCTCTAGTGGATTTGAGCACGGCTTGAGTCCCAAAGCATGCAGGGTTTCTGGCAGCAGGTTTCTTCCAGCATCACACTTTATATATGTACATAAATGTATATATATTGGATCTCACTTAGTCGTGAGTGTTTTTCTTTTACAGGAAGGAGGAGATGCATAGAAAGGAAACGTAATGGCTGCATATAGGAAAAATGTTACTTTCTTTGGCTTTAAAAGTTGAGTTCATACAAACCACAGGAATATTCCTCCTCCCACTGGGAGAGTCAGGTTTTGTCTGGGTATCATGTCATCTGTCCACATTCATTTTGGATCCAGGAGAAATTATTAAAAATGATTGAAAAATCAGGCTTTGAAACAGTTGGTATGGAAGTGTGAGACCTGTCTATCACCTTCCATCAAAGAAGTCTTGGCACCTTTCTCGCCATCTGACAATTCTCCTCACTCTGCTTCTGTAAAACAGAAATGCTGGCTGCTTTGGTGGGGGAATGCAGCCTAGCTGATACCAGCAGATATTCTGTGCTCTCCATGTGACATGTTGGTAAGCAGCCTTGATAGAAAATTAATCCTTTTAAAAGAGAATTAAGGAGACTGGAGCCCATATTACTGTGTTCTGAAAAACATGTTGGTCTCTGGGATATGGTCCATGAGAAGCCTTTTTCCACTTTTTGTAAAGGAGGTGCTTTCTGTTCTCCGTCATTGGCCTGTTTGATTTTTTTTTCTGCTGTCACAGGTGATGCTTTCTTGGTCAACATCCTGCACCGTCATCTAGTCAGATTTCCTTTCAACTATTTGTTTTCCAGCATTATCCTCTTTCTTTTCTGTTCTCAGAAGTGAGTGATCAACCTATTTTCTCATTTCTTTATGTTTCTGCATCAGTCTTTTTATTAGCAGGCTGAAGTGTCACTCACTAATCTAGAACAGCCCTGTCCCAAAGTAGCATAGCCATATGCCAAAGTGCCTTCTTGAGTTTAAAACTAAATCCATAGCCTTCTCCTGCTGTCTCCCACCAAGAGAGAGCTGTTTCCAAGCTAGGACTGCAGTCACAAACACAGGGCCACTGCAGGATCAGTGCACAGAGTCAGTTTGGCAGCCCCAAGCTGGGATTAGGTTAAAGGCTGGGACTCAGAGCTGATGACTGCTCAGCTCATAGCTCAGCTGAGTGACTGCAAGATGGGAGCAGCAAATTTGGACTTGGTCCTGACATAGCGTTTCAATAACTGGATCACAGGTGCAGAATATGCACCTACTACTACCTGCTAGAATATTGCATACCTCCATATGCAGTAATATGTATACAGCTTTTTGAACAATAAGGAAAATTACCCCACGTTACTTTTCCCCCTACCTGCTAAGTTACAACGTATCTACTCTTCTGCACTTGCTCCCATTGACTATAGAGAAGGTACTTTTCTGCTGAAAACAAATTCAACAGGATTGGGTTATTCATTCCGGGTCTGTCCTCATTGTCATCTCCCTACAGGAAAAAAAATAGGTCTGTCAACCTTGACACCCCTCCTGTGAATCACTTTTTATTCAAGTTACTGCCTGTAACTTTTCCCATTGCTAAGGCCAGGCTCAGGGAGCCTGATGTTCCTCACTCTGTCCTGAACCTGGGCTCGCCTGGTCTCTCATCTGCTCCTCATGGGGAGTTAAAGGGCTTCCTCCATTCAGGTTCTTCAGGCTCTTGCTCCTGACTTGCTGGTCCTCCTGACCTCTCCAGAGCATTGTTTGATTTTAATTGTTCTTATCCCTTTTCTCGGTCATTTGACATACTTGCATGTTGCCTAGCATTTCATTAATTTTTCATTTTCTGCCCCCGGGAAATTTCTCTCCAATTTTGGCATGTTTCCCTCATTCTCCCTGCACTGAGTCAAAGAAATCATTTAGTTTCCTAGTAATATCCGCCTCATCTGTCATCAAGAGATAAAATTACTAAAACAATGAACAAAAGGTTAAAAAAAAGCTGGATATGTCCAACTGCCAGATTATAGGTCCTTGCAGTCAAATACTGGTTGTGTGTGTATTTTCCCTGTATGCCTTCACATTTGCCTCCTGCCTACTCCCTCCCCTGTGCTGAAACAACTTGGTTTGATCTGATCCATCTTCCTTGCCTAAAAAAAGGGGTGGAAACCTCTCCTGAAAGCATCATTTTTGCTGAGGGTGATGCCTTAGGTTTTAATTTTCTATTTTCAAATTCTGTACTGCTTAGAGTGTAACTCTGAAGTTCCTTGTAGCCTGTAATTCCTGCTCTCTCGTACTGGGTAGACATAACAAAGCCTCTCCAGGCTTTGCCTTCAGGGACAACCAGGCTGTTTTTAGGCCCAAAATGTGTAAACTAAAGATTCTAAGGGGGGCAAGCTGAGGGGCGTTACATCGCTAAAACTGGGGCTTTAATTGGAGGATTAACCCTGATATGCAAATGGTCCAAACCTATAAAAGTGTGAAGAACTCGTGACCTGGGGTCCATCTTGGGGTCCAATTTTTGGAAGCAGCCTCTGGCTCCCCCAGGGTGTACCTTGAAGGCCCTTCAAATAAACACCTGTCTTTATTCCCTTACTCTTGTCTAGTCTTTGTTTCTAGGTCGCTGGAGGAGGCATCAATGGGACAGCTGAAAGATTTTTGGAGATGTCACTTTGTTGACTATCATTAAAAGGAAGTGTAGAGTGGTTTGTAGCACCAGAAGTTTTATTGGGATACTTGTGAGTGGGAATGGGCAACCTTTGCCTTCTCAAAGCCTGCAGGAAATGCTCAAAACATTGGGTATACAGAGCCAAAAAAAGCAGGAACAAGAAGTGGGTCTGCTTAGCAGAAAAGAGGAAATTCTTGGTTTATTATTATTCATATTGTAAGTGAAAGCGTTTTCCTTGGCCAGCAGATTGTACACAGCACAATTATTATCATTATTAGTGCAGAGGACAAGGATCTGTAAGTGGATATACCCAATTTCTACAGGTAGAGAAACTCCTTTGGAAGGCAATGGCTCACACAGGTGAGACAGATGCAGTGAATGACTGACAGCTTCCTCCAATTTGCCCTCAGGATCCTGAGGCAGCAGATGTTAACGGGGTGTGCTGCAGGTTCTCCTGGAGCCAGGCTCTGTCCTCTGCTGGGTGATGCAAACCTGGAGCTCTTGGGGCAGTTACACGGGACTGACACTCTCATTGCTCATTATGTGCTCTCCTAACTGCAAGTTAGTTGAAGGTCTTTTAAACTTCAGAGATCTTCAGGCCTCTGCAAATTACCTTGCAGGTTTTTCACAAGTAAGTGTTATGTCTCAAGTAAGTAAAATTGAATAAAACGTGTTCTGAGTCATCTAAAATTTGTACTGGGGAGCTCTTGTTCAAGAGAATGAGACTATCTGTATGTTTCAAACAGCTGTCAGGCTGAAGCTTGCTTTTATCCCAGATGTGTGAATTTCCAGCAAGGTTATTAACTGGATTGTTCATCCTCAACACTGTATGAAATTCCTTCCTGCTATTGCCATTGAAGGGAACAAAGAAAGAAAGAAAAGGCTGGGTGGGGTGGGGTGGGTGTTGCCAGGTGTCTTCTGCTTTCCCAGAGTGATTACAGAATAAAGCTTCTGACAAAGGCAGACTCTGCAAGTCAGTGGATGCGTTTCATGTGATAAAGGAGAAAAAGGGTAAAAGGCCTCAAATTATGTGTCAGTTTGGAGAATTATGCTTTGGGCTTCTGTCAATTTTTGTGGTTATTTTTTAAAGGTGGAATCCAAATCCATCCAAGTGTGATGGCTTGGTGATGTGTTAGTACCAGCCAAAGACACCAAGTCACCACTAGCCAGTGGGGAAAGTGCATTTTTCAAGCCTTGACAGAAAAGATCTTTGTGTTTTGCATTTGGGCTGCAGTTCAATTTGAACTCTTTGAAGACCTTCTCATCTGTTCTCCTCTGGGTTGGGATTTTTTGCTTTTAAAATGTGACTAAGAACTCTTCCTGCTTGAAAAAAGGAGTGGCCCTGCCCTTATGGTGCATTGATTTTCATATTATTTAAGCGTATGCAGAGCAGAGAAACATCACCAAATCATGACCTTTAATTACAGACTAAGTAAATACTGGTAACCATTAAGTTTATGTCATTATGTCAGAGGGAAGACTTCTGTCCAGTCACTGATTGTCCAGAAAGCATGTGTGTGGTCTGTCCTTTACAGCCCATGGCCGTACTCTGTTGTGAATTTGCCAGAAAAATCAGTCTTTAAAAAAAAAAAAAATAAAAAAAAAAAAAAAAATAGGTGTTTTTCCAAACTGCTATGGGAGCAGTCCTAGACCACTTGCTATTCCATAACTCAGGTTAGTAAAACACTGTAAGTTTGCTTTTCTCATTTTAACTTGATGACCTGTGATGAACAAAAATTGAGCAAACTATTCCAGTTTATTTCCCATGTGCATTTTAATTCTGCATCCAATGCAGGTTGCTCCCTCAATTTATATTTTTCTTAGATCAAGAGTTGTTATTTAATTTTTCCAGATATTTCAGCTGTTTTAAATTTGCTCTGTTAAATGCCCACTAAAGCGTCAGGATGACAGTTAGTCAACACTTGGAAGTCTGTTTTATGAAAAATTTTGACATTACCAAATTTGTTTTCTTTCAAAACTTGAATAAAACCAACCTTGTTTGAATTTCCCATTAGAACAGAATTTGCAACGCTAGAGGTGAAATACCTCTTTCCATCATAATTAAAAAATGTGAGAGGGCTCAAAAAGGCTACAGGAATCAAACCCCACCATTGGCAGCATAGAGGGAACTCTACTACTTTCTAAAAGAGAGGCAAGTAGAGGGACTGAACAGAAGACCTGAATTTTAAATCTGTCTCCATGGCCCGTTATTGCTGTTACTTCATTCCATTTAGCTTCAGACCCTGTCGAGACCCACTGCTTGTCTCCACAAATGTGGCAGATATGGACAGGGGCCTCTGTTTCTCTCTTTCTCTTGTGTTTAAATGTACAACTCCAGTGATGTGTAGTATAAATCACCAAAAGAAAACATATGGCTCCATTTACATTCTTATTCAGAGGAGTGGGGATTCTAAGGTGACATTTCTGGTAGGCCCTAATAAGCAGCTTTGTAACAGGTGCTTGCATATCTGTCCTCTAGTATAAAATCTCAACATCATGTCGGGGTGCCACATGACTTCACACTTCGGGTGTCATTAGTGTCTTGTATGTTAACAACCCTAATTGTTTTTAGTGATCTGTCCTGAATTTTTAGCTGAGGACACCAGCTTTTAACGGGAGATGTTGCACTAATTGCCCGTTTTTCACAGATTGGCTAAACCTTTGGCCTTTTGAAGTTTGTGTGTGTGCGTATAATCTTTGTTAAAGGCATACAGATGATGAATAGAGCATTCAGCTGTGCTGGCATCCTCCAACAGCAACTATGGACCTCAGTGGTTCCTACCAGTGAGTTCCTGGGAAGAGACAGCCAGCTGTTAACGACCCTGGCTGCACTCTCTTTTATGCTCAGAAGCTCCCGGAATAAAAAGATGCTACAGAACCTCACAGTTTATAATTTGTGTGAGACCTTGTTTAGATCTGAATTATTTGGAATCTTACTTCTTGGAATCTGGGATCACATTATAAAACCACACTTCAGCCATAAATTCTGCAGACTTGCAAAAGTGGTTACAAAACCCGATGCTCTGAAGTGGTGAAAGCCCTTCTTTGGTGCTTTAAATGGTGTCTCACTTATTTGCAACTAGTGAAATTCAACTATAAAAATTCTTTTCTTAATGAAAGGAACTTCTGCAGTAAGTAATCCTGACATCTGTAAAGCAATCCAGAATTAACAGCCATAACGTGACTTACAAAATAACGTGACTTACAAATTTAATGGCAAAAGGAGATTTTCTCCACAAGACCGGGAAAAAAAATTTAGGGGACAGTAAGCATTTCTCTTGCTGAGCAGCTGCTAGAGCAAACCTTTCTGCTGCCTGGTTCAGCAGTTCTCTGTCCTATGGTAATTTTGTCCTGCCATATGAACCTGATTTGAGGTCCCCTGAGCCAGGCTTGTAGTGGTGATTTCCTTGTGCACAGTGTCACTCCATGCTGCTCTGTGGTGACAAATAGCAAAGCTGACAGGAGATGCTGGGACCCAGGGAGAACCCTCCTCAAACTGCTGTCTTGGGGTCAAGGGATACCAGAGGCTGGGGTGGGATCGTGGAGGGAGGGAGCCCAGCACGTAAGCACACTGTGCTACCAGCATCTGCAAACACAAGCCTGAGGAGCCAAGGTTCAGGGAACTCATCTGTTTTTAAAGTAATAGGGAAAAAATGTTTAGTTTTGGCAGAAATTTGGATTAAATTCCATTTCCATCGGGTGGTGTTAAAAGAGAAATTGTGACTCCCTCACACTTGTCACATAGATTTTTATTTTCCAAAGAAACAAAATATTAATAGATTCTGAAAGTGTAAGACCTTGTAGAGCTTGTGTTTTGATTTATGGCTTCTAATAGCAGAGGAAGCAATACTGTGTGAACAAATTATTCAGAGATCAGAAAAAGCTGGGAGGCAGGGGAGAGGGGGAAAACAAAAGGCCGCTGAAGAAATTTGCCTGAAGAGGCACCTAAAGTGATTCCTGTTTCCCAGTGGAGAGCTGGGATAAAGTGTGCAGTGCTGAAATGTGACTGAGCCCATCTCAAACGTATATTCAGCAATGCAGAAAAGGGAGGCAGAAATGGAGAGCAGAAAGGTTGTTAAATGTCGGGGAAAGGAGAATGTTTGGTTTTTTTGGGGGGAGAGGATTTTTTGTGTGCTGTTCTGTGCTGCTCTTGCAGTGGTGGGGATTAGGAGGCCTGGTACCACAGCAGGTCTATTGAGGGCTCCTGTCTGAAGCAGTGCTTTAGCATTCATGATACATAGACTGAACTGCTGACAGTCCATTCAGCAGGGCAAGTGAAAAGGACAAAACCGCCCTGTGTTCTGCTCAGCTGCACTGCTCTCTGTTTTGGACTAACAGAAAAACTCTGCTCCAACAGCAAAGGAAACTCACATCTCTTACTAGCAGCTTGAAGCCTTGGTTGTATCTGATATTCCAGCTGCTGAAGTGTGGAGTGGGATGCCAGACCATTCTGCTTTCAGAATTGCAGGTTAAAAGAGTTTGTCATTCGATAATCCAATCTATACAATTCTCTTTAATCTCTTTTCCTAGTGGAGTCATTAAGTACACAGGAATGTTTGGCAGAGAAGTGATGGAGTGTGATATATCTTATTTTGGGAACTGACTTTCTTTTTTAATAACAATGAACATTTTTTCCGCCCATCACTTTTGTGACTGACACAGGAGATGTAGTAAAACTCCTATTCAGAAGAAGTGTTAGGTCAACCTGCAGCATTTCCTACATACACAAACAGCTAACAACATTGTCTGAGTAAACCCCTCAGATTTACAGCCAAGTGCTTGTTTGAACTTCCTAAGCATGTTGAAAGATTGATCGTAATGTAAACAGGACCTGCTTGCAGCACTGACAATAACACCTTACTTTAGTGGGAGCAGGAGGAGGATGCGCAGGGGATCCAGCAGGCTGTGTCTGATACGACACTGAGATGAAATTTTGCCAGTGGAAGCAGATGTTTTGAGGGTTTATATTTTCGAATTACCCTTCTGGAGCCTCCTAAAAAGAAGGAAGGTTTAGAGCATGCTCATCACTTCTCTTCTTGAAATCTCTACTCCTTAAGAGGTCTCTTGCAGTTGCTAAGAAACTAGGTTCCCCAAATGGACATCCCTTTGAAAATTCTGGTTTATTGTCAGAAGTGCTTGTGGTATTTCAAAGAAAGCACAAAATGCCGAATAGTTTTATGTTTTGGTTTGGGGTTTTTTTGGTAGGTGGAGGGTTTTTTTGTTGGCTTTTTTTGGGGGGGAGGGGTTGGTGTGTGTGTGTGGGGCTTTTTGTTGTTTGTTTGGGGAGGGAGTGTTATTTTTGTTATTTTTGGCTTGCTGCTGTGGGCAAGAACAAGAAGAACCATCTTTTCTCATAGAGACACCTGACAGATGAGAAATTTGGCAGAGGAAAGGACGTCCATCATCCCTGGGCTTAGGAGGGATGCTGCTTTTATAATAAGAGAAAATTGGTCCGTGTACACAGGGCCAACATAACACAATCCCCCCTCATCTGGGTCTCTTTTCCAAGCCTGCATGCCTAATACAGGTGAGAGAAGACCATGGAGACAGAACATGGAGCATCTTCATCCTGAAGCCATGTCCAGCTTTTGCTGTTCAGGCTCTGCTTTTTCACTGCCTTGTGTATCTCCATTCCAGACCCAAACTCTTGCAGTGAACAGGCTCCAGGAAGAATTTCTGGATGGTGAGGTTGTTCTTGTGGTTACTGTGGCAAGATGACCAAGAGGCTGACTTGAATAGGGCCAGCTTGAGCAGCAGTGAGTGCTTGAGCAGGCCAGGGCACTCATTTCTCTTTCCTAGAAGATGGGTAATGGCTCTGCCAAGCTTTTTAATGTGGTAGCTTATCAAGTGCACTTGTAACTGCTTCATTATCTGTACATTCCACTGCTCTTTGACATGAAGACGTCCTCTTGTGAGCTATCCTCAAAATCCTTCTCTGCTTCTCTGGGAAAGAATCACCATCATCACCCTTTGCACTCGCATGGTTTTGTGTTCTTCCCTGGGAAAACAGCCATTATTTGAGCCTATCACCAGTCTCTAGCTTGCTCCATTTTTTGTTTAAAGACGTATTATCTTCAAAAATGAAATCAAGGTGTACCTTTTCTGATTTATACACTCCACGCTACCACCTGGTCCTGAACCTGCAGCGATTCTGTGTAAAGATTTCCCATCTCTTTCAGTGGGTGTTTCATGCATAGATAGTACGTACTGACTTGGCCGTGTAATGATATGTTTGCTGGCAGTGTGTTACTTAGCTGCTAGTTATCTTTGTGTACTGTAGAGAAATTCAGGCAAGATTTGCTACTTGCTAAACAGGAAAGCAGGGTGGGAACCAAAGTCTTTTTATGCATGTCAACTCCCTTAGGTTTTTTCTCCAACAAATATCTTCTGTTTAAGAAAACAGTGTCTGACAGGAGAAAAATGGGAACAAAATGATCATGGATTTTCAGCTTGGACAAGAAATTGCATACTGCTTTTATTCCAGATTCTGGATTTGAATATTATCTTCTCTGGAAAGGTTTGATGAGGTTTTGCTGCCAAATATCAGGATGTTCTTATCAACCCCACACCCTGTCTTCTGATCACCATGGAAAAATGGATCATTCAGGGCTGGTTTATGTTCAGAAAGGCAGTTTATAACTTGAGCAAGTTAGCCTGAAATAAAGAATTATGGCTTGGATGTCTGTCTTCCTCATCTGCATGAATTTACAACATCGATTTGAACTGGCACTGATTAATAGTCTTTAAAATAGCACAGGGCATTTAATTGAAGAGGACTGACAATATGCAAGGAATAATAGGCTGTGAAAGGAATAAGGTTACATAGCTGGATGTTTTCTTTTTCTTTGTAATTTGCCTTCGAGCCTAAGTTGAATTTCCTTTTCTGCATATATAAGATAAGCAGTAGTTATTGGGCTTGTTTGAAATGATTCCTTGATTTCATTAAGGGTCCAAATCATTCTGGAAAAAGAGAGGTTCAGGCCCAGTGCAGAAGTCACACTGTGCCTGGACAGTTGGTCTGTAACAATGCATCTGCTCTAGACTCATGGATTCCTCCCATCTCCCTCAACCTCATGGATTCCTCCCTTGGTTTCCAGATCTTCTGGCTATTCTGGTTTCTTCTCTTTGTTTTTCCTTTCTTTTTATAAAAAGACTATCCACTGTCATATTATCCTAGGATGTCCTCTGGCTGTTGGGTGTCTCTCATACCAGTATGGACATAGGTCCCATCTGTGCATCCAGAGAAAGTGTGCTGTGAATTTTCTGTTTGCCATGAAATGGGTATGAGGCACAGCTGTAAATGACAGCCCAGGCAACCAAGAGGTAAGTTGCTGGGTGGTTTCTAAGCAGGGAGAAAGGAGAAGAAAAAGAAAGGACACTCTTGTTTAACAAATTATTCTGAAGCTTTTCCCCATCATCTTAATTGTTAGTTCCTCACTGTTTCCTTCCATAAGTAATTATGAAGAAGAACAGTCATAAATCATAACTTAATTTGCCCCAATTAATGTTGAATGATCAATGCAGTTTGCAGAATTGAGTGATTCAACTGCACTAATGGATCGTGGTGAAAATGGGTTTCTGTCACGTTATATAATGCTCTGTTTTTGTCTTTAGCGCAGCCCATGAGATGCTAGAAAATCTCTTGTTTGCGCTTGCTTGGAAGCTGGAGTCTGTCTCAGATTGCCAAGCAAATTACGTGGGTTTTCTCCTCAATGCTGTTACCAGGAACCCTGACAAAGTCCAAACCAGGAAATGGCTGGATTTTTTATTCAGGGGTTATCTTTATGGCAAAAAACCAGTATGAACTCATTGCAGATAAGTGTATTTACTATATCCTTCTCTAAGATCATGATCTTACATATTAATTTTCAGGACTACCAATTTCCCAGTAGTTTGACTGAGATCTGCAAAAGCCATTGATAACAATTTATTTCCTGTCATGGGACTAGACTGTTTCCAATTACCATCCTACAGCTTTATGTGCAACAGATCATTGACTATTTAGAAGACAGGATAAAAAAAAATCAGTATAAAATATACTTCTTTTAACTTGTGCCACATTCATATTTTCTTCTTTTGACTTTTAATCATGCAATTTAGCAGGATAATATTTTCATTTAAAAGTGAGTCTTCCTGTCTCCTTTTCCCTTTTTTTTTTTTTTTTTAAATTCATTGTCCTCATTTTCACTAATCATCTGTCTGTTCTTACCCCATTTCACTTTCAGCTGGAAAGGCCTGGCAGTTCTGAGCTGTCACACAATCTTTTTCTTTTAGGAAAGTCCTAGACAGTGCATTAAGTTCTTATAAATTCCAGTTGGGTTAAAGGAAGATCATAGGATAGCTAGATTACCCTGTTTCCGAGAGTTAATGTGTATCTGTGACTTGAAAGAATATGTATTCAGTCTGAAGAAATGATAAGCATTGTCTTCCAGATGACACAAGTTCTCTAACAGGAAGCTTCTATAAAGAGATATGGCTCCAGCCTGGAGAGATTGGAGATGAGCACATCTCTTTATGACTTCTTGACTGCCTTTCAGCACAAGTCCCCTCATAACAAGATCCAGGTCTTGGCCTAAAAAAGGCCTTGGAAAGGCCTTGGAATTTGGCCTTCTATGCCAGAAGAACATGTGGCTGGGACCCACTGTAATGGAGATGCATCTGAGACCTTGGATGTATCTGCTGTGTGGAGGAACAGATTTGACTCGCAGCTACAAGTCCTGTGTGAGACCTGGTTTCCCTCACAGGACTGAAGGACAAAGATAACCTAGTCATTAATAACGTCATATAACATTTCTCTGCTGCCCATTGCTGTTTTTTCCTCATTTTTGGTATGCATTTCTTTTGCCACATTATTGATTAGTTGACCAAATGTAAAATCAAAGACTCTATCAAACCAAGTATTCCAGAGTAGGAAGCTGTGGTGCCTCTGATGCATCTTCTCTTCAGCTTTTGGTCCAGATGTGACTCTCTGCCTGGGAGCAGGGGGAGTCTTTCCGAAGCTCTCTGGTTTTTAACCACACATCAAACACTGCTGACTGCCAGCTCCCTCTCCATGAGCTGCTTAGCACCTCTCATGCAACCATCTGGGGCAAGCATTTTAAATGAGAGGTAATTTGGCATCAGTTTGGCTGGTTCACCTGGCAAACAACTGTTTACTCCAGATTTCAATGTGTAGGTTTTCCTACTGAGGAGCAAATTTTTGTTCTCATTTCACTGAACATGCCACACCAAGTTGGGGCATAGGCCTTAAAATGGAGGTGATGGTTTTGATGACCAAGTGTTCCTGCTTTGCAAAAAAAAGTTTTATGAAAGATTTGTGCTTGTTGCCCCACACTGCAGTTCCTTTCTGCAACTGTGTTGGCACCTTCAGGCTCGTAGACAGAGTTATTTGCTCCAGTACCCAGGCGATTAGGTATGTGGCTTCATGCTTTATTTTCAAATCTGCCAACTTTTGGAGCTGTTATTGCTCAGAAATTTAGTGCAGTCTTTGTCAGATACAAGGAAGACGTGAGGAGGAATAGATCTGGGCTAACACCCACTCTGAGCTTAAATGCCTCTTCTACCAACTAGACTCCATATCTTCTGAGGATCACCACTTGCTGTGCTGGAATTTCAGATCTAATGAAATGTTTGAAAGCTCAGAAGATTGAGAATGTGTAAACACGCTTCTGAGACAGGCACCTTTTTGAAGTGTTTAGTAAAAATACCTGTAAACATCTGCAGTGTGGAGGATAAGCAAGTGCCTGGTTTGGTCCTGGTCTGTGTCAGGGGAGTCAGGCGGAGCATGGCACAGGGCTCTGTGCAAGGGACAAGGGTTTATCGTGAGCCTGTGATAACCACTTGCATGACTCCAGTGGGGGACTTGGCTTTCCCATGCCTCTCTCCCTTCACCCACACAGTAGATTTACTTTACTGTTTTCCATGGTGGCTGCTCCAGAATAGGAGCAACCCTGCTGAGATGTGTGTTGAAAGCTCAGGGATGACTCAGACAAGCTGATTTTCTTTCTGAATTTCTGAATGCAGTATTTGCCACTCTGATTTCTCACTTCCTTCGCTAAATACTTGCACTGAGTGCTGGGTTGCAACTGAAGGTCTTGACTGGGTCAGAAGAGGGCAGTGGGGCAGCTGAGAGTAGCTCTCTCTGATCACCATGTCCTGGAAACATACTGAGGCTTGCACTGCTGGTAAATTAGATTACACCCAGTGAAGTTCAAGCAGTCAGCAGTCTAATTGCTCAAGACTTCACTTGGCTAACGTGTGGCGCTTGAATATTTTCTCACTTTTTTAGAGATGGACATTTTCTTTCAAGAACAGCTTTATGTCTTTGCTTTCTGCCTTTTAACTTCCCTCTGAGCAAACCCTACAGAAAAACACCCACTTAGCACTGATGGTAAGAAATTTTCTTGGCCACTGGAAAGACAAGATGCTGCTTCCAGGCTCTGTGGCTGCTCTCAGGAGGCAAGGAAACACTCTGTCCCCAGCATATGGATGAACCAAGATGCTGGAAGATGGAACGATTTGCTTGTGATCACAAATCCTGTCAGTAGCCAGGATTAAAAACCGAATGTTTCTGGCTAACCCTGGTAACCATTATCATTCCTTATCTTGGGATCACCAAGGAAAATGTCAGAGCTTCCTGGAGCTGGCACAGCAAGACCCCAGGCAGAGCCACTTGTAGCTGGGAGAAGATCTCACATACTGGGCCACCTGCAGCTTTTTTTCTGCCTCACTGTGACATGGGTTACTTCCTTCACAGGCTTTTGGAGAGGGTACACCAAGGAAGGGAAGGCTGTTTTCTTCCGAGGAGTAAAATGCAAGTGTAGATTCAGTGTTAATTTCTAGATAGTGTTCTGAAATGAGCCCCAAAATGGATTGGGACCTGCACTGATGTCTGGCTATCTCCATCATCTGCTACTTTTTTGCAGGATAACAGTTAAATGAATGGTTAGAAACACCCCATGTTTATAAGGCAGTCACTGTTTCTTGGGCCAAATTAATTTATAAGCAACTTTGAGTAAGATATACATCCTGAGGCTTTTAGCCAGTGGACTGTCCATGATGGCTTTATTGCCAGATTAATGTTGCATACCTCTGTGTTACTTTTAGCAGATGGATGTGTGGTCTTTGTTTTCTCATCCTAAAATAATTTAATAAGGGAAAGATAAAAAATGAAATGGGCTTTCAGTATCAATTTAATCTGCAAAGGGCTTTCAATATCAATTTAATCTGCAGCTATCAGTAGTACTGATAGTAGTGCTAGCCATAGCTGTGTACTCCTTCCCTGGTATCCCTGGAGGCTCTGCATTGTTGCTAGTGTGCCTAAACATTGATTTCCGTACTTCAGCTGTCTTGATTTGCTTTTACACTTAACTCACTTCTGAATTTTCTGAATTTCTTTTTTTTGTTGCCTGGAATAATTACAACTTCCCACAAAATACTGCTTTTGCTTTCAGATATCTGAATTTACTCAACTTAGATTCCAATTTAATGTTATTTTTCATGAAAATCCAAGTAACTATGCAAGGTCCTGTGCTGTAAATGGCAAGGCAAATCCATTTCTTCTTATAAGGAAATAAAATAATTTGCAGAGTGACTGTGATGAAAGTCACACAGAAGTGTGGAAGTGAAGGATAGTTTCAGCAGGGTAAATCTACAATTCTCTGAATACTATCAAGTGCTGCTCCCCTCTGCTTCAACATGACAAAGGACCGGGTTTATTCCAAAGTCTAAAGCCACTAGTATTGTGAGGGCTCAATTTTCCCTCCAGCCCCAAGCATTTCATTGTCTGCCATCCTTCCATGCCATCTGTACAAGGCCTTTCCCTGACATGGAGCAGCCCGTAGCTCTCCAGGACTGGGCTCAGCTTGGAGCACTGGCAGAGAAGCCGAGCTCTCAGCCTGCAAGCAGAAATCCTGTGTTACCGGCTGGGAACTATTTGCATTCTCAGATGAGGATGACTCAAATAGCACGAGCTGTGACTACTGCTGGGAAAATATCATCCGGAGGACGGAGTGAGCCACAAGTACACCCATTCCTTCTCACTGTGCTTGTTTCAGAGTCCCCTTGGCAGTTTACGGAAGCAAGTCAGCAGTGGCTTGTTGCGGGAGCAGCAGCCTTGCCTTGTGTGACTGTGAGTTTCTAAAATCTCCAGGCAGATTTCATCATCATGGGCAAGGCCTTCGTTGGGGCTGGCTGGGAAAGGATTGGCAACTGCCTGGCACTAAAAGGCCGCATGATTGACTGGGCTCCTTGGGAGTGAATATGTCCTAAGCAGCACAATTAGCATTTGAGGCTGCACTTGCTTAGCTTACACCTGAATATATAAAGAGATCCAGAGAACAGAAATACATCTCTCAGCAGCATAACAGCCATAATTGGCCTGATGTTACATTGATCACAGTGCTCCTTAATGATGAAAGCCAGGCGCGCTGCTTTCCAAATCAACAATTTTACACTTAGCTAAAAATGTTAGCATTTGGATTTAATTAAACACCCTTGCTTGTCCTTGTTGGAAGGGGATAGCAAAGGGAGGAAAGCCACAATAAAGCTGCAAGAATGGCCTGGCAGGACTGCCCTTGCAAGCAGGCACCTCTAGCTTATGAAACCAGCATGGAAAGGCTGGGTGTGTAAAACTGGCTAATATTTTGGAATGTTCCTCAGAACTCGCTAACTCAGTACATCTGCAAATGCTGGCCATGTTCCCAGCCTTTATTTTCAGCCCGCTTTTCCTGTAAGCTCTTATGCATTATCTCTTTGGTTGCCCTCAGACATTGACGTTAACTCCCAAAGGCACAAGGACGGCGGAGGCAAAGCGCAGATCTGGATGGGGTGGTAGGGTGGTCAGCATTAGTGCACCTGTACATGAAAGAATGCTTTGTGACAACTTGGTAACAGCAAACATTCCCTCAGTTTAGCCACCATGAATCTGTGTTTCAGACAGCTCAAAGCTAACGCTCCTGCAAACCCTTCGCAAGGCTCAAGGTGACCATCACACTGGGATCCACAGAGCAGCCCTGTGGGTATAATATATGTTTGACTGGTGGCATCCAAAACCATTTGGCACAGGAGCCCAGAGGAAAGAGCTGGATGTTTTGGGGGATGAAATGGGGAGAAGCAAAGGCACGGCTGAAAATTTTTGCTGTAGGGAACTCATAGAAGACATTACAAGGAGTTAGAGGATCCTTATGTCAACATGGTAGGAAGCTAATCTGTTCCTCTGCCCCTAGAACATCTTGTTTCTTTCATGTGCAGCATAATGGGGCTCAGATACCTGATTACGACCTGTCAGAGTTGCCACGAGGGAAACCTGCTAACCCCTACAACACTGGGGTTTACAGACAGACAGCTGGGGAATGGTTAAGTTCCATGTGTGCACATGGGTCTCTGTAAGTAAATTGGCCATGTCTGTAATGCAGTAATTTGCAACTGTCAAATAGTTCATGTCGACTCAGCCTGTGGACTCATAAATTTTAGTTTAACATGCAATTCTCCGACAAGTGTCTATATAAAAATAACACATTCCTACAGAAATGATCTGCTATCTATGTGTAATCACATGCAAATATGATTAATTTGCTGACTAAATTAAGGGGAACAGTTTTGAAAAATGGGTGTCTAAAGTTAGGTACATACTATTTATGTACCTAAATACGCAGTAAGATTTTAAGTGGTACTTAAGACTTGTCACTTCGAATTGCCCTTGGAGTAGCTTTTAAAATCAGATTACCTTTCTGGAGCCCTGAAGCGCCAAATTAGATAAGTGGGTTTGAAAATATTGTCTTCATTTTTATTCCTTATTATCTCTGTTGAAGCTGGAAATCCACAGCTGCTCCAGGAGCAGGCAAGCAGATTTCTTTTTCATTCCTCTTGCGATCATACAAGCCAAAAAGATGACAACTTAACTTCTAGATCCCAGCATGAGTTCATAGACCTGGTAGTTGGAAAACCAAACCAAACATCTTTTTTTCTTGTAAACTGACTGCATTTGATCTGGAAATCATTGAGATGCAATAAACATGAACTCCATGATTCTGTTTATGTGGAGTCAGTTTTCCGAGTAGAACCACATATAACAAAACAATCATTATAGTTGAATAGCAATGCTTATGAAAAGGACTGGATTGAAAACACTGATGACAGAAGCCTTCTGTTTATCCCTGGAACAGCAGTGACAGTGGTAGCATAAGCTACATCACACTGTTCCCCAAACAATTGACACCCAGGGGACTAACTGGTGGTATGGCTTCAAGGGCACTATTTTGCTGGGTCCCTGATTTCTAGCCGTGGTGGGTGTTCCTGAGCTAGTGGGACTGTAAGTGGTTGCAGAGCCACTAATCAGGTACTGGTGACTTAGTGCATTTCACTGGCACTTTTGTAGCTATGCTGTTGCTAAACACTTTTTGGAAGCAAAGGGCTGAGGAAGGCAGCTCAGCTGCTATTGCTTACTTGGTCTCCACAGACAAGCTCACTGCTGTTCTCTTGATTACTGCTGGCTGTGCAGAGCTTGGACTTTTTTTTCTCCCTATCTTTTTATGCTGACATCTGTCTGTTGGACATCAAAGGGCAATCTTTCAAAGCCAGAAAGTCATATGACTTACGAAACACTTAAGTGATGATCTGCAGAAATGCGGGTGAGCTCGCCCCTGGAAGAGGCATTCTGCTGTCGTGATGCGTTAAAACAGCTCTTTGTATTTGGGCAATAACAAAGATTCATTTGAAAGTATTAGCTATCATCAGGGCTTGACCTCTTCAGAAAGTATTCTTTAGTCAGGGTTTTAAAGTGGATTTGGAAAGATAATTATTCTTGTCCCCGGGTAGAATCTGGGCAATTTATGTGCTCAGCTGACTTGCCACTTTGGCTTCAATGGATATTTATTCCATGAAGTGCTTGGTTGTGCTGTGTGGCAGAGGACAATAGTAATGGGCAGATTAGATACGTGCAGACAGAGATACTGCTCAGGGTGATATATCCTTAATTGTCAGTAGTCTTATAGCAGGCAGTGTGCTCAGTACTGTAGCACTTCAGTACAGGGGAGGATGACACTGTTTATTTATCTCTTTGGTTTTTTCTCTGTGTGTGAGTTCACAAAACATTTGTAAAAAAGCTTCATTTCATGGCCATGAAAAGTTTGTTTGTATCATTTAAGCCAGTGTACCACTCAGAAAATTGGATTTTGTACATCTCCTGCCTGATAACTTTCTTTCTATAATATTTCAGTATGCATTTTTTGTTCCCAAGATGTCATTATTGCTTTATCCTGCGGCTTTCATTAGTAGCCAGTGTCATGTGTCTCAGCTTTCTGGAGTTGCTATAAATGGATATCATAATATCTGATAGGGCTTCCTAGGAAAAGTGGTAGAGAGGGTAGATGTATTTCCACAGGCTGAATTTTCATCAGATTACAGGATTCAAGCAGGCATTATCAAGAGGATATTTTTCTGGCCCTCTCAGTCCCACGTAATATCCCAGAACTCTGATGTTGAGTCAAATCCTGCAGTGGGATCCACTCAGTGAGGTACAAACCAGAGATCTGCAGACTCACAAACATATGTTCCTCAGGAGCAAAAGCTCTGGGTGAAATGTTAGCTGCTTTTCCAGCGCAGGCTCATAAACATCAGGTTTATAAAAGGCTCTTATAGATGTCCTGTACCAAATACCTGGCCGTGACACCTGCACTCTGCCATCAGTCAGCTCCCATGAATTATGGAAAAGGAAGTTACCTATCTGGTTGTCTCCCACCATAGTCTCTGGTCACTTTAAGCACTTTGGGGTAAAAACTGCTCTCTGTGACGTGTTTGTGCAGCTCTACCAGTGCTGCTGACTGGACCCATAACAAAGCTGCAGGATGCAGACGTAAGAGATGGTGAGGGGCATCAGCACAACTACTATTTCCCATGACTGACACACGCATGTTGCACCAGCTGGTGGTGGCAGAGGGGTGGAAACAGATCTTCTTAATGTGCACCTGCTAATATAAATTAATTATTATAGTAATGAAGCCAAAGCGTGATAGATCTGTTCTCTCCAGTCCATCTTTGATTCTGCTTTTCTTTGTAAGCAGGCAGAAAAACATCACTGCATTTCTTTCTTTTCCTTTGTGCAGTTAGTTTGCTATTTCTGATTTGTCATTGCTCCTAATGTTTCATTGACTTCTGACTGTGACTTCTTGTTTATTCAAAGCAGTATTAGCACGGTAGTGCCTAAGAGTTATGGAACAACTAACATAATGGACAAGTCATTCCAGCAGCAGAGCTGGAGCTTGCAGGAAAAGGTCATGGAAACCTTGGGCTGAGTGTAGGTTGGAAACGTGGACATGGTCTGTCCTTCTATCAGCAAAGCTAGAACCCAAATATAAGAAGGTGCATGTGGTTGCATGTTTGTGTGGGAGAGCAGGGATGCCTGGCATGAGATGTTTATGCAGGATGAACTCCTGGCTGGGGAAAAATCTAAAAATGGGTTATTAAAACTGCTGCAGCCAAAGGAGTGAAATCCTGCCTGCAGTAGGAGATGTGGGAGAAACTGTGTTTTCTCCTCATCTCTTATTTACTGAAGGTATTAAATGTCCTTTGATTGACTTAGCTTGGTTTAGATTGGGTTCTGCTCCTCAGTGTTGTACTTAAGGCAGGCTCAACAGCTGCCTGTAGCAAGATTCTACAGGCTGCAATAGGTTGTCTCCGATCAAAGTATAATTTCCCTATCTTTAGAAACCTATCTAATAAACTTTGTGGACTGTTACTGACACATTGAATGTGACAATTTCCTCCTACCTGGAGTTGCTGGTTTTTGCAGAGCATGCTGCTTGGTGAAACCACCAACCAGTAAAATCCCTTCAGAGGAAGGGAAAACGTGTGCGGGAAAAGGATTTTATAGTTCAATCTGTGAAATTAAAATATCATTGCCAATATATTGCACTTTTGTCACCTCCATTGAAAGAAAAAATGCAACCTGGCAGTGGGCTGCAAAAAGGGGCCCCAGACTATTTCCCTGTGTTTCAGGGAGGAGTTGGATAGTCATCTGACTCCAGCTGTCCGGAATCTATAGAGCAGCAGCTTGCACCCTCTGGAGATCAGTCAGATCTCATTAACCTGTAGCTCATTTGTGCAGCTCTGAGCTCCCCCTTAGTGAAAAGAAGGCAATTTGCTGCATTTAGGTGATAATCTTTTAGCCTGTTCCATAAAGAAAGGTATGATTGGGATGGAAAACATATTCCTGGTAACTCTGGTATCCAGAATCACAGTCCCGTGGGCTTAATGGTGGATTTGTCAGTGCTGGGTTAACAGTTGGACTCGATGATCTCAAAGGTCTTTTCCAACTTTGGTGGTTCTATCATTCTGTGATAGATAAGATGAGATTAAATGCATACCCTCTGTCTTTGAAACCTGCCCGGTGGCTTTTTGTAACTCTACTGTCCGGTGAGTATCTTTTTGGTAAATTAAAGGGCTGCTTGTCCAGAAAGAGATTCAGACAGCTCATGAGACTTTAATCCCAGTTATCTCTTTATATATGTCCTTAGCTGGAACAAACTAAAGGAAAGCTGCATTTTCAATCTATTGGTGATCCTTCTGAATTCAACATTACAATAACATCACAGGTTATTAGCACAAAAATATCAAGCTTCTTACAGCACAAAGTCTTAGGGCTATAAACATTTATACTAGCATGCTGAAGAGATTTGGACATAAGGGGCCATACTGGCATCAGGGAGCAGCTGAAAATATGAGTAGGCTAACATTAGATTAAATAGAGGCAGGCAGTAATTTAATTGGCATTTATACATTGAGAGAAGGAAAAAATAGTAAGTTAAAAAAAGAAATGTGGCTAGGAAGCTTTTGGAAATCAGGGAGGTAATTTGCTTTCCAAAATGATTCACAGCATCTCGTGTTAGCTAATTAACAAAACAGCAGGTTTGTGAATTTAACTGCAGTGGGGTTAGGGCTCCACGGGCTCGGTTCTTGTCCATGTGTTTGTCGGGATCTGTTCAGCCCCCTCGGTGCTTTTGCTCTGCTCTTTGGCATCTGGGGGAGCCTGGCCTCTTTCAGAGGGCAGAGTTACAAGTGGCTGCACTCTGAGATAGGAGCCAGATGAGGGTGAAAGGGGCAGGTGGAGAGGCAGGAGATTATCCATTGACTGGCATGACTCAGCCATCCATAAAATGATTTTCATTAATGTTTAATGTGTGTCAAAGATGTCAGCATCTGTAAGAGAGGCAGATAAATTATTTAGTCCTGTGAGTGTCTTGCCTTCCCCCTCCCGCTGATATATGTAAAATGTTTGCCCTGCTTTTGTTTGGATTTGGGATGCTGGTGGGGAAGTTAAAGTGACTGCTGTTACACCCAGAGAGTTTCCTGGCCAGGCCCTCGGAGGAGCTGCTGCCGCTTTGCAGTTCAGCACTTGGGCAGAGAGGTCTGGGCAATCCAAAGTCAGCTGCAAGTGGGTTATGCACAGGCCCTGCTGGTGGCCTGGGGCTGGTTATAGATTGGTTTGCAGCAGAGTAGACCCTGGGAAACTGGAATAAGCACAGAAGAGTGGGGTGTGACAGGAGGTTCTGCTCCCCAGGTAAGGGCTATGGAGGGCGGCTCTTGGATCAGCTCAGCGTCACAGTGTAGCATTCCCTGTGCTCCCTTAGGGGCCTGCCTGAAGTGCCCCCAAGCTCTTCCTGATGTCAGCTGAAGTGCTTTCTACTGCTGGTTTTGCTGCCTTGGTTCTTGCTGCTTGGGTTTGTCCAGAGATGCATCACCCAGAGACCTGCAACTGCCCTGCTTGGATGAACTGTGTCCTGCTCAGGGATGGGAGCAGCCTCTGTGATCCCACCAGGGCTTTGGCTACTCTCCCATGTACCCCTCCGCAGGGATGGTTTCTACTTTTGCCTGCCCTGTGTCAAGAGCTTAGGGCATGGATCTTGCTTTATCCCTAACCAGGGAATTAATGCACAGGAAGGGAAAACTCCCCTTTGAATTGCAGATTTAGGTTTTCTTTTATTCCTCTTTTTTTTCTTTTTTTTTTTTTTTTTTTAAATAAGTTTCCCGGGNTTTCCTCTTTTTTTTTTTTTTTTTTTTTTTTGTAAATCAGCTTCCCAGGATGACACAATAGCTGCAAGCTGAAATCATAAGCCCTGGCAGAAAGAAAGAGGGACCAAAGGAGATGAGCAAAGGCAGAAATGTATCCGGTCAGAAGGGATTTGAGGCGACGTGAGACAGGGGAAATGTAAGCCTAATTAATTGTGAGGTGCTGGTTTGTGAATGTTGAATGAACCACAGTCAAAAATGACTAATTTAAAACCCACTCTGACATTCATATTAGACACAACCATCCTTCCTGGACAGGGATTTTTCTGAAGGCAATGGGAACTTCGTCAATCTGTTTGGGGCATGTTGAACTTTGTCAGAAAAATTAAAAAGAGAAAATGTACGGTGTTTTTAAACATGGGGGGAAATGCAATTGCCGTGTTTCTTTAGGATTTTTTTTTCTTTTTTAGGGCAGTCACAGGCTTTGGGACAAGGATCTCAATTGGCCTCTAATTAAAGTTGCTTTCTTAGTGTCTGGCATGAAATCCCCCTGAGAGGCAGATGTTTGCAAAGCACACTTGGGGCACTGGCATATGGTTCCTTTGTACGGCTGGCGTTTCAGCAAAGTGCCTCCTCAATGTTGTACATAATTAGATATTTTATTTTATTTTTTTGTCCTGGAGAAGTTACTGGTGGCTGGGGACCTCCAGGATGTGAGTGGGAGGCTTTCTGGGAGATGGATGGGAAACCCTAAGCACGTCACTGCCGTGTGACAGGTGCTGGCAGATGCCTTTTTGCAGCTTTTTGGAAAAAGCCTGTTGACTAAACCAATGCCAGTTAAAGAATATTATTCTAACCTACATAATTTAATAGAGGATGGGACCCTGGGTACCCAGCCTCTGCAGCTTCAAAGAGGGCCTGCATCCTTCCTGCAGGAATCCACCAGCAGTTCTAAACTTTTTACGGGATTATAAAATTCTGAGGAATGTTTCCATAAGAAACCCAATTGTAACTGAGAGGGGAGTGAAATGAAAAGAAAATATTCATGCACACTAGGCCTGGATAGAGACCATGGCCGTGTTTAAAACATGACTTCAGATTACAAATGGCCCATAGCTGTTTATTAACACCATAAAAGAGTGTTGCATCTGGGTGGTCACTGATGTGTAGAGCAATCTGTAGATGGCAAGAAACTTAACCACTAAAAGCTCAAGGTGCTGAATATACTCATTTCCCTCTAGGGCAGCACATCTATCCCTTGTACGCTTAAGAAATAAAACACAGGATTTTGTGTCAGATGATCTAATTTTTCCAGTTCTCCTAACATCTTCCATTCTTTCCCAGAAAGCCCTTTCTGTGATCACCAGAGCAAGTCTTTCCTACTGTCAGTGCCTCATTTTTGCCTGTCTATAAAAGTGCACTGCAACAGTTCCCTGCCTCAGAGAACTCAGAGAGGTTTTTTCAGACAAAATTAATTCATGTTTGAAAGGTGCTTTTGAGGTCTGTGAACCTGACTGTGCTTTACTAATGTGGGCAGTCATTATTTCCGTTCTGTAGAGAGGAAAACCAAGATCTGGCAGAGTTAAAACAGCTTGTTCAGGATCATAAAGCAATTTAGGAGCAGAACCACAAATAGAGCCAAGTCTTTTGACTAACAGTCAGATGTGCTATCCACAGGGCTACCTATAACGTCTAATTATTTTTCTAAGTGTAAGAACTGAAAGATCTCAGCCTGATTCCAAAGTCCTGATGAAAATGAAAAGGAAATGTGCAAAAGATTGACTCACAGCCATTGCATTCTCTTAGCATCTCTATTAGTGTATGTTTAAAATGAAATGAGTAAAATCCCCCGTGGATGGAGTTGAAGCAGAGCCTCTGCTGCAGATTGTGCATAAATTCAGTATCCTTGTGATGCTTTGAATGGTTTTGTGCTACTTATGAAAAGGCAAAGCCTGGCTGTTGGCTTAGGTGGGATGCACAGGGTGGGATATTTCGGCTTCAGATGCTGAACACGGCTTATTAGAGGCCACACGTGCACACGGGCTAATGAATTTGCATGCTTGCTGCAAGCCGCTCTATCTCTCTTGAAGCCTTGCCTATTCTTTGGCTTGATTTCAAGCTGAGGCTACTGTTAAAATGTGTGGATATTCAAAGGCTGTGCTGGGAGGCTCAATGCTGCCAAGTACCTCGTGGAAGGAATAACAATCTCGGCAATTAGCAAGGTCCCCCAAACCCCAGCCCTGCCTCTGTCGGTGTTACAGGCAGGGGAGGGAAGGGGGCTGTGCTGGCAGGGGCTGTCCCTGTGCGGGGATTCGAGCAGTGAGAAATCAGAGGGACCGACCTGTTGGTGTAGAGGGGGAGAAAAGCAGCCGGACCTCTGACATACACTGGCGAAACGTGGAAGTGGAGGTAGCCTGTGGTACTACCACCCAATAGCTGTGACCAGAGGGATATTTCAGCAAGCAGGAGTGGTGTGTAATTAATAAAAAGAAGGACAGAATAAAGAAACACAGAGAAAATAATATTAGTCTTGGACTGAACCTAACTATTACATATAAACCCAACATTCATGTTTTGATTTTAGAGTAAATGCAGCAATGAAATTAATGTGACTTTTGTCTCAGCTGGGATGAAGTGTGTGGCATGGGTTGCAGTGGGATTAGTCTTTTGTGCAGACCATCCATTTGGTGTCCATGGTTCTTGCAACTTTTGGAGCTATGGCATGGATCTGTGTGTCAGTGTGCACACTGGATCTGGTGGCTGGAGAAAGCGAACAGAGGAGCATGGAGGGGCACAGCCGCCATCCTTGCCCCAGGGCTGTGGTGCTAATCCAACCTGCCTTTCAGCATGTCCCTGCCACACTTCATCCTGCCGTCCTAAAGGCTTCCCGTGAGACCAGGTGTTACCTTTTACTGGTTATTATGGAGAAGCACATAGCTCTGGGTTAGTCTTCAGTAACAGTTGGTAATTATATTTACAGCTTAATTTTGTGGTTTTCTCTCTCTGGTGCTGTTTTTAGATTCAGTTCAATTGAATCCTTCCTTACTTCCTCTGTGAAATCAAAGCCTGCTCTTCTGCTACCTGCAGTGGGGAAGGATGGCAGGAGAGCCTTGCAGGCTCCTGGGGAGCTCGGGGCACCAAAATGCTCTTTCTTTGCATCGGGGATCAGGCTGTTGTCCACAGACGAGCGATCGGCAGATGCAGGGTGTCCAGCCTCATTTATCTCTGCCAGATGGTGCTAAAATCCTAGTCCGGAGCACATGTTGCTTCTATTCAACCAAATGCTTGTGCCATGCTGTGGCCTCTCTGCCTTTGAACCAATGAGCCTCAGCCAGCAAAATCCCAAAGGCAAAGGCCCCAGCAGCCCTTGGCTAAGCCCCTCTGCGTGGCTTGTGGAAAATCAGAGAAATCAAACTGGGAAGGCTCACAGCCCTGTGGGGACAGACAATAGCCTGCAGGAAGGGGAGGAAGGGGTTAAAGAGGGTTTAGCACACACAGAAAGTAAATATTTGAGGCATAAATGCAGAAGGAAAGAATAATGGAGAGAGAAAGGCAGGAGGAGGAAGCCAGAAGTGTAAAGAGAAGAAAAAGGAGGATTATATTCTGCTGGAAAACAAAGGGATGTTTGTATGAGAAAAGCATTGGGGAAATGAGGGTTCAGCTCTGCACAAACTTTCTGTCTGACACTGGACAAGTCAATCTCTCTGTGTCTCAGTTTGCAAAGGCTACAATGGGAATACTAAAGTCTCGTTTGTTCTGCCTCTCTCTGCTCACATCAGACGTCCCTTCTGTTTGTGTGTTGTAGAAAGCCAAGACACTACAGTACTGCAAAGACAAATAAATTCCACTGAGACTTTGAGAGGGGAAAAATAAAAAGGTAGGAAGGCAGATAGGCTATGATAAACCTGGGAGATAAATGCCCCAAAAACTGGGGTGGGAGAGTGGGGGTATAGAAATACAGGAGAGGCCTTTACGGGGGGAAGAAGAAATATGGACCAGATTAATCCTACTGTTGCATCCTGGACTCCGGTGGAGTTCCTCGAGGAATGGGTTTAGCCCAAGGAGTTCAGTTTTGTTTGGTTAAAGAAACTTTATGCCAAAGTTTTTAAATAGTCAAATCTGTTCTGAGAACTATGAGAATGTGGGCTGCCTTTCCTGAAACGTTGAATGGGACTTGGGATGAACAACTCTTGCTGAAGGCATCAGGAGCCAAGTGATTAAGCCCCATGCAGTGCTCTGACAGGAGGCCTTCTTCTTGCCTACGCATACTTTTTTTAAGTATAGAAAGTATTTCCATATTTCCAGCAGCTGATCTTTATTTGAAGCAAAGAGCTGCATTTTTCAGATTAGAACTGAAGCTTTTCTAGGAAAAGCCACTCTGGAGCAGACTATTGCTCCATCTAGCCCAACACTGTGTCTCCAACAGAGACCCTGCACTCTGCTTAGAGAAAGAAATGCTAAAGCTCACAGGGCTCTCTCTGGGGATAATTTATTTTTCACTCCAAGAGTTAGAGCTTGGCTTTCACTTCAAAGTCTGTAGGCTTACATGCTTTCCAAAACTCTTGTTTATTTTATTAATCTTTTTGGTTCTCAGGAGATGTTTGTTGTTTGCAGATCTCCAACCTGTTTGGGAAGCCCCTTGAGCTGCTGACCTCCATGTCCTTCGGCAGCGAGCTCTCCAGGCCAATTGGGGCATTTGTGCAGGGGAAAACCAAATTTTCTCAATTTCAGGATTGCTGCATTTGCCATGCAAGCATGCCTTCAGCTGCTCAGCTCACCCATCTGGCTTCTCATTACAGCATCTCATCTGAAACTGTGAGCTGCTTCTGCCACCCAGGGAATCCCTGCTAGGAGATGTTCTGTGCACGTGCAATGCTGCTCTGCCCTGAAACGTGAATCAGCCAAGCTGAGGATCCACTCTTAATTCTTCAGTGCTTCCAAGTTCGCAAGAACACATTATACTGTCAGCTGCTCAGGCTGGCATGGTGTGCTTTATTCTTGGATCACTGGAGTAATAAAAGTTTGTGGCCAGTCACAGTGTCCCTGCTCTGTGGATAACACACGTAGCCAGGATGTGATGAAGGTGTGAGGGGCTGCAGGGTGACAAGGTCACAGCACCATGCTCTCTGTGCCTCTCTTTTGGTAAAGAGGTGGTTGCAGTGCTCGAGTATCTTGGCAGACCATGCAGATAGAAAGCAAGAGGGGCTCTGTCGTGTAGTCCCGTGTTTATGAGGGTGGTGAACCAGCAAACCAATACATGGACAATGGGCAGGATGGCTCAGTGTTCAGCCTGCCCTTCCTTCCTCCCTTTGTCCTTCTCTGTCCATCTGCCACAGAAGGGCTGTCTGAGAGGAGCAGTAGAGAGGTGTAGGGCAGACTACAAAGCACAGCCTTTGTGTGCACAGGGCTCTGCAGCAAAATGAGACGGTGCTCTGCAGACGTGGCCTTGGATCCAGCACGCAAACAAACAAAACAAATGTATTAGAAACAGCTGGGGAATAGGATGAAAATGAGCATCTTTAGGGATATGCTTATAATAAATGAACTGGGGAATGCATCATTGCTGTGCTGGGCCCTCCAGGACACAGATTTGCTGTTGCTTTTGGAGTCTTTATTACAGCCATTGGTTTTCCCATTTATGCATACCTTGCCCCAGCTCTTGTTGGCAACCTGACAGCATGCTCTGAGATGTAGCCTCCAATGAAGGGATTTTGTCAGGAACTGGAGCAACCTGTGGAAGCACTGGCCATGGCCTCATCTATGGGTCATGAGCTGCCATTCGGTTGAGCACCATGCATTGCTTTGGGTGCTGACCTGCCTTCCAGAGTTTCCTTCCTCATCCCAAGGGAAGTTTTGCAGCTCTCAGGACTTTCTGTTTATTCCCTGGTTGTAGGACAGGCTCACAGTTTTCCAATTCATTCATCATTTATTTTGGAATGTGTTTGATCTGTCCCAGGCGATACTGAGAAAGCGGAAAGTACCTGCTGCAGCACTGTCCCCACTCAAGACTTTTCTCAGCTCTCCTGCGCACAGTCAGGACATCGGGGCTGTTAGTGAAGAGCCCCTTGCCTGCAGCCCGCCCTGCTACAGCTCAGGAGGTGACCATCTTTTAAAGTCATACATTTTTCTCCTGGTCTCCATGCGTATTTCCTCTGTGAGATGCAGTCCTTCTTTGCAGGAGGGTGTCTGAAATTGGCCTTCAGCCCTCAGTATAGTGGGTTCTTGCTAAGAAGTCCTTATGGTGTGCTTTACATACACCCACCAGCTCACAAAGATTTCAGTTGTATACTGTCTGCTGCACAGTTGGGTGCCTAAGAATTGACTTTGCCATTTTCCTGACAAATTTAACAAATACTGGCCAAAACTCAACTTGCACTGACGCTGCAGATCTTGCAGCTGGATAAATTTGTCCCAGTACTCCACTTGAGTGTCTTCAAACCCTCGTGATGTGTCTCGCGCATTGGCTGTTCCCGTTCGCGTCATGGTTGGATGAGATACTTATATACAGAGCTGCTTAAATTCCAAGTGTTGCCTGTGGCTGAGCAGTTCCTACCTTTGATGTGAGAGCTAGCCACAGCCTGGGATCTGAGAGGTTATTCTTGTTAAGAGGATAAGTTAATAGCAAAGTCTCATATATTTAACACTGAGTGCACAAAGTCCTGCTTACTTGAAGACAGAAAGAGTTCAGCAATCAGGACTCATTTCCCTGGTCCCCAAAGCACTTTGCTGACACAATGCACTCTTTAGGCATTGCTCGGAACTGTGCTCCAGTGCCTGTTCAGATTGCAGTTACATTGGTCTTGGCCTTGCATTGAATTACCTCACTCCTTTGAGTGCTGGTTTTCACTAGCTGTAGGCTTAGCTGGTGAGCTTACACATCTCCTGGAGCTGTGTCACAGAGGTGACACCTGAGAGCAAGTGGGGACAAAGGGAGTTAGCTGTAGCTTTTGGTCACCAGTGAGGGACATATTTATGTGTACAAGACAGCCTTGTTGCACAATCTGACTGAATGGCAAAAACCAGTAACTCAACCATAATAATACTAACTCTTGTAGTTCAGCTGCAGGTGAAAATGGCTGTTTCAGTCTTCATCCTGCCTGTTCCAAATGTTGACATGGATTGAACCACTTTGCCTTTGCAGGCTGCATGTTGGGAGCAATAGATGACAATATAAAGGGGGTGCTTCTGTCCCCAATCCCTCTTTTAGACCCAAATGATCAGGTGTCATCTGCTGTGTTCAGCAAGGAGGGTGGTGTGATGGCTGAGCAGTGTTGCCCTGTTTCTAGAAAGCTGCCTAGTGAGAAGATTTTCTTGCCCTGGCACCATCTCAGAAGAACGGTGGCTGCTGCCTGCCTGTGAAAGGCAGAAAGTGAAAACACAGGGTTTCAAATGTGTTATATTCTTTGGTGAGCTGGAATAGATCTAAGGCCATATGGGAGATCGCTTGTCATGATGGCTATTCACTACCTAGTGATGGATGACTTAGTTTTCAGAGGAACTACAAAAATGTCCTTCAAACCCACCTTCTGTGGGAACAGCAGTGTCTGGCTTCCTCTGGGGTGATCCCTTACTGCTGGTCTTTTGCAAAGCTGAAAGATGCTGCTGGCACCTGAAACTGTGGGCACTTCTGTTCCCAAGAGACTAAAAGTGTGGTTTCTTGGGTGAACATTTAGGAGACATGAAGTAATTTGGCACTTCAGGGAATACAAATGGCCTGCGCGGGTATGCTTAACGTAGTCAAACAGCGGGAATTACCTGAGGATGTGCTGGGGCTTCAAACCACTCCTTACCCAGGGAAAACTTTGGTTGGCTTGTAAGGAGCATGTCCTCCCTCGTAGTGTGGAGCCATCTTGAACTGTTCCATCTCAGCTGCACTGTGCACAGCAGAAAGGGAGAAAGGGGAAAAGCCCATTTTAAGCCAGCCCCTGTGCAAATCTGTCTCAAGGGCTGATGCTAAATGGATGTGTCTGTGCTGTAATGTTCCCTGAAGCTTTGCCTGGGCTGTGTTCGGAACAGTGAAGGGAGAAGGTTCCTGGCTCGCTGTGCAAGATGGGCATCTCCCAGGCTTGATAGTATGGTCTGTAAAAAAGGCAGCAGGGATTAAACTGGTTACTTGGTGGGAAATCTGTTAACCTTTCAGAACTTCTGAAGGATAGAGCAATGACCTGATTCTGTGTATTTAATTTTCTTCTATGAACATATCTCTATTGATATTGATGCTGTTCATTCATCAGCCATTTGGGTCTGCTTGTTGGTGCTTTTATGTAATTTTTAGCCTTTCTCCAGTCTGATTTTTTGAGAAACATGGCATGTCCATGAAGCTGGGAGCAAGAACATACTCTCTTCTAATGTGACTTTCCTATTTTTCTCTGTTTTGCAGGTTCTTTTCGAAATGACGGTTTAAAAGCTGCTGATGTCCTTCCTATACTGAAAGAGAAAGTGGCCTTTGTGTCAGGTGAGCACATCTTTCCTTGATCCCTTCAGCCCATCATGAGCACTATCTGCCACATCCTGGTCCTTATGATGCTGCAGAGTCTCAAGGGACTGATTTCATGTTTGAACTTGGTAATACTTAAATTAGCTCTTTGCTAAGAAAAGGGCTGTATGTCGACCAGGACTATCCAGTAGTACTCAGAGCATTGGAAACTGGTCCATGTTGATTTTCTTCATATTCTGAGACACAGGTAAATGAGCAGCACAGGTAGGATGAAAGGCAGCTTCTTAGCTCCGGCCCAGATGTGGGCTGTATCAGCATGCAGGACACTTCAGGGATCCTGCTTTTGGTTCAAGGTCAGTGAATAGCATTAAATTCCTATATGTAGGAAGCACTCAGACCCATAAATCACTGGCATTCCATTTACAGTCCCAATCAACTTCAGTTAAAAGTACCATTGATGCTGCATTTACATCATAACTCAGATGCTCAAAGTTCTCCTGCCATTCTGTACAAAGATTTACAGCCTTCATTCAGGAGACAAATCTCAGGGATCTGGGGGTGGATCAGGACTAGACAATATGGAAGAGGCTTTGAGAATAGCTTGGATGATAGTGCTTCTGGTGTGAATTACAACTTGTCAGTGAGAGGGGGAAGAGAAAGTCTGAAGCAATCATAATCTTGCATGAAGTCACTCAAATTGGCAGCATAAACCCAGGGTATTTCCAGTGGCAGTGTTTCTGATGATTACAAACCATTCAGGCTGCTTGCAATGAGAAAATCTCCATCAAGAACAGCCAGCTCCCCTTGTTTGCAGTCTTTGCTGTTTTGTTTCCTTCATCTCCACAATAATGCTGACTGCAGAAGGGAGGGTGTTGTAGCAAGGCTGTTAGGTGCCCGGACTCTTCCTCCCTGGGTCTCTCCCCAGGTGCTGGAGTTGAGTCCCCAGGCCCATGAGGATGGGGCTCATCACCCTGCTGAGCCACGGAGATGTCACCCAGGCAAGAGAAGCTTTCCCCTTGACAGCTGGTGTGAAATGGCTCGGGGATCACACGTCCAATTGTGACTTGGGGAAACAATTTGAGGATCCGTAAATGCTAAATGCTAAACTTTCTCATCAATGACATGAAAATTCAGGAGTTTGAGGGAAGTTTCTGAAACACCGAAAGTCTTGTGTGAAAACCCAAGACTATCCCAACGGTGCTCACATGCAGGGGCACTTTTATCTCACCTCGGAGTCTCATTCTGAATGTCCTGAAATGTTTTACATGTTTGGCTTTCACTGCTCCGAAGAGGGGAACATAGTCATAAAAACACAGCATACCTGCACACTTGTTTGAGACACAAAAGCTGAACCGGGTGCTCTGGGGAAGCGAAGGGGAGGAATTTATGCAGGGACTGTACTGCAATTTAGTTCTTGGCTCCTGCTGTTGCTTTGAATGGAAATGACTGCAGGATCATTTGGTAATTCATGGAATATTTAATAATGACAACCTGTCTGGATTGTTTATGTAGCCCCTTCCACTGATGGTGCCTGTGTTCAGCTCTGAGCCAGAGGGTCTCACATCAAATCATCAGCTCGTTAGACACTGTCCTGTGCCAAGCCTGCCTTGTGGAGGGGGATGTTAAATAAGCAGCGCCAGCACAATCCCCCGGGCTTTCACACCATGATCCGCTGCAGGCAGGGTACAGCTTGCTCCATATAGACTCACCAGCCTCCAGACTTGGATCTGCTCAAAATGTGCCGTTCCTGACACAGCTAGAGGTCCTGGGATTTACACCTCCTCTTCATGGTCTCCAAATGCAACGACTACAGGCAGCAGTTGCCTTTGCAGGCAGAACACTCTGAGCTGCTGGTGTTCACTGCAATAGCCCCAGCATCCCCTTCCAGCCCAGAGTGTAAATACTGCCCAGTGTTCCCCTGGACTCTTGTAATAAAGCAGATTAAGAAAATTATTCTAGCATTTGAGCTGATGGCAAGGTTCTTTTTAATTAAAATGGAATAATTTCCTAGACTGTATTTTGAGCACAGAATAGAAAATGCTTGACAAAACAGAAAAATCAAATACCTGGACTTTCCAAGATCAACAAATAAAAAAGTTCTGTAGTTAGCATAGACTCTGAGAGCACATTGTGTTTTAATCAGGCTTCCTTGAGGAACAGGAGAGTTTTATTGAATCTTCTTCAGAGTTTAATACTACAGTTAATTTTAATGATAAGAGTACAGTAAAGTTGTCAAGGGGGTTCTCCTTACACCATCAGAATTTATCAGCACACACAATAAGTCTCAGCTGAACATGTAAGTTACCAAGTTCATTGCTTTTCTCGTCAGCTGTGGCTCACCAGCTTGTTTGTCTGTGATTCAACAGGAAAATTGCAGAGAACACACAAGACCTTTCAGGCAGGGGCTACGTTTTGCTTTGTGTTGCAATGTGGTGGATGCTGCACATCTGGACCCTGCAAAGCAAAAGGGCAGAGCAGGCAGGGAAGGGAGAGCGGCTGCTGCCTGCTCAAGAGCAGGCACAACAGGACCTGCCTGCACAGCCGTGTCATCTCAGAGGAGCACTCAGGCTTTCACAAGTGCACTTAATTTCAGAGTTGACATACAGCTCTAACTGTCTGGGCATGGATTCATCCAGCCTAAGTGCTGTCTGGGGCTCTGTGCCTGGCACTTCCCCTCGGCTGACTGAGCCGGCAGCGAGCAGCAGGCGTGGGGCTCTGCATCTGCATCCCTGCACCATGGGAAAGTTGAGGGGTGGTGGATAATATCAGGATTTTTTCCTGGAACTAGTTCTTGGTTTCTTCCAGTGATCTCATCTA
Source organism: Falcunculus frontatus (assembly GCA_013398115.1). Classification (NCBI taxonomy): domain Eukaryota; kingdom Metazoa; phylum Chordata; class Aves; order Passeriformes; genus Falcunculus; species Falcunculus frontatus. The sequence continues at coordinate 427,520 of VZRV01005418.1, read as the reverse complement.
TGAGCTAGACTGAACCTGAACAAAGTTCACATGTGTGTCTAAAGAGTACCTGAAAATCCCATTCCATAGCTCCTATGCAGAGCAATGGACTGAGTGGTTGCGGGTGGGGCACGTCCCAGCCATCGCTGTCTGATTGCTTCCATCACTGACCTCCTGGAAGCAGATTAAGCAGGGGGCTGGCAGGGGGGAGGCTTTGGCCACCTGCTTGTTGTCTAAACCCTAATAAAATCTTGGCTTTGCCTGGGTGGTTCAATGTGTTGCTTCCAGCAATGGAATGGCTTTGGGAACCATGAGGGAGTGAGTTACAAGCCAGAGACTGATTTTTGTACTCTGAGAAGGAGATGAACACTGAGGAGAGGAAATAAAACAGGTTGTAGATTATTTTAGGTGCTTTTTTTCAGTGAGAGGTGGTGAAATATTTTGGAAACTGGGCTTATAGTCTTTCTTGGGAAACACAGACGCTGTTTTAGAAGAGTGGTGTAAATTGGGGCGTTGTTCAGCTGCATGATTATATTTATGGGATATTTTCTATTGATCAGTGCAGTATGGAACGAAGTGTATGAACTTTCAGGAAAGGAAAGGGAATGAGTTACCATGTTTCCTTCCCATGCATAGAACTTTTCATGCACTTAGGCTATAAAAAGCTTGTTAGTTGACTGATGTCATGGGTCTCACTGAAAGCATTTCCCAACATCCCACCCAGAAGAGTTTCTCAGGATCCTTCCCGGTACTTCCGCTCCCTGGAGGGCTCGGAAGAGCGGTGGCGCGTGGGCTCCTGCTGTCACCCAGGTACTGTCTGCTCATCTGCCGAGGCAGGAGTACAAAGGAGGAGGCTGGCCAGGTTTCTGAGAGCGTGGTTGAGCACAGAGGAATCAGCAGCAGAAGGGTGTAATAAGCTGGTGAGCTGCTGCAGCTGTGACAAGCAGAGCTCCCAGCGTGTGTCTGCAAAGCAGGAGGTTTCTCTTCGTGCTTTGGGCACCAGAAGGACACAGAGCAGGGAGAGGTGGATGCAGTAAAAGCTCAGCCATCTCCGTCCTGTGGTAGCCCACTGTCCCCAACCCCGCATCTCAGGAGCAGCTTTGTGAGCTGGGTCTCAGCAACGTCTGAACCTGAGAGCCTTAAGGAAAAGCAGAGATTTCCAGAAAGGTCTTTCAGAGGAGGAATTTCAGTGTAAATAGATCTAAAGAAAGGACAGCTTTGCAATTAGGTTCCACCAAATTTAGGCCAGCAAGATGAGTCAAAGATGAAAGCTCAGAGAAGAAGACACTGACCTGCCCCAAAACTTGTCCAAGGACAACACAGGTCGCTTAGTGCCAGAGGTAACAGCTGTGGAGGTGCATTTTTTTTCTTTTTCTGCAGTGGATGCACTTCACTCTTCAGAGAAAGGGTTGAAATGAGACCCCCAGTGCCTCTGGGCACTGAAAGAGTTCATATCCTGGTTTCAGGAGGTCTCAAATAATGATTTGTGGACACTGGAATTTGTATTGGGTTGGGAATAAAATTAACCAAAATATTTAACTTTTGAATGATGTAAACATTTTGTATTTGCATTAAAAAAAGTTTTGATTGAAATTAAAAGTTTCCATTCTCCTCTTCCTCTGGAGCAGAAATTTCAAATGAAACATCAACAATTCTTCTATATTTTGTTACAGAAAAGTATCTTCCATTTTATACCATTCCCTGGTGTAGTTTGAAATCAACGCAGATTTCAAAAAAAGGGAAAATTGCTATTAGAAAAGCATGGCATTTCTTGACTATTTCTCCATGCTCGTCTCAAATGAGGAAGAGAAAGAGTGTGTGATCGGGGTGAATCTGGCCTCTCTTTGTTTCTCCTTATTCTGTACAGCTTCTAGCACTGTGCCCTGGGGTGTGAGTTTGGAGTGTCTGTCTGTACCACCATCAGCAGTGACTGGCTGCCACGTGCTCTTCCCTTCCCTTGTCCAGCAGCAAGAGGGGTGCTTTGTAGTACAGGAGTTTTTGCAGTAGAGTGTTTTGTTTTAGAAGATTCGGGGTTTATTTTGTTCAGTCTCTCATATATACACCTATTCCCATACATCTGCAATAGAGGACACAAGATCAACAAAAGTTATTTGTAGCTGGGGCAAACGGCAAAGAGCTTTATTGCCAGTGTTGAAGAGGAGGGTACCAGTGCTCCCCTGATACTTCTCAACAATCCAGCTACTTCCAGTTCCTCTGTACTCTCTCTGGAAGTTTTGCCTTCCACATAAGAAGGTATTCCCTTCCTTTTAATGAGTCTCACTTGTCCTTAGTTATGCCTTGCTGGAATAATAACTTTCTTTTTGGGAAATGAAATTATTTCCCCTGGGGTTTATTGGCCAGTGTACATTTAAAATTAAAGAAGTACCCCAAGATACTTGCATAAAGCAGTGAAAATTAATTACAGGCCACAACAGGTGGTCTCTTCAAATCCATGCAGAGGCTTTGGGTGATTTCAGAACAAATCTACTTGGTAGGAAACGGGATCCTTCAGTGGCTGCACTGGGCATCCCATCCACAGCCTCTGACCTGCTCTGCCAGAAGATCTTCTGGTGAGAACAATTAGCCTTGGTTTTGGAGTCATTAACCCTAAAAGTAATGTTGTAAGAGTCTGCCATTAGAATTTGATTTGGGCAATTGACTCTGAGATATGGACACTGCAAAGAGCAGCACTCTGAAGGATCAGGCCCTGGTGACTGCCCTGCAGCTATGTTAATTGGCTTGTTGTGGGAGCTTGAATTTCTATCACTTGCACTAGAATCACTTGTTTGGAACCAGCTGAACTGGAGGGTGGTCACACAGCTAATCCTGTGTATGACCCTTGCAACAAATTAGTCCTGTCTTGAAGCTGGAGGAGTTTTAGTATAGGAGTTTGCTCACAGTAAGTCCAGTAGCAAGTAGACTCTCACAGAGCTTAGTTATGACAGGGAAAGGAATGTTATTTTAAGACTCTGGATACCAATTCCTTGATACTTTCCTTTCCTAGGAAGTCTGTCAATTAGATTTAGAAATCCAGAGTGTATTGTTTATCACTGTATTGAAGTGTCTGACATCAGCTGAGCTCCGTCTGTCTCCTAGTTCTCTTCGTTGTAATTCATTTTTTCACCATATTTTGGACAGAAATACCTGATGAGGGTTATTTCAGCTCCTCTGGAAACTCACTTATGGTCTCAGCAGAGTCTACAACATCAAGATTGATCAGCTTATGATCTGCAGGGTCAGCTGAAGCGGTGCATTCACTTGAACTGCAGTAGACATCTGAACAGGGGCTAGAGACACTGTGTGCTGCTCCCGTTTCCGTTGCTGGTGTGCTGCAGGATGTTAGACGAGGTTCTTGGGAACCTTTACGTGTGCGAACATTTGCCTGTGTCTCTGGTTAATCCTTGTGAATTCATGCTTACGAAGCGAGTGCAAAAGGAAGCAGAGGGTTTGAAACCCTTTAATGCGGATCACTGCAAGCAGGGAAGGATCATGGTGGAAGGGCTGATAGAACTGGAGAGATGCAGCTTGAAAGCAGAGCTTGATAAAATCATTATCTGCTGTACGCAAGAAGTCTGCATTAACGGAAAGTGATAATTTCCTGTCCTCAGCAGGACTACACATAGCTGGAATTCCAATTTATTGTGTATTAACAGGGATGGATGTGCCTCAGGACTTGAGGTTGGTAAAGCCTGTACACAGTGCATATCACTAACACTTCGGGGTGGCCAATTTCTTGGCTTACCTTGGGGCCTTTGGGGCCACCACTAAGAGGTGTCATGTTCAGGCAGCTGCCAGAACGGGGATCTTATCCTAGAGTCTCTTTCCTCTTAGTTGCAGGCTTGACTGAAAAAGTGGTTATCAGAAGGCCGCTGACTGTGCTGCCTGCCTGCATGAAGGTTTTCTGAGGTTTCTTTAAGGTTTTCTTTTAATGTGGTACACATCACGATGCCTTGTGCCATCAGTGTGACGTCCCCTGAATGATTTGTGGAGGAAAAATGATGTGATCCCACTTCTGGGAAGAAATCCTGAATTTAGCCATGGGTTCTAATAGGATAGAAGAAAAGGAGATGGGAAGAACTGGCAAGGAAGCCACTGACAGGAAAGGCCATCAACAAAGGATTTTGTGGGAGAAATGCAAGGCATATATGGCTAAATATTTGTTCTCAGTGTACTCTGTGCCCTGAAGAACATGTGTTTTTCTAACTCTTTTTTTCCAGAGCACTAATAACTAGACCATCTGTTTGCCTCTCTATATCAGAGCAAAGCTCATGAAAACCCAACTTGAAAAACAGTGAGAAATTATCAGCTGTTTGTTTTAGCATTTAATAACTGTAATTAGCAAAGCTAATGACATGTTTGATTATTGCATCCCATTTCTGTGAGTCCAGGGGGAGGCAAGAGATGGGACTTATTGATTAGAGCAATTGAGACTCCTGGCTTCCTTCTTTTTATTGTCTTTTAAAACAATGTGCTGGGTAGCTCTCTGAAGACTGTGCATGTACAATTGGTGTGGAGATCGTGGCTGACTTGGGGCAAGATTTGTCTCCCTGAGTGGATTACTAACAAGCAGAGACAGTCTCAAGCACTGTGAAGCTCTAACACAGTGGATCAAGTCAGAAAACCTCAGTTCTGCTCCTGATTCTTCAAGTGACTCACTGTGGGATCCGTGCTGAACTTCTTCCCCTCTCAGTACTTTACTTCTCCCCTCAGTAAAAAGATAATAATAAAGAAAAGCAATGGTATAGACAGACTCCCTGCACAGCCAATGCCAGAAGATTTTCTTCTCTTTTAGTGTCTTGCTACTTCTCAGCAGGCTCTGTTAGAGGAGATGAGTGTTCTTATGTAGGCATGTTTGATGATGGCAATACCCCCTTTAAGCTGAGATTTTGGGTTACAAAATGTAATGAAAATGCTACATATTATCTGTGTTTAAGGGAGTAAACCAGTTACTAAACTCTGCAAGTCTGATGGAGAATTAAACGTACAGTGGTTTGTTCTAGAAGAAATCTTGTGTTTCTTTATACAAGCTCTTGATAAAATTGTAACTTATGTAGGCATTCATAAAAATTAGGGATTTCTCAGTAATTTGGATTGCATGGAGTTGGAGGAAGCAATTGAAGGATTCTAATACGTGTCATGTACTTGTAATAATTTCACTCTATTGCTCAAACCCTAGAACTGTACTTTTATCAGAAATGAGAAACATTTTTTTCTGAACTTAACCTATCTTGATATTTTACCCAAGTCTCCTTGTTTTTGTGTGCTCTAAGACCAGAAGGAATCAGTCCAGGTGCTTATTTATCCTTCCATCATCCAGAAACATCCAACTGGGTCATCATGTAACCTTCCCCCTCCAATGAGAATTAACCCATTTTCTCTGGTCTGTCCTGGTAACTTCTGACCCTGTGCCTGAGCCTTATTTATCCTGCTCCCCTGAGGACAGTTTAGATGAACTGATGAGGGACAATTTTTATTCTGAAGCAAAGACAGGACAGGAATGTTCTGGATCCTATTTTCTTTTTGTAGCTGAAATCCTTGTGTTGCTGTTAGTAAAAGGGTAAAGAATTTTCTGACTTAATGTTTTCAGCCTACCAGAATTTACACAGGTTTCTTATTTATTTATTTTGTAGAGCTCACTTTGGTGGAATGGTAGATGTTAAAGGGGTCCCTGACCAGAAACACAAGTTTTGGTTTATGAAGCCAAGGTGAATGGGCAGCATCAGAGTGATTAGTGCTGCTGGGCTGTGGGAAGCTCATGGCCCTTTCAAGGTGTTTCATATCCTGGGAGAGGATTATAAATGTGGGCTTGGATGTCTTCTGATCTCAACTCTTGGTGCTTTTCCACTTTGTACAAATATTTAAATAATTGGGAATGGAGGAGAGGAAGCCTGAATGAGTAGCGGGTAGCATGTTCTTCTGGGATGCAGTTCAAGTTAAGGTCTCTGCTTAAGCAAATATCTGGAAGCTTTTGAAAGCCATAGTTACATCTTGATATGATGGGAAATTTTTCAAAACCTTGAAAATCTTCTTGTGTTGAAAAAATATTTCCCTCCAGCTTTAGTTACTGTATTGGTTTGCCATTCTATAGGCTGGCTCGCTTTTCTGTTGGACACATATCATGCATGATATAATGGTTTGGCATTGATGTGGTGTGTGAAATAATCTGAACAAAGGGAGAATGTGCTTAAAATGAGGAAGCTTTTTTTTCACAAAAAGGTCTGAAAATTTAAATGGCTTTATTTCCTTGTAAACTGAATCCTTTCTTATATTATGCTCCCATTTTCATGCTATGTGGCAGAGGCATGGATCTGCCAAGGTGACACTGAATTCCAACGGACCTTCCTCACCTTCATGGTGTAAAGGCAAAGGCAAATAGAAGGCACAGAGATTTGGGTGGAGATTAGGCAGGACAGTTTTTGTACTCCATATGTAGCCCTGTCTGCATGAGGGCTCAAAATAAAGATGACATCTGTTGTTTGCCTCTCCATTTGTATCCCTGGACAAATCAGACATGACCTGGTTCCAGTGGAGACTTGCACAACGTAGCCCTTCAGGTGTACTGCATCCACTGAAAACTATGGGAATGTGAAGGCTGATGGACTGTGACAAGGGGTACCAGCAGCATCTCTGTCTATATAGATGAAGTTTGGGTAACAGACTCTGTCTTATGCAGGCAGCAGTGCTGTAGAAGACTCTTTAGACAGGTCTCAGCAATTAAAAATTATCTGTATTTTAAGAAAACTTATACATAGTAACAGGAGTGTGCCAATAGCACAGACTGCAGGTGTTCCGAGTTCTTAATGAGAGAGCGCAGTGTGGATCAGTGCTGGAGATGTTCATGTCCTTGTGTAGCTTTTTCTTCTTGTTGGCCAAGTAAATTAGCTCAGAAAGCACGTGGGTTTGCTTTCTCAGAAGTGATATTTCTGTTAAAGGGATTATACTTTCCATTGAGAAGTGCAAACTCGTGTATTTTTACAGCTTGTTTGCGAGGTCCTTGCAGTTCCATGCTATCTTTTTGAGCTGTTGTTTAGCTGTAACTTTTTCCTAGATAACAGTGCAAACATGTATCTAACAACACACAATTCCTGGAAAAAATCCTGAGGTAATATGTGAATAAAGAACTAAACATTGAATGAGGCACTAGATTTCAGTTTCAATCTTCTTAAACTTTATTTACAGGACAGAATAAAATAAGAAGCCATAGAATAGATTGTATAGTTCAGGGTAGAGATATTCCTTTATGGCAAAGCCTTTAGACAATTGTTGTAAAAGATGGTGGGCCAGACACTGACAGTTTAAAAGAAGTGGTTTTTAAGACAAGAAAGCTACAGGAACCACCACCCCCCCCCAATTAGTCTGATTGCCAACAACACTTTATAGATAGAAAACCTAGGAGACATGAACTTCTAATGAAAATTTCAGTTTTAATGAATTACCTGATAGGTTAAAACATTGTGCTGCATAAACATTACTTGGATACATCCCTTCAAACTGGCAGGACGTGGTGAACTATCTTGGAATGAACGGTGCAACACACTGAGCAACAGTGAAAAATGCTTTCACTTTCTTGGTGTTGACCAGTTTAAAACTATCCCCACAGTAGGATTTCATTAGCGTTGCCTTCGTGGAGTGGCAGCTATATTAGATTTGATGGGATTAGGTGAAAGAAGTGCTAGTAGCAATTTTCCTTTTGTGGACTTTTTTTTTTTCTTATATCCCCCATTTGAAGCTCCAGCAAATGCAAGCTTGTCTCCCTCAATCAGGCAAGTCTGAAAGCTACAACGGGTGCGCAGACTCTTAAATGTGCTGTAATTTATATTTATCAATTCGGTGCACATAGTTTTTTTGACGTGTGCTTCCTGCCTGATTTTCTAACAATCCTTTATTTCCCACAGGTGGCCGTGATAAACGAGGTGGTCCTGTCTTGACCTTCCCAGCCCGCAGCAATCATGACAGAATAAGGCAGGAAGACCTTCGGAAACTTGTGACTTATTTGGCCAGCGTGCCAAGGTAAAGCTAGAAAGAAAACACTTCAAAGCTTAGGGTGGATGGGTGGGCAGGGAACTTGTTTTTGGCAGTTGCTGATTTCCAAGTATTAACATTTAGTACCTTGAGTTCTTGGGGCGGAGGAACAAAAGTGTTCCCTTCCTCCTCCTGTGTGTGCTCTGGTTGTTTTTATGGCACACGTGGCAGTGCAGGAGCCCCAGAGAGGAGACAGCGGGAGCAAACCTGGGCTTCAGGCTCCTCACAGCAACGAGGAGCCACTCTCATTCTCCGTGTTTCTGTGCAACTGTTTTAGAGGAGTGCAAAGGGAGGAATGCTTAGAGGTCTGCAGTTAAATATAGCAAGCTGGAGAGAGCCTGCTGTCTGTTGTTGCTTTTTAATACCTTGTGGGAGGTTCAGGAGAGCTGGGGTAGAGGACTGTAGTTGCCGGGGAGGAGAGAGTGCCTGTACAAGGAAGCAGATCTTCCTGCTCCAGCATTTTCCAGAGATTTCTCCAGGCTGGGGAAGGAACATGGGTGGACTCAGGAGGAAGCTTTTGAAGAAAGGCATTTCAAATTGTTCTGAATGTAAACCACCACCTTTCCCTGCATTAGTCTCTGTGGCTCTCTTCCAACAAGCAAGTCCCCATCCTTTTCCCAGGGATGCTGGAGGAAAGGTGTGTTGCCAGAGCATATTTATTTTTTCAAGCTTTGGAAGATCATTTATAGCACTCAGTGCCCAGGGAGGTATTTCTGATCCAGCCTCAGAGAGTATGAGACTACATATGTCCTCATTTAGCTTCCTTTTCCTACTTTTAAGCTTGCCAAATATCCTTGCCCAAAAACCACTGCACCAGCTATTGAGGTGAGTGTTACCCCAGGGCAGGTGAGGGACTGAGAGGGGATGCTCAGGGTTGTAGGAACACATTCTGTGCCACCCAGGAGCTCCTTCTCTTTTAAACCCCCAGAACACAACCTGTTAAACAGTGTTCGTGTTTTGGCAAAGAGTGTGAAGTTAAGACATGAAGGGCAGGGGGGTTGGCTGCCTCTGGAAGTCAAGAGGTAAGGGTCTTGGAAATGCACTCAGTTCCTTAAACATGTGATGGGCAGAGGACACAGGTTGTGTTTGGTGTGGAGAGGGTTAAGGGCTGTTTGGAGACTTAATCTCTCGGCTGCAGAGAGAGTGCCAAATGCAGCCATGTGTACCAGATCTGCCAGGGCTTGTTTTCTGAATGTCACAAGTCCTCTGGTGATGCACTTTTTGCTCTGTTGGACTTTCGGTCATCAAGGTTTTACTATTAAGCTGAGTCTCCCCACTCCCTCTCATTTTATCCTCTAGCCAGCTCCATTTTCAACCATATTGTGAGAGAGCTTACAGACATGCTGCGGGGCTGGGGGAGCAGTAGGTCACTCCCTGGGAGTGTGTGTCCCAGAGCTTGGCAATTCTGCCTCAGCTGCTGCGGTAATGAAACTGGTCCCCTACATCTTATCATTTTTTGCATGGTTGCAAGTATGAAGATATGATACTGCTTTGGGTTGCAAGCAATTGCAGAGCAAAAATGACCTTCTGATGTGTCAACCTTTTCTGTTAGTTGCTCTTCACTCATGGAGGTGGCAGTAATAGGACGATACATCCCTTCTGTTCCCCACTGTCACACAACTGCATCAATTAACTCAGTCTTTGATGCTGTTTTTGGTTGCCTCACTCTGGATCAGTGCAGCAGTGATTTTTCCCTGATGATGCAGAACCTTGGGTCAGAGGTATTTGTGCTGAAGGAGCCGATACAACACCTGGCTGCCTGTCTCTCTAGAAACACTAAAAAACCTTTCTCCTCCTGGGGGTCACTGTAAAGCCTTGTTCTGTCCTAGTGTGTGAAGCCTTTGGAGATGTCTCTCTAGTTATACCAGAGAACATCCCTTCCTCTGTGGTGCATGCTCCTGTCATGAAAATGTGCCCGGTCTAGAGAGTGAAAAGGTTCTGTGCAAGCATGTTGTGATGCTGCAAAAGGAGAGGGTTTGTAGGCAAGCAAATGTGTTACCCCGAAGCAAGTAAAGGTTAGGCTGGATGTGAGGAAAAGTTTTCTAATGGATTCCCTTTAGCACTATAAGTCATCTAATTTTTTCTTAAATCTTTCCATTGCTGTATAGACAAGCCTCTGGCATTGATATAAATATTATGGAGAGGGTATGGTAGATCAGGAGGTTATTTCTCCCAGTTCCTCCTGGTCCTGTTTTGTCTGGTGCAACAGCTGTGAACTCTGCTGTAGGAGGGAGATGTGACCACAAACTTCATGGGTTTGGCACATGGGATTGTGTAACCTGTGTGGTGTAAGGAAACAGTGAAAACTCATTTTCCCTAAGCATTTTGTTCACTTTTACAAGGGTAAGCAGCAGAGCTTTCAAACTTATTCGTGTTTTGGAAACAAATATATGGAAGGAACAGTTGGAATTCCTATCGCTGGCTCTCAGTTCATGTTTATTCCAAGATGAGTGCTGTAGTTACTAGCTGCATCAGCCATCCACCAAAATAAACAATTTCATTAGCAGAGACTCTGAACAGGATGTCAGAAGAAACTGCTCTGATGTTGAGTGCTAAAAGGAGGAGAGTTTTCTGTGCTAGTTGAAAAACTAAAAATTCTTTAGGAAAAAGAGGCTGTAATTTATCATATTGACACCAGGATAATAATTCTTTCTTTATTCTTGGTGCATTGGTTTCTGAGCGAGACAGATTGCTCTCCACGTTGATACTATCTGTCACTTAACCCTTGTTTTATATCTTAATGGAGGGGGCAGAGGTGGCTCAGTGCTGGGAGCTTGGAGCAGGTATGAGATTGGTGATGAAATGTGATGATAGATTAGGGTAAGTGAAACCAAGGTCTTGCTAGCAGTTTTCAAAGTTTCTGATTCAGCTTTCTGCAGTTCCTTCTTCAAAACCAGAATAATAATGTGGGCTTTCTGAAAGCAGCTATGTGTGCTTGAGTTAGAGCAGAATAGTGAGGGCTTTCATGCAGCTGGGAGCCACAGTCAGGCAGGTGCCTGCAGGCAGTGGGGTTTCCTGTGCGGCTGAGGATTACTGCCTGGGGGTGAAGATCTGGGAACACAGCTTGTTCCTATCCCGAAATGGTAACCTTTCAGTTCATAGTGCCTGGGGTAATTTAAGGCTCCTGGAAGGTTCAAAAGCCTGATCCTGCAGTTTTGGGTAGGAGGAGGAGGTTATGAGTGGGTATCCTGACACTATGAAATAATGCGGTCCTGGTTCGGTGCCCTACCTTGGTTCTTTCAGGTACATCACAAGGTCCTTCTCTCTAAACAATTCCACTGTAATTAGTTACTAAGAAATGAAGACGCTATTCATTAGATATAAAGATAATTGCCACGGATGCCAAGTTTCTACCACTCTGCCGTTTTCTGCTTGGTTTACATTTGCACTAATGCTTTCTGGGTAGGCGAAGCTGTATTTCTTGTGACTCAGGATAGCTTCTATTTACATGCAAATTTAAATGGATGCAATGTTTAGAAATTTGGAGGGCGTGACTGAATCTAGGATAACATGGTGTTTATGATCAGGGGAGCTGAGGGAGAATTTTCTGGCCTTGCTGAGGATTTTATATTTTAACGCCAGTGCAGTGCCATCTATTCCAGTAGAGTCAGCTTTGATTTATATGTGTGTAAATGAAACTAGCACCAGGCCAATCTCCTCTGCGAGCCCTTTGGAATTACGAATTAAGTTATGCGTAGGCAATAGGAGGATAAAAAGGAGACAGAATATTATTAGCCTGAGTTATCTCCTCACATGGTGAAGCAATACGATGAAGGAAATGTTCTCTGTCAGCTATAGTGAACCTTCCGGCTGAACACATCAATCTGTTCTGGAGCCAAGATAAGCAATCTTCTGTGCTCTCTGCAGAGAGGAAACCCGAGATGCCTCAGGGGCCTGTGTTTTTAAAGACATCTACTTTTTATTTGTCCTCAGTTCAAAAAGCTGCTCAAATGTTTCCCTGTTCTAGGGGACATCCAGGGCTCATAACAGCAGCAAAGTGTTTCCACGGGCCAGCCCTGGGTGTTTGAACAGCTCCTTGGAGCTGCCCAAGCTTGATGAGAGGTGCTAGGAACNAATTTTCCCCAGACAGGTTCGGCTTAAAAAAAACTGGTTACAACTTAACTTAGTACATATTTCGATTATTACATATTTGAGCACGAATTCCCCACTTTTATTTATAACACCCCTAATAATTAGTGCAATGGCTGGGGCTTTGTAAAATTATAAGAACAACAGAGGGGATGGCAAAATGTAACAATACTCACCCGCTCTTGGATTTATTTTAAGCTCTTCTCTGGTGACCTGTGGTACTGTGTATATTAGCTCCTCGGGCCGGGAGTAGTGTGAAACTCATTTTGTCGATTGATAGGAATTAAACCCTAGAGCTCTGCTTTCTGTTACGCGATCTTAGCACAGAAGGAGCTTTCGAGGACTATTTTTTTTTTCCTGGAGACTATTGTAGATCTCCCAAAATAACCATCTATTTTAAAAATAACACCAGGAACTTCATACTAATTTTAGTAACTAAATATCTGGTGCCATCAATAAGATAATTATTCCACCATACACATGTACCAAAATACAGCAGTAAAAAATGCAGTGAAACTAATGAGCCTAATGGAGATTTCATATTTTCTTCTGATATAATTTAACAAATAATGGTAAGGTGTTTTGGAAAAAGGGGTTCATTAGATGTAAATAACTGGCATGAGTGCTGGTGAATTTAAGAGTATTTTGCCACTCTGTAGCCAGTTCAAATCCAGCCTCTACCGTATGTGATATTGGTGTGGTGTTTTTATCTCTCTGTTAGGGATTGGGGGACTTCTGTCGACGTAGTGGTGGTCTTACCTTGTCCTACTAAAAGGCTTCTTAGCTCATTGCTCTGTGTTGCTTCCTGTGTCTCCTTACTGACCACCTCAGTTCCAAGTTACAGGTTCACTGCTTGTTGGAAATCAGCACTTCAAAAGAGGATCTCTGATTTCCTTCCAGCTGTGTTAATAACTTGTTGAGGCATTTTTTTGCTAGATGAGTTGACAGTTGCTATAATTGATGTTGAAATTCTGCAGCAAGTGTCTACAGCTGCAGCCTTGGAAACTCCCATCTACCAGAAGCTGCTAGAAAATGTGGACTTCTAGAAGTCCAGAGGGAGTGACAAGAGCTGTCAGAGCCTGGGGAGCAGGAGTTATGAGACAAGATTGAAGGTGTTGGGGATACTTATGTTAGAGAGGGAAAGTAAAGTGATGTGGTAAAATACACTCTGCAAGCCCGAGCTAAAGTAAACAATTTAGTCTCAGCACACATGAAAAATGGAGCAAAAAGAAAGTGATTAAAATCACAGATTGAAGAACTGAAGCAGGGTTCTGTATCCTCCCCATCTTGGAGAGCCTGTTAGAAGGTGTGTCAGGAGGGAGCCAGGCCTCGTCACTCCTGTTTTGCAGCAGAGGCAGGAAAACAAGTTATTCCAACTTTTGTGACACTGTTTTGTATAAAGACGTGGGGTTTTTAAACAGATACACAATTTTTATTTCCTATGTTTGTTTTTAAATCAGCCCAAACCTGAGGTAAATGGAGAGGGCCTTTGGTCTTGGTTTCCAAATTACTTCCTGCTTTCATTGCCTGTTGCTGTTTTTCTGGATAGCGTCAGGTCCGATCTTGCACAGCTTTGGACCTAAAGCAAGTGTCCTCTTTTCCTCTGCCCTCTGTGGAGCCGGGAGTGCTCTCTGAGTGGTTCAGCCTGGTTACCTGCTGAGCCCTGTTCTGCTGTCCAGCTCCATAACACTGCAAGTGTTTTCAGACTGGTTTTGTGATAAGCATCACAAATAGCACGATACGATAAGAGCTTTGCAGTTGATGTACTGTGAATGGCACGGCTCATGTAGCCTTTTCCCTCTAAAGACTGATAAAAGGCAGGGTGAGCTGGGCTCTGCATCTCATTTCTACCAGTGATCATCGATATGGGTCTAGCAGAAGTCCCTCTCTATTGTGGAATAGAAGCAAATGAGATTAACTTAATGCTAATATTGAAATAAGCTCATGAAGATTTCATTATCTTGTTTCAGAATGTGAGTTTGACAATTGAAATAAATAAAATAAGGGTTGATATTTCTTCAAGAGTGAATTCCTTATTTAAAGTAAATTCCTTTAAGTACTTACAAAGGGATTTGCAAAGTATTTTCTAAGTTGTTTATCTTGTATCCAAACATTTTGTACTGTTTTGGAAGACCTGAAAGTCTTACTGGCTTTTTCCCCACTAAATTTTACAATATTTCTTTATTCTTAAGTATAGCTTGCTCCATTTAATTATATTTTAATTGTATTCCAATAAATAATTGAAGTTACTGATTGCCACATGCAGAGAAACTGGGATTTCAACTTGTCATTGTGTTTTTAAGCATTGTATTCAACACTCAGCATCTGCTTAATTTTAGACTATAAATCTGCAATTGAAAACAGTTAATATGAAGGAATCCCTCATTTATTATGTCTGAATTATTTCCAAGGCAATTGTTCTATTTTGCAGTGTAGGGGAGGGAGTTCAGTTTTCTGTTACTGCCAACCGTGCAGACTCATGCTGAGATTTCAAAGTCATATTGGGTTCTTTCTGGTTCATCTAACATCTCCAACACAAATTCAGCAGGTTAATAATGTGAAGATGTAGGATTGCAGAGGGTAGCCCTCTACAGGTCTGGTTTAACATACAAGGGAAATGCACAGGTCTGGAAGAGAAGTTCCCTTTCCTGGCACTGAGCCATTTTCCACCCCAGTGGGAGCTCAGTCATACCTTCTTCAGTCGACAGTGGATAGGGCTGGTGGAGGGCACACATCCAGTGAAATGAAAGGTCACTGTTTTACTCTGTGCTCTTCTCAGACAGCAAAGTTAGCGTCTCTACCCATTTAGGTCCAGTGCCTTTTGGTTTTACTGGTCTGGCCTTTTTTGCTTCAGCCCTGCCCTCCCAGCTGCAGAGCGTTTCTCTTCCCGATGGGCAGTGCATCCAGGCTGCAAGTTCAGAGCAGCCAGAAGGATGGCAGTGAGTGGATTCCTTCTCACAGCCCCCATCTTCTCACATCCTCCGTACTGAAATAGCCAAAAGGGTCTGCTGCCCAGCCACAGCTCTGCAGTACCACCACACCTCGTTTCTCTCTTTCTTACTGGGAGAGGAATGACAGGAGGGCTGTTAAAACCCTCTGAGCACAGTGAGAGATGCCCGTGGCAGTGCTTCCTGCTAAAGCCAGGGCCGAGGGGGCTGACCTGGAGACAGCTACCTCCTATATGGGTGGTGATTCCATGCAGTGACATCAGCTGGGCCTTCTCAAGGTTTGGTGGGCTTTGCCAAGGGTCTGAGCTTTGCCAAGGCCCTGGGAAAACCTCAGCTGTCTTCTCAGGGGAGCCTCAGGTGCTGCTCAGCTTCCCTGCAGGGGCTGTGGGGTGCTGATTTTGGCTTTCTCACACAAGATGGTTGCCTGTCCTGTGCAGCCACTCCCCATGTTGCTGTATTTCTGTTAGCAATGTTGTAGACAGTACCTCACTCTATTTCCAGCAGAGGATTCTGGCTGGGAAGGATTCTGCTTGGATTTCTGCAAATCTGGAGGAAACAGCAAAACAACTCCCCTCGCCATGCATGCCACCACTGCTGGGATACAGGAGCCACCATGGCCCAGTGACACGCAGTGGTGCTGGCAGGGTCTGGGGGCTGATCCCATCCCTTGAGTTGTCTCACGTAGAGCTGTGCTGCACACTCTGTTTTTGAGCTCTGTCCAGGCCCTAAGTCTGGGGATTAGATCAGCATTGTTCCTCCTCCTAAATGGCTTTTGCACGGTGTTGTACCAGCATCTGCTGCCTGGAGGAAGGAGCTGAGGTGATGGAGAAAAGGCAGAGACTTGTAAACTACGATATATCCTGCACCCATTCACTGGTGAGGGAGCTGGCAGGCACAACAGGCTGCTATAAATTTTATGCAGAGCATCATTTTCTCCATCTTCTTCCTCAGTGGCTCTGACAAGTGTTTTGTGAGTCTCTGCAGCACACCTCCCTGTGCTGCCCTCCCTGGCCTTGGCCATGCTAGTGCTGGTGTAAAGCTCTTGTGTGTTCCTCATGGGCCTTTTAACCATCAGACTTGTGGCTCCACAATGCTCCAGGAAGTCCAGGCAGTAGTGACTGGGAGAATTCCTCAGAGAAGGCAGGCTTGTGCTAATGTGAGCAGTAATTCAGAAAAGCTAAAATTAGCAGAGAGGTTTTGTGGGAGCGTCTCACTGGCAGCAGAGCTGGCACAGGCCGTGCGCAGTTCCCTCCTGAAGCTGTCAGCAGCCGTCAGTGGAATATGCAGCAGTTCAGCCAATCCTAAATTTTCTTTTAGGTGATCTCTTTCCTACAGTTTTTGCAGAGACCGTAAAATAGTTTTTGTCTCATTCCACTATGGATGCTTGTGTTCCTCATCAGTAACTCCAGTAGGTGCTATATCCTTTTCACTATTAGAAATTATTACGATTTGGAAGTGGTTTATGCCATCTCTTCATGGATGTCTTTAGAAGCAGGAAAACAACTGCTGTGCTTTGCAGTCTATTTTGTAATGGGCATATTGTCCAAGGTATCTCAGTGTCAATGGAAAGCTCTTCTAAACTCCCATGGAGAATGGATGAGACCTTTACTGTGTGCCAGTGTGAAGCAAGTAATGGGAGACACAGACGTGGAGTCGTCTCAGCCTAGACAGCCTGATCCTTATCCTCACTGGATGCATGGAGGTGTTGGGGATGCTGCTCCAAAGTCTGGGCTCCCCAGTGCACTGCTAGGGTAGGACTGAGGATACGTTCCCAGGAATATATTTTTAGCTATATCTCCAAGTGAATGATAGAAAACTGATGCCATCATGCTGTCAGTCACTGTTAAACCAAATCTGTCAGGGAAAATGATCAAGAAGATTAAATTTCTACAGATTTAATGAGAATAGACAGCTGCGTCAAGGAAAGAGACCTAATTAGTGTATACAGAGAGGGGAAGTTGGTCTGAACTCAGCCCTTCTTAGGGACTGGAGGTTTGGGGGGTATCTCTAGATAATGTAAGAGGTACATTTGTTATTAACCATTAGAGAATCAATGTGCAAACCACTACCAAGGGTTTGGCAGTTCCCATGCCCATAAAAGCACATGCTAGTTTATGGTATTAGAAAATCTGATCATATTAAAACAGTACCATGACCAATTCATGGTAATACGTGGGATTGAGCAGGCTGATGTTCTTATAGCATGGAAAGTATGGCTTGAGACTGGCAAAATTTGTCTCCGAGGTTGGGATGCTCAGTTCCCTGCTGTTTGCAAAGGGAATTGGTATCCAAGTTTGTTAGACAGTTGTAAATCTCATCAATGGTTTCTTCTCGTTTTCCACAAGGTGTTCCTAACCAAGTCTGTGGTGTTTTATGTCTTCCTTGTGGATCCTGGCGCAGCTTCAGAGTTCCCTGCGGATCCTGCAGCACTGCGTGCAGCAAAACATAATTGTAACTCTATGGTGTGAGACTGCTGGGCTACTTAGATTAAGAGGAAAAAAGAAAGAGAGAAAGAAATACTTTAATGCAAAGTAAAATCATAAATAAGAAAAATAATTCTAGACTGTCTCCTTTCCCCCTAGGAAAAGGCAGCAGAGCATAATTCAGACATGCTTTTGGCTTGGCAAACATTGTCTGGTCAGCAACGTGTGCCACAGTGTACTTTTCTGCTATTAACAGGGGAGGATTGGTTTCCCTGACTGTGTACACAGGGCTTTATTTTATGTCTAACTTTAAAGACAAACCGTAGTCTCTAGAGAATTTTCCAGTGATGTAATATTTTAGAAAGATCCTTTGTGGTACTTCACCAACAAGGCAAAGCACCAAAACAGCTTTCCCTTGCCCTGCAACTGTTTTCAGGGAAATCTTTGACCTCTTAAACATGCCCAGACTGCTGTGCAAACAAGAGAAAGTAGGAACCTGCTGTAAGCTCCATGCTGTACTTACAAGTGACATCTTTGCTGAATGCTCCTTTTTGGTAAAAGTCATTGAATAGAAATTGTAATAGAGCATGGGCTTTGTAGAATAATTGCATCCCTCTCCAAGAATCATAGCAGCAGCAGTTCATCTCCAGCCAGATTCAGGCTGCTTTCATATGCCTTTCCTGTCCTTTTCCCGTTTCACACAGGAATACAAGAAGAATTGACAGTTTCTAATATTAATGCTGTGTTATTAGAAAACTTTCACTAGATAAGTTGTTTTATAGTTTGTTTATTTGAGGGTCTGCCAAGCCAGGCACTTGTGCTATTGATGTTGTCATTGAGGATCTAATAAAGACGACTTTTTGAAGCTTAGTTTGAAAGAATTGCTAATTAAAAGTAATTTTTGGCTGGGTAAAATTCAGCCCTTCTTCCTCCACCACTCCTAAACAAGTTATTAAATGTACACATTTAAGGAATAGAAATAATGTGGATACCGATACATCATTAATACAGAGCTGGGTGGGATCCTTGGCGGGAACTTTATGACATTTTAAAATGTACATTGTACTCATACGTGGGGCTGTGATACTTCGGAATTCCAGGGAGAGTTTTCAAATTTTCATTGTAGGCTGCCGTTCTGCAAGGAATGGTTCATGGCTTTGGTATTCTTGAGGGACAATCCGCAAAACCCTTAGTGTCAGGTCAAGAGGAAATGATGTGTTCTGAAGTGCTGTTGCGTGGTATTAAGCTGCCCCATGGGCAAAAATCACATTCCACTGGGAATAAAAAGGGGTTTTTCTACCTTAGAGAACTCCCAATGGGCTTCCTGTACATGTTCCATCTACTGTGCACCTACACTTTGAATGTCATATGGAAAAGGCATACATACTACCTACACACAGTCGTGGTGGATGGAGACCAATATTTGTTAAGTTGTACTGCTATAAACGATGCGTCTAAAATAGTTTCCCATCATTCCTCATTATTGGCACGTTAATTAATTGCTAGTGAAAAATTAGCTACAAGAAAGGTGGGATTCTGAGAAAGGTAGGATTCTGGTACTGATTACTGTTCTCTCTTGGCAAACTACCAACAACATCACTGGTTACAGTGATTTAGGTGGTCTCTTCTATCTCGGTCTTCTGTGATTCAGCAGCTGACTGCCCTAGAGGCCAAAGTCCTCTGTTAATGCAGAAATGCAAATTTTTCCTTCCATTGTTTTTCTTCTGTGAGTCAATCCTAATTGGAGACTAAAATTGCATTTTCATTTCAGTAGGCTTAGCAGCTCTGCTTAGACCACCAACTAAGGACAATGTTTATTAGTAGCTCTGTTCATGTGTTTTGTGAATTTTGTAGATGGTAATCAGATGGAGCCTCAGGTTTAATTTAGGCCACCCATTCAGGTCACATTCTGGAACCTGGAACATCAGGAAAGACACACAGAGCTTCCTGAATTTTAGTTCAGGACTCAGCATTTGAGTTATTTTCTCCCTTGGTTTAACTGCATACCCTGTATTTACCAGTCCATACAGGAGACACCTTGTAAATGTTTGGGAAACCATATTAACTGCTATTTCTACATCCTGAAGATAGAAGACCCTAAGTGGTTTTATTATAGCTATGCTGCATGAGGCAGGAGTACACATCCCTTTAATAGTGTGCACTGATTAGACCTCCAGTTTCTGGGAAGCAGGGTCTTAAAGCTGCCTTTCCCAATACCGAACTGGGAGAACTGGGTAAGAAATTGGCCATATACCGTGTCACTGCCTGACCTTAGAAATTGCACTTGGAAAACCTAACTCATTATGAAATGTACCATTTTGCCATGCAGCAATTCTAGGGAGTGGAAGAAGAATTTAGGGGAGACCCATAATCCCAAAGGTGCTTGATTAACTAATGGGTGATCTTGCACATAGGAAGCACGGCTGAAAGAGCTTCCTTGTTAATAAACTGATAGTCTAAGAATTATTCGAATAGGCCATATGTTCTTTTTCATTAAGATCTCTTTTTTTCTTTTGTTCTAAAGACAGAACCAAACTCTTACAACACTGATTAATCACATCCAATTTTGTGTTTATATCCCCTTATTTCTCCATTCTTCTCTTTCTACAACATTTGTCATTTAGTTCAGAAACTGCATCTGGAGAAGCAAACATTTCTGGGATCACAGATTAGTTAAGATTTTGCTCCCCACTGGAGATTTGTGGGTAGGAGCTGCAATTCCATTCCAAAATCTAATTAAAAATCAGGTACATAAGAAAGTAGTGAAAAATCTTACCCATAGGAAGAATGTCTGGGAACTCTGCTTTGTTAATGAACTGTTAGACTAGGAATAAAATATGCAAGCAGTATGTGCAGGTTTTTTAGGGTTTTATCCTTCTCTGTTCACAAGGCAAAACTCAACTGTTATATTATTCCACACTTACCAGGCCTACTGGAAATCTCAGTTTCTCTTTAATTTCCAGAACAGCCACCCCAATGATTTTGCAGTGTTGGATTGTAAACTGTAGATGACATGGAAATAGGGTCAGCTAAAGAGGTTTCCTGGGATTTTCATTTAGGAATGAATTCGGTAGGACGCTTCACCGCGTTAGTTTTAGGGACTGTTAAATTCTATCTGTGTGTATTAGCATCAGCAGCACTTCCCTGATGACTTGTTGGGCACTACTAATTATATGAAAAAGGCATAAATTTTTGTTCAGTAAAATCCACTCAATACATTTGAGAAAGAGGCCACTTGAGAACCCACCTGCTCTAACTTGGACGCTCTGTTTAGGAATGTTCATCTTAGCAAATAAGATGCTAGTTGTCCTCATTATATGTTTTTTACATTCCTAGGGGCACTTGGAAAATTAAAGCAGACACATTTGAATAAGGTAGTGGAAGTGGAGCAATATGAATCAAATGAATGTACTGGATACAGTACCAGTGCAGAACTGTCTTGATCTCCATTTCTGGGCTTTTGAAATTGGTGACAAGTCAGTATTTCCGGAAACTGAAGCCCATTTTGTCAATACTGTGCTCACATTGCCCTTTTACAGGCAACTGACTTATAATTGTTTTTACAATGGAAGCATATTTTTCCCTTTTTTTTGTGGGAGAATACAAATGCATAAAGAACTTCAACTGCATTCATGCTGCCTTGAAAAGATGCCAGAAGTCAAATGTGTAATTAGGGATTCTGTTAAAAGTCTAATTCCTATACCTGTGAACATTTTTTTGGAACATAGCTTTTCAAGTCATTGTTTTCCTTTTTGTATTTCTTATTCTCTTGGCCAAGAAGTAAGTTCCTTTTCAGAGGCTATTGTCATAGATCTTCTAGGGTGTAATTTGTTCTTTGGCAAAGTCCAGTTTTGTTTTTGAGTGAAATACTCTAAAGCATAATATTAGACCCTGTTTTATTTAACACCTGATTACTCATGGCAAAGCTCTTTAAAATCCTTCATAAGATGTTACATTTGTTACATAACAACAGGTTATGTCAGCATTCTTATAATGTAGGTTTGTTCTTGCAGTGGTAAAATTGAATGTTTCCAGTGCTAGGACACTCTGTTCTACATCACATAGGTTCTCATACTGGTGAAGTTCTAACAAAGCTAATGATAAACTATTTCAGGTAGATAGGGCAGAGAGAAGAGCGAAGAAATCATTATCACCAGATGATGTAACGGGATTTTTTGGGGTGGATTTTAAGGTAGTTTGGAGCAAATTATTATATTAGGTAATTTTATGAGTTATTCTCAATTGATTTATCAAACCATTAGTTCTTCCTACCTTTGATGGGTGCCTTCTGTGAAAATTACAGGATTGTTGGTTCTTCCAGGCTACAGCTGACTTCAACAGAATCTGAATGGGCTGGGAATATATATCTGCTCTGCAGAGTAATGAAGCAACAAATGAATCTCAAGATGACAGACTAGAGAGGATTTTTCTAGGCAGCCTTTACCAAGCTCTCAGAATTTTCCACAAGTCTTGTACCTCTTAAGAGAGAATAAAGATATTTATTCATTGTGTAAATTGCCAGGAGCATAAGAAGGAAATCATCAAGGTGGAAACATGCATTCACCGTATCTGCTCTTAGTCACAAATGAAAGGAGGATATCAATACTTTTTCGGGCTGACACATTAATTTACTACAATAAAATTGGAAATTGATGCAAGAGGTTGACCAAAGCAGTAAAAGGCCTGCCTGGCCTGCAGGCTTCTACTTACTGTGTTCTTTTTCTAATTCTTGTTTAAGTACTGTGATCCTCCTCCAGAAAACCAGTCAAGTGTGATCATAAGTCCATCCATATCCAGCAAGTGTAAACATGTGCTTCATGCACCATCTTAATTGCTTAATCAAGCTCCTTCTATTGTGAGGCACAACCATACAAACAGGAACCAGATGGAAGATATTTTTATCAGATGGGCCATAGGACTAAAGAAACATGGTCATTGAACATTGCTGTCCTTAAAAACCCCAGTATTAGGATACGACTGCATCCCTGCAACATCCCCACAATGTGATAATTCAGGCAGCAACCACTGTCATAAACCCAGACTCAATCTTACCTCCCTTTTCAGGTACCAGCAACCAGAGCTTGCTTAAGGGACATAAGCACACATTGATTGTTATTTTAGAAGAGTTTATACTAAAGAAGGTTGAAACAAGTTCTTTATATTTGGAATCAGGGTTGGGGTTTTTTTAGTCATTAGTTTTGTGGATGATTTTAGCAGTTTGTATAGCATCACTCTCATAAGAGACTAGTGCAGTACTCTTCTTGTTTTCAAGTGGTAAGAAAAAGTCTATTTGAGCTGTTTGTCAAGCATGTCATAGCTACAGAGGTTTTAACTTGTTTTCCTTAGTTTTATGTCATAAAGCACTTAAAGTTATGGATTGAGCTAGTGCTCCTGGGGCTTCTACATCAAATCCCCAGTAATTGTGCTTTTGCAGTCTTTTCCACTGAAGGCTTTGAGTACTAGTTTGATTATGCTGTGATCACTGCTTTTACTCCACACAAGGCAAAAAGAGCAAAATCCTTGATTATAATTGCAGGCGAGGTACTTGCCCAGTCCTAACTGACAGCCTGAATTGTGCAGTATGGTCATCAAAATGGGCAAGAGCTTATGTGAATAATTCATGGCTTTGGCAAATGTCATGTCTGCAGGTTTGGTGGCAAAATTAGCAGCAATGAAATAGTTAAGAATGCTGGTATTTAGGCTGCCAGAACTGGGCTTTCAGTTAACCCCCCAATAAGATGGAGAGTGCAAGTTCATGTTCTAGTCTCATTGTTCTTCCACTGGCTGCAGACTCAGCAAGACAAGTGTGCATTAGTTTATATTGTCAAGGCTATCTTTGCAAGCAGATGGGCTAGAAATCTAATTAAAAAACCCAAAAGCTTTGATTCTGGCAAAAAAAAATAGAAAAGTCAGTGGGACAACCCTAAATCCTCTGAATTAAATGGATGTTCTATGTCAATGCTGTTCTATTGTCCCACTTTATAAATAAAATATGAAGGGCTCTACTTTCACATAGACCCATAAATGTGCTCATTTATGAGTTTAATAAAGCATGTGTATTCAGTACAATTAGATAAGCATATATAGAGAGCAATAAATGATTCCTGCATAAAATCAGCACACGTGTACCAGAGAATATATCCCAGCATGGATAAATAATCACGTGGTTAGATTATTAGCTGATCTCTCTTAAGCTTTTGTAAATTAACCATGAGGAGGCCATGACTATTTGCAATTTTTCTGCAATTATGGATCCTCTCTGTGTCTGAAGATGTGGTAAATATAATACATTCCGTGGAAGAATGCAGTGGCTTCAATAAAGAAAAGTGTGGTAGCACACACAAGAAGGGAGTGAATAACCCAACGAGGTTCACCTGACTCAGTCTCATCCCTTGGACTACAGTGCTCCAGCCAGGTGTAAAAAATGCATAAATTGTGAAGCTATAATTGCAAGGAAAATAGCTAAATATATTTGTGTTATCTAAGTATCAGGGAGTCACACATCATCGGCTTTTCTTAGATTGGGGTATGTGTCCAGTGTGAGGTTAGGGGTTTGCAGAGCAACTGTGAAATGGTTTCTGTTGGTTCTTGTCAGTTTTCTGTCGGGAAGTGGAGGGGGTAACCATGGTGGTTCAACTTGCTACAGAAACCCACTGCATTGGGCCCATTTCTGCACAGGATGTTAGACTGACATTAGTTTAACTCACAGGTAGGAGACCCATTAGTCTGTTGGAGCAGATGTGGCCTGATGTGTGTTTGATACGCTTCTTCCAGGTTAAATGAATGGCTCAGTATTAGGGCAATATCCTTAGGTGCAGTATTTCAAGACTCTGCTCTCATTTTCATTACCATGGGCTTGCTGACACCTACAATAAATAGTAAGTTTTCTGACTAGCAGATTCCTATCATTACTATCCTGGCATATGTTAATTTGTCAATATAATTTTCAGGTCTGTCAGCAGGAAAAGCACCACCTGGAGTATGTAGTTCTTGAGATGAATAGGTTGATGTTCTTTCACATGTGGCACTTGTGGATGGATTTGCCAGTGAAGTTTTATTGTGCTTTTGATAGAGAAGCAATATAGCTAATAGGGAAAAGGGAGCAGGCAGTTGAAACCAGGCAATTACTTTTCAGAGCATTTATCTGAACCTGCTGTAGCTGATAAAACAGTTCCTCTGGTTTTTCCAATTAGAGCTGACTGATAGGTAGAGGTACTGATGGAGAACTGAAATTATCTGCAACCATGATGAAAGTTCAGGACTGTAAGGGAAGCAGCCTTAAAACTGCATTGCCACGACAGCAATGTGTGAGTTCCCATCAGTGTGGGACAGTGCCGTAGCATGATTGACTGTGAACCTGAGGAGACATCACACTGGCACCTGAGGAGCTCAGTCAGTCTCCTGCAAAGGTGAGAGCACCTGAGGCTGGAGAAATACCTCATGTGATCTTGGGAAGACACTCAGAGAACGTTAGCCCAGAGACTGACTCAGCTGGGGTTTGCACATTTATTCCCAGGATTTTGACTGTTGGATTCATTTGTTCTTTCCAGAAGCTTTTTAGATCCAGTTTTCTCACTCTGGGTGTCAACAGTGTCTTTCAGGTCTACTGCCTTTGAAATACTGAATATCTGTTTGTGCTCAGTCAGCTCCAGTGATTTTGATCTCTCCCACATTTATGTCTCCACACGTGAAAAGGGATGATACCTCACATCCAGTGGCTTCATTGGCACAGCTTAGCCCCTCTTGGTAGACACAGTGAGAGAGCCTGGCCTTGCTAGGAGACAGATTCAGAATAAATTGGACGTAAGCTAGAGGTTTTGAAGCTGGGTTGGAAAAAAACATCAGTTTCCCCTGTCTCTTGAGGACTCTGTAAGGACTTTTTCCGCTCTCAGTGCCATCATGGTAGCTTTTTGAAAGAATGAGTAAAGTCCGCTGTATAAATGAATGCACAAAAATTGATTTTACAAGTGTCTCTTACAACACAGATTGATTTTGTAGCTTCAGAGCAAGTCCTTCTGGATGTAATACAACAGGCAGTCTTCACCCAGCCTGGCATGGCAGGAAGCATCTATCTGATAAGTGAACTATTTTAGGTAAATCATTGTGCCTATAAAGACCTGCTTTGTTTGTATATGGGTGGAGATCAAAAAAAAAAAAAAAAAGGAGTACCACTCATTTATTAGTCATGGCCAGTCCTCATTGTCCAACCTGGGGAAAAAAGAGGCATCAGCTTTTAATTGTGCGATTCTAAAGAGAACTGAAATTCCTTTATGGTATCAGACCCATAGCAGGGACCATGGAGTGTTTCTGGGGTGGAGTACTCAGCCTTTCCTCCTAACAGATACACTGGAATCCAGTGTTTGCCCCTATTTTGTGTATGGATTCTGGCCAAAATCCTGTAAGTCTTAAGGAGTGGTTATACCGTTTTTGCTTAGGAGACATAAAATGCAAAGCGAATCTCATGCTGAACTCTGCACTGCAGATGGGCAGAAGCTTGGTTACTCAGTTTTGGAAGAATCTGCTATTTTCAAGTGCAAAGTTTCAAATGATGAAAAATCCAAAAGATTTGGAAATTTCCCACAAATATAGCTCTGAAATGTTATGTCAGTCAAAATATTTTGATAAAATTCAAAGGTTTTTTTCTCAGTAGACTGACCAAAAAAAAGGAACAAAATGAAAAAAAATATATTTCATCTAAAAAGGGTTAAACAGAATATTTTGCTGTTATAAAAGCCTTTTTTCAGTTTTAAATTCAGCAATACTTTCATGAGAACCTGTACTCACTGTGAAATATCTTATTTTGAATTGATATGTAATATCTCATCTTTCCTCCCTATTCCGTATTTTAATTACAGTTCTAGAAATGGGTGTGCATTGCTCTCCTGCACTGCCAGGAGCAAGGTATGGGAACTGATGAGTGCTTACTGCAAGAGATGTCATTACTATGTAGAAAAAGTGATTTTACTGTCTTTGAAGAGGTTTTTTTTCCTGTCGTCATCTCTGAGCTCAGTGGAGCCTTGGATCCAGTGTGCGAGTCCCAGAGTGGTTATACCTGCCTGCATCAGGAAGGAATTTGGCATGGTGTCTGCCTGTGGACATGATTGGACTTTACCAGGTGCTGCTGTTGACTGTCTAGACCTACATTAATCATTCTTTGCATGAGCTGAACATGTTTGCAGGCTTCTTTGTGCTATGAAACGTCTTTCCCCTATGGGTTTCTCTGCCTCCCGCAACACATTTCAAGGAAATGTATGTATTTGCAATCTGGAGGCTTTCCACTCTGGGGTGACCGTGTTTTATGGCGCTGACTGGAATTCCTGGAGCTGTTCACCCTGCTCCATTCACTCACTTGTTAAGTCACTGATGTCGTGAACTGATAAATTAAGATGCCGTGTCTAAGAGCCCAAGCACTTGCTGCCCAGATGAAGTATCCCTTTCCTTGTGTGAAAATCTGGCAGTGCTGGCCATAGACTAAACTTCATAGTGACGGCATGTGAAATGGGCTTCATGGTCTCCTTGCCTGAACTGCAAAAAAACCTCATAGTGCAGGCAGAAAGAAACATTTATTTTCTGAATCTTAGTACTTTGGCTGTGCTAAGCACAGACATATGTATTTATTTCTCCTCTGGAATCCAATGGATTTGAATCTTCAAACTTACTTCCAATAGCCTCTGCTCATCCAGACCTTTCCAAGAACGGTGTGTTTATATTTCAACACAACCCTAATATTTATTTTTTCCAGCAAATGTCAAGAACATATAATTTTCATTTGGTAAAGCAGTTTTGTTTTGTTTCTGCTAAATCATCTCAAATACAAGACTTTAAATGCTCAAGAGAGAGTTGAATGGTACTTACTGTTCAAATATTTCTTTGTTGTAGTAACAAATCTTTAAATGTAGCCCTGCTTCAACAAAAACAAAGCCCTGATTAATTTCATATTTATCTCAGCAGCTGTTTCAAGGAAGACCTGCCAGATATTGATCCAAATATAGTAGACATGCAACAAAAAAAGGGGAAGAGGCTAAATGGCTTTAGATGAAGGCATCATTTACCAGCAGAAACTTAACAGGAATGTGAAAAATTATAGTATTTGTCCTCCAGATTTGGCTTTAACAGCTGCAATCATGCAATTTTTGGACACAGCTGTGTTTTATATCTTTGCTATTTGAATGAAGACAGGAAACTTCTCAAATAGTGTTTATTTGCTCAATTAAAGAGGAGGCTGGATGCCTGCAGAGCTTTGGGTCCCAGTTCTGGTCTGGGCTGTAAGAATGAAGATCAGGATTTTTACCTGGGTAGAAGAGAGCACAACACAGCCCTGCTGAACCCTGACAGAGGTACCAATGGGACCTGTACCTCTCAGCATGACTCCCAGGAGCTCATGGGATCACAGTTACATATTGGAAAAAGGTTTTCTTACACCTAGCTGGTGTCTGTTCTTCCTAGCTTACGTCATTTTACAACAGAATTGCTTTGAGTTCGGAGCCATTTTTCTTAGAAGTAAAAATCGAATACCAAAATGAGTTACTTGCATGAGAATAGCAGGAGAACCCATCTGGCACCAGTTAGCTTCTGCCGAAGTATTTGGGTTTTTTCTGCCTTTCTGTTCCCTTCCTGTTGACTTGGGGCCAGAGGCAGGGGTTGAATGTGGATGTTGTGCAGCCCACACATCTGCATTCTTGTGCCATTCACAGACACACCTCATGTCCCCTAAGAGCAGTGGCTGAAAACCAGAGACAGGAGGTTTGTCTCTGCCTCGACCTCACTGGCTCCAAGACTTTTTACATCATGTCACTGAAATTTCTCTAGATCACTGCTTTATGTCCAGCTCCAGCCACTGTGAAACTGGCTTTGATTTCTTTCTTTCTCTCTCTTTTTAAAAAAGAAAAGTGAGAATGAGTGATTCCTTTTCAGTGCTGAAAGAGAATAAACAAATTTAGGTCGCAGCAAGGAAGAAAGGATTAATTGGAAGTGGAGTCTGGGTGGCTGTTTCTCCTCTAATTGCAAAAAGCTTTGTGAAACCAAATTTGAAAATGTAAAAAGGAAAATCTAGGATGAAGATTGTCCACCTACAGTCTTTTAGGTAGCTGGCATTCCGTGGTGGGAGCTTGCTGTGAATTGTTATTCCGGAGTAGTGGTGCTCTTGGGTTGTGCATCACTAAGTTCCTCTCCTGGTCTCTGATATAGCAGCACACGAGGGAGATGTGAGGATTAGGAATCACGAGTGTCCCAGGATCTTTGAAACGACAGTCTGTCTCATCCCGCTGAGCAGCCACTCTCTCTGGGGGATGTGGGTGACAGCTCAGACTGACAGTGCAGGAACAAATCTCTTAACTAGGATAATAACCAAGGTACAATTTGCTGAGAAGTATTAAATAGAACAAAATATTTTAAGAAATAACGCTGGTTCAGGAGTGCTTGGCAAACACCTCTCCTGAAAAGTACTTTATCTGGTCCTCTAAATGTACTGAGAAGTATATTATGAATATAAGTACTGACTGTTTTTATTGACAAGCTGAACTTCAGGCTCGACACGGTGATGTGAAACCAAAGTATGAAAGTCTGTAAGTGATGCTGATTATAAACCTCTCTGTCTAGTTTTATTTTCAAGCTGAGTAAATAAACCACACTCAAAATGAATAAAAAAGAACAATTAATCAAAAATATTAACACATAAATTACTGAAGTGATCCTTGGTGCATTTTGATATGGAGACTAGGCAGTGGAGTTAGTTAAGTCTCACATGAAATGAGGCCTTTGGGCAACAGTTTGTCCTTGGAGGCTTTCACATACCTGTTTTTCTGCTCTCCCTCCCCCTTTTCCACCCTCAGCTTGTGAACCAGTTGCCTGACTATAGCCATATTTGTCAAAGGAACGGTGATCTCAAAAATAATTAATTTCCTCCAGATTTTTCACTTACGTATTGATGCCCGAAGAGCTACTTGTTATTCTGACAGTGTCTCCTGACAAGGTTGTGCTGACCTGCCTTAAAAGAGATCTTGCTCTCCCCGTTAACAAATCATATTTAAAATGAGGTGCTGGACATGTCAGATCTGGGCTTTTAGTGGTCCAACAGGAATGCTAAATGTGCTGCTTCATCATTAACTCATGACTGCAAAATGGAAATGGAGGTATTATGTTATTTCAGCTAATCAAGTGCTGAAGCTACAAAATGCCAGAAGCTTTGGCCAAACCATGAGGGTGAAAAATACACATAATCAATAGATATCTGAAAGATTAATCAGAAAGCATGAAGTCCTTAAATTCATTTGGTACCCAGCAAGCCAGCTCTTGCCAAAGAAAATACAATTTAGAATGTGCCTGAATTAAAAAGGAAATTTGAGAAAATAACCTTATGAAAGTACCCTAGAAACCAAAATAGAGGCATTTATTTTTACAAAATTATCACATCTGCTTCTGAGTTTCAATTTTATGCCTTTTTTTTTTTCTTTAATGCAGACCATAAGTATTATTTTCACAAATATTCTAGAGTGTTTTTATTAGACTTAGAAGCTGGTCTTTGCTTAAAAGGAGTGGAGCAACTGAAATGATTTATCAACTATCAAATAATTTCTGCTCACCATTGCAAATCTAGCCCAGATGAGCTTAGCCAAAAGGCTGATGGATTGTCCAAATACCTTGATTTGAGTGTTTCTTCCAGTTTCTGGTCAAATATCAATACCGGAAAAAATTTAGCAGCACAATCAACGTTAATTGCCGTACTGAAGTGGTTACTTGTGCGTAACAGATATGTGTATTGATGTATCATCTTGGGAGCCAGGAATAAGGCATGTCTTGCTTGGACAATGTGAAGGAAGCTTGATTGCTGCTGATGCTTTTCCCGATCAATTGCTAGATTGGGAAGGGTTTGAGTTGTTGCTTTTAAGCAATAAAGTTAATAAGCATGGCTAGACTATTCAAAAGGAACCTCGGGTCATTTCCTCAATCCGTACTGAGGTAACTGAAGAAAAATGACTTACTGTCAGAGATGGCAAATCATCCCAGATTGGCTCACCAGAGTTTATCAGAGCTGCATTATGTCTAGGCCAACTTTTTTAGGACCGTGTCAATAGCTGGAAATATTTGGATATTGCAGCTTGAATTTTGGCTTTTTTTTTAGTTAGTTTGTTGGGTTTTTTAAAATTAAATTGCCCGTTAGGTGTCCCCACATTTAGGTAAGCCTTTTGTACTTTCACATCCATGTTCAGTTTTGGTTTTGCAGACCATTATTCCTCATTATTTTTAATTCCCTGGATTTGCATTTATGGTTTCCTGAAAAGTAATTTATTGGAATTTATTCCAGGCAGCTGAAGACTGTAGTATAAATATAGGTAACTGGAGACCTCCAGCAAGGCAGGCTCCTTAAAAGAACACAGCATGACAGATGGTCCCTGCCCTGAAGAGGTTGCAATCTAAATAATTTTCTTATCTCTCACTCCTTTTTTTGAGTTATTAGTATCTGATTAGTATCTGGCTACCTGTTTGTGCAGGAGAAGTGCTCTCAAAGGCACCCTCTCCACAGCAAGCTCTGCAACTGAAAGTAGAAATGATGAGCAGGCAGCTTTCTGTCTTGCAACAATTTAGCCACTGTTAAATGATAGCTTTTGACAAGCGGGTTTAGAAATCAGGTGTTAATTTTCTGCAAAAAGAAAAATGTGGAGTGTATCACTGTGCCGGGGGGGATCAAATTGTGTAAATGAGACTACAGATCCGCAGATCTTGTTACAGGTTAGTACCATTTATCATATTAAAGAAAAAAAATTGCAAGCAGAATGACTTCTGCAAGAGCGTGGGCAACACACTTGAAATAGAGTTAGATTTTCTCAAAGTGATAAATACCATCCATTTGTATGTTTCCTGCACTAGAATTGAAAAGGGGTACCCACCTTTGCACTTTTATATTTCATACAGGAGTTTGCATGCCTATGTGATGAATGAAGTAGGGAAATTGTCTCTGTAATAAAGAACATTGTTTGGAGTTTTGTATTATTGATGTAAGAGTTGTTTCATGTTCATATGTTTTGAACATAAGAATTCTATGATTATTCTTCTTCCTTTCCTCCCTTTCCATCCTTTTTCCTATCAGTTTCATACTTGAAAATATACTAAGCTTGTTGGAAATTTGGTATAATTACAAGGATTGTGTGCTGGTAGCGAATAACTGCTTGTTCCAGGAAAAGAATCAGAAAGCATTCCCAGCCTCATCCTCAGGATCAGTGGCCATTCTCCTGTGTCCACCAGAAAAAGCAGGGGAATTGTTGCCCTTTCTTCTTCTACTGAAAACATGCTGTGAAGTGTCCAGAACCAGGACAAGAGGGGTTTGGGATATTTTGGAGCATTTTTTCACACACGCGTGCTAAGGCACAAGGTGATGATGGGAATGGGCAGCAGTACTGTCTGCACCCCACAGGTGCTTGTCTGCACCTCCCAGGCCTGGAGAGGCTGTAAACCTTCAGCAGGCAGACTCCAGCCCATAGTTACATTTCTTGGTTCCCTACCTGGAACATCCATTTTAATGCAGGCTGAACTTCTGGTCATGGTGGTATGTAAACAAGGGTGTCAAGGTATCACACTGCCTATGCTCTACAGCTGGGGGCAGGGTTTGATTTTGGATCAGTTTGTGTCTAAGACTTTAGTTCAGGTTCATAAACAGAAGACTTCAGTCTTTCAGAACATTCTTTTTCTGCTTACTGAAGTAGGTTTTTATGTTGTTCATCAGTAAGTATTAACTTACTGTTTTACATCAGATTTGGTAAGTTGGCAGGTTGGCAGTGGCGATGGGAGCTGGAATGGAGCTGATATTGGCTATGCCTTGCTGTGGTTGCAATGGATGGTGGTGGTGTATTTATTTATTTATGTCAGAAAAGACAGATTGCACTCACCTGTTACTTGTCCGCTGTTGGGGCTCTCCGTATGTCCATATGGCTCCTGCATCTATTTGTCAAATGTTTGAAGAAGTCCTTGGAAAAGTCGGTTCAGTTTAACAGGGATCAGTGGTTTGGCAGAAGTTCCTGAAGATCCTATAAAGCTTTGCAAGAAAAATCACACGAAACACAAACCCCTTTCTGTTCATCACTTTCTGATTTGATTCCTTGTCTCAGCTCTTGTTCCAAAAGGCAAGAGGCAGTAGCACCCCCAACAAAGCTTCTTTTACAGCCTTTTTTTGGCATTAGTTATGAAAGGATCAGATGTCTGACCTTTCAGCAGTAGGTAAAAGGAGAATAAAAAGGTCTCTATTCCTAACAGTGTTTGGAAGTGCCTGGTCTCTCTAGTTTTCCTTTGCACTGACTGTTGTATGCAGTATTCTCTGGATGTGCCAATAATGTCAAGGCAGAGGACCAAGCTTGTTGTCTCTGAGTGCTCCTGCCTGGCACTATGTTGAGACTGTTCAAGTTAGCAAACTCTCTTAACATGTATTAGTCCAGTGTGCCTCTGATGAAGAATATTCCTGTCCTTGTTCCAGCCCAGAAACCTAATTGAAAGCTGTATAGAGTTGTTTTCCACTGAATGTGTAGGAGATGGATCTTATTAGCAGAAAGAGTGTTTTAAGAAGTTAAAAAGGTAGAGTGTAGTGAAAATCCTCCTGTGCATTTGTGCACTGGGAATATTTCTGTGGGGGCTAAACAGTCTAACAATTTCTTCATTATACCCATACCTCTTTTTCTGAGGATAAATACTGCTATGTTCCTTGAAAAGCTATGCTGAAAGCTGCACTGACTTGACTTGAATTGACATGTCCTTTTATTCTTTCTCCTCTCTTATGAGGAAAAAGAAGAGATGTGTTTCCGGGGGAATGCTGTGGTGCTGTTGGGCCCCGTGCATTGCCAGTGACCAGGCCAGATAACTGCCTTGGACTTCTGAGAAGGGTGGAGCATGGGCTGGCAGAAAAGTCTGACTGCAAATTGAAAAAGGTCCTGCAGCATTTGGAAGATCGATTGTGAGAGAAAAGGGCCCCAAAGATAACAGTGCACATGCTGAGTCACAAGGGCCTTCCTGTCAGGGAGTAATTGCCAGGCACTTTTCTGGAAATGACACTTTTCTGGGACTGGAACTTTTTAAAAAGGCCTTAAAAGGGGTCTCTAAAAGTGAAGGCACCCAAATTTACAAGTAGCCAGTAATGCTAAGGCACAGGACCCTGCTTGTTGACTTTGGCTGGATTGAATATGTTGAGAGCAGAATTCATCGTATGTACACATAAAGAGCTTCTATACAGATATATTTGATTCTGTTCTCAATTGTGTGAAAGTATGTATGTTTTTAGTGAACATTTGAATTACACATGTTTGGAAAATTAGAGATTAAACTGTAATCTAGACACTTGAATTTCATGTAAATTACATTATAGTCAATTTAATACAACATTTCTTGTAGCCTTTATACTGTACTATCTTTTGTCTTTTATGTTAATCATTCCTTACTTTGCTCTGAAGCACCAAACACCAGCAACAAAAGTCAAGCCTCAGTGTGGCTGCCCACAATATTAATTATCATGATATGCTTTTATTCCTGCAGTGAAGATGTTTGCAAGCGAGGATTCACTGTTATTATCGATATGCGGGGATCCAAATGGGATTTGATCAAGCCTCTCCTAAAAACCCTTCAAGAAGCCTTTCCTGCTGAGATTCATGTTGCCCTGATTATAAAACCTGATAATTTCTGGCAGAAGCAGAAAACAAACTTCGGCAGTTCGAAGTTCATCTTTGAGGTGAGAGCCACATAGAAATGTATGATAAAGCACTATCCTCTGATAAGAACTTTTCTTCAGGTAAAAATACCATGTGATTGAAAGCAAAATATACATCTGAGGGCAGGTGGCAGGATTGGGCTGATGCCCTGGCATCAGGTTGTTTTCTGAGCACACTGGTGGAATGAGTTACATGTTTCATCCCAGAGGTTCACGTAGTTCATTTTGCTGAGGGGTTTTTTTGTGGTATTTATTTTTGGCGGCGTTCATTAAGTCTTTCCTTTGTTTCTCATAGGAAACAAAAACCCAAAAAACACACCAAATACCAAATCAGTCAAAATGATAAAGATATCGTTTTCTAGATGCAAATGTATGGGTTTTTAGTTGACCTCTACCAAATGTCTGCTGGTGGCTTTTATTTTATAAAAGACATTTGCTAAATTGTCACCTCTTTTATTTAATTGAGATATACAATTCAGGGGTAGCATTAACAACTGATGTGAATGATAAGATGCCTCAGGCACCTTTGAGAAGTAACCAGTAATTATAACAACTGTATAATTAAGGGAATTTTACTGACTTTGTTGTTGCTGAAGACAAACCAGCTGTGTTCTCTAGAGCACTTCAATTTTCTGTGAATTTCAGCTTCTTACCCAAAAAGAATCAAAACTCAGGTGCATGAAGTGCTCATACATCAATCATGCCCTGCCATGACTTAGTCATGCATTGTTTCTTAATAATTCACTGAAAAACATTTATATTGTTGGCTGTCTTACCAATCCATTAATTTCAGAGAGACACAGAGATTTTGCATCTCTGGAACACAGAAGAGAATTTGGCTATAGCTCTTAATGTTTACTGCAATGGGACACTGTATTTAAGTATCTATTTAAGTTTTGTTGAAGTCAGTGTGATATAAATGTGTCCTTGTTTTCAACCTGTTCTTGCAAGCACCCTTGAATTGCTGTGAGGAATTAGGTTGGTGTTACTCATTAACACCATTTCACATTATTATCACATTTTAAGTGCTTGTAAATTTTCACCCGTTTCACAAAATCCAGTCAATTCATAAATTTTGCTTTGATTAAATAAGTCCTTACACTCCTTGGTACCTTTGAGGACTCAGCCATCAAAATAACTTCCACTTGCTATCCCATATGTGCCTTTGAAAGCAAGGCTGCCCCCAGTATGGGTTTGTTACCCTCAGAGATTCCTCACGCTCGCTGACGTCACCGGTCCCAGCGGGGCAGCTGCCATCACAGCACAGTGACACTGGCATTGCTGCCTGTGGGGAATGAGAGGGATCAGGGCAGTGGGGAGGAGCAGGGAGTTGTGTGGCTACAGCAGAACATGGAGCAGGAGGGAGTCTGTGCACGGATTAGCAATAGGATAGGTTTGGGGCATGGGGAGCTTTGTTTTAAAATATATGAGGGCACTGAGGGGCAGTCGCATAGCAGCCCAAGAAAACACAGAATATGAGTGTATATCCAACACTGAATTTCAATTATCCAGTGCTTCAGTAAATGTCTTCCTAAAGTTTCAAAGCCTAGAGGTAAAGTAACAAAGTTAAAGTATGTATTTTTAAGACATTGGTTTGTTTTCAAAATTATTAAATACTTTCTGGAGGCTTGACATATATTTTTATTATGTGGAGTTGTAATGATAGTAAAGAGTAAACTGTAAACAAGTTATTCTTCATAGTTACAGCTCTGAGTCCATATTGTTTAAAAAGCTCTGGACTCGTTTGCTGCACATGCTGGAATGCATTAAGGGTATTTTCGTTTTGCGTGTGTGGTGAGTGCCTTTGAGCCTTAGTCTGTCCACAGGGCTGTTCACTTGTGTGTCCAATGGTTCACAAATTTTTGGATCAGAGGAGGAGTCAGTGCTTTCACTGTCTATTGAACCACCTGCAGACACTCAGAATCATAGAATGGTTTGAGTCCTTCAGTTCCATGATTCAAACAAAGATTTCCTAAGCTGTGGTCCACCCTGCAGTACACACATCACAAGAAAGGAACTTCTATTTAAAGGATTCTTTGGGATGCTGCTGCTTATCAATAAGCTCAGGCTCTTGGGCAGCTCATGCTCTCTCATAAGAACTGTGAATATCAAACAAGGCCCACATTTATCTGGTCTATGTGGGGCAGCTCACAGGTACCCTCTCTGCACTGACCTGTCGTGACAATTTCCCACAGCTCGGATCAAACACAAGGGCCTTGGCAGGAACACACTGCAGTGGAAGGCGATGGAAGTCTCTGCTGAACTACCCCATCCACAAACTCAGCAGTACCCAGTGTCAGTTTTAAGGCCAGATTTCTTTTTTGAGCTTAATGGAAGCATTATGTGTGTGCCAGGGCACTGTAGGACCCTTAGTGGAGGCTGATGAACTGGATTTTGTGGGGTGAGACTTTGGCACAGTGTTTCTGTGTCACAGTCCAGAGTGAAGCATGTACACAGATCTTCACCCAGAAGGAGAAAGAAAAGTGTTTGCTTGATGTACGTGGCTTCCAAAGTTTCCTGTCACTTTGA
The DNA here is from genome assembly GCA_013398115.1 of Falcunculus frontatus. Classification (NCBI taxonomy): domain Eukaryota; kingdom Metazoa; phylum Chordata; class Aves; order Passeriformes; genus Falcunculus; species Falcunculus frontatus. Next base: position 390,846 of record VZRV01005418.1, on the reverse strand, counting down.
GGAATGGACCAGGCAGCTTATTTAGCATTAATTCAGAGGGGCCTTCAAGTATATTTTCTTTCTCCTGCTGGAAGAGTCTAAATAGTGGACAGCACTTTTTAAATTGATTTCAAAAAGAAGGATGAGTAATGCCTAGGGAACAGTAAGCACCTACCTACCTCACTAAAATTCATTGTTTTCATTAGAGTTTCAAGAACTACTTAAAAAATCAAACCTGGATAAAGAAAATTTCTGCAGAATTCAAGAAATGAAAAGCCTTGCAGTTGTCTCATGTCAAATTCTGCCCATGATTAGAGCAATGTTTCCGTTAGCTTGACAGACTGCAGGGAGATGCCCAAGTGTTAGCCATGAAGAGAAGTATTTCCCTGACAGGCAGTTAAACTCTGAATTATCTTTGAGATCTCAGTGTCCAGGTCAAGAGGTTTAAAAATTTGAAAATCCTCTGAAGCGACATACTTACCTTCCCACTGTTTCTTTGCTTTTCCCACTGTCCTCCCTTTTCCTCAAAGCAAGGAATATTGCAAGAACATTTTAAAATAATTTTTCTCCTGAGCTTAAGTTCAATACAATCTCAATTTTAATACATTGCAGAATGCCTGATATTTTTGATGGATACAAATTGGAAGAAAAAGCCTAATATTAACCTTTAACCAGTGGCTAGCCTACTATTTTGGCCATAATTCAGGATAATGGTCAGGACTTTAGGTGTTTTTCTTTGTAGATTACTTTTATGAGAGTGCTGTGATTATTGGGTGCCTCCATTTCTGAAGAGCACAAGCTCTGACGTTCTTTAGAGGCCTGATCTTTAGGGGATAAATGTGCAGTCACTGATGAAGATACAAGCCTTTAAGGGCTGCCAGCTTGGATGTTAACATGACAGCACTGAAAATCTCTAGTTACATATGAAACCCTATGCTCCTAATTTCAGTAAGAAGTAGTTTCTTGAAAACAAATGGGAAAAGCTATCACTTGCTGTGTCCTTAAACTGTAATCTGCTTTCCAGACACCCAGTGCTTTTCTCTGTCACCAAGTACTGAGTCTGAATGAATTAAAACCATTTCTCATTGATTGTGCATGATTCGTGAGCAGTACTTTCTATTGGCAACAAATTCTAGTTGTTAATACTTCAATGACATTTCACTTTTACATTGATTTTGGCTTAATTACATTAGGAATTGCTAATGTGAAAGAGTGGCAGAAAGCCAACTGGAATAATTTGGAAGAAGAAACCCAAAGTATTCTCTGTTGTGGCGGTTTGCAATACCTCCTTCAGTTCACATACCTGAAACTTTTGCTTCTGTGTAGCCACTGGCTGGGGTGTAACACAAGTAGCAGAGTCCCTGTAATACCTGTACCTGTTTAGTGAACAGCCATGTCCAGATATCCAAAGGCTGCAGTAAGAAGGCTTCAGCATTCAACTGGGCTGATGAAAGCTGTGGCAGAAGCATTTTTCACTACATGTTTTTGATAGTCAGGCCATCTGAAAAAGATGGGCATTATTCCAGTCAATATCATGTCTTTTAATAAATAAATAAATAACATTAGTAGCGAAGTTTTCTGTCCAATTGATACATCAAAATTAAACACAGTCCTTGACATCTTTTACAATGTTCCTTCAATTATGTATTGATGAGGAAAATATTCACTTCATGCTGTCTATGGGTTGTGCTGTTAATCCTGATTGGATGGTCCCTGATTTAAATGCTGTCCTTTTCCTTTCCTTAGACAAGTATGGTGTCTGTGGAAGGCCTGGCAAAGCTTGTAGATCCTTCTCAACTGACGGACGAGTTCGAAGGGTCCTTGGATTACAACCATGATGAATGGATAGAGCTGCGTGTCTCCTTGGAAGAGTTTTTCAACAGTGCCATCCATTTATTATCGAGGCTGGAGGATCTCCAGGAAATGTTGGCTAGGAAGGAGTTTCCAGTTGATGTTGAGGGCTCAAGAAGGCTGATTGATGAGCACACACAGCTTAAGAAAAAAGTGATTAAAGCTCCTGTGGAAGAACTGGATCGTGAGGGCCAGAGGTTATTACAATGCATAAGATCGAGTGATGGTTTTTCTGGTAGGAACTGCATTCCTGGAAGTGCAGATTTTCAAAGTCTTGTGCCAAAGATCACCAGCCTTTTAGACAAGCTGCATTCTACCCGGCAGCACTTGCATCAGATGTGGCACGTCCGCAAGTTGAAACTGGACCAGTGCTTTCAACTCCGGCTTTTTGAGCAAGATGCTGAGAAGGTAGGGAATAATATGTTCCTTTTTTCATACTTTAAACAAGACTCTGTTGAGAGGTACCATTTTTTCTATAAGTGGCAACATGAAGTGTTCATCACAGGTGTAAATCTCATGTTGCCAGCAGATATACTTCATGTGACTCGTAGACCAAAGCCACCAAGGTAATTGTTGGATGTAGCAGGCATAATAATATCCAAGAGTAACTTGTCTCCATCACTTTCGGTGAAAGTTAATCTGCTTTTCTGTCTCACAGTGAGTCTGTTTGGTAGACATTAGCACAAGAATCTGGCTTTTTTTTCAAACTTCTTTTACTAAGCTTATGAATATATTTATTTACTTGTCACAGCACCGAAAGGAGAATGATTTTGGGGTTTAATTCACTATGATTATTGCTTTACTTCTTGGAGTCTATGGGAAATTTCAAGTATGGGTTTCAGGGAATTTACTTTAGAAAATTGTGTAGCACTAAAGCCTTGGCTTTCTTAGTGCAGAAGTGCTTGGCACCTTGTTAGGTGATTTTGTGAGAAATCTTTGTTGCGTATTTAAAATTCCAGGCCACAGAGGTAGGATATTCTCAGTGGAAGATACTGAGCTCTCAGACTCGTGTTTATCTAGTATATCCATCAAAAGCACCAATCTTTGTATCTTCTCTACTTAACGTATTATCCAGTTGTTTCAGTAATGTGTCTGCCTGGACGGACCCAGGAGGAGTTGCAGAAGAAAAGCAGACCTCATCTGCAGGGGGATCTCATGAGGATGGTTTTTTTTAAAAAGCTACTAGTTAGTGTTATTTTAAAACATCGTGGAGAAGCACATTGCTGAAAAAAACTTAATCTTGAATAGTGCAAAACAAGAGACTTGACATTGCTTTTCAATGCATGTGCTAACTATTTCTAAGACTTGCTAGGACTGAAGAAGCTCCATCACTGTATAATCAATCCTCCTGTTGGGAAAACCTTGAATTCAGATGAGTCCCTCTAAAATAAGAGTCACTGCAGCATCACTCAAGGACGCATAAGAGCAGAGTTTTAATTCCAAATGCTACAATAGTAGCATTTTCCCTGTTCCTTGTGTGTCATGTACTATAAGGAGGCCACTCACTTTTATCCTTCCCAGGGGTGGCTGTACTTCAGTCAGTGCTTCACTTTGGATTTTCAGTTTCTTTGGGACTAGTCAGATGACCATGCTTATTAATTTTATTTTTTAACTTATTATTATTATTCTATAATATTATTGGTAAATTATTAGTATTTAGGAAGTTATTATAATTAATAATGTTATAAGCTGAAAGGCTCTCAGATCAAGTCAGTGTTTGAGAAGTCCTTGTTGCCAAGCACTGTTCTGTGGCATTGACGGAAGTCTCCAGGGAGTTTCCTTTCTACCTCCTGCACAGGCATGAAAGGATGATGTGATATAAGTCTAGGCAATGTGACAGCAAAGCTCTTTGCAAATGTTATTCTGAGGTTGTTATGTGTAAGGTCTAGGCAAGTCAACAAGTAAATGAAACTTTCGTGGTGAAGGAAGAAGCAGTGAGAATGTGATTTCTGCCTTTGTAACACTGGCTGTCTTGAGCAATTCCAGTTTGGCAAAACCAGGATTCTGCTCTTCTCAACTTCTCTTCTTCATCTGCTTCACGTTAACTAAACACACAATCAGCTTCTCTCTGCTTTGGCACTACTTGCCTTTTCTTGACTTCTATGTTTTCCCAAAGAATATAAAATATTTTCTTGTTTTATATTCCCAAATCTGTGTTTTTAATCTTCTCAGTTTGTGAGTCCCTAAAATTCTTCCTGGAAGGGTTGCAGACCCTTTAACATCACATTTTGCACGTGTAGACTGATTTAAAACATTGGTGTGCTTTTCCTCTGTAGCTGCCTTTTTCAGATCTCTTTGAAGCAGTCTGACCACCTCAGACTGGAAAGTACTTGTTTTGTAAAATGTTCAGAGTTAAATCCAGTCTGAGTGCAGTCTCCACTATAGAAATAGCCACCAATGTGTCTGTGTATTGAATTTTAGAGTTTCCAGGTACCTCCATTTGCTTAGTTGCATTCTACTTAGGTATGGTAGCAGAGCCAGGATACTCTTCATCTCCTGGAGAGAGACACAGCTCTCTTCATATAACCTGGATCTGCCGTTTAGTTCTAGTCAAATGACAACTCTAATAGCCTGTGAAAGCTGAAACTCCAATGTAAAATTCTGAATATAAACAAGGTTTTAGGGTCTTTTAAAATATCTCTATATTCATTGGATGATATTTCAAGAAACCTGTTCTAAAAAGGAGGAAATGGATGAGGACTTTCATTTTCTGGACATCTCTGATTTCAAAAATTTCAGGTGTCCTCATTGCCTAAAAAGTTCTTAAAAATGGGATAGGAAAAAAAAAGGGACACAAGGACTAAACCACACAGTATTCTAAGGAAGGTTAATTTTTGAACACTTTGGTATTACAATACCCCAGATGTTCAAAGTAAATCAATTCACTTTTTTTTCCCTCCTAGAGATCCCCTCTATTGGAACATTTAGAAATGGCAGTCACTGCCAGGACACACAAAATATTTAAATTATAGGCATTACAACATACAGAAGTCTGTATAGTTGTGTGCTGAACAACTCATATTATTGCCAAAATAAACAGAGGGGGTGGCAGTCACAGCCTGGGCTTCTCCCACCCAAATCAGTGGGAGAGAGCAGGGCTCTCTGTGGAGAAACTGTGTCCTCGAGTCAGGCCTTTAAGGTTTTATTTTCCTGTGCTGGGGCCAAGGGAAAGAAAAAGTGAGGCTATCACCTGGGCACAAGCAGTGCAGTGAGATTGAATCTCCATATGGAGACTGGAAGCTCCTTGAAGCTCCAGTCAGCAGGCAGGTCAGCCATGTGGGGAGCTTTGGCAGAGGGGTGTGAGGAAGTTCACATGCTGTGCAGTGCTGACTGTAATGATCTGCTGATAAATAACACATTTCAGCTGCTGGCAGAGACCTGACCCTCACTGTTCAACAAATTTATTCCTCACCAACTAATAGAGAAATACGTATGTACAGATATATAATTTTGAAACTAGAACTGAGGCTTCACTGTGTTTTACTAGGTACCAGGGAAAATATTTTTAGTCACCAGTAACATTAAAAAATGTAGCCCAGTCTAAATTGAATATTGTTTGAAACAAAAACCCACAATCAATGTAGATCCAACTATTAGAACTATCTGAGAAATGATAATTGGTTGGTGGAAATCTGGACAGGGAGAAGAATTCAGGCAAGAGTCCACATGTTTTACACTTGAATAAATACCAAAAAAAGACAAAAAAATATACTTAGACTCTGTACTTTCCAGCTTTTCTGGAAATCATTTGTAGCTGGCACCCTATTTGACTTTTGTAGGAATTTCCACATCGTTCTGTGTTGGTTCCACACCAGTTTTACTACCCCAACATGCATGTGAATGAAAAACATCTATCATGATGTAATCAGCATTGTCCATGTTAAGTATAAACAATACAGTCACCAGCTGGACTGAGCTGAGGGTCTGCACTGGGAGCTCCTCTCAGCACAGCAAGGAGCTGCTCTAACACCATGGGGATCGGCCTCAACGGGAGGCAGAGGGGGCTTGGCCTTGTCCTCACCTCCCCTTCTGCTTCCTGACTTCTACACAGTTCACTACACAAAGGCAAACTCCAAAAGATGGGGTTAAAAAATGCCATGAGTGAATTTCGCTGGAAGCTTGCGGTGGGAGAAACATTTTATTTGGATCAGGCCAGCTTTGTAGAAAGTCTAGTGGCAAACCACAGGCCACATCTAGTCTACAGGGAGCAGTGAAGTAGCAGGCTTACAGTCAAAACCATTAGCCCCATGTAAACCAAGGCTTCCCTTTGAAAAACACAGCTCTGCCAGTGATTTTCCCTGTGGAGCAGGCAACGGGAAGCTGTGCTGGCTGCTGGGGCTGCTGTGGTACTGCTGCTCTGTGGGTGTCTGCAGGGAGAAGGAGTGGAAAGCATGGATAACTTGCAGCTCCTACTCCACAGCAGCTGTAGCTCCCATTTCCCAGGTGATGTGACCAGCCTGGAACAGCAGAAAGATTTCAATGAGTGCAAGAGCGATGGGAATGTGATTAACACTGCAAAGTTCATAGACAGGAGACAAGTTTGGAGGGGGTATAAGCAAAATGGTTAAGAGGAACAGGGTGCGGTAACAGTTGCAGTAGTTCCCCTGCATCTTGCTCCTTGTGCAAGGGTGGGCAGTGAGACCATGGCACTGAGGAGCAGACACTGCCTTCCTCCCTCCTCACACCCACTTCTGGCCCCTTCCTCAGTCAGGTCTCCTTAAGTAAGGGAACTGATGTGTTGTGCTACTGAGTGGGTGCTATTAAGCTCAGCCCCCACAGAGTGAAATAAATTATGTGGCATTTGGTTTCTCAAGGAGGAAGATCACACATATATCAGCTGTACTAGACCCCTGTCCAGTCTCTGATTCCAATTCCTACTGAAAGTATTGGGAAGACTTCTATTGATTTTCAGCAGAAGCACATTATACCCATTAACTAACAATATACTCATTCGGAAGTGCCAGATGAAATTTAGGAGTTCCTGGTTTAGAATGCCACTTAACAGGCAGAGTTAGTCTAGAAAAATACAGAGAAGCTCTATCTCAACAGCAAAGTCAGTGGGGGAGAAGAGTATCCAAGAATATACCATCTAAGTACTTGAACCATGCTTGTACTGGTTTTGGAGTATTACATCTGCCAAAGTTTCATGTTCCTCAGAAGGAAGGAATGTTCTGCAAGCTTCTCTTTGTCTAAAAATATGCAAGATGGCTTTGATGGGTAATCAAATGCAACATGTGGAAATTTATGCTGTGGTTTAGGTGGGAAAAGATGGCTTTAAAGAAGAAACGTTGACATCTTGATGTTTGACAGAAAGGTAACTATCAGTACATTTGTGATGGTATGACACCCACTTTAACTGTTTCGTACGTTACCTCCCCTCACACTGCATTCAAAAATTCTGATGCTGTATGTTCTGTAATAAAATGCATTACAAACTGATGATATGATCCTTCTTGCTAATAGGAGGCAGTTTATTTTATTACAGTCCATTAAGTAGAGCAATTGTAACTGCTCCTTTAGTCAAGGGAAGCATTTCCTAGAAATGAGTCTTAGCTGACTTTCTGGAAAAGCAGTATAAGAAAGATTAAAAACCAACTTTGCTTCCTTTTACATTCCACGTCACCTCTAAGTTTTCTTGTTTTAGCAGTGTCAAAAGACCCTGGAAGTGATACATAAAGCAAATTTATAGAGTTTTCCTGTTTGCAACATGTCATATTAAGCCTTAAGGGCTTGCATAATTCTACCAGGCACAGCACCTGGGACAGGCTCCTCTGACTGAGATAAAATCCACTTAGTGAAGGACCATTTCCCCTCTGATTTCGCTGCTGGAAGCACTTTGTTTCTTTGATCCGTGCTATGTGCCATATATACAATCGCCTCCAAGATTTCATGTGAATTATTGGCTTAGAAGTTGCTGTGAGAGGGATGTGTCCCAGGGAGTGAGAATGGGGAGCCAGTGAGGAGAGTTCTGAGAAGCTGATGGAGGAACCTGTCATATGTGAAATGAATACAAAATGAAGGAGTTCTTGGGAGGTGGTTAATTAGGACTGGGGAGGAGGCAGGAAGCGCGTTAAGAGGGGACAGAACCACAGTCAAGATTAATAATGAGAGCACATCTGAAGTACATATGCCCCATGTGCTGTTTGACTATGAAAGGATTTCTTACTGAATGAATGGTATTTAGCAGTAATAATCATACAGGCATAATAATAATGGATTAGACATGGATTTTTGTGTAGGATTTAGATTGCATTTAAGTTACGTGAACACTGCATTGGTGTGCAGAACTCAGCATGCCCTGGATTTTCTGTCTAAGTACTTACACCACGAATATCATAAGAGCACAGTGAGTGAGCATCTCAGTAAGGAGCTTTCCTGGAGATTTTGAACACGGGCAGTGTTGTTAGACCTGAGGTAAGCTCCATAAGACTTCTGCAATAAAAGGAGTCAATAAGCTTAGTGTCTTCTGCAGAGACATTTGACTGAGGGTCTAAGTGAGACTCATTTAAGCATGTTTCAGTCATCCTTAGCCTATTTGAAATGTCTGTGCAGAGAAAGGATAGGGCCTTGGGATACAGATACTGACTGTCAAAGGCACTGAACTGGCTGTATTTGTGAACATGCATGTGTTTGCAAAGATCCTTACAAGAAGAGTGACCAAGAATTTACTGCTGAGCATAAATGAAATCTCTTACCCGTAATTCCAGAAAAAGATTGCTCAGAGGACCAAGTTGGTGGTGGTACCTACTGCTCTCAGCCCAGAGCTACTGCTTCTCTCTTCAGGTGAAACAACTCAGTTTCAGGCTAGTTTTAGCTGTATCCCTGATCTAGTTGCATTTTGGTGCTCAAGGTCTCCCTGATCTGTCTGTTAGAAAGACAGAGGCCTGGTCTTATAAAGCAGAAAGAGTCTCAGCTGCTAATGAAATCGGTGAAGGGCTCGAGGTCTCTATCGGAGCTCCCAGTGGTTGCACTGAGTGAGCTGGAGCAATGTGGCATTCCCTGGTACCAGCTACTGGCTCTGGCTCCAGCCCTGCTGATGGCAGGGTCAGCTGCGGCCACCCACTTATGGTCACGAGTCCGTGCTGGTGTCCCCATCCCAGGATTCCAGTTATATTAGCTCACATCTGAAACATTATGGGCAGCCTGATTTGCTAGGGCTTGCAATAGTCCTAATAGAAGAATGATAAGATTTGAAACCAATTCCTGACACAATTGGTTCTTATTTTTATTGTATAGAATAAGTATACAGAGCTCTACATTTATGGGTCTGGAAAGACATTGCTCAAGAGTCTTTGACTTTTGTCAAAGTGTTTTAAGTTGCCTTAGCATCTTTGTCTTTTTCATGCAATGGACTCTTGAACAGATCACCTAGAGTCTGTTCTCTCCTGAAACCTTGTTTCCAAATCTGGCATTTTCTCTCCCATGCTGCCAATGAAAAATGATTTATTTTATAATCTGAAGTTTCCCTTAGCATATGGTGCCTTTTTTTGCTATAGAGAGTCTTACTAGACAGCTGTTAATAAAGTCAGGCTTGGGATACCAGTGTTGGGAAGGAAAGTCAGCTACCAAGCTAAATAAGCTGCCATGTGAATAGAAGGTCATCATCTCATCCCATGCTTTGTACTTAAGCCCACTCTGAAACTATAACAACAGAGGGCAGGCCCCATGTTCAACATGAAGTGTTTGCTCTGACACAGAATTTCTAATACTGGGGAGAACACAAATAGTAAGTACAGATAGGTCGCTAAATTGTTGAATTGGCAGATGCCATCTTACAGTATCAGATTATAAAATGTTGAAAATGTGATTGTGTAGGTGATATGGAAAGGAGGCTTGAATTGAGATTGAGTTGGGTGCATAAACAATGAATAGGTGAGTGCATGTTTGTATGGCATCTAGCATGGTGAGGTCCTGAGTCTGACTGGGATATTGGTTGTTTCCAACAAAGAAATGCAGATTTTCAGTTGAAAATGGCCCTTGGAGATGTAAGGGTGTGACAACACTCCTATGGAATACATATGTATAGCCACACAGGATTCGGGTTGCTTTGGCATATACTGGGAATATTCTGCTTCACTTCAGCTGTTTTGAGCAATAACTCTTCTGATAGCATCAATCAAGGACAGACAAAGGATCAACACGGGAAGTTCATATCAAGGGGGGAAACTGTACATCTATTCTTAAAAACCTGTGTATTTCCCCAGATGAACCTATGCCAACTCTAATCACTTTTATTTAATTACTTCACACTTCCTAGAACAAAGGAGGCTCTAATAAACAGGTGAGAATTGAAAGCATGTAGCAATAACTCTATTGTAGCAGGTTTTAATTAATTTTCTGTGTTTATTCGAATGTGTTCTTTATCGTGTTTCTGTAGCATTTTAAAATGAATTTTTGCTACTGAGTACTGCTTCTGCTTGTCTTGAAGCACGCCAGTATTTGCTCTCATGGATAAGCCATTATGAGGTGTTCTGATGCAGCTGAATAAACGGTATAATGCTCTGAATGCATCTTTACTGATTTTTTTTTGGAAGGTCAGTGGTGGCATAACAGGCTCTTGGTTTTCCCAAATTACTGGGTTTACCTGGTCTCAGATATTTGGGTTTTGTTAAACAAACCAAATAAAAGATTAAGTTTGCCTAGAAGCAGAAAAAACATTGTAACAAGGAGTGGTTGTGCACAGAGTGTGTGTTGACAGTTCCTTGTGATGCTGTGAGCATAGATGTCATGTGCTAAAGAGATTTCATAGTGGGATCAGCACCTTCCATTTTGGAAGGCTCTGAGAGTGGCAGCTAAACTGTGTCAAATCTGCCACCTCCCTCACCTAGTCATGGACACAAAAGAATCATTGGGGAACTGTGGGGGCAAGTTCTTCAGCATCTATAACTATAAATTACTTGCAAACCCCTTCATCTTTAAGAGGAGGATGAATCCTGCACAGCCTGCGTCTCTCAGTTCAGGAACCTGCGTGCTGGTACTTGCAGCCTATGCAGGCTGCAGCTCTGAATTAAAGATGCAGTGAGCTGACATCTGCTCGCTTTATTCGGAAGTTGCCTTCTGACGGGTTGCTAATGCCATCCACAATTTGTTGCCCCCAATCTGAAGTGAAGAGTTGTCGGAGCAGGAAGTAATCATGATGGGCTCTGTGGGAAGCGTTCATTACTTTGACCAGTGCTGGTCACGCTTAACAAGATCCTGTTCTTGGCACCTGTAGGAGAAAAAAAACCAACCCAGATTTTTGCAAGAGCAGGAGATCATTATAGAAGTTTTAAACTTTCCTCTATGCACAAAGAGAGCTCATTTCTGCTAATTGGACTGTAAAAGAAAAAAATCTTCATTATTAGTGATGTTCCAAAGGAGCTTGCAGCTTTTTCACGGTGTCGAGCTTGTATCCTGCTACTTTCCTATTTATCAGTCAAGACCACGTGTGGTCTTCCCTTGTGTGCCAATACTGTGAACGTTTGCTTTTCTGCCTTTCCATCCATCAGTAGAAAGCTTGGGGACAAAGCTAATAACCACAGGACAAGTTCACAAGTACACACCAACTGCTTTGTGCTGCTCCTGCAACTGAAAGCAGCTACAAACCCCATTTTTCCATCTGGTTTGAGGAAGTGTGGGATTGCTTTGCCTGCTGAGCAGAGCAACTCAGTGATTGGGGTAAATATATATATCAGAAATTCTCTTCCTTGTGGCTGTTATTCTGGTGGTGAATGTCACTTTCCATTGCTGTAACTATAACTTCTTTCTCTGTGGCAAAGGGGGCAGGACCCTTTTGTAGCCTCTCATTGACATTTCTGTTTCTCCTGCAACAAGTCTGCTGCTGGTTCAACAGCTCTGAGGGTACAAACTTCCTCCTTTAACACTTCCATGACCCATGTTCAGATTTCAGAAGCAAAGAACACAAGAATCTTCTGAAGGCATTTGTACTAATTTTTCAGATGTGGACAGCTGTCCATCAGGAAGGGCAATCATCTGCCAGTCACTGATTTCTGTTGGGCTGGATTGGCTTTGGAGTAGCAAAATGAAGTACAAAGGACACAAAGTTCAAAGCTAAAAATTGGGAATTAAAAACTGCAGGGGTTAACTGCCTTGCCTCCTGTCGCACAGGAAGCCCGTCCTGCAGTGGGAGTCCCGATCTGATGTGTAAAATAAATATCTCAGTGCTTTCCTTCTTTCTTTATTAATTCATTCTGCCCCGTGCTGCCGGATCCGGTGGGGTTTTTTCTTTTACTGGCAGCTAAATATGTTGCCTCCACAGCACTTGGAATTGAACCTGATCTTTTTGCTGGGAATGTAAAAACGCTAACAATGCCTCACTCTGCTGCTGCAGCTCGGGACGAGGAAGAGCTGCGCGTTTCCTTCACGCTGAGTGTGCCCTATAGCACAGTTACAGCATCTGGGGCCGCTCTCTGTCCCATTTACACTGCAGCCTCCAGCACACCCGTGACCTCTCCGTGTAAGAGGGCACAGCCCTGCCCGAGCCATGGCGTGGTTCCTGCTCTGTTTGCAGGCTCTGGCAGCACCTCCTCGCTGCCCGTCCACCCCTGACTGTAAGGAAGCGGCTCCGAGCCGCCGCTGCTGGAACTGGAACACGGTGTGCTCTGCTATTTGTAGTTTCCTGCCTCCGACACTGGATACGCAGTTACTATTCCTCTTGCTTCCTCCGTGAGCATTAGAATGGGTCCAAAAATAATTGAAGGCAGTATGTTCTGGTGGAATATTTTTGCATTTGCAGAAATTTCCTCTTTCTTTCGCTTGCCAATTTTGATAGGGAGCGTTTTGAGGCTGTTTCAGCATCTCCAACTTGGCACCGCTGGGAGGCACAGGAATGCTCCCCTGATCAGTATGGCACAAAAAAGACTTTTGGCACCCGAATACAGACTTAAACCTCATTTTTAAGGATGATTATAGCATATTTTAACCACAAAGTTCTGCTTTGGCTAATGAAGATGAGAAGACCCAAATGCTCCAAAGGGCAACAAAGCCCACACATCTAGAAAGAGAGAAGAAAGCTGCTTTTTTTTTAAATTTATTGCTTGATCCTCAAAAAGGTTGGGTGATAAGAGACTAGCTGTCAGGAAATAATGTAATTAAACTGTACATGAGGTTCACAGACTTATTGTGCAGCATCTTTCAGATGCAGCCATGTGATTATTTCTAAATTAATGTCTTCCTGGCCTGGCTCAAATGCTGTCAATGGTCCACACTTGCCAGAGCTTGGAGTCTTAAAAGTGTGTCTTAAATTACCCTTCATATCTATTTACAGGGAACAGATAAAGGTGGGTGTACAGCTGAGAGGTTGCTTTTTCCAGAGCTGGTGAGGGTTGAAGAGGAAAAACGGGGAGCATGGTCTATGGATAGCTTCCAGAAGTATCAGTGTCGTTTTAAACCAGTTCACTCTGACTTTCCTTCTTACGAATCATGCACATTATAGAGAAACTAATTCGGAAATATTTTCTTGAACCCTCATGTCTTGCAAGACCCCTCTGTGTTATTTGGCACCAGAGTCCTGGATGCCTCATGTCCTGCACAGGTGCTGAAGAGGTGTCACAGACAAAACAGTCTTGAGTTGAGGAATTTTTCTCGGTTTAAAGCTTATGAACACAAACTTCTGATCTTGATTTGGGTGTTGAAAGGAAAAAGCAGGACACACTGCCATAAACAGCTACTTTTCCCTGGCTTAAATTTCCCTCATTTTTGTCTTGGTTTATACCCAGTCCATCACAATTTTTTTTGGTGGGCAGCAGGGCATGTTAGGGATAATACTCACATAAGTTTGTTTTTGCTGCTGTTACAGCTGTTCTCTGATTCTTAATTTTTTTCTGCTGTTGTTCCTTAGAGTTCCTGCCCTGACATGGGCCACTCATCCCTCTGGTGTGACCCCACAGTGTGTCTCCAGCCTTCAGCAACCCTCATTTTCTTTCCCTAACAGCTTGTATCCAGGTGTTCTCTGGCTGATGAATGTTCTGGCACCATGGTCAGGCTCTGGCCTGTGGTGGTTTTCCCTGATGGGGCCTCCCTTGGTGCCAGAGCCGGTAGGAAGAGGCTGGTGGCGGCTCAGGAACCCCCGAAGGCACCTTGTGAGATCCAGGGGCACTGCCAAGGGGGCAGTGAGACCCAGTGCCAGCTGCGGAGCCACCTGTGCCACCTCACCAGCTGCAGACACTGTCTGCCCTCCCAGCTCCACAGGTTTGCCAGAGCAAGGGGAAACACTGAACTGGTTGATTTATGGGATGAGGTAAGGAGGGCTGCCCACCCCAAAGTGCAGTGGAAAGCCGAGATCCTCGGCTTTTCATCAGAGATTCCAGCACCAGACATGAGGCAACATGACATGTCAGGAGTTTAAAGCTATGGTAACACCACAGCTGCATCTCTGGGCCTCAGACACACATGGGTTTGGTAGGGGGAATGCCACAATTCTGGTACAAACCAGTAAACGTCAGTCTGGCTATTTTGTTCTTGGTGGCAGCTATTTGGAGTCACAAGAACGTCACACATTCAGCCAGGAATAGAACCGGGGTCTATAAGAAAGTCACCAAACTCCTACAGCATTTTCAACTGAATGAAAATTTCTTCTGAAAACTGAGAGGAAGATCCGTCATCTGGGGGGGAGAAGGGGGGGGAATTTTCATAATTTACACTGTGTTTTCCCTTCACGTGACTGTTTATATCTTTTAGTATTACATTTCCTATCTAACCAATGAATTAATTTCCACTTAGACAGCAAGCAGTTCTCTGTAGATGATCCGTGCCCAGAAAAGGCCATTTCCATTTTTAGGAACAGAAAATCCTTTCCAGGAATGCCTGAGTGTTTGATGTTACTAGGTGTGGTGGAAAGGTGGACTATTTCAAAAAGCAAGCAAATAATGAGGATGTACAAAATACGCCCAGATGTCATTAGTCATATTTTTGTGTTCAGGATCTGTAATTTTCTCCCACCTTCAGCAATAAAATTCTTACTTCTCTATTCAGCATTGTAGGAATCACATGCCTTACTTTGTGCATGGCTGTGGCCTGATATGTGTCAGGAAAAAATACACAGATCTCTTACTCTGGCATTTAGTAGGAGCATTCAGTGTGAGTATGTTGGAAATGGTGCTCTGCTATAAATACAAAGCTATTTGTCACGTCACACATCTCGCTAATTTTCTAGTGGGTTGACAGTTGGGCCCATTGTCTGGAATAATTTAATGTGCTGTAGCCTTACTTACTGTACTCTATGAATCATGTACACAGATATTCATGATGGAAAAACTGTGTTCATGCAGCCTTGAGGTTTACACAAATACAGCTGTGGGTCTGAATCTTCAGCTGGTGTAAATTGGCCTCGTTGGAACGACACCAATTTATCCTGGCCGAACACATGTGAAAGGGAAAGATCTGGCAGAAATATTGGCTTGTCCGTCACCATCTGTAAACACGAGACAAACACAAAAACAAACACAGCGTTGTATTTAGGCCCTGGCTTAGCAAAGCATTTAGATGTATTCAGAGTTCTATTTTAAAGCTACAAGTGCTTTGATTTAATTAAGGCTGTATTTATAGAGTGGCAACAGGAATTACAGCAGATTGGAATTTTTTTGTTGTTGAAAAGGTTCTCATAAAATTTGTTGATTCATGAAAAAAACATTAAATGTGCTATCAAAAGTTTTCTTTAAGTCCAAAATTTATTCTGGAGCCAGTACCCTCCTGCCCGAGAATAGCCATTTTCCTGGTGACCGTGCAGGTACCCAGCCCACCGTCATGGCCCTGTGGGCACTGCTGGGTGTTAATGACCAACCTCACTGCCAGCTTTGCCACAGCCCTGCTCAGCCTGGCCACAGGCCCTGCTGAGCCAGACACTGATCCATCAGCTCATTTTGTGGCATGACCTGGGATATCCTGCATTGCTGTGGACCTGTGCTGTGGTCACGGGGCTGCATTTGAGCCTGGTTACCCTCACTGGGCCTGATCCTGACCTGCTGGTTGACTTCATAGCTTAAGCTTGGACTTGTCACCAGAGCTTGTGCTATGTCCTCTTGTTTAAATCTGGTTGCTGTCAGGCTTAAACCTCAGGGGCTGTGGGACAGGCTCTGGTTAATGAGGAGCCTGTTCTATCTGGGTCTTAGTTTCTGGCTCCTTATCCCATAGGGAGCAGCTAGCCTGGACAGCCATCATCAGTCCTCTGTTCTGCTGAATTTAGCTCAGAGGCTTGACTGGAGAGATTTTTCTGTATTCCAGGTAGAAGTCCTGGTTCAGATCCTGACTGTTGGCATTTCCCGTGTGCTCCTTCATGGGGCTGTTGCACTTCTGTTGGCCTTTCCCAGACGTTTAGGTGACCTAGACATATGGCTGGTTCCAATAAAATTGTAGTTTTGATTCTAGTCTGGAGACATCGGGGGAGTTTCTTGACTGTGTCTTATAAAGTTAGCTCACATGCAAATCTTTCCTGGATCATGCCCTTGCGTGTCAGTGTAGACTGTGTGTGTACCACGAATCTGTTGCACAGTATTCTTGTTTGTTCAAATACTGGTTAAATTCAATTGCAAAAGTTGTGAGAAATATGCCCTGATTTTTGTATAATTGAGTTGTTGTGAATACTTAAACTCCCTTAATGAGATAGGAATAGACCTTGTAGCTGGAAACTTTGTAAACCTCAAGAGAGGGACTCTGGCACTGTTCTGCGTGCGTTATTATTTTGTTTATATTGTGGAAACATATAAAAATGAATTTGCATAGCTGTAGATGCTCTTGGAGTGGAACTTTCCACTTTCTGTTGTAGATTATTCGGTTTTGACATTGGCTGGACATTTTTGAAAATACAAAATGCGCATGGACTCTTAAATGGACCTCTCTTTAATAAGCAATGTATGCTTACCTCCAGCATTTCCCAACCTGTGAATCATGGATATTAAGTTCCTTAGTAGTTGGTAAAGGTATTTGATGAAACAGATACATTGTTTGAAGACCTTAAGTGGCTACAGTGCTTGCCTTGAAAAAATTTGTGGGGTCCACAGATTGGAAAAGATTGGAAAGCACTAATCTAATAGGGATTTCATCTGGCATATAATTAGTGATCTACCTCAACTACAGGCAAGACATTCTTTTAGATTAACGTTTTTTGTCTCTTTGTTAGCAGCATAGGAAGGCATAGTGAGAGAATGCATTTATGACTACCTGGATTTCAAAACCCTGGCTCATATTTTCTCTGAGTGCTCTTGAACTTGCTCGTATTCAGAACATCACCCGACTTGTGCTTGTCAGAGCAAATCACATAAACACTACTGGTCTTTGTCAGTATTTATGCAGGGAACTACCAAGAGAAAAGGTAGTGAGGCAAAGCAGAAGGTACTGACGTTGATCCAGCAGCTGTTGCTCTCCCATTTTTGTATCTCCTTTTCTAGAGCTGATGCCAGAAGCACTGCACAAGTTATCCTAAATGATGTCAGCAGGAGTATTTTTAAAAAAAACAGAATCAACATTTCACAAAGTCTTGTTAGGATCTTAGCTGGGATTGAAAGATATCCATGAACTAAAACAAGTCCAGAGAAAGGCTGTGTATCTTAAGAAGCTTTGAAAGAGCTGGGCTCTGTCAAAACAGCAGGAGAGACAATGAGCCCACCTGGTCCACACTGGAAAAGGTTAAACACCTGGTTAAACACTTTTTTAACTTATAGGAAGATGTTGGCCTAAGAGAAAATGTGTATAAACTGAACATGAGCCTTGTGTAGATCAGAGAGTATATGAAGAGCTCAGTAACAGGAGCAGAAAGTTTTTGGAACTGCTTCTCATAGGAGGAGCTGAGCTGTAGCACTTCACTAGTTTGCAGGTAGAGCTTCATCTCTTTATGAAAGGAAATTTTATCCTGTGGTTAGCTGCCAAAGCAGTGATTGGACTTGACCCGATTGTCCCTTTGAAACCATTTTCTTTGTATGTATCCTATATTGTTCCTCAGGATGGTGTGGCTATAATGGTTATCATTCTGCCTTTAATTAACCATATGAGTTTGATATTTATGGCTCAGAACCTAGAGAGAAGAAGATTTACTACAAGCCAGTTCATAATTAATTCCAGCCCTCGTGTAACGTTCGATAGATTTGGGATTTATTATTTCCAGCATGTATAAACAATTTCATTAATAAATATATTCAGTTCACTGCCTGCCAAGGCTATGAGGGCTGTAATCCTCCCATCAATACCACTTGGCATAGGGTGTGCTGCCAGCCATGTGCTGGGCACATCATCCTGTGGTGCTCTGCATCGCTGTGTTCAGAATCCAGTGCTAATGCTCCTCAGCAAGCACTGACAAAAGCCAGAGAGCAGAGGTTTTTATCTGAAATGATGTTATAAATCTTATTTTAACTGATGTAGAGGTGGACTGTGCACAGCCTGCATACATGCTGTTCCATATCTGTGTGGTTTTTGTCTGTTCTCAAGCAGCTGTTCTCACCCTGTATTCACTGGCCTGCCAGATGTTACAAATCCAGGGAAAATATGGAGTCACATTCTTCCTCTGTAGGACTTACTTGTGACCAGCTTGAGACCTGCTGTTTGGTCTAACACTTAACCTGGATTTTCTAGTAACTCATCAACTATGATGACAAAACATGAGGTCAAGGACTCATTGTTGCCAGCAGGACTGATGCTGGAGATGTGATCTGATACCCTAATCTCAAGTGAAGTTGCCTCAAGACCACATCTATAATATTTACTAGTGCATGTATGATCACTAGTGACAGTGAGGCTAGATGCTTTACAGTGCACGGGGAAGAGACCCTTTGTATCATTCTTAGTCCTTCTGACTCTTTTATAAAAGACTAATTTCCTTAATTAAATGTAGCATTTAACATTCTTCAGCTTATGCATTCAATTTCCTTTATGTATTGTTAGAAACAGGACTACAAGAGATAATCACATTGAAAGTTTATCTTCTTTTTTAAGTGTGCTTAACCTCTCCCTCTGCTTCTGAGTCACTGGAAAACTCCTAAGTACTTAACTGGTCTCCAGATTATCTACAGCAATGTGGAGAAGTGCCAGTCTGGGAGACCTTGAGGACAGTTGGTTCTCGTGTTTTTAGTGATGTAATGTTCAACCTTAGTTATTCTGTGCTGCTGTTTAGTGTGAATTCATGACTGCAGGAGTGATTAGCAGGCTTGAGAGCAGAATTATTTTACTGGCAGTCAGCATGACTCCGACTAAGAAGCAAGTCACAGGAATAATTAAAGATCCATTCATTTTATGATAATCACTAGACTAGGTTTCTTGAGACAGTCTTTTTCATGGATGGGATGAGATCAATTGATACAGTGCTGTATAGCAATGTTAGAGTGACACAGAAAATCTGTTTGCTGAGACACTCTATCTGGCTTAAACTGATCTCACGGGGCACATTCTCCACACTTTGATATTTGTTGTATTAAAAACACATTCCTTTGACAGGGAAACTGACTTGTCAAAGGATCTTCAACATTTTCCAGGAGCCCATGTTAGCCCCTTGAAACTGGGGCAGTCCTCGCAGGGCTGAGAGAAATAACAGTTGTTGGGTCATTGCCATGTTCACATCAGTAATGGTACATTTTAATTAAACAAACGAGGCAGCACACTTGCTTCAGGAACACAGGAAGCATCTGAGTTTCTCATGTGGAAAACAAGTTTCACTCGAAAGCTTTCAGGAAATATTGCTGGTAATATGGGCCAGGCCAGACAATGTTGACAGATCTTTGTATTGAAACCTCCTGGTCACACATCGCAGACTCTCACAGCATCACCACAATTCACCTGCCATCTGGAATTTTCAAAGCCTCAACTCGGAGTCGTATTGTTATGAGAAAATTGTTTAAGACCGTTTTAGAGCTTTTGGTCAAAGAAAAAAGTTTGAAAACACAATCCATTATATCTCAAAAGCAAATAAGGCCCCATTTTTAGGTTTTTCTTTATTTCAATTCCATCATTGTTAAGGAGGTCTTGTGACCTGTGGTACTGTGTAATACTTAAGATTTCCATGCATCCTTGATTAGGAGGATGAAAATAAAAAGTATTCCATGATGCCAGACTTGTGCAATCAAGAAATTCCAGTGCTCTCTTCTGGGTACTTGGGAAAATGTCTACAGTTAAATAAGCACTAAGCAGAAATCCTTGAGAGGTCACTGAACGAACCAGCCCTGGAATCAAAATTGGTGGGGACAAATCCAAGCAGTCCTGTGCCAGGCTGTGCTGTTTGGAGGGGCAGGTTGGTATTTCTGCCCTGCACAGGACTGTGCCATGCAGAGGCACCCGTTCAGCTGGACCTTGTTTGGGTATCTCAGACACACCAATCATTGCTTAGGGTCGGTGTGTCTGCAGTTTGTAAAGTCCTGGCTGCTGCGTAAAGCAAGAGTGAATGTAAATGCTGCTTATTATTCATTAAGTCTTGAGAGCAACAAAAGTTTTTACAGAGCAAAGGCATCATTAACCCTACTTTAGCCCATAGTGAATCTGCACCTTTTTTACTCTCCACTGGTCTCTATGCGTCTTGCTTGATTTTCTCCAGGCTCCAAACCACATGAATCTCAAAACTCTTCATTCACTGGGCTTTTATGTGAGATATGAGAGAGTCAGGATGAGACTCCAGATCATACTGATAAGGAATAATTTCCTACTGGAAAATAGGCCTGCTGAAACCAAGGTAGTATCATCGAAAGATTCAAAGTCTAAACTGAAAATGAATCTCTTTCAAAATGTGCTATTATCTATGGATAGAAGCTTTAAAAACAGACTGTTTTGGGTGGTGGTACATATCTCATCATTGAGGTCTGTTGCTCAGTGTTGCTCAAAATTCTTGAAGGACGTCCTTTAAACTGTTGTTGTGGATTTCAGTTGATTTAACAAGACAGAAAAAAGCTAATAATCTCTTAAACTTCCTTTCTTTTTCTTGATAGTTTATTATTTTGCATTAAAAGGGAGAAGCATGGTTTAACTTAAGCTAGGTTCTCATCCAGCAATATGTGTATAGATTAGATGAAGGAAATGCTCCCTATGCACAGAACAATGGATTACTTGTTTAAATTACTTGTCTTAAAAAGATCCCGATTCAGCTTTGCTGAGTATAAAATATTAAATTTACTGTTTATTTTTAGTGGATTGCTGCCAATTTTCTTCTCCCTGACTGTCTTCAGATTGTTTAAAACATTAAAAAAAAATGTTCTCATCAAACATATATCTGCTTACAAGATATCTCTGTTGGTCTTTCCGCAGAGACATAAAATCTTGTTGTTGGGACATGAACTTTGCTGTTATGGAATTTTCCTTTCTTTATTACCTTTGTGGTTTTCCTCTTCTCTTTGTTTTTTCTTTAAGCCCACAAGTATGGCAAATTATGCTGTGCTAATGTTGCTTATTAAATCTTCATAAAGTGAGAAAAAGGAATCCAAGGAGAAAGCGTTAGACGTCTCCTCAGGTGTAGTAGGTGGTTTCATTCTGTTTAATTGGCAGTAAAATTTGAAAACCCTGACCTCATCCTTGCAAAAATTTTGTTACTTATATTTCCTGAAAAATAGTGATAAGCCTGGTCAGCTCCTTTGGTAGAAATGAGAAAGTAGCTGTGTCATTGATATTACTTTGGACTTGCACCTTTATAACTTGAACCAAATTTGGCTTTTAGGACTATTTATCAACACAAAATACAAGGCTGGTGTAGACTACAGCTGCAAGTGTATTTTCATAAATAAAAGATTAAGAAGTCAGGCGTATGTGACAGATTTTTGGGACCAGGTCAGTGCAATGTGTAGTGACACTTGGAATGTTTATTTGCCTTTTGTTGAAAGGGATATTCAATGTTATTTTTGCAAATCCCCTCCATACAGCAGAGCACTCCCATGCTGGATCGAGTGCTCAGCGTGAAATGTTGTTTTTCCTGCAGGAATCTTAGGTGACCCATGCAGGGCCTTTTCTCTCCTCTCAGGAGCACCATCTCCACAGGAAATGGGGAACTGACCCTGAGCAACTACAGCAACATACAGAGCAGTGGGCTCTGAGTATTCTTCAGAGGTCACAGGTCAAAAATTGTTATGCAGTGCTAAAGAACAAACCAGCTTTTTACTGGAGGCCATGTAAATGTAATAACAAGGATCTGGACTGATCTTTTGACCCTAAGGTGGTTACTTAGAAGCTTCATAACTGCCTTTTTACCCTAAAACACTTCCTCTAACATCAGGGACTGTACTGACCTGACCTCTGCTGCCTCTATAATTAGTTTTTCTTTTCTTATAATGAATTAATTGGGGGGGGGGGGGGGGGGGGGGGGTTTTTTAACNATTGTTGTTGTTGTTGTTATGAAAGAGTCCTTATTAATGGACAGTTCCCCAGCTTACTGGGATGGAGATAAAGGAACACAGTTTTAAAGGGATCCTGCAAAAAGAATGTTTGCAGAAAAGAATAGATCTGAGATTGCAATTGCCTGCAGAGCTGTAGTCAGGAGTAAAGAATGAAAGGTTCTCCCTCTGAATGCATTTAGTCTCTAACACAACACAGAACAAGCTAAAACATAAATGCACTATCTCTTAGCTGACTTGTGACAGCTTATAATGAATGAACGTGCTGCAGATTGAAATGTCACACTGACGTGCTTCTGAATAAGGAATGAGTTTCATCAGCTTTATTCAATATATTTCTATCTCTGTCTGAAGTACTGAACAATCCATTTTGCTTGGGAATACATTTGGAAGTGGAAGAAGTTGAAATGTGTGCCCTCTATAGATATTAATAAAATGCTTTTTTTCTTTTTTTTCTCTTCATTCCCAAAAATAATGAGTGGAAGATAGGCTGGATTCTGGCTTTGAAATTGGAAAGATCTATGAAATAAAAGTGTAGAAATTCAACTGGCTATTTGAATGTAATATTTGGAAACTTTATATAGAGATAAAAAAGAAAGGGGTTTGAGAAAATCACATCGTAATATTTACATAATTTTTGGTCCATTTGTGGATTAAAGGTATTTTATGAACTGCTAGATCTTTGGTCAATGAAGCAATCCCTGATTGCAGTTACCTCTGCTGCTATCTTTCTATGTATGAAATTCCCATTACTTATAGGAAAAGACTGTGGGATCAAGCTTACCGAGGAACATGTTTTAGGAATTATTTTTCCTGACCTATTATTCTGTTAATAGTGAAATTTGGCAATAACTTCAATGCTTCCATTGCTCAACAACAGTTTCTTTTAATGAGGATCATAGGTGAGGTGATTTTGTCTGTGTTGCATACATCTATCTCAGAAGAGGATTTTTATATTTTGCACTGTCTCTTACTGTTTCCCTCCTTGTCTAACTCTATTTTTTTTTCCCTCTCTCTGTGTGAACACTTCTAGATGTTCGACTGGATCAGCCACAACAAAGAGTTGTTCCTGCAGAGTCACACGGAGATCGGTGTGAGCTACCAGCACGCCCTGGACCTGCAGACACAGCACAACCACTTTGCCATGAATTCCATGGTGAGTTGAGGTACACTGTGGCCAGCACAAGGGTGAGAAGAGGGCCAGCACAGGAGGTCACCTCCAGGGCACAGGGCACTAGGGACCTGTGAGAGGTGGCATAAGGAAGGTCAGCAGCAGTGTTGCTCTGTCCACACAGACCCTGATCTATGATTACTTCCTTGACTTAAGAACAGCACTGTCCTGTGGAGTTTGTTTACATTTTGGAGAGCAAATACAATATTTTTTAAGTTTTTGACATTTCTTTGACTGGGAATTAATGAGAGCGGTAGGTGGCACCTTAATAATTTATGCTTCTCCCTCCACACCCCGCTAAGGTACTTTTCAAAACCTTGAAAAGGAGACACTAATCAAGCTGTCAGTTGTGGCCACAGTGGGATTTTAGCTTTTTCGGTTGTTAATCGGTCAGAACTTTTGAATGCAAATCAATTTACCTTTATTTTTTTAAAAAGAAAAATCGTCATTATACCTTTATAAGTGCTTTGCTCATTTTCTTCTTTCCAGACATAAGTTATTTGTTCTGGAAACTGCCCTGCTTTCAGCACAGAAATGAGGACAGGATGTATCGATGTTTTGATCATTGCAGTGGGAAAGAAAAATGCATGTACACCCCCTGCTGCAACTGCACAGTGCAGAGATGAGCCCTCTCTGAACACGCTCTGCCAGCTACAGCAAAACTTGCCCTGAGTAAACCACTCCTGCAGATGAACCTACTCCTGCTGTGCAGGGTCAGGCTGTGGCTGCAAAGGGGCTGACACCTCTAAGGTGGTTGAAGTAGATGGTGTAAGTCACTGCAGAGCCACACCTGCTCTGCTGCCCAAGGGCAAGGTACCGGAGAGCAGCTGTCTGAAATGGGAAAAAGAGATCCCGACTACCCGAGGAAGTTAAAAGACCCCACAACTGCTTTCATAAGGTTACAGGCATCAACCCTGGGATTCCGGCCAAATTTCAGGTCAGGTAATTAACTTCTCTGACCTGAATTCCACAGGCCATTTGCACCTAGCTAGCTGTTCCCCACTCAAAGCACTGTGCCTCACTAGGGCATTGCATAACAGCGGGAGATGAGGAATGTTTATAATGCCTATTAATGTGTTTATTGTGATTATATCTGAACAGAGCACTGAAAACCAGGCTCTAGGTACCTGATTCTTAAACTTGCCATCACAGTGCCATCTAGCAAAATCCAGGATAACACTGCCTCCATATAACACTGCTGCTCTCAGAGTCCCAACAAGTAAATGTGTCCTGGAAGTTAGTGCATTAAAAGTCATTTGACTTATGAAAGATGCAAATTTGGTCATAATTCTTCAGAAAATACCATTAGAAGAGTCAAGCCGGAGGATCTCCCTTTATCCTTTTTTGTGGTAATAATACCACAAAATATGGTAATGTAAAATAATGTTGTCTGGTATTTTTCTTAGAATAACTGGGAGTTAGGCTTGGAAAGAGATCATTGCTATTAATAGAAAATTAACAAGTGGTGGGGATGGGCCACCTAATGGAAGAAAAATTATTTTCCTCCATTTTTCTTCCATCTGTTCCCAAGTGAACCTTTGGGAATGAGGAATGTGAGGAAGTGAGACATTAGCAAAGTTCTTGAGGAGGGGAACCCCAAAATGTAACAAATATGCCAAACACTCCCTGTAGGAATATAACTGATACAGCTGTACATCATTTTGCAAATGCTACTTTTCTTTTAGCTGTAGCTGAATTTTAGAACCAGAATCCCCTCTGATGATGGGGTGATGTCTTCCCTTTGGTTTTGGATCAACATCAATTCATACAGAAAACAGGAACAGTTTATTCAACTTAAATTTTAATTTGGAAAAATTCTTGTGATGTACTCTTGTAGTAGGAACTTTTTAGAGAAATACTTCAGCAGATTTCAGCTGTCAGAGATTAGATAATGCATTGTGGTATCGTTATTGGCAGTTTGGCAAACTCAGGTTAAAAAAGACTCTAGAATTCTTCACAATCAAAACGGTTTCTCTAGACTTTTCCTGTTGCTGAAAGGCTTCTATTTGGATTATGCATCTGCACAGTGGCTTTTTTAGAGGGTATTTCAATGCCAGGGTTGCACAGGCTGGGAAATGAGGTGAGTTTTTCAGCCTCAAGAGATTGGCTTGTGGAATTAAAGAGGGCTACTGTCCTGCAGAGGGCTGGGCATCCTATTTTTGAAATAGCAGACGTGGGGGTATATCAAGCTGGAAGGACGTTTGGAAAATAGTGGGGAAAGGGTAATACCACTAAGATATGGCTACTTGAACTAACCTGGAGCTGCTGTTCTTATGTGAGCATAGTGCTCCAGACTCTGGAGTGAGTCCTGGTGTCCCCAGAAGTCAGTATTGTGAACATGAGGGTATTGGCATGCAGGAGACATCAGCTTGCTGCATTAGAGTGTCGGGCTGCATACAAGTCACTCCATAGGTGGTAAAGCATGCAGGAAGAACCAGAGGAAAATGAAACTAAAGTGACCTTTTCCTCTCTCATTTTTATGGCAATATCTTATTTACGTTATTCATTCTGCCATTTGATTTCTGTTGGAGACTGTTGGAAAATGACCACTACATATTACTTGGAAATATTTATATTGCAGTAAGAGTAGGAGGTTTAGGGCACTGTTACAGCTCCTGAACATTTTCAAAGGAATAAATGGTTTTTGCCTTGCTGTCTCTTGCCAAAGGCTCTTCTCCTACAGTATTAATATACATAAATTGCTTTTGCCCCTCAAAAATATTCTTGCTTTAAATTACCTACTGATAAACATTTGTGAAGTTAAGGATTAGGATTAAGTAATGTAGTACAGAACACGTTAGAGAAGCAACTGTAGCTCTGGTGAATTTACTGTTATGTAGTTGCAGATAGGTACTTATAAGTGTTTATAATGCAGTATTTCTCAATCTCTTCATATAATACCCTTGGCTGCAAAAAGAAAATGACAGAAATTCTTTCCAGTGTCTTGACCAGAGAAAGGGGAGATTATTAGCCTCAGATTTGTTTGCTGTCCCAGGTAGTGTACTGTGACCCACACAAGTCTGAAAACTCAAGATTCTGGAGAGCTTTAATAAGACAAAACAAGTATTAGATTTATATCTGATGACTCTACAAGTTCTCTCATACTAATTACAAAACTCAGATATTTAGCTACCATGCTTCAGGCTCAGGACATGGAGATTGGTTCAAGAAGAATGACTTTTCAAACCTAGTTAGATGGTGCTGAAGTATTTTGTTTGTTGGTTGGGATTTTTCGATATATATACTATATATATATAAAATATATTTTTGTTTCTGAACCTTGAGAGTGAAGTAGATCACGCTATAAACTTTTTTTTTAATGAGAATTTGCTTTTTAATTGTGATTTTGCTAGAAATTTGGTTTATAATTTAGCTGGATCTTTTTACATGCAATACATCAGCAGCTGTTGGATTGAGAATAGCTCAGCTGTCAGAAGTCTGAGTAATAAAATAATGAAATCTTGTAGCACTTTTTTTGGTTGTGGGGTTTGGGATTGTTTATGGTATTGGATTTTGTTTCGTTTTGTTAATACATTAAAATCAGTATCGAGTGAAGATCTGGAGGAGGACAAAGTAGCTAAAGATAGCTGCATGTTTAGCAGGGAAAAAGCCTATAAACTTCAGTGTAAGTTGGATCAGATCTTGGATCTCTGAGGTGTTTGGTTTTGATTGTGTTTCTTTTTGGGATTTTATTCTTTACATTGTGGCTAGTGTCCTTTAAGCGTGGCATAACTAATAATAGTTAAAATATGGTCTTCAGTTCCTCTAGAAAATGCACACTCCTAATGTTTATTGGGTCATGCTTTTTGTTGCATGATCTTCCTATACATCTCTGTAGGCATGCTGTGACCAAAGCTCCTTCTTAGAAAAACAGTTTGCTACTCTGTTTGTTACAATAATAATTCTTCCTTTTAAATGATCGATGTGGGATGTGGGGAAATCATATATTTGAGGTAATAAACTGTAGCATGGTATTTTTCTTTCAAATAAGGAGCATAGATTATTTTTTTTCTGTGATTCAAGGCAGTGCTTGTTTTCACTTCAGTTTCAAAATAAATTATATTACTCTTTATCACAGCTGTATAATGTTTATACTGAAGCAATAATACTTTTCATATTTAACTCAGACCTTTTTCAGACAATATCAATAATCTAATAAATTCACTCAAAAGCAAAACCTCAATGTTCCAGTATGGCACAAAGCATACTGGGCACAGCTCTGCACTTGGATACCTGGTATACGTGCCGTTTGTTCTGACTAAAGTTATTTGTATTTCCCTTGTGTGGACTTTTTTATGCCTGGATCTGATAACTTCCTTAAATTATGAGTTCCTGCTTTCTGTGAGGCACGCACACAAAAATGGGAATGTTCAGTGCTGGTATTTTGCCTGTCCTCCTGGCAGGGAGTTACCTGTCTGACACCACACAGAGATCCATGTTGTCCTAAATCACAATATATTGCAAACACATTATAATTATCATGTAAAGGCTAATAGTGTCTGTTGAAAATTCCCAACATCTGTCTTAAATGAATGATATTTTAATGTGTGTAGGCTGAGCTAAAATGCCATCCAATATTACACAGGCTACGTGTAATTGGTCTTGTTATAGAAACTTAAAGGTCTTCAAGATATCTCATGAGGGGGTTTTTGTCACTGAAACATACAGCTTTGGATTTATGTGTTAGGCTCCTTTCACATATGGTTTCTAAAGTCACAGTAGCACAGTGTAAGCTGGTTTTTTTTTAATTTTATTTAAAGAAAAAACCCTTCAGCAATCGAATTTCACCTTCAATTAATCTGCAGAACTCTTCTCTTGCAGCCCACCTTTGCTTCTTGCCATCACAGTATCTTGCCTAGTCCTCTCGGAAATGAAATGAACGCAGCCTTGCAGATTTAATGCTTCCCACTGCTCATTTTTCTTTTGTGAGTGTCAGGCATTCTTTTTATAAGTGTATCCTAAGAAAGTCTTGTCCCAGCCAGGCTTGGAGGGTTTAATTAGAGAGGGGAGGTCTCCCAGCATGCCCAGGAGATGATCAGGGATGAATTACTGTATTTCCCTGACGGAGATCTTTCCACAGTTGCAACTCCACTTCTGTCAGTGCTCATTGCTGACACTGAGGGCTCTTACCCGAGCACGAGCTGGGACCTGGGCAGTGCTTGCTGTGCTGGAGGGAGCGGCTGAGTTAAACACCCTGGGGACCAGAATCAGCACCTTGGTTTGGCCACAGAGAAGGACTGAGAGCTGGTGGACAAAGAGGGGAATGTGAACTTGCAAGGCACTGCTCAAGGCTTTCCTAAACAGTAAAAGAAACTCTTACCTATTATGATGTCCATGTACATGTGGGGAAATTTTTGTTTTGTTTGCCAGCCCAAAAAAGGCAAAAATCCCCTTTTTTGGACTAAAGTTTCCAAGTTGAAATCAAGCCAATAAAAAATTAACATGAGGAGTGCTTTGGAAAAGTCTGCACATACCTGCAAAATAAAGTTTTTTCAATGCTGGAAGATGTATATTAACCAAAATTTCAGTGTAGCCTAATGTCATGGCAACAGAATGTCAACTGAAGTGCTTTTACTTCTAGACATTAATATATTGTTTCCTCATTGTTTGACCTATTGTGGTTTTATGTAGCCATACATGAGTGATCCTTTGCAGTCCTCTTTGGGGACCCCTCTCGGTTTTGAAAGAAAGATGTTGTTAGGTTGAACTTAAAGTAAGACTCTCCATGCACCTGCTATGGTGGATTTTCCAAACCTAAAGGAAAAACTAAGTCACAGACATTAGTTGCTCTATTGAATTTATTTCATATTAAGATTGAAAGATCCCTATAATAGTGACATACAAAAAAATCTCAATTCACTCGGTTTATAAAAACGAGCAAACCAGAGGGAAAGGAAGGTTTAACTTTCTGAAATGTCAACAGATGATTTTTGTCAGCACAGATTTTCCATTTTACTCAGAACTTTGCACATTGGCAGATAAAGATGAAAAAAAAAACCCCTGGCTTACAATGTTGTTCTTCTTCAAGGTGGAAAAGAACTGTCTTGCATTTTGTGGACTGTGGTCAGTTAAATGTTGAGTTTTTTCCTGAAAGTAAATTATGGATTGCCTTGAAGCCGTACTGCATTTGATTTCAATCTGCAACAGCAGTACGGAAGAGCATATCACAGGTGATACTGCACTTGAGTGCATTTGTTGCTCAAAAACGAGCAGGAGAAGATCAGGAGTCTCAGTTTTCTGAGTCTTTTCCACTTGGTGCACAAAGAACAGATGTGACCGGAGGTCATTCCCAAGCTGCTCCTTGCTTCCTGCTGAAAAAGCTATGGAGTTAGTGGGTTGGTACCCTTCCTTGAAAAATTCTCCTACAAGAAAGAGAAATTTCATCCTCATCCCTGTATAAAAATATGACTGACATACAAATATATAAAACTCTCTGACTTAAAAACCAGACTCAGAACATCTGCTACAGTTCAACTGAACTTGCCCTTACCCTCCTGCTGGGTAACATGGCTCTGCACTGGAGCCACTGGGAACCCCTGAATTCACAGCTGTTTTCTCCATGCCCATTGCATTGCAGTGGCTGAGATAATTCAGCACGGGAAAAAATAAATAAACAAAATCAGGATGAAAACAACCATTTTCTACATGAAATCGAAACTTCTTCAGGAACTTTTCCTTCAAACACAGCAAAGTTCCATGGTGCAACTCAGATGAGTTATAGCAACTGGAGTGATGCTACACTACTTTCCACTAAAAGGATTGACCTGAAATGTTACAAAATTATCTTGGCTGAGGTTTAGTCATGAAGAATTTCTGGGAAAAAGGCTTACATATTTTAGTCTGATTTCCAGTTTCTAACCTAGAGGGACACAAAGAAATGTTTGACTGTGGCTGGTGGTCAAAATTTCAAATCGTAGTGTCTCTTTTTAATATACTTTAAGCTCCAGAACAATTTTGATTTTTTTGTCTAGTTGTACTGAAAAAAAAAATCTTTAAAATTAATATAATGATTTTGAGCCAAATCAAATTTTTAAGAAAAAGCTTTGTGATAAGGGGAAAAAACCAAGACTGAAGGCTGGGTATTGCTTTAGATCTATGTTATTTATGTGACAGTTGTCACAGTCATGGTTCCACCAGGCAGAATTGAGTGGCTCAAAGGGCTGGGGCCCAATATTTTTCCGCTTTAGCACCTACCATTGTGATGAATGTACTTCATAGTTATCCCACACACTTTGCAGACATACTTTGCCCTGCTTTACAACTTAGTTTGGACCTGTGCCTACCTTGGCAGTGCTCTGTTGCATTTCATGTTTGGATTGGCAGATACCTTTCCACGTTTTGCTCCCACTCGCTCTAATGAGATCCTGCTCCAACAAACACTTCCATCTCTGATTTATTATTTGCCCATGAGTAATGCTGCTAAAATCATCAAGGCTGTGTCTGTCCTTGTGCATGAGGGCCTTGCAGATTCTACTTTCAGAGATTTCTAAAGCCCTTTGGAAATAGTTTAGAGAGACAAGAAAGCAGCAGTAGGTCAACATTAGCAAAACATCTCCGGTTTTGAGATGCTCCTTTCCCCTGGTGAGGAGGAAAGTGAAAGGAGAAGTGCTTACATCAAATGACTTTCCAGAAATCTGCAGGACAGCTGTCATTTGTCTTTTGATGGTGCATCCTTGTAAGACACTGTCATGATGACTATTTATTTTCAGCATTACATTCCTATGCAGAGTAGGGGTATTGTAATGCAATTACATTGCTGTCCACTTTTCAGTTTGAGAAAAAACTATTCTTCCACTTCTTCAAGGCTGAATAAAAACAATAATGGAAAATTCTTATGAAAGAAAAGAAAATATTACCCTTTTAGAGGGTTTTGAATCCTTCTAAATGCAGAATGGAGTTGAATAATATCTCTGCTGGAGAACAGCTTAAAATAGCCTGCAGAAAAGATAACATTTTAACTGAAGGCTATAATGTAATAGACATTTCTATGGAAACACTTACATTTCTATAGAATATCCTTATGAGCTCTTTTAAATTCTGTAAGGCTTTTCCATTTGTTGACACTACATGTCTATAAAGGATTATCAGACAGTTCTCAAAGGGCATAAAGCAAACGTTTTACTTATGAATATGTGGATATAGCATCCAGAAATATGAATTAATGCAACAGAAGTATCAGGAATAAGATAAAAGAAATGAGTACACCCTAACAGGTGAGTAAATAGCTAAAATATGGCAAATTAGTTTTACATAAAGAAATTCAAGGAGCGAGGAGGAGATAACAGTGTTAGATAGTGGCATAGATGTACAGAAAGAATCCAGAGGGATGTGGTTTTAGAGTGGCAGGTAGTATGCCTGCTATTCACGCATATTTAAGCAGGTGCATGATTGCTCTCACTGAACTGCTTGGCTCTACTCCAACTGATGGTGTTTGGAATGTGTAATGAAGGCAGAGGATGGTCACAGTTCTTCCTTCTCTTTATTTATGTGTGCTTTTTAATTTTCAGAATGCCTATGTCAACATCAATCGAATAATGTCTGTGGCGTCAAGGCTCTCCGAGGCAGGCCACTATGCTTCCCAGCAAATTAAACAAATATCCAGCCAGCTGGATCAGGAGTGGAAGAGTTTTGCTGCAGCTCTGGATGAGCGCAGCACCATCTTAGCCATGTCTGCTGTCTTTCACCAGAAAGCTGAACAGGTGAGTTGCTTTTGGGAGAGGCAAAATGGTCCAGTGCTACCTCAATAATGATGATACCGCAATTATCACTTGATGGCTTTTGGCTTATGTGCACTGAGGCTGAGAGCTTTGTCCCTGGTGGCTCAGTGTCTCAAAAACAAACAGTAACATTTCCACCCCAAAAATGGCCCATGTCCCCTGATGGGTAAGAAATCATGTTTTCACCTTAGTGATGAGAAAGAATCTGATCATAACTGACGTGCGCTGGTGCAGTAACAAGCTGTTTTATTTCTAATATTTCGTTAGTGCTGTGGGTAAATTCAGGTTTATTATGGTCAGGAAAAGAGTATCTGCACTCATGTATGTACCTGCTATGTGCGGAGGAACGTTCACACATGACATAGACCCAAAACAGCAGGCGATTTCTAGGAGCCAAAGAACATTGTTGTTAATGAAAATTACAGAATTCATTCCAGCACTTACTCTCACAGTGCTCTCTATAGCTCCAGACTTTGTTAGACCTCACCAGGTAGAGATTTCAGAGACAGCTGTGAACATCAAAGAAAATTTTCCATATCCCTGAACTTTATTTTGTGTCCTTAACAACTACTAGAATGGTTCCATAATTCATAGCTAGAAAAGATTTAAAATGTCACCGAATAAATGTTGTGCTTTTGTTTGCATCTAAACCAGGTCCACCTAATGATGATGGTTCAACATCGATTATATGTTGATTACATTCATTTTCCAGTGACAAACACTGCTTTGGGGCTCTCTTCAGTGTTGTTGTGTGCTTGTTTTTCCAAGTAGTTAATACCAAAGCTACTAAGTGGGTGTGCTTGATGTTTATAAAATAACCCATACTTGAAGCATCTGAAGAAGAAATTGTGAGAGCTAAGACAGAAACTGTGTCTCTCAAGCCGCAATATATGTACAAAAAAGGTTATCTTAAGAGTAAAGATTTTCCTCATTGTTTGTTTCTGGCTGTAGAATTACAATGGATTTTTCTTTATTCCCCGTTTCCTATTGACAACAGGCAATAGCATAGAGCAATTACTCACCCTACTGGGCACTTACTCATGTAAGCTTACTCAGTGCCTTTGATGGGACTGATAATCTAAGAAGACACCCAGTACAAGAACTTTCATCTCCTTACAATAGACACTGTAGTGATTAGGTGTAGCCTTCATGTTAATAATTGGTCAATCATCATGTATTCACTAAGGAAAATAAAAAATAGAATTTATATGCAGTCTGTAGTCACAGTGAAAATGTTTAGGATTTCTTAATGAATTAGATAGTTCTTGTTTGCATGGTTTAGGTTTGGGATAGTTTTCACCACTTTTTTACTTTTTTTTTTGTTTGTTTTTTGAGTGAGCCCCTATTTTTCTGAAGTGTCAGTTTTCTTTACTATTTCTGAGGAGCTGCTGAGGTGTTGTGCTGCATGAAAGGCAATAAACCAGAAAACTATATTGACCTGCCTGGCACCTCTTCCCAACAAACTGAAGTTTGTGCTGTCTGACAGAAGCCAATCTCTCGTTACTAACAGACAGGAGAATTCGCTAATTGTGACAGCAGTTGCTTCTCACTTGCAGTAAGAGAAAATTCAAGGAAGATGAATGCTAACGTGAATCCCGTGAACTCAGCTATAGAAAAGAAATGTGGGTGTCACTGTGTCCATGAGCCAGGACTAAAATTTCATCCCTGCCTTAGTAACTCTGGTAGGATAAACCAATGGCTTGAGCTAATAATTTGGTGGTCTAATCTCTGTACAGTACAAATAGCGAGGTGTTTTGAGATTTGGTCTGTAACTAAATCTGTTGTCTATCAAACATTCATTCCAAATGTGATTCTTTATTATTTGGCATCAGCCAGGGGTTTTTTTAACTCAAATCAGGGCTTCATTATTTTACAATAAATAGGGCTTACTATGAAATAGGGCTTTATTGTGAAGCAAAGATATAGATAAACCCACTCTTTCCTCTGTTGCAGATAGAATCTATTTTCGCTCCCTTTGTTCTCTCAATAAGGGTAATCTTGTTGCAGATGCAGCCATTTCTCCCACAGTGTATCCCTGCTTCCCTCACACAGATCTCTGGTGCAGATTGTCATTCCTTCTCCAGTGCAATAAGCTGCTACAGTCTCTTTGTTCATTCCTTCCTATTGATTGAAGGTCTCTGTGATGCCAACAGGAAGCCAGTCTACTAGGACCAAAATCTTTCAGCCTCTGGCACACCCCAGCTTGCAAGGGAGTTGTTGGCTGGGGAGAGAGATTTATGAAATATCTATAATATGCAAGCTGAGCAGAAAGAAACTTGTTTTTTCAAGGTCTCTTCCTGAAGACCCCACACAGAAAACTGCACAGAATACAATTTGTCTGGCTTGGAAGGATGAAAGGCTGAGTCAACTCTGCTGGGGATTGAACTTCACATCTGTCTTCACGTGCTTCAGAATCATAGTGCTTTCCTGGCTTTTATTGCAGATACATGTGGCATGTATGAATGGGACTGGGCTGAATGGATTCCTGGATGTTTTATTTATTTCTTTTCCTTTTTGTTTTTTAGTGTGTGTGCACATACTTATCTTTCTTAAATTTTGAAGCACAAGTAGTATGTACTAAACCATCCGCAAGAAAACAGCAAAGAAATGGAAAAAATGGAAGAAAAGAAAGAAAGCAAGACAAACCTTGCCAACTACTTAACCTCCAGCTAGGCACCCTTAACACAGGTGTTCGATCAAAAGCCGGTAGACTAAACTCGAAGCAACCACTTTGTCCAGGTCAAGGTACCACTCAGCAAATTCAGTGGAGGTGTTTCCCAAATGTCCTATCATTTCACCTGCTACAAGTCTCTTGATTCTTTGGGGTTTTTTCCTTCTTTCCTCTTTCTTTTTTTTTTTTTATTTCTTTATTTCCCCTCCCTTTCTCATGCTTACATGGAGATATCCTAGAGCAAATGGGAATCTGCTTCTCTATGTTCATCTGAAGCTATTTAAAGTGTCAGAAGGATGTGGGAGAACATGTCTTATCTCACAGAGATTTCAAGAGAATGTGCTGATTCACTCCAGATGAGATTCCAGCTCACCACCCACCAGATGGGGGAAGCACCCACACCAGGTGTCCTCCCCATTTTGGATGTAATCTCTGGAGGTGTGCTGAAGTGTTCGTAAGATGTTCACTCTACAGATCCTGTCAGAATGAACAAATTAATGTTTTGAACCAGCCAGAAGATCTCAATCAATTAATTCTGGGTCAGAGTCTACCCTCAGAAGTGCACAAGCGGAATTATTGTCTAAGGTAGTAGGTGTTAAGTGCACACACTGGACATTTATACTGATTCTCAGAAAAGTGACCCCTGACCATTTGTTTCATATTACTTTACTCCCCAGTCAGGAAGGTTACTGTTCTCATCTCTCAGCTCTGCCTGGATCTCTCTAAGCACATCTTCAACTCCTCTATAGGAGGCAAGGAAATGAAAAAGAGAAGAAAAGAAAAGAGAGAGGAAAGGAAAAGCCAGTTAATATCTATAAGATGCAGGGCTAAGACCAAGATAGATAGGGAAATTACAGAAACAGCATCAGGAAATACACAAGTACCTTCATTAAAAAAACTGAAAAATTCAGGGTAGCAAGAGGTATTAAGAGTCACTAAGGAAAGTGGCTTCATGTCTTTCTTCCCATCTTTCCCCACAGCCATTGTTGAACATGAAAGCACACTAGAATTTTGTTTTAAATTTTTTGGATCCTGAAGAACCACCCTGGTTATCCTGCAGCTTCCACACACAGGCAAACAATAAGCAAGGACTGTGCAAAAAATACGGAGAAATGCAGAGTACAAAATGTCTGAATTGTGTTTTGGAGCAACCACGTGGTACAGCAGAGCAGTCCCTGAGGAAAGTTAGTAAGAAGTCTGAGAATCCTTTATTACCTGTTAGAATTTGCATACAGAATTTGCAGCTTAGGCTGTGAATTAGGAGTAAGTGTAGGTCATCATTTTAAAGTTACTTTTGGATTGGATCAGAGACACAAAGGTACCATAGGGACTTCTTTATTTTTTGGGAGACATTCTTCCTAATCTTTTCTAAAGCCTTGAAAAGCATGGACAATTATTGTAGCCTGTCATTTCAAATCATATTTAAGCAGTTTTTATGTTCCCAATAGGAGATATTCTAGTCAATAAACTAATTACGAATTTAAGCATTTCATTTAAATGGTATTGAGTTCTAGCAGACAGTAATGACTCCTGCTCCAAACTAACAGTTAGTAATTTACAATTTTAAATGCAAGTTTTTGCAACTCAGTCAAATGGTGATTTTGTGATAAGAATTTGCTTCTAGCATGAAGGGTTACATTTAAATAATTTTTTTGTCTGCCACAGTGTGTGACAAATAATACAAATTAACAAAGCTGCTCTTTTCAAAATATCCAAATCAATAGTCTTATGGCCTGAACTAACACTTTGCAGCAATCCTTAAAAAACCCCTTTTTGCTCTTTCTGCATGACTCTGCACACACAGCACAGACCACTCTGCACTGTTTCAGAGTATCAAACACTGACAGCCTGCATCTCTTAAAACTTTTTAAAACAGATGATGTCAACTGCTCTTGCTAGTGGAAGAAGCAAATTTTACAAAGTAATTGTGACCTTGTCTGTGTACAAGAGATAGATGCAAGACGACAAGGTGGACACGTGGTTCTGTGCATTGGATCTTCTTGAGACTTCTCCCACCTACTGTGCAAATCATAGTCTGGGGATGTGGCAATAGATGAGTAACATGACTATAAGAGCTTTTAGTAAAATTGGTAGAATTCAGCAGTTTTGATAAGAGCCATAACAGTGTGACTCCAGCTGCAGGAGCACTCATCTATAAGATGTAAAGGTCTTTTGTTCACTGTTTTGACCGAGAGGTTCGTGGAACAGCCCCAAAAGGGATTGATCTCGGCTCTGGGCTCTTAACTGCATAGGAAATTATGTGAATTCCATTACTTTGGCAAAAAATATGATGACTTCAGCTTTATGCAGGGGTGTTTGGGGATTTCATCTGAACAGATTCAACAGATCATAAGTCAAACCAGTGCAGGAGAGCCTGCCATCCTTGCCTCTAGCTTTCTAGAAAGCACAATTGTCACTGGTAGATTTGTACATTGTAGACATGAACGCTTAGGAATTCATCTTTTTCACCAAATCTTTGTGCACTGAAGTGTTTACAATGCAAACACTTTGTAGCGTTGATTACACAGCAGCATGGTGAATAGCTTTGTACTACCAATAGAAAAGGATGCTGATGCCAGAGACAGAATTGAATTGGAATTCTTTGCTTTGAATCTCACAGCCCTTCATGGTGCAAGTGAGTGCTTTGCTAACAAGCCACAGGTGAACACTTCAGGAGGTGATAAAGCTGTGATCCTGGGGTGGTTTTGTGGTGCTATACATTCGTCCTACAGGGCACTGCATCTGTTATATAATTAGCTGTTCTTTTCATAAATAGGCCAAGGTATGGCAGGCTGGTTTAACAGAAAGATGGAGGAAGAGAAAGCATTAATGAGAAGTAATGAGGTGGCATTAGGCAGTTCATATGGACAAAATACGAACATGTGAGCTGTGTCGTTAAACTAAGCCCTGCTTAAAAGAAAAACAGGGTGGTAGTCTTAGAGACTAAATTCCTCTTTTCTTTTACAGAACAGGCAGCACCCAGGAGAGCTTCCTCAGTTTGTTCTGCCAAAGTGCATCAGCAGGACTCTGGAGGCCTTTAAGAGTGGAAAAATATTTTTTTCCACCCCTTTGCTCCCCGAAGTGTTCAGTTTCTGGCTGGCTGCTAAGGCTTCCAACTAAGGTGCTAAACCATATCAGTTGCATGGCAATGCATTTTTTTTTCTCCCTTTTCGTGGACATCTGCCCACCAGGAACTGGACTGAGACCAGCAGCTCATTTTGCTCTGGCTGCTTAGCAGCCATCAGATGGTAATGGTATCTGATCACTGCTGACCTGGGCCAGAAGCACATGTGTGACCCAGGGGCTTAAAGCCTTGGCATCCTAATAGCTATCCCACTGAGCTGGACCTGGGTTGGGAACTCCTTGAATGCAGACTGCCTGCCTTTCACTGAAATGAATGTCAGCAGTGATTTTAATGGGAGTTTTCTGTTGCTCATGTGAGTAGTTTTAAGGACAGGTAAATGAGTGAGGAAAGACAGACAGATGAGTCAATGCCAAATGCGGCGGGAGCTGTCACTGTGCCCTTTTGCGCTTCACACTGATGGTTTTTTCCTAGACATGTTTCAGCCTCCCTGATGGTGCGCAAAGGCTTTTAGAATGGGTGTTTGGTGAACCTGCTTAAACAAGCATTTATTTTTAATCCAGAAGAAACAGAAAACGTTCGTTTGGATCTAGGTGTCCATTAAGTACTGAGGAGGTGACAGGAATGTGCCTTTCTAAGGTGCCCAAAAGGACTCCTTTATAACTGCTATGTTCTTCTCAGTCTTTGCTGCAGTCACGTGTGGCACTCTACAAAGCTTTCTAATGTTGATCAGAGGTTGTTTTGTCACTGTTGCTCATTGTTCCTGGAATTGTTTCAGTTCCTTTCAGGTGTGGATGCCTGGTGCAAAATGTGCAGTGATGGAGGCCTCCCCTCAGAAATGCAAGATCTGGAACTGGCCATCCACCATCACCAGACCCTCTACGAGCAAGTAACACAGGCCTACACAGAGGTATGTGCTTCCCAGAGAAAATGTGAGTACCTGCTAAGTGATAACAGACACATGATTGCATTTAGGAGCTTGGCTTTTCTAAATGAGGTAGGTTCTCCTTTCCATTTCTGCAACTCTTTCAAAGGTGGAGTCAGACCTAATCCCAGGCTGTAGTACATGACTTCCCAGCAATTTCCTTGTAAGCAAAGAACCAAAGGACAAATCTGAAATCATACAGAAATAAAATCTAGAACCAGTGTTGGCACCCCAAAGAAGAATCATTTCACTGTTTCTGCTGAACTGGGAGCCCCTTTTTGCCGCCAGCACCTTTATTCCTTTTGCTTTCCTTCTGTGGATGAGTGCTGGCTCTAGCACAGGTATGCTAATGGCTCAAAGGTTGCCGAAGGCTTTTTCCTTCAATGTACAAGTCAAAAAGATGTAAGGTCCCAGTTGCAACAAATGCTCAAAAGACTTTGCTTTAGATAGAATCCAGAATCATTTAGGCTGGAAAAGACCCTTAAAATCCTGAATCCAACTGCTGAGCTAAAACTATCATCTAAAACTGAATTCCTGTCCCTAAGCACCGTGTCAGATGTATTTGTACATAGTGTTGTAAAATATCTCCAACCTAAATAGGGTATGTGCTTTTTGCCTTTAAAGGAGGATGCCAAGAATGCTAAAACAAATTCTCTGGAATTTTGTCAAAAAAACCCACATGAAGTTCTTTACTTGCTTTTTTCCCCACTCAGGCTATACAGCATGAAGTAAAACGTCATGTTTCCCTGGACTGTGCTGTACTGGAGTGTCTCTCTGGCTGTGAAGGGATTTTGCTCCTTGAAGGGTTTTCCAGGCTGGACTGGAGGACTGTAATAGTGTTTGCTATACTTGATAAATTGCCGAGGGAAGACTCCAGGACAGAATATAGCAGTATTAAGTACACGCACACACACATGCACACATTATCTATCTGTCTGTCTGTCTGTCTATCTATCTATCTATCTATCTATCTGTCTATCTATATCTCCTACGTGCTCATCCCTTGCTCTAGTCATCATGGCCTTGAAAGAATCTATAGTATAAAATGGAAGAGAAGCTGATTTACTATTTAATCTTGGTGGTAGGCACTCATGCATTCACAGTGAAGTTGTGCAGGTACCTTGATGATGAATGTAAAGAATATTAGATAGAAATCTCTTCTTCCCCAAACACCTGCAAGAATTTTGGAGTTAGTCAAATAAGAATGGGCAAGTCTGGCTTGCAGTCACAAAGGGTGCTTCCTTACTCAATCCTCAGGCTTCTCAGGAACAGTGCATTGTGTGCCAAACACAGAAAAGTCCCGTTGACCTCTAGTTGCAGCTGTGAATTTCATACAAGTGCCTAGTCAGGTGAAACTAAGATTTTAGGTTGCATTTAAAGATACTTCTAAAAATTAAGTCAAGTTTGGATTAAATAAAAAATAATGTTTTAAACTAGCATTTTATTTGTCAGCCTTGATTTTAGTTTCTGTGAAATGAAAATTTTGTTTAAAACTCATTACCAAAAGTAACCATTAACATCCATATTGCTTTTGCTGATGCTTCCTCAGAAAGATAAAATTTGTCAGAAACACAGATGTTTAAATTATACTGTTTTACTAAAAAGTACATTTTAAAATAGTATGCAGAATTGCCAAAAACGTTCCAGTCTGTAATTTTGGAAATGTTCATCCCTTTTCCCACAGCTATGTGGGGAGAGAGAAAGTCTTAGGAGTCCTGCCTCCTATCCACGTCTATTCTCCAATCTATATAATGGTTGTAGTCACAACTTTTTTGCCTTATTTCCTTTATTAGGCTTGAGTGAAACTCAGAATTAGTGGAGGTGGAGAGCACAGACCTGGTGTGCACCTCACAGCTAAGAAATCTTCTCCTGCACTAAACCAAGCTGCTGACAGTACAGGCCTTCTTCCTTCTGAGCCTTGAATGGTGCTCCTGCTTCTCGTTAGGGTAGAGCAGTGCTGGAGGGAGGAGATACACACAGGTGTATTCCTTTGGCAGATTCTCCTCTTGCACAGAAATTTCCTCTCAATGTCTCTGGCCAGGGGGTGTTTGTGTTGCTCCACCAGTGTTTCTTGTGCATGAACAGCAGGAGACAAAATCAGGACATCGCTGCTGGGGACTGCACTGATGTGATAAAGATAAGGTTGGGAGTGAGGGAAAGGTTTTCTCCAGTCAGGCTTGAGCCTGGCTGATGGTAAGTGCACCTTGTTCACTGTGACTTAACTGCACTTTACTGTCTCTTCCCAGAGGAATTATATATTTGCTCCAAACCCTATTATTTTTTCCTAGTGCAAACTGTAGCTGCTTCCAGATGGCACCATTAGTCTTGTCACTCCCAAGGTTCTGGAGGTCTTCCTGGCCCACTCTAAAGGATATCTGTGGATTTTCGCTTATTCCCCATCTTTGTTTAGAGCAGCCATGGGATGATTCCACTAACACAACAAAATCTAATTTTTGGTTCACCCAAGGTCACATAACTTCTTTCAGAAACATTAGCATTCTGGCCATCCTTTTCCTACCACAAAGCCAGGAATATCACCAGGTGATAGGAATATATATGTGTTTTGTGTCAGGTGGTGAACTAAACTTTCCCAGAGTCCAGCAGCAGCTTGGTACTTCTCAAAATAAGTGAGAAAGGATCAAGTTTGCTTTGACAAATGCAACACTGGCACTTAAGCCTTACTGGGACTGCAAGTCCTGTGGGGTGCAGGTCCATTCAGCTTAAGACTTCTTCGATACCTAAAAATATGTTGCAAATAAGATGTAAGTGAAGTGATGTCAATAACCTGGGTTATTTTGATTGTCTTCTTGCACAGTCCTTGAAAGATTCAGAAAGATTCACATGAAAACAGTTTTGTTGATTTATTTTTGCAGTTATAAGGAGAACATGGAAATGACTGAAAGAGCACAGTAGGTGGCTTCTCCACCTGTGAGGCTGTTCCTTTCTGAAATCTGCTCATTGGGGAGCTCTGAGAGCACAAACCTTCTGAGCTGTTGATCGGGAATGCAATAATATTCACAGTTTTGGAAAACAAACTTTTTAAGCTGAAGAATTTCAGAGCTGCAGATGATATGAAACCCTGGAATATCTGTGTTATCCTTGTGAATACTGAGTACCACTGGTTACCTGATGGTCACCATGCTCCTTTTCATTTATTTAGTCCAGTTTGATGGGACAGGGATGTAAACTGCAGAGCAGAAAAACACTTCTAATAGCCTCTGATTTGTATTAATGATTATTAACAGGACAACACAAGGACTTCAAATCTGGTGGTTTTTTATCTGCTTGTGCAGAGAATAACTGGGAGGTTATCCCCATTAGGGAAAAATCATAACTTGTAATCTCTGAGGCTTTTTAGACAGACAACAGGAGCAAATTGCCATACAACAGATAAAAACCTACATCCCATAGAAGAGGAAGGAGTAAGAGACAGTGCAGGAATGCAGCTATTAATAGGTCTGTCTTACAGCACAAACTTTGTAAGAAATTTGTCCTGAGTAAAACATGTCTGTTATATTTTCTGTGCAATCACATCTTTTACTGGTAAACTTTTGAACTTTTATTTTTAATCCGAGCTCTGCTGTGATTGCTAGTAGTGCAAATCAAAAGGAACTCCACTAAAACCATTGGAACACCACCCAGGGGCTGATTCAGACCAACTCTAAGCCCCTAGCCCAGTAACAGATACATAGTGAATTACACAGTGAATTTAGCCAGTGCAAAGAGGGAGTTTCTGGTCTAATAAGCTGCACCCACATGTGTCCATAGCCTTGGTTTCCTGTTCCCAGTGATTCAGTAGTTGCTGATTGTCTTCCCACAGATAAAATAGGATGTAGCATGCCTTATCTCCTTCCTCTGGAAGCTGCTTCTTCCTGACTAGCAGCTAATGCCGTCTCCATAATCTTGCCAAGGTAACACCTGTGCCTCAGTGTTTCCTCCTAAAATCCTCTATTGTATCATAGGTTGTTCCCTCTGTGACCCAGAAGGCTCCAGCATGTGCAAATTATTCCAGCTGATCTTTAGCAGCAACTGAAATTGAGTATGGGAAGCTGCTCCCTATGTACTTTCTGGTTATTTCCTGATCTAATTCCAAATTGCCTTGAATACTTAAAAGATATCCAAGAATTTGCCTAAGGCCACCAAATAGTCATAAATATGAGAGATTTGACTCCAGTATTTGCCAGTATGCATCTCAAAGGGTCTCTTGATTTCTCTGAAAATGTACCAGATACACAGTGCTACCACAGACTGGAATGTGGCATGGCTTGCCAAAAGACACAGGTTTGGGCATTAAAGGATACTTGCTACATTTGAACAATCAACTTATAATACAGGAATAAATGAGACATGGAAACCCTGGAGATGTGCTTTAGCTCTGACTGATAATGTTTGAAATTTGAAGTGGATGAAAAATATTCATTACCCTGTTTTCTGGCAAGATCAGTAATTGTGACTGCATACAAATAGACTTTTCAGGAAATCTTGTCATTTTCACTGCAGTTTGTTTCAGAGGGAAAAGAGAAAAGTAGGCTGGGAAGAGGGAGGGATTACAATAGTGTCCTCATTTACCATTTCTGTTGAACAAAATATTTTAATTTTGTAATCTGGCACTGAAAAATTATTTCCAAAAGCCATTTTTTTTGAGAATCAGTGCATGCACACATTTTTTAGTAGAAATCTGCTTTTTATGGTTACGTTTGTCGTTTTGCCCCTGCAGTATGAAAATGGTACAGGAATGTTCCAGAAAAAAAATTTCTGGCATTAAAAAGCAGGCATTCTGATTTTTTTAATGCCCAAATGCCTTTGCATCTGCAAGTATCTTTTAATGTGCTTGAAAAAGGCTACGCGTGTGCAGGGGGCTTTGCATTTACCAGCGAACTTTGTAGTCCATTGAAAATGGAGACCATCGGTCCCTCTGAGCTGTTCCTGGGGAAGAAAAGAATCAGTCATATACTAATTTATTTTTCGCTGCTGCCGAATGAAATACGGAATGGAATGTCACACTTCTCAACGTATAGACATACTTGGTAATCCTACGAAGAAAGGACTCTCCCTTATTATACAGAATATGAATGACTCTGCCATCTGTGGTTTTCTTAAAATGCCACCTCCTCACAAAAATAGTCCCGCTCTTGCAAATGCCACCTGTCACCAAGCAGAGTGCGTCAGGAATTTTCAGTGCCCGAGTGTCAGAATGGAACATAGCCCTGGGATCTCTGTGTGCAGCCCCAGCAGGGCGGTACCTGCTCTCCTGCTGAGTGACACAGCAGGCCCTCTAGGAAGCAAAGGCAAGTGCTGAATGTGTAAGTAAAGTCAAAAAGAGATGTTATGAGCTCTTTCTTCCTTTTTGACTGAAATAAGGAAAAGACACAGCAGAAAAAGAATGAGCTAGACCTTTCTCTGTGAGCTGTGGGATATTTAAGTACCAGTGCAGTGAAGCAGACCTGTTTTTTCATTCAGGTGAGCCAGGATGGAAAAGCCTTGCTGGATGTCCTACAGCGTCCCTTGAGTCCTGGGAATTCTGAATCCCTCACTGCCACTGCAAACTACTCCAAGGCTGTTCACCAGGTGTTGGATGTGGTACATGAAGTCCTGCACCACCAGCGGCGCCTAGAAAGCATCTGGCAACACAGAAAAGTCCGGCTACATCAAAGGCTGCAGCTCTGTGTTTTCCAGCAGGATGTTCAACAGGTAATGTCCCTACTAAAGAGATGAAAAATGACCCTTTATTTGCAGCCATAAAGATTAGTGACTCATCCAGAGGCTGGTGCC
This sequence comes from Falcunculus frontatus, assembly GCA_013398115.1. Taxonomy (NCBI): domain Eukaryota; kingdom Metazoa; phylum Chordata; class Aves; order Passeriformes; genus Falcunculus; species Falcunculus frontatus. The sequence continues at coordinate 346,390 of VZRV01005418.1, read as the reverse complement.
ATAACCAAGATTTCACACACAGCTCTATGTATGCTAGAAATCTGCTAAAATCCTAATGCACCTTTCAGTATCTCTTGGTTTCATGTTGGAAATCATCAATCAGTCCATTGAATATTGATCAGTACATTCCCCATGAGAATGTGACACTATTTTCAGTGGTTAATTTGTCACAAGCGAGCAATTAGCTATAGGTACTGTACTGTTCCTGAGAAAATGATGTTTAATAGAAAAAATAATTACAAGTGTAAAAAGCAATTGAACTGTGGTATATTTCACCTTCCTGTGTGGAAACAACATAAACTGACAGTTTAGTGGTGCTGTTTGGATGATCTTTGTACTGTCACCACTTATGGAGTCCACATACCCATGCTATGAGTTTGTTGGCTCCAATGAAGTGCTCACCCCAGTGCTCAGAGTCCTCCTCACAGAAATACAGTTTATACAGCACAGGCTCATCTCCAAGAACCTCGGCTCCAGGTGGATAACTTTTCTCTCCCAAAGGAATCCGTATGAGTACCAGCACAACAGTGTGAGTGACAGTAAGTACGAGATGCCATGTTTGTAGCTGCCAACTACACGAGCACAATCAACAGATGTTCCAGGGCTCTGCTCATTCAGGATGGGTGGTTTGTTTAAGGGCCCCATTACAGCCCAAAGCAGATGTTGGTAGCAATATGTTACTTGCTTTAAATGAAGAGGCTGAATGCTCTAATCATGTTTATGGAGCATTCTAATGTCCCTTGGGTTCTTTATGCCATTGCCTTCCTCCAAGTGAAAAATGAGGCAGAGACGGAGCGACAAAGCTGTCACATGAAAAATAGACATGAACCAACAAGGACGGGAGACAGGCAACTGTTATTCAGCATGCAAATCTGTGATGCTCTTTGTGCCATAGCTGGAGTGCACCAGCAAAGAGAGAACTGTAGCTATGGATGTCCTTTGCAAATATTTGTGACCATTTCTTCGGCAGTCTTCAAAAGTTTGCCGGTATTTCTACCTGCTCAGGTTTTCCTCTAAAACCACAAAAATATTCATGTCATATATATAACTAAAACTGGGACTGAATGTAACAGATGCTTAATTTAAGCAACTTTGCTTTCATTATGTGTCAGCAAACATACTGCATGGTAATGAAATTCATAAGCTATATATTAAATGGAGCATGTATTTGGTATTCAGTTGGAATACTTTCCGCAAACTATATTAAGTTAATACAGTTTTAGGCCTAAAATCTGAAAAATCAAGGGGTTTAAATTCTGATGGTTTTATACTTTTTCTGATTGTGGTATTTAATGTCAGTAAGAATCTGGATTATCTTAGGCATTTTTCATTCCTCAGGGTGATTTACACTTTTGTTCAATCTTTCCAAATTGAAACTTTCTCTCTCACATCTTCTGAATTCAATAGAAATGTTCATGAGGTTCATTCATGAAACCCATTCAGACTTTTACTTCCCACGCATGCAAGGCAATGAGGCTGTGTCACTGGTTTTCAAAAGGAACAGGTCTTTGTACGTACTGTGGCTTTTGGTGAGAGAAAAAGAAGCAGGCAGTGAGAGTCTCTGGAGCACAATCACTTTAGAGAGCATTACTCTGTGTGAGTTCTGTTGGCAACAGTCTTTCCAAATTTCTCCCTTAATGGGTAGTTATTATCTGGGAAGCAGCAACTTAATGACAGATATGCTTCCATCCTAGCACACACTGGAGGCATCTCTTTGTCCTACTTAGAAAGTAGAGAGGAAGAGATGAATCATTCTGTTCACTAAACATCTGTACTATTCAAGATAAGTGCTTTGTAACTCATAAATGAAATTATCAGCTAAATAGAAATATGAATTGTAGATTCCATGAGGAGGAGGAAGATATCTGAGTATGTTGTTGGGGGCTTTTTTTTGAAACTAATCACCTCCTGTATATCTGTCATGCAATTCCTATTATGCTTATTTTGTTAAATGCCCATCAGTTGGCAGATGAAGCTGTCTACCTCTGTACTGTCACTGATCATAAGCAACATTTATCTATAATAATTTCTTGCCTTGTCAAAATTAAATAACCTTCAACTGAGTTCCTCCTAATTCAAGTCTAAAGTGAAAAGATGTGGGAGAACAAATCCTGACAAGAGAGCCCTGAGTTTATTAGACTTCTCTGTCTTCTAAACACATAATGATACAGCGTAGTTTCTCTAAGGAAGACACTCTTTTCACACAGCTCAGAATTAAACAGTTCCTCACAGGTGCAGTTTTCCCTGTCAGGATATCCTGTGGCTCACCCTCTCCAGCTGTTGTCCAGGTACAGTAAAAGTTCTGGTGAAAGATGATCTCTGTGGCAGAGTTTGCACTCCTTCACTTGTTCATCCCTACCTTTCTTGTCATGTCACCTGTTCTGCATCAATCTTGTCTTACACATGGATGTTCACAGGGACAGGTTTTGTTGTGTTTCATGTTCTTAATACAGACTCCAAGGCTATTTTGCGTCCTCTCAGTCTGCTAGTAACAACATTAATAGATTTTGGTAAAGATATCTCCGAGAAGAGGGACCCTGAGAGATTAGTAAACCTTATCTAACTACTCTGGTTGTTCTTGCCAGAGGGATAGAGTATTTGGGCATGGAATATCAACAGTGCACAGAGAGGTCTTGCAAAACTGATTAGCTGGATGTAGGCTTTCTGTAGGCTAAGTGTGTGCCATTTGGACTGGATTTGAGGGTTAAGCTGTGTTTAACAGGGCTCATTCATATAATTTCTAGTCACCGGCACCATTTGCAAGGCAAGACTATCTGCTGTATATACTAGTGGCATGTCAGGGCTGTGTTCTCAGAGAGTTTCACACTGTCAAGGAAATACTTCTGATTCTAGCTGAGTTTCGGTTTGAACTGCACAAAATCCCTGCAGTCACAGCATAACTGAAATACACATCGTGCTGTATAAAAAAACAGTGTAAACACTGTGGATTGCCAAGTTACAATATTAATGTAAGAAATGTTATGCTATAAAATATCATTAGAAATAATCGCTACCTCACACCATCAGATATTTTACAAGACTGCTTGCTACTACATCTGGGTATTAATACAATTACATCCATTTGCACATGTGAACCGAGGTAAATAATGGTGTGCTGAGGATGCTGAGTTATGAATATACAGTGTTTTAAAGAAGGAAAGAAAATAAATGGTGTGAAACTGCATTTGCAGCCTTCACAGGAAATAGAACACCATTCACACAAAAGCAACAACAGTTAAGAAAATTTGTGAGCTGCCATGAGGTTCAACACAGGCAGGAACTGACAAGGAACTCTTTTAACACCAAAAGTATTTAGGATCATTATAAAAATGTTGGGTTGCTGAGTGTGTAAAATACTTCATTGCTTCGGTTGTTTTTTAGAAGTTGTCTGGCTTCAGATAGGGAAGAACTGCACTGTTTGATCCGTCTAGAACACAGCTGTGGGAGGAGGTGCTGAGATTCTGTCCTGCAAGGGAGAAGAAAAATCCCTTTGACTTTCACGCTGTTATTTAGTAGTTCCTGCAGATGTGTCGGTCCATCTTTAGTACCTTCTCCCTTTTGCCTCTCTCTGCTCTGGGTTTCCCCCTTCTGCAGACTATTTACCGTCAAATTAACACCATTTCCATTTCTATTGGGATTTGAAACTATTCTCATGTTTTCTCATGTTTCCACTGATTTGCATTGTTAGGTCCTGATTTATCCTGCCAGCCTCTGTGTGCATCTCTCCCCTCTGACATGTTCCCTTTGCCCCGTGAGCAGCAACACCATGAAACAGCAAAGGTAGCAAGAGGCTTGTAATATGAGATGTTACCAAACAGCCTTAGAAATAGCTGAAGTAAGTTTATAAGGCTGGTCTTCACCCCATTGCCCCCACCATCCCTTTGGTTTCATATGGGCAAGAATTTCACCTGAATTCTCTTCTCTATAAACTCATTCAAGTGCAGCACAGCTGTTGAAGTAGAATGGAGACCCGTTAGATGCATTATTGAAATGGTCTGGGCAAGCCTTGAACTTGGTACTTTAGCACACTTTCATGTCAGAGTAGTCACACTGATACTCTCATTCTGCAGGCTTCACTGTTTCTCATTGTCAGTCTTTCCATCATTTCCATATCTACATGCCTGTTCCTACTTAGCCTGGCACAGGCAGCCTGTTTCTCCACAGACTCACATGATACTCTGAAGGTCACTGCTGGTGCTGCTTTCTTCTTGCTTCACTTTTGTTGAGATGTCTGCCTATAAATGAAGACCTGGAAAATAGGTGGATGTAGAGATACCGTGTATGCTGGTGGTTTCTCGGCCATGAACAAAGTGTTGAGTTAGCTGTGGTGGCTCTGCGTGGCAAAATGGAGCAGGCCCATCATGGCAGATGAAGACCAGCGGTAAACAGCAAGATGACATTGACAAACATTTACTGGCAAGAGGGTAGGCAGTGCTAAGAAAGCTGGAACTATTGCTTTTCCAGCTGCAGTGATGTCTCAAATCCTCTGGGTTATTGAGAAGGTCAAGCTAGACTAGTGTCAGGTTCATCTGATTTCTCTAATTTTGGGATTTGCCTTCTGTTGGCTTCATGCCCAGATACATTAAGGAGCATAGTTTTGGTTTCCTTACATGGTTATCTGCCTCTGGTGATGGATAAAAAGGCCATGTGGCCATTCTGATATCATTACATTTACCAGCTGCCATTGCTGTAGGAGACTGCAGAGGACTGAAGAGGAAAGGCTGTCTCTCTTCATAACCAAGCACTTTAACTTGTAATGTGTCTGGCTTTTACTGACAGGGAAAACAGATCAGGGCATGATCCTGACATCATTTGTATGGAAAAATGTCCTGACAACATCTGTCTGTCTCCATACACTATCTGAGAGTACTGAACACTTCATGTGATACATGTGATCTATGTAGTCCATTTGCAGAAGAATGCTTGGATATTTGAGGCAGTTTATGTTTCATTTAGCTCTCACACAAGATTTTAGAGGATTAGGTCTGTACATTACTCCCCCATTTGCATGTGTACACTCGGTTGTTTTGATCCTTTCAAGGCAGTGAAGAGTTCTCCAACATTCTGTAGTTTTCCTATTTGTCATAGTTTGTTTCAGAGACAGAAGAAATGAGACTATATATCTCCTTTTATGCTTTGTTTACAATAATACCTTCACTGGGTCTTGTAAAATAAGAGATTTATTCGTAAACAATTGCTAAGGAAAAAAAAAAAAGAATATTATAAGTAAGTCAACGTTGTATTTATTGCCGGATGACTTCAGCCACAGCACCCTGCAAGAATACATCACATGCTCTGTGTGCCATCTGAACGTATTTAGCCTGCAAATAGCTCCCTGTCAATCACTAATTAAAACATTTCATTTCAAAGCGTCCTAGAGAAATTTTACAACTCCTTTGGTAAATTGATGAAGTCATGAGATGCACTTAATGTTTGTCACTTACATGTTGACATACTCAAAGTATTACTGCTGTATTTTCTCTGAGCTTAGAAGGTGTGTGTGACCTTAGCAGCCATAAGTGATAGTGAGTAGAGGTTCTAATTATGGTTGTATTGCCCCCCAAAAATAATGAGAAAGGAATCAGTACTGGTAAAACTTCTTGGCAACCTTCTCCCAGTGGGATACAACAGGAGAGAAAACAGCCTTTTATCTGTGACTAAGAGATAAATACCTTTGTTCTCACTAACCCTGTCCCCCCAGCAGCTGGTGAGGCCACAGTGTCCCCGTTTATTATCTATTATGAATATCTCACCTGACAATTCTGATAGTATGCCATACAACTTTTACATACAGAGCTCTAAATGACCAGCTTAATACTATGTGCACTTGTCTCCAAGCTCACATACATCTCTAACACCTCTGATGCAGCACTTCTCTGTTTATTATTTATGCAGCAAAGGATGTACAATTGTAGTAAAAGGGTTTTCTGTTTGCTTCCATCCACTTTTCATCACAGACTGTGCAATAAAACATTTTGTCAACTGCTTTTTCATTACAATTTTCATTCCATTGCTTCTGTTCCTGCCAAAGCAACAGGAATGTTTTCAAGCAATATGAGTGTGAGTCCAGGCAATGAAGAGATTTGTGGCCCCACTCATCTTCTGAAGAGGACTTATGAGCAACCAATGCTGGCTTGAAAGTAAAGTGGTGGTTTATTTGTGCTGATTAGTATCCTGCAGATATTGTGAGAATGGCCACTTAAATAACAAGCATTGCTGAGTGATTTAGTTGCTTATTTTGAGCTGTTAAAAAAGGACTGTCATTCCTTAATATGAACCCACAGTGGCATGGGATTATGCAGGAGTTTCAGATGATTCCTACTGACTATAGATATCTCTCTAAGCTATAGTGGTGACAGAATATGGAGTAAAAGCACCCTGCATAGCTACACAACCGCTGTTACTCCTTGACCAGATTGTGTTGGATTTGCTGCACAAGGAGCCCCACTAGGAAGGAGAATATTGCCCACATATTTCTTCAGTTTCTGGTGCTTTCACAGGGTTGTTTCTCTAGTTCCTTTAGCTTGCAAAGGCATGGAGCATCTATAGACAGTGTGCTCAGGGTTGTCTGACACAAACAGGACAGGGTTCTTGGAAAAAGAACACAACTGAAAGAAGTAATGTGCATTTTTCCTCTTTACCAGTAACTCTGTCTTGGAAATCCTCCCTTTGAGGGGCCACAGCAGAGCTTCCTGACTGAGGGTGCAAATATGTGCTGTGTTGATTTTTGGGCACGTTCAGACAGTGGCTGGTATAGAGGCAGGTTCTGTGTCTCTGTCCAGGCACTCACATCTGCACCCTGTAACCACTGATCACTGTATGGTATAAGAATGCTTCAGATGTCTCAGCTGTCAGCTTAAAAAGTAAATTGCTTTATATACTTCAAACTCACATTAGAGAAGGGGAGCTCTCTTCTAAATTTCTGACAATGCTCTTAAATTTAGACCAGTATTATCTTGTATTATTTTTGTGCCAAAATTCTTCATGAAGAACTATAGGTTTAAATTTTCATTTAAAGATATTTATTCTGGAAATCCCTTAGAGGTTGCTGATTAACAATACACTATCCTCTTCATAATTTTATTTAAACTATAAGTTGAAATGATCTGGAAACATTCTTTGTCTCATTCCTCCTTTACATAGTTATTAAGACAAGCAGACAGTTGTTCTTTGTGCTTTTAAAGAGTCAGTGACGAAAAAATAATAATGATCACTTTTTAATTTATACACAGAGCAGCAGTGCAAGGGATCTCAAACTCCAGGGGCCAGATTCAGTTACCAGCTGAAGTTTACTTAGCACTGATGTATGAGCAGTGTGAGAACACTTTGATGAGCTTCACAGCTGTCTTGACAGATAAGATCTGAAGAAATCTGAACCAGCCAGCTTGATTTCTGAACCTACTGAAGTGAGAAGAGGAACTGAAAAAAAATTCCTTTGTCTCTCAAAAAGTGATTTTCTTGTTTAGAGCACTGTCTGTCCTTCAAGTAAGACCTAGTCCTTTCAGTTGGGCTGTTTTGCTGCTTCTTGAATGGCAAATGTGTGGGTTCTTAGGTGAAGAAGCTCTTGTGGAAACCCTCTGAAATCATACAGACTCATTGAGGATTTGGATCTGCCTTTTAGTGGATGAAGAGGAAACAACCCATAGTATGGAGAAATGGAGAAGGCGATATAACGCTGCAGTTCCTTCTCTGTAGGCAGATGTAACGATCCATGGTCTGTATTTACCCTGCCTGTCTTTAGAAGCATGACTGAACCATCCAAGTCAGGAGCCTCATGCAGAGTCTCCTTTTACAGGCACTGGAGAGACACTGGCATCTCCAGAAAATGACTCTACTTGTACCCTGGATACTTCCCTCTCTTATTCCAGACTGTCAGGGAAATAATGATAATGTAGGCTCTTAAGACAAGACCTTCACCTCACTACCTAATGCTGGGTGAGATGTATTAGGATGCAAGAACCCAAATCCTGTGTGAGGCCATTCTACTGGGCATTCAGCGTCTTCCTGATTCCAGATTTGCTTTGCAGCAATCTGCAGAGAAGTCAGTCCCAGGCAAACTGCTAACATTTGCTGTTACACTTAAACAGAATTTGTAGTCATTATGTATCATGTCCTCATTGTCTATTTCTCTCCCAGGATTGTTTGCATGTCAACATTCCTGAAAATATCATGCGTAGTTTATTGTTTCTGAAAGGCATCGTTGGCTCTTAGTGTCGTGGCGAAGGAAGAGAGGGAATTAGGCTTGTCTGTTACTGATTAGCCCTACAAAAAATAGAAGGGTTGCAGTGGTGAAGAAAGAGAAATAAAATAGAGTTTTCTCCAGCTATATGTATATTTTTTGAAAGCAAATTTAGAATGAGTAATGGTCACAAGGACACGGAGAAAAATAAGGTCTTTGAGTAGATGGAGACTGGAATGCCAGAAAACTTTCCCCCCTGTAACTTCAAGAAGTAACAATAACAGTAGTACTTCTTGCTTATTAAGGTTTCTTTCATTTCAGGATTATGGGTTTTCTTAAAGGTTGATGTTGAGCAACCTGCCAAAGGTCACTGAAAACTTAATGACTAGAACTTTTCATGTCAGGATGTCTGATTCACAAATCCCTGCTCTAAACCATCAAAGTCATTGCTACTCCAGTTTTACCCCTTATGGAAAGATCTTATAGGATTTATTGGGACTATCTAAAAATTAAATAAAGGTATGTTATGCTAAGAAATAAATATGCTATTTTAGGCACTGGTTTAGGAGTCCAAAATAGTCATTCTTTTCTATTCCCTTTGTTTCCCTTGATCTTTCCTTTCAATTATCTCCTCATATGGCCTCCCAGGTTTTTCGTGGTCCTGCCTGTCACTCAGGATGATCAATCCTCTTTCATATTGCTTTTGACTGATGGCCAACAAAAGGTATTTTCATTGATGTGAGAAAAAACCTTGCCAGACAACAAAGAGCATAAAGAAAGCTAGTTCCTAATGTATAACTATTAACACTTTCCCGGGTTTTCCTCCACGGAGCAGCTGCTCAGCCAGCTGGTTACTTTCCCCCTCTGTAATGAGTTACACTCATGGTTTGAGATTGTGATGTCTTGCTGGGTACCGAGAGCCAACTTAGGCTGAGCTGATCCAGCACCATGACCTGTCTCTGCTCACTGCTCCTCTCCATGCCGGTCCTTCCCATTAGTTCTCGCTCGTCCTAGCAGCTCTGCCTTGCTCCGTGCCACAGACTGCTTTCCCTGGCTGTGCTCTGCAGCAGCTCTTTGCTCTGTTAGCATCTCCAGTGGGCTGTGCCTGGTTCTGGTAGCTGTCTTACCAAACCAACGTGGATGAAGAGTTCTGGTATTTCTGTCCTTGGAAAAGAGGTCATGCACTCTTTTGGACTAAACGCAGAGTTTTAGCTCATATGAGACTTTTAGGCAACTTATTTTGTTTCATATTCCTCACAGGGAAGTCTTGCACAAAGCTCCTTGCTTGTTTTTAGAAGTTGTAACCTGTTCTGGAAGCTATTGCCTGGGCTGGGGTAACCCTTCGGGCACATTTAGACAGAGCTGCTTGGTTCCAATGCCTGTATACTGTTACAGCTATAAACTTCTTTTATGTTACGCTATGGTTCCCTTTTAACAAAATGTCTTTCAAATGTGAAAACATGCAAACCAAACACATTTCGGGTCTATCCATTGGTCTTTCACCTTTCCACTCCCTTTGTTTTGAAAGCTCTTGACTTGTTTTTTTCCTGCCTTTTGGATTTCTTTAGATGGAACTTATGTTGAGGGATGGAGAAAATTACTTTGATTTTTGGCTTGAGCAACATATAAAACATTCTGACCTTCAGATGGTTCCCTTCCCAAATAAGGAGGAAAAGTTGTGGGAGAGGGAAACCACAAAATGAAACTTTTTTATTATTATTATTTGCCCTCTCCCTCCAACAAAAAGTAACTTTAAACAATCAAAATGTATTTTGGATATGGTTTCTGCTTGCTTACCTCCTCTGGTTATCAAAGTGCACAGGGTGTTAGGAAACAACAAGAGAAGGAAGTTCAGGATGAGGGGGTGATGTAGCCCTGGAGCCATCAAGCTAGAAGAAAAACAAGAAAGAAAGCAGTTCTTCACAGAAAATTTCATTTTGAGTAAAATTGAGCCTTTCTTTAAAAAGGTGCTCATAGGGAAAGTCCGCAACCACTTCTGCCCTTCATTCTGCTCATGACTCTCACTCCTCGAATCATATAGGTGTCTCCTCTTTTCCCTGAACAAGTCAAGGTTGTTCCTTGCTGAAAAAGGTTTTCATAAGTCTGATCCTGCTTGCCCATATATTCTAGTTTATTTCTGCATTACCTGTCTGCCATGGGAGTCTGGGCTCACTATCCATTTACAAACAGCTCCACATTATCCATGGCCTCCTTTGGTGCATCTGTAAGGTCACTGGCCTTTCACCCTTTGAAACCCTCAGAAAAGGATCCTTTTCTGCTGTGACATGTGGAAGAATCAGCAGTAGATTACACAAAGATGTAAACATTCCAGGCTTTCTGTTTCAGCCCTGCTGTGGCTGGCATAGGGAGTGCCCAGCTCAGCAGGGGTCTGTGTGCTACAGGCAAAGCTTCTCACATGCCGCAGCAATTTGGCCCTTTCCCCACTTCCCTGCAGCCCTGAGCTGTGACTTCTCTGCCCTGGACTCGTGTGTTGAGCACAACTGGTTTGCCTGAACAGTGACTGGCAGACAGGAGGCACCATCAGAAGAGATGCTGCAGTGGCCTTACAGCGGGAGAAGAGCTGTGGTGCAGGTTTGAATTGCTGGGCAGGACCCAGTGCCAGGGGAGCACTGCCAGGAGGTCAGACATAGCCTTGTACTGCACTCCTTTCTCCCTGAACACATCCTGGCACATATAAACTTGGAGATAAAATGTTGTGAGGCACCTGGATATTTATTTAAAAGATAAGAGATCATAGAAAAGTCCCTGATGAAGAATAGCCACTTACAACATTCAGGGACTTCTTTCATCCGTGTTCTCCTACTTTTCCACTTCTACTCTCCCGCTTCTTCCCCATATGGTTTGCACTCTCATATTTTGCCTTTAGTTTCTAATCGGGTCAGAGTCCCGTGGAGAAAGGTTGTATTTTCCTAGCTGTTGTCAGGATGCTCAGCCCCAAGGGCTCTGTTCCTGGCAGGGATGTTTAAGACAACTGCAGTGCTGTGCCATCCTGGTGAGTATTTCTGTTACTGCCACAAGACTGTACCAAGACCTGTTTGACTCAGCTGGGATTTGTTCTCTTGCTAAACCTGTCTCTGCTGTGTGCTGTGATTGTAAGCCTTGTTAAACCTGGATGATTAAATCATCATCTCCCCACAGTAACCCAAAGGAGGGCTTTACTTAATATCCTGATCAATGAGCAGTTTCCTCTGTGGTGAAGTAGGCAACTCAAACACAGTGGGGAGTGCTGAGTGCCTATCTCGGGCCTAGAGCGCAGCACTTGCATTAAAGATACTCTGTTGCAAAGCTCATCCTTCCTTTATCAGTCATTTCTAATTGTTACTTACCTTTAAATAGCTTGTTTAAACTAGTAACAGGTTTCAGTGGGGAGATACTATCGAAATGTACATTTTGTGGCAGTAGTAATGATGCTGTTATCCTAGTCTGACATTATCTGACAGAGAGTTTCTTTCTTTGTTTTACAAACTGAGGCTCTGAAAGGGACCACAAAGCAAATCAGTGTTGAAACTGTGAAGAACAGTTGTGGGTTTTTGTGAATCTTTATACACTCTCTTTTAGTTTTGCTTTGTGTCTCCTCTTGAAAGGCACATCTGTCATTGTCAGAGTTAAAATCAATTACTCTATTTACACGTTTGAGAATAATGTACTTTTCTAAAGAGCTCATGTAGCTCCTCTTTTCCCTCCTGTATACCTGCTGTATTTCAAAGGGTCCTTCTACATTTTGGCCACTCCCACCAAGAAAAAAAAATTAAGCAAACAAATGCAAGGAAAATACCTCACAAGCCATGAAAGGCGCCACTTTGAAATGCACAAATTTCTCTATCGGAAAGCTTTTCCTCAAAAACATGAAAACTAGCACTGTGCTGCTGTGTTCACAAACATGAAAATTAGCTGTGATGATAGCTGTCATTAGTAGCAACAACTTGGAGGACAAGATCTTAGAATCTAAATCAGCTGAGTCCTGTGTGTGTCTCCACTTACTGTCAGGTCTGCAAATGCTGTTTTCCTGTTGGTGTGGTGCCAGAGAAGCAAAACAGAGAGTTACTAGACGTAGGAGGAAACACAAGATGCTAAGTAATTTGAGGAATTAATAAAATCTCAAGTGTACATGGTCACGGTAGAGTCTGAGCATTGTTAAAGTGAAAGAGGTTTCTAATAATTAGAATATTGTTTTATCTGTTGGTTCTAAAGAGCTGTAGAGATCCCCTATGTAAGTGCACATGGGAAAGAAACTGGGCCAGATATTGAGCAAGCTCAGGTGTTTCTCTTCCTGGGAACTTCAAAGCATAAGCTAAAGTGGTGGAAACAACCGTAGAGGAAAATGAAATGGAGATTTGCTTGAGAAAAAATCAAGAGCTTTTCAGGTTGCCTTTGCTTCAATGCTTACTCTGCCTGGGACAATGTTCTTCCCATCCTCTTGAGCTGTGAGAGACCTGGGACATTCTTTCAGAAAACTCAATGTCCAAGCAAACAGCCCAGATGGGGGGAGCCAGACCTAGACTAGAGCTGGCCACAGCCGTGTCTGACCCAGCAGTTGCATCTGGAAAAATGATGTGAAAGGACAAATATGGGACAAGAAAGGGAGACCTGGGGAAAATGTCTTAGTCTCAGAAGGAGCAAAATCACTGTTCTAATTTGTGCTATGGACAGCAACAACCAAAGGTGTCTATATGCCCTAAGTAAGAAAATATTTCTGAATATTACCGTTGGTCAGAGTCTGACAGACTTCATTAATTGTATTGCTAATTCATCACCCTGCAGCTACGTGCCAGGTGTGATTCCTGAGAGCTGCAGAAAAGATTCATAAACAGCAACCCAGCAGCATAACTGCAAAAGAAATAATCTACCTATCAGCCTGGGGAAGCTTCATGTAGAGCACAGCAGCATCTTTCCATGCTGATGCAGAGCACATTTTCTGTGTTTTGTACAGAAGGAACATGCACAAATGTGGTTATTTATAGCTTCTCCACCTACACTCAGCTTTGAAATTTTGTCTAAAAGAAGTTCAGCATTTAAAGACTACAGCAAGGTTTTTAACTTGAAGATATGTTTTTTCTTTTCTTGATTTCCTTAAAAACAATTTTCTGGGAACATTAGTAACAATCCAGGCATTAAGGAAGAAACATTAGTTCTTCATGTGCCTGTCTATTGTTCTCTCACTTGGAATGTTTTTAGAGAGGCAGTTGCCAAATTTTACGAAGTAAAATATTTAATCAAGAAAATGAAAGATAAGTGGGGTACATTTGATGAATGTGAACTTTACCAAAGGAAAGCAATGTTAAGTTGAAAGAAGTTCCTTCTCAGGGTAAGAGAGGCATGAGGTATATATTCCCACTCCCTTTTGGAGAGCTCACATCCCAGGTGATGGCATTTAGTGAAGGCTGGGGGGCTGTGTGACTTCAGGCAGTGCCCAGAGCAAAGGGACAAGTCCTGCTCTCAAAAGGCCCAGCCTACACCCAGCCAGCTCTGCCGGAGCCCGGAACTGAACATGCTGTTTCCAAGAGAGATATAACTAAACCCTACATTTTGTTAATTACTAGAGCTGGGACCGACTTTTTTCTTTACAAGAAGGTGGATGAGACCAGAACACATTGTATTCTCGCTTTTCTCCAATCTCTATCAGTTTCAAATTGTGATGATAGTTTTATAGATGTGAAGAACTGTGCAAGTACATAAAAGCCATCTGCAGAAAGCAGACACAAGGTTATTTTTGCCATATGAGCCTATGAAAAGGTAAGGAGTTCAGGCAGAGCAGCTCTGTGGGGGGGGGTGTCCATGTTGCCCATGGAAGGTGGCATATCTGGGAGCAGATGAGTAATTGTGACTATTGCCCAGATCTGTAGGTCTACAATAATGTGAAAGCTCTTGGAGGGGGTGGGGAATGTCAGAGCAATGCTGCAGCAAGTCACCACAGACTCCTGAGCCTCTGCTAGAAAAGTTGTGAAGAGTCTTGTTGGTGTGCAGTCCATTGCTATGGGAGATATTTAGGATGTCTTCACTTAGTCATCCTGTTGCCTCTGCAGCCCTTTCATAACCAACTTGCATATTTTTGCAATAGAAACTTCTAAGAAGGGGATTGCTGGGGGAGTTGTTATCCTGTAGTGTTTTCAACTGCAGAAGCTGTCGATGAACAAGGATCCTGCTGCAGGGACTGTCTTCTCTGGATAAACTCCCACAGACCTGTTTCCAGATGGGCTTGAAGGATATCTGTGGGTGCTAGAAGCAGTGAGAAGTGTGAATAAGACTATATACATGTATTTTTGCATTTAGGACTTTCCTGACACTCCTCTGTCTCCATGGTTGTATAATTTACTCAGATGTGTTCAGCAGTGTCAGCTGTGCTTTGCAAGGCTGCCCCCACTGCAAAGAACAGAACGTCGATGTTCTGTTTTGACAAACTGGTGGGGCTTTAAACTACAGAGGTTAGATTTTTGTTGTTAAAATGAGAAATTGCGCAGAGGTGAAACTTTCACATAATGTCCAGGAAGCTCATAAAAACACCTACAATCTGACTTCATAGGGACTTCTTTTTTTTGGTTGACTGTTGACAAGGGAATAAAGAAAATTTTAAAAAAATATTTTAATTGGCTCTGCGTTTAACTCCCTTCATTAATTTAGTTGCAGTATGCAGCAAAATACTGATAGGTTTGTAAGGTTGTTTTTCCCTCCAAGGGTAAATGGGACTTTATGTTTTTTCTTTTGAAAAGACCTCTTTAATTATGTGGTGGTATTTGGAATAGCTACAATTAGAGAGCAAAAGCAGGGAGTGATTAAAATCTCCTACTTAATAGCAGCTGCATTAGTTCTCTGGCTTTTAAAAGAGACTGAGGCACAGCTGAGTCCACACATACCACACAGAGGAGTTGTGGTGAAAAGGAAAGGCAAAATGGTGGTCAAAAATTTTTGACTGACTTCAGGGAAAACCATCTGTTCCAGTGTTTCAAGGGAGCTCTTCCTTGAGAAAGGATTGAAGAAGTATCAGAATTCATCCTTCTTGTCCAATCTTCAGACTATGTTAATGAGTGTAGCTCTGTTCACTCAATTCCACCTTAAAACCAATGAACAAACATACCCCAAACTCCCTGAAACCTCAGATTGCTTGTCTGGTGATAGTGGGATACACCATGTCTCAAGACAGTTTGAAAGAAGTAACTTATTACTTGATGTCTGAGCTGAATTAAATACAGAAGAACTTGATAGAACTTGATAGACTTGATAGACATTTTCTGAAGATGAATTAGTCATTGCTGCATGGACAGATCAAGCTATGGTATTTCAGGATTTCTAGGTATACACTCAGCAATGAGGCATTTGTACCAGAGTGGTTTTGGAGCAGCTTACACCTGATTTTAAATTGCTACCTTTCAATGGATTGCCTATTCCCTTTTGTACAGCTGCCATCACGTTGCTTGTTATTTATAATATTTCAGTATGTTCCGTTAGTGGAAAAGATTCCTAGAATCCCCAACCAAATTTGGAGCCACATATTGCTAGAGGCTGCAGAAACTTAAAGTGGAAGGCAGTTTTCTTTCCACTTTCTCTGTCAACCTTGCTTTTTTCAACTGTAAATATGATTAATGTTGTTTTAGGAAAGTGAATGGAGGCAGTGACTTTGAGTCATTTGCTGAACTGCAGTGCTGGGCGCTGAACCAAATCATTCTAATTCCAGTCTACTTTTGATATGAAATCTTTGTTGCTTTTTGCTTATTTCTGAAAACTCTTTGATGATTTGATGTATTTGACCAAAGGCAGTGAACAGAGGAAGGCCTTGCTCCCTCCCTCTGAGCTGCATTGGCAGGGCTGTGCCTGTACACGGGGACTGCCCTTACCTGCTTCAGCCTGTGCAGCTTGGGACGTGCTGTCCTGTGAACTACACGTGTTCACGAGCTGCTACATGGGAAATAGAACATGGTGTGTCCAGAGACTCAGATCCTGCTGGATGCACACCTAGTTCCTGCCTCTTAACTTGACAAACATGGGGTCTTTGATCCACATTTGCTGAAGGCAATTGAAACTTCGCCATGGCTTTTGGTGGGAACAAGATGTGAGTTTCAGAGTCAGATATAGACGCCTCTGGAAATAAAAATAATTTCATGGGAGCCGAAGTTGATGTTTCTGGTTAAAACATGAGGTGTGATCCCCATCTTTAAAATATTTTGTAACAATATTTTATTGTGCCACCAACATAAATTTATAATGAGGAGAGAATTGAAAAAGGGAGTTCAGTTTTTATTAGGAGGTAAAATCCACAGATGAGAATGACTGAGTTTTGTTTTGAGTTCCATTATAAACCATTAATAATAGCAGGAAAAGCCAGAGGATAAGTTCCTTTGTATTTCAGTGTATTTTCTCAGCTAGACCTTTGCTTGACATTACCCTGCTGTGACAGCGCCAGGGATAATAGGGAAAAGGAATCTATTTTCAGCAATGATTTGGAATACAAAAAGAAACTGATTTAAATCAGACTTTGTGTGCATTTTACTCCTTACAGAGGATTAGTATTTCTTAAGTCTCCTTGAGTTGTTGTGGGTTTGGGGGGATTTTTTATTTTGTTTGTCTTCTGCTTCTCAGTGTTTGTTCTGTCTTCCCTGGGGCTGTTGCTGACACCAAGTTCTCCTGGAGAGCCTGGTGTAGCAGGCCAGGGGTTGGGCTGGCCATGCCATCCTGCACAGAACAGCATTATCCATTGGATGGAATTCCAATGGATAGAAATTGACAGTCCCACGCTGGCTGCTGCATCCAGTCGTAGTCAGTGGTCTCCCTGGCAAATGTGCACAGTATCTCTTAAAGGTCCTTTTGCCTCCTAATAAAGGAGTGTTTTGTGGTTAACCTGAGAGCACATCTCCTTTGAACTGTGTTGTTCATAAATGCATATATGATGTGTTGCTTCTAGTTCTGCTAGAAGAAAATGAAGTACCTTCTGCCAAGAGATTCTGTCTTGTATTTGCAAAATCTAGTACATCCAGTAAGTATTACTAACTAGAGCTTGTACAATTTTGAAGGGCTTTGACAGAAAAGATTGGATTTTGTTGCTGTGCAGTGGAACAAAACATTTACAATAAGCTTTGGATGTAAAGTATGATCTGAAACACGAACCTTTTAACTGCATTTCTTGGTTACAAAAAGCAGGCTTGGCAAAGGCAGAGCTTCTGGAATAAGAGTTTCAGACATGCAGGGCCTTGGAGTTACTGAGCATTCATAATAGCAGCTACAGAAAAAGTAATGATAAGCTTTGATTCTTGTGAGTTTTGAAGTGCCATATGGATTCCTGGTATCACACCAGAATTTAGTTAGCCCATAATGTCTCAAGAGCAAGCAAGCAAGTGTTCATAGTGGCAGCCTGATACTGCTTACTTCCTTTCCCTACAAGATTTTAAAGGCATTATCCATATGTTTAAAGTTAGGCAATGTTTATGCACCTATTTGAAATGGGGCCTCATTTAAAGCTGAATAAATTAGGTGGGATTGCTCTGGAATTTATTACAACTCTGTTACCAAAGAGTTAAACTAACCCCTTTGAGTTATACCAGGTTTGTACTGTTTTGAGATCAAGATCTGACTCTTAACTGCTGAAGTGTAAAATGGTATAATTTATTTTCACTTTTCAGAGTAACCCGGTTTTTAGAGTCACTATGGCAACAACAGTGGGTCTTAGGGTAACAAAGATTAATGATTCCCTTGGCCAAGGCACTTCAGTGGGTCACCTCACTCAGGAGCAATTGAACTGTTCGACATGGCCTGGGTCAAATGCAGAAGTCGGGGTGCTCTGTCACCGCTGGTACAACACACTGCATCTTCATCACCAGCTCACACTTCTCATCTCTTCCTGGTGCATGAGGGCAGGGGTTGGTGACTGCTGTGTTTGAGCAACCCTCACTGTTCAGGCTGCCTGGGAAAGCGTGGAGTCACCATCCCTGGAGGTATTTAAATGACCTGCAGAATCTTAGGGACCTGGTTTAGGGGTGGGCTTGGCAGCGCTGGGTTAGTGGTTAGTCTGATCTTAAAGTTCTTTTCTGACTTTAATGATTCTGTGATTCTTACCCGAGTCATCCTCATTTCATCTTCGTTTATTTCTGCTAGAAGAAATATAGTTTAAAAGATTTGAAAATACAGAAGTCTTTCAACTAACTTCAACAGCAGATATAGTTCCTTGAAGTAATGGATTTACTACTCCTGTGACATTTTGTATTCATGTGAAATGGGTGCGGATCATGAGAACTTGCTAGGAAGGAATTGGTTCCCAAGGAGATTTTGATTTAAATTGGATAAAGTTATGAGATGTTTTTTAGTTTTCACATTTCCTGATTAGGAAAGATACCTACAGAAAGAGACTTCATTTTCAAAGTGCTATGTTGAAATGTCTATCTGCCCTTTTGAAATACAGCCCCATTGCTTTTTTTTTTTATTCTTTAAAAATCAAATTAACTTTTTTTTAAGTTTTTAAAAGACTTGACCTTAACTGCACTCATGCAATCATCTTGCCCTATTCCCATCATACAAATTAGCCTAGAGGAAGAGCAATTATCATCCCAGAACTTGGCTAAATTATTGCCTAAATGCTTCTTCAACCTTTTCCCTCTAAAACCATTCTTCCATCTCTTTCTTCTCATGTTTTCCTGCGGTATCCCATACAAACTATCAGCATTCTCTGCAAGTGGACTCTCATGGATGTTTTTCCCTGGCCTCACCTGGGCAGGACTTGTTTTGCCAGTTTAGTTGTGCCTTAGGTTGTGGATTTCCCATAGGCAGGACTTCTATCCTCAGCAAAAAGGAGTGTGGAGAGGGCTCTGGAAGTGGCTCTCTTCAAAGCACCTGCTTCCAGTGCTGTGCTCAGACAAAAACCTGTCTGAATTGCCACTATTATTATCTTAGCAGTTACACAGATTGTTCTACAGGGACAGTTGGGGCTGTTCTTCCTGCAGGAAGCATTGTGAATCTTGTGGTTATCCAGCCATATAATGACTGTAATAGCTGGCACAGTCAGCCTGCTGTAGCCATACTGAGTTTTATTTCATTTTCTTGGTGACCTGCGTTTGTTGCTTATTTTGTTGGGTGTGTAATTGTGGCCCTGAGGAGATAAGGAGGCAGGACAAGCACATCATAATAGAAAATAATGGTTCTATCACTTCTGATCTTAAACTAGTGAAATAAAAAGTATTTTAAAAGGACACATACTAACATATTTTTAGTAGAGGAACAGCAGAAACAGCTACCCCAGTGAACCTGACAATAGTGATTGGGTCAGTAAGGATGGGAATTTGCCACTGGTGAAGGTAAAATACCAAGACTATTATCCTATAATCCTTTCAGAAGCTGTCTGTGAGTTATGAGGTTTCCTAGGTGATTCCAGGGATGGCTGCACCCGTGCTTGGAGATGTCTTGAAGTCTGAACTCAGCCATGTTTTCATTAATGCAGGACTCTGTAATGGACGGCAGCCTGGACTGGACAGTGCTGCCTGCATGGGGAGTATGTCCATGCTGCAGTGGTTGGCCTGAAACTCAACTGCAGGCTCAGGCAGGGTCAGGCAGGGTCAGGCTTTACCTCGCAGGAGCTGCAGAGCAGGTGGGCTTTTCTCAAGCACCCTTCAAACCAGCACAAGCACAGGAGTAAATGCACCCTAGAGAGCTGGCATATACTGGAGTCACAAAATGCATTTTATGTTTCAAGAAACACCTCAGATGATGGATCTATCTGTAGCACAGTATTTTAATTCCAAAGAATTCGTGAATTACAGCCCTCTCCTAGCTAGAATAAAATACAGCTTGGCAATAAAGCAGTTAGGAAATCTGAAGATTTAATTTGGAAAACACTCTTAACTGCACTTTTAATGGCATCTTCAAGCTGCTTACGTTTTTAAGGGATAATTAAATTGTTCAAACTAAGTCTCTGTAACTTCAATGTCTACCTGTATCTCAGGATGTTAACTTTTGTCAGTAGAGCAAGTTATATAGTCTGTGCTCTCAATTACAATGTTAAATGTTTATCTTGAATTATTACACACTTATGCTAGTTCTAAAGATATTTCCTTTCTTCAGGGTGAGGGAGAATTTCTCCAAATACACTGACATGTAGATGTTTACAAGTGCTGGTGATTTCAAGTTTGATGGGACCTTTCAGAGTTGTTCCTGCATTTGCCACAGACTGACTGCTTAACATTTCTCACTTGCACTGGGGAATAAGTGCTTTGTGTCCGCACAGATTTATGTTCTTGCTGTTGTTTTATTCGCTCAGTTATTCCATACATCAGTTGTTCCATATCTCAGCTTTTTTAAGTGCCAACTTTCTGTGTTTTTTATGATGGAAACAAAAATGTGATATTTCTCTATGTTTGTAGATTACTGTGAGCTTATTAAACCCAAGTGCTTTATATAAGAAAAAACATATTACCTTTTTTAGCACCTTAGTAAATGCTGAGGATTCTTTTGTTAATTTGGGCTATCGGTTTATCAGAGCCTAATCCTAACATTCTGTCTTTTGCCAACTTCCTGAGACACCTCAGGAATTCACGTAGTCTTTTTATATAATAGATATACTGCATATATGTAATGTTTTTATTTTCCTCTCTTCTATGAAAAATGAAATTATAGCATTTATGTATTTCACAGAATGGTTGTGAAAACAAATTCATTGATGACTGGAGTGATCAGATATGTTAACATGGGTTTCCAAGAACAGAAAATGCTGTTCAGCAAGTTATTCTCTAATTACTACTTCAGTGCTATAAGCATGAAAAAGTTATTGGAATAGTTTTCTATAGAGTTACAGTAAATGGCTATCAATTATTAATAAATAAAAAGCACATACTGCATACTAATTTAATATGAAACATTATTTAAAGTAAAGCCATTTGCTATTTAAAAAAGAATGCTAGATGAGATTTTTTCCCAAACTTGAATTTGGCTCTGCTTCCATTTCCTAAGGATTCGTTGAAAACTCCTGACAAAAGCAAAGAGCCTGTTAATGGGATTATTTGCAGATTGTTAATGACACGAATGCTGGGAGATTGGCCCCCAATAATTGTTATTACAAGTCATATAGAGATTCCTGGTCAAAAATATATTGCAGAAAAGCTCTTAGCAGACCAGTTGGCACATGGCTGTCAAGCAGTTTGAAGAAATGTATTTGGAGTTCTCTACCCAGAGCAAATGGGAGACAAGTTGGTCAAAAAAAGGGAAGCAGGAAGTGATGACTGAACTGCCAACACATCTGGTCCTGCTTCCTCAGTCCCAAAGTGTCACTTGTGCCAAATATGTGTTGTCCCTGCAGGACAGAAAGTGCTTTGATATACCATTTTGTGAAATTACTTGTATTCTGTGGATGAAAAATACGTTGTAAGCACAAAATATTAATTTAGAAAATGCTTTTCTTTGTAAAGAAATAGGCTTGGAACAGAAATATATGTGTATAAAGCTTTGTTTGTACTTAGGACTTCCTATAAAAATATGCCTGGGATCTACATTGCAAAAAAAGCTCGGAGCCCAGGCGGTTTAGATTCAAGCCATGAAATAGTTTTACTTGCCTGAGATAATAAATAAATAAATAAATAATCACGTCTTCAGTTTCTCCAGTGGTAAGTTTCTGGGCTTAATCAATAATATCTGTGGTACTGTCACTATCCTGGGGCTGCTTGCTGTGTCTTGTCCCTTTGGAGTGACAGAAGTTCCAGCTGTTGTTTCCCAGTCCCTCGGCATCAGCCGCAGTGGAGATCCAGAGCTCCCTCAGATTGCAGGGCTCCTTGCCTAAAGGAATTCCCACCAGTTACAGAAACACCAGTGCTGCTCGAGTGCTCTATATTCCCTTAGCTTCTGTGTATTGGGAAAGAGGTGGAGAAAGAGTATCAATCTCATCCTGAAATTTACCAACCTTATATTGTCAAGTTTGGGGCTTTTTTCCAGCTTGTAGTAGACCCCAAACAGATTTGATCTATATTTTAGTGCCAGTGCTACTGTGGGGAGAAACTCCACATGGATGCTGCGCATACAGATAACATACTTTTAAAAGAGAGTCCTCTGTAACTCAGAATATCGGATTTTTCATCCTACTTTTCCGTAAGGATCAGTTACATTTGGAACTGAAGAACCTGGAAGGCTTGGAGGGTTCACATTGTCAATATTTTATGGTCTGCAGTGAAGGTTTCTTAACCTTTTCGTTCCAGTAACTCTGGTAATGCTTTCTGTCCACATGAAATAGATTTTAATTGATCCTTCCACTGTGCTTTTGGACTCCCTCTCACACAGAGATGTGAAATCAGCTGTTGCTGTTTTGCAATTTACACAAGCTCATGAGAGGAGGGTACTTCCTGTGAAAGATTCCAGATTTCTGATTCCCTTTCCCCAAAAGTAATCTATGTGAAAGTAAATATTTAGTATCTTCCAGGCTCAAATAACTAAGCTACACTTCAAAATAAATTGAATAGCAAAAATTCAATAAACCTAATTTAGCAATAGCATCCATGAGCATTCATCTTCTCTCCAGATAGAATGGACTTTGACAGAGCTGCTTGTGTTCAGCCATTGCAAGCACAAAACATTCCTCTGGAGCTGTTCTGTCCTCACCTTCACAGAGTTTCTCCATGCTGCTAAAACAGGAGAGGTAACTGGGTGTTCTTCTCTCTGGCAGGTGCTGGACTGGATTGAGAATCACGGGGAAGCCTTTCTGAGCAAACACACAGGAGTGGGGAAGTCTCTACACAGAGCACGTGCGCTGCAGAAAAGACACGATGATTTTGAAGAGGTAGCACAGGTAAGAATCTGAATCAGAGGCTTCTGCTGTCTGTCTCGATTTTTGTTACTCCTTTTGCATATTTGGAAAAAGCTTTCGCTGTTTTGGGTCATTCTGCTCTCTTCGATCATTTGGAGCTGCCGAGGATCCAGTCACCGGGGTCTGGAAGTCAGACATGAACACTGCAGAGCGGGGTAGTGACAGGACTTAGAATCTGAAAATCACCACACTGGGTCGATGAAAGGTCTCAAAGCCCATGAGGAATTACAAGCAGCTTACAGGAAAGTAGCACAAACTGTTGGGACATAGAGGAGAATGATTTTGAGTGAGAGCAATGAGAAAATCAATCGTGACTCCTACGGTGGAGACTGAGGGCCTTGAGCATGAGGTGGGAAGCAGCAGCAACGCCAGAGGGTGTTTGCAGTGAGGACAAGTACCCTTCCCATCCTTCACTGCATTATGTGGAAGGGATTTTTTGTTTTGGAATGAGAGGCAATCATTACAGGTAGACATTGTTATTGTCATTAATTTTCCTCATAGAACACTGTAAGCAAGATTTTTCCAGGAATTTGGTATGAAGCCAAAATCTTAAAAATTTTCCTCTAAGTGGAGTCATAGTAAATGTTTAAACATACATCCTGTCCTTATTCATAGAAATTACAAGAAAGAGGACCTTTGGTAAGTACTTCCATGGATTGAGTAGGGCTTTCCCCCCCCCCCCCCTCTAAGTATCCATGGTCAGAAATTATCCTATCTCAGCTCTGGCTGCCAGACTCTGTTACAACCTTTTGGGGTAGATTTGAAACATCTTCTATCTGTAACTGATAATCTGTAAAGGTACTTCTACTTTGGGTATTTTGGATAAATTCCTGGTTGATCTATGTAAAGCAGAATGTATCAAAAATTTTGTCTTCCTGATGCACACAGGACGGGTTATTGCTCAAATGTTTCACTGTGGCATAAGATGAAAATTTACTAGATTTTAGTTTTGGTTGTCTGCAAAACCTTTCCCATGTGCTGGCCTAGTTTAGTTTAAGGTATTTCCAGTAACAGGGACATACCTCTTTCACTGTTTCCTCAGGGAAAATATTTCACTGCCTGATGGCAGCTACTGATGAGATTTTTTTTCTCCTCTCCCTCATAGTGAATTTATATTTCTCTCAATCTCTTTTTTTATTATTATTCCTACATATATCCCTGTAGTCTTATTTATCTCTCTTAAGGAGATAAATCTCAGGAAATGGGATGAATTAACAACCCTGAAATATCTGTAGAATGTTGGCAGGTCTTCTTCTATGTGCCTCTTAACCATATTCAACATATTTAATTCTGCTAATATGTTTTTATTCAGCAATCCCTTGAAAATCTTTTCCTATCTATGTTGTTGGAAATTCAGATTACCAACATTCTTCTTTTCATGAGATGTTCAGCTCTTGATGGAGTATTGTATTGCTTGGCTTGCTAATGAATTTCGGTGTTACCTTTCAGCTGTGATGGGAAATCCTTACATACCATTGACAAATCACACAGCCTGAAAGCAGCAGTTCTGCATTGGTGGGTTTCTAAAATTTCATGGGATCACCTGTGGATTTAAGCTTTCTCGTAATAGGCTTGAATTTCTAAAAATTTAAATTTCTGCAAATTTATTAAAATGGATTTTAGGCTGTAGGTTGCAAACCATGGTTCTATAAGACCAAATCCAAAAGCACAAGACAGTGTTAGTTTTCATCCTAAAATCAATATTAGGGGCCTTTCCAGAATGAGTGCTCGAGTCAGCTGTTACTAGATGCTATACTGGGCTAGCGAATGAAGATTAGGATCATGTAATGTACAGGAGCTGAAACGAGGTGATTTCATGTCCTTTGTGTCATTAATATTTTCTAAATCCCCTTCCTCTGATACATTGTCTTCTTAATTCCTGTTACATCTCATGTTTTCTGGATCATAGTTAGCATTTTTTTTCTACCTCCTCTCTGAATACAACTTAACAAGAGATGTGGGAAACAAATTATGGGCAGGTGAGAAGAGACAAAAATAACACGGTCTTGACAGTAGAGAGGAGAGCCAGCCATAGAACTGTCTGCACATGGAAACAACAGCTCATTAAGGCCCTTGCTCCCCTGCCTGATGTAATTTGGAGATACATCCCCTCATCAGGGCTGAGGAACCTTACAGTGTGCAGTTTGCATGTGTAGGTACTAGGGTAAGTCAGAATATAATTACTTTGCTGAAGACTTTTCTAACCTGTTAGGCCTCCTTCTATACCATTTCAGCACATCTCTCTGTGAATAACTTCAGACACATTTCCTTTCACTTCACAAGGCCAAATTCAGAGCAAGTGAATCTTGTTCACTGGGTGACCACGTGTGTTCGGATGAAGGTGGGTGTTTCAAAGGGGGATGCAGAGGATAGAAGAAAGTGTCATTTACATGGCTGTAGAACCTCTTGGGTTCCTCTGATTCCTTTACAGCTGAGGGGTAGAATCAATGAGTGTCTCATTGCTCTGCCTGGACTGCTTTGAACATGAAGTTTATGGTGCCCCCTAATTACAAATAATGGACACAAGTTGAACCTGGTTCCTTCCCAACAGCTTTGACAGGAATAGTTTGCTCGGGCGCGTTCACATGAGAGTATCATTGCTAATTTATGAGGCCTGTCTGCATTGTGACACTGGAATGTGGTGCTGGCTAATGGACATGGGGACACACAGTGAGGGGAAGTGAAAGGAATCTCAGGCTTTATTTGAGGTCAAGGACTTGAGAATACAATGCTCTTTGCTTTGGACAGAATAATAGTGAGGGTAAGAGGAGAGGCCATAAATTTATCGCACCTGGAAGTCTCTTGGAGAAGCTTCTAGTGGGGTTGATTTTACAGCTGGGGAATAACTCTCCTCTCTACTCTGATTCTGACCAATTTTTATTCTTCCTTATTCCCTTCTTGATCTTTAACACTTTAGAGTTGGTTGGAAATTAACTCTAAGTTTAAATATTTGTTATTTTTCTCAAGGTAGCAAATATTTTTGCCATGATTAGGGTGGAAAACTGGCAGGACTTTTTCCCAATATAACCATGTAATAAAGCAGATATGCCACCATCCTAAAAAAACGGTTGAGTTTGCTCATTTGCCTCATCAGGATGTTAAGTAGCAGCTTTAACGACAATAAAAAGGGTTATGTTTGTTTTTCTTTAAAAAACAGTACAAAAAGTCTTCTCCTGACACACCTGGTGAGCTTGACAATATAAGCAGTAGTAATTCCTATTGGCAGTTCTCTGATAAAAATGCTTATCTTGCTGTACAGTATAAATTTATTATCAAAAATCCACTTTCTGTGGCTCTGATATATTTGTTCTTATCTCTTGCTGTTTCAGGAGGGCATTTGCAAAGGTCAGACTAGAAGCAATTTTCAGGAGTCTTCTTGACATTTTTAACAGGGGGCAAAACATTCCTAGTTTTGCCTTACTGCATGTAAACCAGAGTCTTGTGTCTGGCATTGCTGTGCTGAGAAATGCTCTGATTGACTGACCTGCCAAGGCACTAGATTGAGAGGCTGAACGTGCTCCCTCTATGTCTGATTAGAAACTGCAGATTGATAAATCTGGATGTAATGATTCAATCAGGCATGGCCCAGATAGATCACATTCCTGCATACAGCTGTGCCCAGAAAATGTCAGTGATTTTACAGCGCTGTGTTGTGGGCAATAGGAAATGTAATTTGGGGTCTCTTTCTCTCGTAACTGCTGTTTAGACAAAACTCTGGCAATTTTTCTGACTGTATTTATACTACACAGAACGCACAGATGGCAAATGTTTGAATTTGGATTAAAAAGCCCGAGCTCCTGGGAGGGAGGTTGTTATCTTGTATATACCTGCAACTGTTTCTCAGTCGGTGCTGATACTGTTCACGGGCTGCCACTGTGAAAGTGCCAAGCTCGGCACACCACAGTACCTGCCGTGCACTGAAATTTAGTAGCCAGGCATTATCAAGACATCACCAAAGGAATATCCCTCTGGATGTACCTACAGTGTTCCAATGATGGCCTCTTTTCTTGGCTGGAATTATTTTTTACGAATCAGATAACTGTAGTCTGGCCAGTTACAGTTGTAAATCAAAAGATAATTTCATTTTAGGCTGTCTGACTTTTCCTTATTCAGGGCTTTTATCCTGAAAACACAGCATGCCTTCCAGTTGGAAAAGTCTCCCAACACTTTGGCACTATCTAGCTGAACTGCATGTGTTGTTCTCTGTATATGAAGAGAGGGTCACCGAACATTTTCCTCTCTTCTGGCATTCCCAGCAATCAGAGGTTAAGGTGGCCTTCTCAGCATCCTCCTCTGCCCACAAAGAGCATTGCTGCCTTTGTGCTGCTGCAGAATTAGGGAGGGTACTGGCAAGCTGCTCTGACAATCCCTTGCATTTTGCTGCCCCAGGTCTGAGTGGTTTCGTGAATGGTCTGAAACGAGCATTTCTGTAGCCTTTGTGCCTTTACGCGCTTTTCCCTTGGACGTGCAGTTAAGATTTCCTGTCATTCAGGTTTATCCCCGTTTCGGCCGGCGAACCAGTGCAGATTTCCACCTGCAGGTGGCACTCGCAATGCGCTGGAGAGCCTTGAGCCCTAATGGGAAACAGAGCCGATGTTTCTCATCCAAACTAACCAAACATTGTCTCGCAGTGAAATGAAGCAGAAGTGGAAGCTGGCTCGCTCCCTGTCCCATGGTGTTCTCCCAGCCCTGCCAAAACCCACGTTGCTCAAGGTCACCCAGAAAAACAACCCCCCTAATATTTCATTTTTTTAAATGCGAAGCTGGGCGGTCCATGGTTCAAGTCAAGGTGGTGCTTGTCATCTGTGTTTATGGGATAAGCTGCTCTCAGATCTTCGGAGTTTTCTCAAGGCTCTTGGGCCACATTAAGCTCGCAGCTACAACTGGGTTTGCATTTAGTACCTGTGTGTGTGTTTTCATGCAATAATTGGTGTATTTTTCATGGTAATTCAAAGGTACTGATGTTTAGAAGGTGAAATATCACAACAAAGCACATGTTCTGAACAGCCTTGGCTCAAAATAAGAAGGTTGTCCCTTCTTATCAAATATAGTAAGAAGAGTGACTGGAGGCTGAGTGTGGCCATCAGAGTTCATGGGGTTTGTCCAGTGCAGCAGCCCTTGGTTCAGGCCTTGTGTCTAAAACAGTTTTGATGCAGGTGCATGGCTGGATCCTCTATTCTTAAAGTTTATGGGTTCTATTTTGCCAAGGTATAAATGCAATGTAGTGGACTATTCTTGAATTATTGCAAAGAAGAGCCAGACAAAACGTGAAAAAAATGCTGGACTTTGCACTCTGGCACTTGGGAAGCCATTCAGTTGTCCTGTTCTTGGGTGTCTGTGCTTGCCTTCCTCCAAGACAGCTTTGGAAGATGATGATTAAACACCTGAACACTGGCTTTGTACAATCAGGGTTACCCTTATGCGTACATGCACTGTTCCTTTAAGATGCAGCTCTTCCTTTTATTCGTCTCAGGGAGGTAAATGTATTTTCTGCAAGTAAAGGCTTTCAGCAGAGACCTTGCAAGCCAAGGGCCTGTATCAGCTATAAGAAATCAAGGCTCAGGTGATATTCTTCATCTAAGAAGCAATTTGTTCTCCAGTATTCCTTTCTAGAGTATTCTCTTCCTCCATTGTGCTGTTCCTAAAATACTGTCAGTTCAGAGTTTTCGGAAAGCCCTTGCAGATAAAAAGAACTTTAGGTGCAAATATGTTGAAAAAGTGTGATTATGTTTGTCATGTGAAATATCCAGAGGATCCAGTAAAAAATTTTGCAGGTAAAAACAATATTGTGTGACCTCTCAGTCCCACATTGTTTTACTTGAACTGTTTTAAAACTAAGTATGGTCATGGAATAGTCAGGCCAAAGCTGAATTACAAACAGCTACTTGTTTGGCCTTCAGGATTAAAACCTAGTTCTTTCTCATACAAATTCCAGCTCTGTTGGATGTCGTTGTTCTAAAGTTTGGCATGAAGTTCAGTACTGATGTAAAACAGCTAGGAATAAATTAAGAGTTCGTGTTGATAATGAGCACTTAGGAAACATTGTCCCAGGGTGGGTTTTTTAGCTATTATTTTGGTTTACTTTTTACAATTTTGTGACCTGTCTGGTTGTTGAAAGGAATAGCTTGCTGGGCATACTGGGTTTTTCCCTTTGGGTTGAGTGACTAAGATCCTATGTAGGATGAAATCTTAAGCCAAAACAGAGAGAAAGCAGACAATTAAACCTGGTAAGAAAAATGCTCAAAGTTGGCCAAAATAACTGTACTTTCAGTAATGCCAAATCTTTTTTAAAATAACAAAAGCATGAGACAGGCAACAAAAAATCAGGCCTACTCTTATTTTCATCATCCTTTACATGGCCATTAGTAAGTTCTGAAGCTATAATCTGCATTTTACTGTTCACTTCATTTATGCAAATGTATTCACTTCTACACAAAGAGAAAAAAATGCCCACTGGCAGCAGATTACACAGGCCTTTGTACCACGGTGCAGGAGCTCCAGAACTCTTGGTTTCTCCTCCTGGCTGGCATCAGGCTGCATCTGGCAGTCACAGAGAGCAGAGATCAGTGGAGCTGCCAATACATGGGCTGTCTGTGAAGGTTATCTAGGGACTGCTGGATCCAAAAGCTTCTGGCAGAATACCTAGGGGCCAGATAGTTTGTCATGGGAGCTGTGGTACAACTCTGTGCATGAAGTCTAGAAGCCTCTGGGTGACTCGGAATGTATCTGCATTGCAAGAGCAGAGATACTGAAATGGTTCTGCACAGCCTGGGCCAGGAACCAGAAGGGCTGGGAAGGCTGGGCAGATTGCCTGGGTCAGATGTGATGCTGTGGGGACTCAACTGCCAGACCTAAGTCAGAAGCAGGGCATGTGAGACATGTTCTCCCTGAGGAAGTGTGAAGGAAGGACTCTTCAGAGCACAGTATGGATATCAGTCCCATGGAGACTCCAGTAGCAGCAGCCTGGCAAATATTCTGGAAGCAATGGAATTGAATTGGTGGCCAGTGGTACTCCATGATCTAGTGATGGTGGGGAGCCTGTTCTTAGGCTCTATCATGGCACAGAGATCTTCCTGGCAGTTGTATGAAGAGCTGTGTCTGTTATGCCATGTCTTTGAGTTTGCATTTCAGTGTGTTTCTCCTCCAGCTCAAGGTGATTTTCTTTCCTATTTCTTCTCTTCCAAAATCACTTGACAGCTGGATCTTTTCATTAAACCTCCTGCAGCATGATTCACAATCTAAATGCTCCCTATAAAATCTCAAGTCTTGGCAACACAGTGTATTTTTTCACAATTGCCAGGAGCTAGCTTCCTATCACTGGTTTATTTGGGTAGGTTTATTTTTGTGTCTTTAAAATACGTTCCTTTAATTTCCTATAAAGGCATAATGCTGTTCCCATGGCAGAAAGGGAGACAATGAATCTATTTAAGAAATACATATTTTTAATTCTGCAAGTTCTGGAAAATAGAATTTCTATTGTGTGGTGAATTCTGAGATTTTGAACTAATTTCTTTTTGAATCAGAAAAGACAGCCAATATTTCCTAAAGAAGATAAATCCTGGAATTTGTTTCTTCAAGGCCCAAAACTTCTTAAGGAGAACACTGGAAGATTATAGCACTGATGTTATATAAACTGAGCACTAAAAATATATTCAATGTGGTACTGATGTATCAACTGAATAAACCTGGAGCTGAAATGAAAGGTATTTACCTCTGACAATTTCTGTGAAATATACCCACTTAAAAAAACCACTGCTGTTCTGACTGACCTGTCTGTGTTGATGAAAACCATCATCATCTAAAGGCTTTTAAAACTTTCTGGTAATTTTTCTTTGTGCTCTTCTTATTGGCAGGTCAGTGGGTTATCAAACTGTACCTTATCGATTCCAGAAGATTAATTGCAGCAATGTACAAGTCTCATTTGTAATGATGGTGGACTGGTACTCTTCAATTTCTTGTAGCTATTGATAACAGGGAAGCTCAAGGGGACAGGAGTGATGCTGTGAATTGTATCAGCATTTTTACTTTGTGATTCTGTTCTAGTGCAGTTGAAGGAGCTGCCCCAGGCTGTGCTGCTGCCTCTTGGCCGGCCAATGATGGCCTTAGGAGAAAAGCACAACATGAGCCACAGCAACTGGTTATGACATTGTTGCCAATCACAAATATGCTGCTTTGCAGACACTGGTGAAAAGGAAATTTAATGTAGATTAAGCCAATATCAGGGATTTGTATGCAATAACAAAGCAAAATAATTTTCAAGGACAGATTTTAAGTATTCGTTATCATTGTGCAAATTTTCTGGAAATAGACTGAGTTCCATTGATCACTCTGCTGCACAAAATTTAAAACAAGTCACACTTCCAATTTCAGATAAATTACTTGTAATTAACTTGTTCTAAAGAGTGGAGAATCCAGTTTGATGGCTCTACACTGCAGAGAAACTGGCAGTGTGATTGTGCCTCTCTTCTTTCCCTGTCATGGATCCCTGATTTTCCCAATGAAGGATGTTCTCATTATCCTGTATCAGGTGTTTGAATTGTCTAAAAACTACACTTGCATTGTGAGACTATTGCAGAGGTTTTATACTGATTATATTAAAATTGAAAGTATTCAACAAGCATTTTCTTGCATATAAACCGATTTTTAAAATCTATTTTCCTGGAATAGTGTTCAGATCTCAATTTCCCTTGTATAAGATAGGGAAACCTCAGTGGATTTACACAGTTCTTTTGGAATTACACGTGTGAATAGGGACAAAAATCTTAATGTGTATATAAATAATTCACTTGTTGATTCAGTGCTCATAACCCAGCCATTACTATTGCCCTCCATAACTGTGGTCTGTGAGGTCTGGTTTTGCATAACCGAGTCCCAAGGAAGCACTGTTTTGTGTCACTATGGAAACGGCTTCTGGTTCGAGGCATTTAGGCACCTTTGTTTAGTGTCTGGTTCAGAGCATCACCACATGCAGAAACACAGAGCCCTCTCCTCCTTTGCTGAGCTAGGGAGAGAAATTCTAAGATTGACATGAGAAAAGCAGGCAGAGTCAGCCTTCTCAAGCCTCTGCATTTAAAATGAAGCTTGTTTGGGGAGAAAGAAATTGCAGAATTTGCAAGTCAGGAACTGAGACAGTCTGAACTGTCAGTGAGCGTGTGCACACGTGTTAGTTTAGCATGACTGCCTGTTTCAGTATGCAGCTGGTACTATAAAAACCACTGCGTGCTCCAGAACAATGGCACCAGCTCCTATTAACACGCGACTCTCATTTTTATTAGGGTGTGTTGTCCAATGCATGAGATTTTGTCGGTGCTGGGTTTTTTTCTGTGCAGTGTAGGTGAGTCCTTGTGACACTGGTGAGATCCACAGCTTTGCAGCAAGCAGAGAGCTGAGCCCGCTGTTGCCTCCTCTGGAGTAATGTTAAGGCTCAGTTCAGAAGTGCACGGCATAAAAGGGTGGTTGTGACTCACTAGTGTCAGGGAATGGGCAGTGCAGCCTTCGTGTTAAATGCGTCAGCTGAAGCGAGTGCACTGTTGAGTGGAAGGAAAGATGTTCCTGCTTGGAGAGGAGAGATGGCTGAGAGCACTGAGGTTTGGCCTCTGGCTCCTGGTTGTTTTGCCAGTGGCCAGGATTTATATTGACCACTGGAGTTTGGATTTGTCAGTGCCCACCCGTCAACGTTGATGCAGGAAGGACTGGAAACCTGCAGTGCTCCAAGGTGGGGGAGAAGGGTCTCGTACAATCTCAGCGTTAGTTTCTGTTGTCTTCTTGGGTTTGTTTTAGACTCAAAATAGACCTAATTGAAACCTCTTAAAAATCAGAGGTAGGTGTTTGTTCCCACCACAAAAGTGGCTCGGACAAATACTACCCAGCCAGGAATGCATTCATACCATTCCTCCTTTGGAAAAAGGTAACCTTTTCTGACTCAGGATGGAAAGCTGCTCCTCCCAGTTCCAGGCCCTTTCCCAAAGGATTCAGAGTTTCATCTGTGCCACAGCACAGTTCCTCAGTGCACGCTGAGTGATGGGCACTGCTTAGGCTTCACTCCTCTGTCATGCACTGAAAACCAAACGGGAGAGAAGCAGCCCCACAGGACAGCCAGGGCTGTGCAGCCACGCTGAAATGCCAGTCATCTCTCCTGAGTGTGCTCCCCCTTGGGATGGGGAACTGGGTCAGTAGGTCATTTAACCATTGCAAATTTAGGGTTTTTATAGGCACATGTAAATGTGGGACAGAAAAAAAAAAGATTTTTCAGAGCACAGAGGCGAATCCGATTTGTGTGCTAGCATCAGGATGTGAAAAAAGGAGATTATTTTGGGATGAAAATGATGGGAGGAGTGTGACTTGCTGTTTGGACCTGCTGGACATGCTTCCAGGGTGGGGGCAGCTGCCCAGATCCTACTGTTTGGGATTTGGCACAGGGACAGCAGGCGGAGAGAGATTGAAAGACAACTCAAAGAGAATTTCTCTGATCTTTGCTTTCGTCTCATATCATGGGCAGTCTTATCCTTTGGGGGCTGATTTGGGGTTTTTGAAGGGGATTGGATAGGGAGAAGGAAGGACTCAGCAGCACTAAATAAAGAATACAGTAGAAAGCTGTCAGGATTTTTTAATAGTAAAAAGTATGGCAGACCTTGACTATAGAGGCAGTATCTCATATGCCTCTGATATTCATGGATATCTACCACTTGCCAAGAAACAGTACATTTTATAGCATGAAAATTTCTGGTGGGAATGCCTCTGTACCAGATCTCTCACTGTAAGTCATTATTAAGATATATTTATCTCAGATCATGTGTGGCCCCCTAATAAGAGCCAGAAATAAAACCATGATATCCTTCTAAATCTTTGTTGTACTTACGGATAAGCTGAATTGAATTTCATTCACACAGTAGAACACATTTTTAAAATGGACCCCATATGAGTGCTTTCTAGCCAACATGAAAGATGTTAGTTCCTGCCTGGAACTTTTCTGAAGTATAGGAATAAGTCTGGTATAAAATAAAAAAAATGGTCTGTTACTTCCAGGGTAGTGAAACCTCCTTCCATTTTTCCTCAAGGTATGAAAATATGCAATATATCTCCCTAGGTGCTACAGGAGATTTTAATCTTTTGAAGTTTTAGGGAAGACAAAACCTTTAGTCCATCCTGCTTTGGTGGCACCTCTGAAGAAGTGATTTGATGGTAAGCCTTATAGACAGTTCACATGTCAGGGAAATAACAGTGGTGAAAAATGAGTTTTTAAATCTAATAAGATTCAGAGAATGGTTTCTACTCATTTGAAACTAATTCCGTTGTGTAAAGCATGACAGAGAGATGAATTAATGTTGACAGTGAAGGGATTCTCAATCCAGAGGGACTGTCTTGCTGACCTGTGGCTAAAGATGCTCAGCTAGAACAAGGAGGTAAAGTAAAAAGTTACTTCAGCTTTAACTGAAGTTGGGGGAGACTGTTTTATTATTGTAGATAGCAGAGGGGCATTCTCCATGCAATTATCTGAGGTTCAGAGAGCAGGGAGATGGGGATGGATGTTATCTGAGTGGTGGGCAGGTGGTGTGTTACCATTCCTGTTCACAGAATATGTTGAGAAATCTCCTTTTGCCAAATGGAAGTATCCAAATTGTGAACAGAAGTGTTGGTGTTTTATTCTAATAGTGTGTTTGTTTCTGGTAGGCAATGTACTGAAGTGTGAGGTTTATCCTGAAAGGAAAGTGATTTTTTTTTAAGTGATCCATTCTTAAGTGATTCTTTGCTACAAGTTAAATTTAATAGGGCAAACTGGAGAGATCCAGAACACCAAGGGGCTCCCTGCTTCCCTCTGAGTCTTGAGGGAATATAGACAGTACTAGGACATGGCACCACAAGATGTGGTGCCCTCACTGAGAGCATCTCCTGCACCACTTCCACCTGGTCTGGTGTACGGGAGCTGATGCAATGCAGCGTGTCAGGGAGGAAATCTGTATTTCAAAGGAGCAGCAGCAAAAATTTAATTAAATCTCTGCATCCTTCCTCAGGTAGCAGCAGTTCACTGACCATGCTAAAAGGATGTGACATATTTTCCTCTGTATTTTTACTGTCAGCGATCAGTTTGCTTGTCAGAGGTGGCCTTTCACTTATAGCAAAAAAGAGTTCACTGCAAATCTGGAGGTCCTGTGATGCGTTGGTGGTGCACTTACCTTTTTGCAGCAGCCTGTGTTGTGTTTTTGTCATATATTACCAGACAGAAAGAATGATTATTATGTGATGTATATGCAGCACTGTCTTGTGCTCCAGACTGCCTGGTCTCAATGTTCAGCTGTGTAGGAATTTTTAAGCTGAAAGCTCAGGAGAATCTGGATCAAACTTTTGCCAAATTTTCTTCCATTAAACATTATCTCATTCTATGAACAGTCCCATGCCACTCCAAATGGGCTTCAGGAAAGATATTATAACTTAATCTCCACATTAATGGCAATAAGAGCATAGCTGAGTCAGGGTAGTGGCTGTGGGGGAAATGGAGAGGAAATGCTTTGCTATCTTATTTAAAGTAGGTTTTATAGAAATATAGGCACAGAATTCACATTCTCACAGGTTTATTTCTGCTTCTGTTTTCAAGGCAACCATGATGCCAGTTGTACTTGGTGCTGACTTTTCCCAGTGCTGCTGACAGTCCAAAGCCTTTGAACACTGTTGTTGCCATGTCTATGAAATCTCCAAACAATGAGCATGATATTAAACCCAGAATGCCTGGAGTTATTTCAATTCTGGAGTCCAACCAGACTTGATAAAGCTGTCATGATTGCACTCGTGTCTGTAGGGCTCAGGAAAGATGTGAACTGAGCTTTAGGGACAGAAAACAATACCATGTCCTCCTGGATTGCTGCTCACCTTGGAGCTGCTGCACGTTTATTTCTCCACCCACTTTCCCTTTTGCCCCTATCATAAAGAAGTTGTGGAGCTTTGCTGTGAACCACCTGGGTTTTTTGATGATATTAATCGTTTAAGAAGCTTTCAAAAGGAGCTGCATTTCACTCCTGACAGTTTGCCTTCATGTGCTCCCTTGTCATTTCCACAAGAAAATGCTTTCCTCATTTTTGCTGAATTTCAAAGGCTCAGTTCCCATACAGTCACTTGAGCAGCTCTCAGTTGTACACTGTGCAAGTTACTCAATTATGAAATTGGGCCGTGATAATTCTGTTTTAGTGGTACACTCATTGTGCTGCATAACACTGAGCCGTATCAGTTTGGTTTCCTGTTTGGTGCCAGAACTACTGATTTTGTCTCCACTGTCCTTTCCTTGCTGCTGCTCACTTTCACATTCCTGTTCCTGTACAAGGATGGTCGCAAAGTGAAGGGGCCAAGCTATTGTCATGTATATTACCAAGGATAAAATACCTAGGCAATAATCATCAATTTCAGATATGTTCCCTAATTCTTGTAGATCCTTGTAAAGACCGTATTTGAAACAGCAGGAGTATTTCATCATTTCATTTTAAGATTCTGTTTGGATATGCTTCTACCAGAACAGTGATGAGGTGGCAGAAAATAAAAACCTAAATATTCTTATAAGCACAAAATGAGCCTACATGTAATTTGCTTTCCCAGCTGGCCGCCTCTCTTGGTCTCAGGATGACATTGAAGAGGCTGAGAAGTGTAGATCTTTGCCAAGCAAGCTTTTGTTCTTTTTGTATTTGTAGTGTGCACACACAGATGTGCATCTGTGTGTCTTTACATAATTATTAATAGTGGATAACATGTGGGATTTTAAATGTAATTTAAAACATTATTTTGCTATATATTTCACTGGCATTTCATTGAGTAATGGTTGTGATCACACTGGAGTTAATTAGCATGATTGTGGTAATGGGAGTGTTTTCTGCTTGATGTATGAGGGCACTCCTGATGGAGATGAACAATTGATGGGATGAAATGCACCATAGCAAACATTTTTTTTTTAATCTGAAGTAAGCACTCAGTATGAAATAGCACTAAGAGGAATTCTTTTAGCTAATGTATTCTCAGCTATTAATTCTAATCTTGCTTATTTATTAGTTTGAAGGTCTAAGGTAGCTTTTAATCAATTTAGTGAGCATTTCAGCAGTTGATGTCACGTGTCAGCGTGTCACTCTTTTAAATTCAAATAATAAATTCATCTTGGTGTGTATGTGAACCCTGAGGGGAAAATCATAAATAAAAGTAACAATACATGGAAAGATACCTGGTTCTTCACAATGGTCAGTGAGGATTCTGGGTTGTATCCACCTTGTTATTCCTGGGAATATTTCATATCTAATTAATACTGAAAAATACCATATGCTTGTATTTAAAACATATTATAAACAATATATTATACATAGTATTTTATACAATTCACTGAAATAATGAAATTACTGAAGGTGTAAAGTAGTCATCGTCATCAGTGCAAGGAGAACTGGGGTGAAATTATGACAAGAAGCACTAAAGATGAATTGCCATATTTAAGGGAAGAACAATCTGAAGAAGAAGGTGCTGATGGAAATTTCATTAGCCTGAATATTTTTTTTTTAAAGTCTGAAGAAGTTTCCATTCTAGTGTGCAGTGGGGAACAATCTTGTACTGACAGAGCAAGTGGCTGCATGACCTCAGAGAGATGTTCTGCCTGTAACTTCTGTAACTGTAATTCCTGACAAGTCTGTTTTGAATTAGAGCAACAAAGCTCAAGTAAGAATATAAGTCTTGATTTGATTATGCGCAATTCAAATGGAATAAAATCACAACTTATTTTAGATCATCATATGCACTTAACCTTTGCCCTTCTTAAGGGAGGAGGAATTTTGACAAAGATGGATGCTTCCTTAAACCCCAGATTTATTTATTAAAGAAATGTTTCATTGTGGTCACTTTCTTTAGCTTTAGAATATCAAGTTACTAAAGATATAATTCTCCACAAAGGCCTGACTGTGAGATCATTTAACCTCAACAAATACTGGAGCTAATTTTAACAAAGTAGCTTGAGCAAAGAATTTGATAGCAGTAACTGAGCTTCATAATTAAAGATAACAATAGTTTATAAGGCTTGACAAGAACTGCAGAATCAGCTCCATAATTATAGTTTTGCCAATGTGAATCGTGCTGTAGTTTCTTTGGGCAGGAGTCCTACTCCCTGTCTGTGCATAGAACAGGTACCAGCCCTCCAGAGTACTATTTTTAGCACTTTGCCATTTTTTCTCTCCTCCTGTGATCTTGGGGAGATGGTTAGAAGGCTGACCCAGTTATCTCTGAAGTCAGTAAAATCCCTTTTTTACTGTTTTCAGTAAGAGATGGATCAGGCTTTGAACTTTGTCTCAGCATCCCAACTTCCCAGCAGGAGTGCTGATACAGAGATTCCATCTTTGGTGCTGAAGAGTCGAGTCATGACTCTAAAGAACATAAAGGAGATACCACTTCAGAGAAAGCCTAATAAGTCTCCTAAACTTCAGCCTGCAGGCATAATAAGGGATTCACATCACTAGTCTTTAGTCAAGAATATCAGATCTAAGCTAGTCCTTTCTCTCTCTAGTTGGTACTTACTGGCCTCCAGAGATGTCATCTCTTCCATGCCTTTTTCATGGTAAAACCCAGCTGACAAAGCTCTCTGAATCAATACAAGGAACCTTAGCCTGGAACTGCCTTGCACAGCCCCCGAACTTGGTCGATACAGGCTAGTGCTACCTCATTCCCCTTATCTCAACATCTGCTTGGGAAGTGGAGTCTGGGGCATGTAGTTTGTGTTTAATGTGATCATGTATCTGATCACCTGCCCTGTTCTCCTCCCTCACACTTCTCCTGATGTTTAAACTAACATCTTTCTCTGGCTGATGGGAATGGTTCACAACACACTGGAGAACTTGGAGGCAGTTGCCATGAAAACCCTTCAAATATAATAAACTGCTGTAAAATAGTGTGCAGGGAGAGATTGTTCTGGAAAAAAATGGGCCAGATTAAGGGCATGAGCTCTGCCCTGGACTACCACTAGACACAGCTATTTTCAATGTAATCAGCCTAGAAACGTGCAGCAATAGACTAGTTACACATGCAGTTGCTAGCAATAAATAAAAACTACATGGAATAATTTTCTACAAAGTACTTGGGCCAAAACTGCTGCACTAAATTGATGGATGCCTTGAAAATGTGGGGAAGATCACAAAGATGTATAGATATATAGATATACTTCCTTGTGTTTGCAGATTTCATGGTTGAAATAGGTCATTATACAAAGATTGGTCTACAAAGGTTGTGGAGAGATTTGTGGTGGAAGCTGGTTTTGTGCATGAAAGGGTGCAGAAGTGTGGAATGCCTGTTAGCAGTTCACCAAGAATTTCAAGGGTTTGCACATGACAGTTCTGTTGTGGGTTAATACAATATTAAGAAAAAATGCCACACGACCCTAAAATTTCAGAAAGCATATCATTTTATAACTCATGAATTATTTTTTTTTCTGGATAACTCATGCCATTATTGTTTGTGAGGAACTAATCTCCACAGATGAAGAGGAGAAGTTCTTCATGGGATCTCCCTTTTGTAGGGATTAGTCGTTTTTGGTGTCACCTTCTTCAGGATCCTACAGAAAACCTTCATGGGTTTGCAGTTTGCAGAAATGGGGACAGCCATGATTGTCCTTATGGTAGCAAAAATTTGCTTCTGCAGTTGCAGTAGATCTTACCTTCTTCCAAAGTTTTGAACCGTGATGCCAGTTTGCAGATGCGCTGGATCCTGCGCTCCTACCAGATCTCGGAAGGGCTGGGAATCTGAACTAACCTCTTCTGGCTGGGGATGGTGGAGCAAGGAGGCATTTCATGCTTTTCTTCACTGTAAAACTTGAAGTTTTACAATCCTCTCTTGTATTCTCACCCTGACTGATCCAGGGTTATGTCACACCAGAAAAGTACAAAGTGCTTCAAATAAATAGAATAAGGGTCTGTAGCCCAAAGAGCTTACAAACGAGAGAGCAAGCTGAGGATGAAAATGTAGGGAGCAGGGAAGCAGTTGCAGTGTTATAGCACCAACCAGGATGAAGCTCTCAGGTTCAACAGCGCTTTGGTTCAATGCTTGTAGAGAAATAGATGTGCATGAAAGTATTTGATATGTGTGACAACTTCTGGTATGATTTATGTGCACTTTAAGCAAACGAACAGAAGAGAAATAGAGAAGGCACTCAGCAAATGAGTAACCTCTGGCTTATTTGGCCTGTGCTGTGTGTACATCTCAACAGCTGACGAGAGAGGACAGTCCTTTCATGAGCAGGTCAAGCTCAGGAGTTCAAGGAGAGGGTGGGTAACTCCCAAATGAGGCTGCTTATCTGAAGTGTATCTAAGTCTCTTAAATCTGCAACAGTTTCCAGCAGAGCCGGAAATCTCTCAGCCCCATGCATTCCCTCTAGAATGGGCAGGAACATAACCATTTCTTGTTTTTTCTATCATAAACTGCGCCTGTTTTTAAAATCCAGACACTTACCTGTGACCTCAGTGGACAAAGACAGAAAAAGAGGTGAACAAAAATTACTCCATACTCAAAATGCTCTGTGTTCAAGCTTTTTGTGCATGACACATTTATGCAAACACATCCAAAATTAGGTATGGATTCTTCAGGGAAGCATCCCTGTATGCTGACAGTGCCTGTCACAGCCCAGGGAAAACACTGAGTGTGGCTCCTTCCACACCCAGCCAGCTTCCCTGCAGAAAATCCCCTTTGCCTTCGGAAAATCTTGTGCAATGCAAAGGGGCTGCAGCATCTTTTATTGTCTGTGCAGTGAGGCCAGAGCCTCTGTTTAGGCCAGTCTACATTCTTTTTCCCCCCAAAGTCTAGGGTCCAGCCTACACCCTTTTCACCAGTGTATTTACATCTGGTCATTGTATCGGTGAACTCAT
This sequence comes from Falcunculus frontatus, assembly GCA_013398115.1. Taxonomy (NCBI): domain Eukaryota; kingdom Metazoa; phylum Chordata; class Aves; order Passeriformes; genus Falcunculus; species Falcunculus frontatus. The sequence continues at coordinate 305,568 of VZRV01005418.1, read as the reverse complement.
CTCACCCACGGGTAATTCAACATAGCACATGTTGGAGTCAGTAAACTGTGATGGCTTTCAGCAGTGATGGACCTAAATGTGGTAGCGACAAATGCAGCAAAGCTGTGTTCATACTGCATTTCAAGAAAAGTGTTCTGTGTCCCAAATCTGTGCCACAAGGAGAAAGGGAAGGCATTTACAAGTACACTAAATAATACATGAAAACATAGGAACAGTCTTCTGCTCAGGGAGCTGGACTGATGTGTGAGCTGTTGTAGTGGTAATGTGTGAAAAACCCTGGAGTGGACTAGACTTTGAAAAATAGTGCTAGCTTTGGCATCTGCTCCAAATACTATTGGAAGAGGATCATTCAGAAAGGATGCTGTTGAGTGAAACTGGACCCTAATTCAGATCACATTAAATGGAACATTTTTTACAAACTCTCAGCTAAAGAGGTTTCCAGAAAATGATTATTAAAACATAAAATTTTGCTGCTGTTAACAGCCTAATCATTATAGCGGTAGCCTGAAAGTGAGGGAATAAAAATTTACTATTGGTAACAAAACTGTCTCGAATATGTTCTTCACAATCCAAAAGGAGAAATGCAAATACCGGATAATTATAGTCAGCCCTCAGAAACTGGGAAAATGAAGAGTGAATGAGATGTTTTCTTTTTGCTTTTTATGCCTGGAAATATTTTCTCCCATTAAACACTTGGAGGTCAGTGTTCCGTCTCTGTATTGAATATTTTCTCAAACAGCAAACTGTTGACTGCAGCAGGATATTATCTAAGTAGGAACAACATGGCTTGATTCATGACTTTTATTTCTGACAGTGTTCATGTAATGCTCAGAAGTACGTGTGTCCACAGTGTTCAAAGATATTTTGTGTATAAGCATCAAGTTAATGGATTTTTAAACTGAGGGGGATTTTGACAAGAAAGGTGCTACAATTCTGATTCTATCGAAGCAGAGGTTAAAATTCCCAGTGGGAGCAGTCTTAAGCCAATGCCAAGCAGTTCTGAAGATCTAGCCCAGTAGTGGAAACACCCTTAAGCTGATATCTTTGTCTCTCCTTATTTTTGTTAAGTGTTGAATACCAAAGAGCTGTTGGCCTCATCTTGAGTGAAGAAAGCTTTTATATAACAGCAAGGGCTGCCTATGTTTAGTTTGCTAAACATAGGTGACTAAGGCATAGCTCCATGGTTCTGGGGAAAATTACTGCACTCCCTTTCCATTTCTCCAGCTGTTTATGAGACTCTCTGGTGTATTAGTTGAGTGGTGTTTTTCAGAAATGTGAAAAAAAGAGAGAAATGGTGGGCTGGTAGCTTGAAACCTGAGGTAAATTGGATGGAGTTCCCCTCTCTTACTTGACAGTCTGGCATATCTTGGATACACTGATTTGCTTCTGGGTTCTTCAATTCCCACTCTGTAAAGTGGGAGTCGTACACCTCACATCACAAAGGCCCTGGCTGTGGAGTAAATCTATTCAGGACAGTGCAGTGCTCAAATTCTTATGCAGTGGAGGGCAGGTACGTGCCCTGGGCAAACTGGAAATGAACATTACATACTGGCAGCTGCACACGCATCACATGGACTTGCTCCATTTAGAAATATGATGCAGGACAGTAGACAAGAGGAAAAAAACATAGAAGGAGCATGAAGACATGGTCTATCTCACAAAAGCCAGTGAAAGGCAAATATTTTTTGGGGCTGAGACATCTCTGGCTAACATGATTACATGCTGTAATGTGAGAGCTGTTGGGAGGCCATTGCAGCGAGCTGGTGGCTGAGTGTCACATGAGGCATGGTAGCCTTCTGAGCTGGTGAGTCCCACTTGCTTCATTGCATTATCTTTGAGAAATTGCAGGGAACTTGGAAATAAACAAGTAAGAAGTCCTATTGCTGTGCCTGGCAGGATTGGGTTGGGGTGGTGTGTTTCAAATAAGAAATTATTTCATGTGTACTCAGGGATCAGTCTACGTGGCTTTATATGTTCTCCTTTCACAGATGGCAATGCCACTAGGAAATACTGCTATTGTTTTAAAACTCTGGTAATCACTTGCTTTCATGCCTTAAGGATAAACAGCCTCTTTCAGGGGTTTACTTGCCACAGTTGTATTACTCATACTATGCTTCTTGCTTTGTTTGCTGGTAGAATACGTACACCAATGCAGACAAGCTCTTGGAGGCTGCAGAGCAGTTGGCTCAGACTGGGGAATGTGACCCTGAAGAGATCTATAAAGCAGCCCGGCATCTGGAAGTTCGGATTCAGGACTTTGTCCGGAGGGTGGAACAGAGGAAACTTCTCTTGGACATGTCAGTCTCCTTCCATACCCACACCAAAGAGGTAAGATGCGCATGAGGGAATTTTGCTGTGTATTGTAGAGTGCTGCAAGAGGCTGTCTCTGAAAACTCGGATCACAGAGAAAAGTCATTTTCACCATGCAGGGCTGATATTATGCAGTTCATTTCATGCACATGAGTAACTGTTGTAAAGAGGAAATAAAATGTGAATTAAACATATGAATGTTACAGGACACTAAAATATGGGGACACGATGTCAAGTGGTGCTTAATCGCAACCAGAGCGTATTGTTAGAAAGCAAGAATTCTCTCGTAAGAACGTAAGTTGATATTAACACATTAAGTATAAACATGCCAGCAGCGTGATCCTCTGAGGATTCAATTTAAATGTACTGTTAATTAATGTATCCAATATCATTATGTGTTACTAGAAATCTTACATTGTTTAATGAGGCAGACTTGACTTTTCAAAACAACTGTTAAAGTAAAAACAGCCACATACTGATACAGTGAATCAGTGAGGACCTGAATAAATGCTGTTTAGTGTAATTGAAAAATATCCAGAGATAAGACTGTCTTGCCAGAGATACAATGGACAGGACATCAAATGGGAGGCCACTGGGGATGTAATTAAAGCATACTTCACATTTTCTGCAGTCCAAAGGCTATTCAGTGGTGAGTGACTTTTAAAGATAGGATTTCTGCTGAGGGAGATGGAATTAGTAAGGACGGTTGTTTTCATGCTCTGCAGCATCTGTTTGCGAAAGCACACTTGATCAGGAAGAGACTCTGAGAAGCTGAAAGCTTTGCCTGTGCCTGTTGATTTACATGTTACAAACAAGTTGCATATATCAGGCTTCAGTGTCTTGGGGAGCCCCTGAAGTAGAAGATGCATGCACACATTTGTTTATATGTGTATGGAAGGTGGAGTTACAGCATGTCCGTTAGAGCTGTTGATACATGAAGGTTTTTCTTTTACATCCTGCTTCTGCAGTATACTAAAATATAGTTAACTTTCAGCTTGTGGATAATGCTGTTGTTCCCAGAGTTGCTGAAATACTTGCAGCTATGCTGGTTTGCCACTGGGGGAACTTAATTGGTCATTTCCTCAGTAAAAATTATTTCATAACAGTTTCCTGCTGTGATTAACTTTGATTCACCTGTGCAGGTGATGATGAGTAAAAAAAAGATAGTTACTGTTATTGTGTAGGCTAATTTGGCTTTGGGAAATAAAGCCTCCCTGTATGAAGGGATTTGGATTGCAGTGCATTATACTCCTGTTCTTCTTCCACAGGAAGGGAGTTTGCCTGCTCTGCACACCTGCTTTTAATGAGCTCTGCTTTGGTGAATAAAAATGCAGATGTATAATAAAATCACATATTTATAAAATAATTTTCTAAAAACCAGTCTTTTGTGGTAGCATCGGTGCTGTTCGCTAGATGTTGAGAGTAAATGCTAAATCTTTGCCTCATTAATGTTCTCCCGTGGGACAGATTGGTTCTGTGATGTCTTTTTGGAAAGTTCAGTAATTAATTTGTGTCACTTTTAAGGAGATCCAGAATGGAGAGACTCTGGGAGCCTCTCCCCTATAAAGGTCCCTTCCAAACCAAACTATTTTATGAGTCTGTGACTCTCTCTCCAGAGGGACTGTCAAGGCACCTGTAGCATTGCTGGGACAACAGTAAAGTCAGGGTGGACACAGGAATCCACGTCCATCATAATGAATGACAGCCCTTGGGTTGGGTTGATAAAGTTGTTCAGTCTCCAAGAGTTCCCCAAAGTCTGAGGATGCCCAGGAGCTCTGCAAGGGGAAGTTTTCTCTTACTTACCCCTGTGTTAATTCACTCCTGTAGGAGTCAAACACTCTGATTTTCTGCAGGTTCAGTGAATTTCACTGTGTGCCACTCTCCTGCTCCTTCAGTGACGTGTTTCTGCGCTGGTGAAAGCCACACAACTCAATACCTCGGGGGTTTTTTGCCAAAACTATTAAGTGAGGAAGTTGCTGCAGTTTTAGTGTTTGTTTGCCAGCTGTGGGGATCCCCACAGACACAGTGAAATAACAAAAGATTGCCGGAGGGGAATTGGTGCAAAGAGCAAAGTGTTACAACAGGAGAGACTTAACACGTGTTTGGATCTGTATTTGCCTTTTTATGCTATAAATAGATTGGCTTAGGTACAAATGAGTCATTGCTTGGCCCTTCTTGTGTATTGTAAAATTGTGAGTTAACCAATGTAATTGTCATTCTTCAATATGAACATAAAACAGCTAAATTTAAATAATAACAGATCAATTTAAATCACAGCAGATGTCAAGGCAAAGAATTTTTTGCTGCAGCAGCAGTAAAATAGCGGGAGATCTGAGGTCCATTGCTGCTGTTTACCAGGAGCCCTTCCAGTCACGGTGCTCACACAGTCCTCCCTTGCCCTCCTACCTGCCGTGCTGGGCCTGATGCTGGACTTGCTGTGATCATCCAAACCCATCTCCTGGGAGTGTCTTGGAGTGAGGAGAAAGCAGTTTGGTTGCCATGCTAACCTGTTTAACACTTGACATAGTTTGCATTATTCTAGAAGGCATTATCAGTTCCTTAATAATAGGCATCACTATTAATTTCATCCTTTGTAGTTCTTAAAACCATTTCTTAAACTATGAACAACTCTCTCTTATGTCTTTGGAAATGAAAAAAAAAGTTCCCTTCATATTTTTTTGGCCCTGATGTGGGAAACTATGGCCTAGAAGCATTTTTCATCTAAGCTTCACAAATTCTCATTTTTTCATGTTGTATTAATCTATTGAGACAGAACTGGTGAAAGGATGAATTAAGTAGGAAGAATCGGTCTTAATGACGCTTTTTCTTTTTTTGGAAATATTTTAAATGTCTTCCTGCAATGAACATGTTTCTTCTGACAGTCTTCCTAGCACAGCTGAATTGTGTTTCTGATGTGGCAGTTCCCAGGTGTGGATGAGTTCATTGACTGTGAACTTCTCACTCCTTCACCTGTACTCTGCCCACCTCTTCTTCTCCACATGTAACTGCTCAGATTCCCATCACCTGAGAAACTTCTAACTGCTCCTACTTTTTTTCTCTTGTCAAAGAAGTGTTTTCTTTTGTAGTCAGTCTTCCTATAATTTCTTCAGGACAATAGGTAGTGTTGAATTAGGGAGTCATTTAAATGGAGATATCCCCATGGGTAATGTGGGTTCAGAGTGGCTTTTTTATACTGCAGTAGACTTGAATCATTGCTTATTTCATGTGAAAGCATTAAAGAGGACCTCTTCTGCTAAACACTGACTCATACAGTTGAAGGAATATGAAAAACACAGTCAATTAAGCATAACAATAATTTTTATGGGTTTTTTAAGTGACCTTACTTAACAATACATACAATAATCCTGAAACAAGGACTTTCTGATGGTAATAACACTTTAGAGGCATAAATTGGAAGTAGTCCCCTAAGTGATTGTTGGTGGCATAACTCTTGAGTAATGTAGGTGTCCTATTGCCATGCCTGTAAATGAGATTTTGTGTGTCCCACTGCCCTATAGCATTCATTATGCTCTTCTAGTTTGTAGTCAATAGTTTCGTACCCTTTTGGACAAAGGCATTTCTGATGGTGTGAGCAGAAACCTGGTACCCAGGGAATCAAATCCAATTATCTGTACAGCAGGGTAAAGTTATAAATTATTATTACTGGGATAAATGCATTCAACGGACTCATACGTGAATAATTTCTCCCAGGATTAAGTGTAATTGAATTCAGGTTCTTTCTTCAAATCTGAATCAATTATTGTCAGGATTGTCGGATTTTGCACTTTTGTCACAAATCTCATGATAGTTGCTGTTTTTCTGTGAAGTTTCTGCTTCTATCATCAAATGATGATACAGGATTCTTGGCTGGCATTTGATTTTGTTTAAAAGAGAGTATTTTTTGAGCCTCCTGGAGAAGAGGTTGCAGATGTCATAAAATCACACCCTGAAGACTCAAAACCCTCAAGGCACATAAGAAAACATCTTGTATTCATTGTCTGAATCTTAATATTTTACTGTCTTGCAGTTTTATACTTAAGGTTCTGCAGTGTACTTTACATTTCCAAGTATTAAAATGTAGACAGGAAAGAGCACTGTCACCATTTATGTATCATTAAAAACTTTTAAAATTGCATAATTAAATGATGACTTAGGTTTGTTGGTTTACTTGTTGTATTGGCTGATAATGCAGTTGCTAACTTAAGAAGGAGGAGGAATTTCACTGAATTTAGATCCATTTATAGTATATGGGCCTTAACTAAATTACAAAGCAGTTCTGCAGTTGTTTCATAATTCTTTGGAGCATGGAAAGCATGTCTTACCACCTCTAGGTTTCTCATGTCTCAGTTGGCCTCAGATTACCAGTTCTGTGTTGAGTCCCGCACAGAAAAAACCAGAGAGGCAGAGAATTGTGTTTTCAGATCATGTGCCCTGTGCTTTGTTGGCTCTTATTGGTTTAGAAGAGCAGGAGGAAGAGGTGCTCAGTGCTGACACTTCCATGTGGAGCCTGCCATGAATACCTGGCCCTCAGAACTGGGGATGAGTACACTCAGAAAATATTTCATGTTGAAAAAAAGGAACTGCTAGATTCCTTACAGGTTCCTATGAACATGTACAAACTGGAACTTGGCAGAGGGCTTCTGAGTGACCAGATTTGGGAAAATTTTCACGTGAATGACATAATGTGTATTCTTGACATCAAGGCTGAGCCCTGCAAAATTTCAAACCCTTGCTTAAAAGCATGGAGGGTCTGGAGCATCTCATTTGCGCAGAAGTAAAACTCCTAACACAGGCAAAGCACCTTTTTGTCCCTTCCTCTCATTCTGGACCTTTTACCTCAAAATTCATCAAGTTCAGCCTTAGGCAGACACCTGGTATGGAAAGTTTCACTCTGAAAATCTTGTCTGATAAGGCTATGAGAAAGTGAAAGCTAAGTCCTGGGCCATTAAGTGTCAGACAGCTTCCTATATTGTAACCTATATTATTTGTGGTCAGCAGGTCACCTTGGTCACCCCAGAGATATCAGTGGGGTTACTCAAGTGGGTAATGGAGTGGGTCTGCCCTGTCAGTCAGGAATGGTAACAGTGTTTTATTGCAGGCACTGCTAACTCAATTTAACTTGATAACCAAGACCTGTGAAATTAAATTTTCTCTGCTTCAGTTGAATATTGTGATTAGGAGATTATTTCAGTCTAGATCACTAATTCTGACAGGGCTTGTTCCTCACTTCAAGGCAGAGATGCTGGGACACGGGGAGCAGAAAGCTCACGGGGTTGAGGTCGGCTGCTATTGACTCCCATCAGAGGAGTTGACAGAATGTATCGAAGTTAATCATGGAGCAAACATGACAGTGGTTCTGGGATACATCCTGTAATCCTGTCACTCACTGTGTGTCAACACAGGAATCAAAGTTAATGTTACTGAACTTAAAATTTGTTTTTGACTTTTACTGCTAATATTGACTTTTCAGAGCAATCGCCCACTAGGTAATAAAGATTTGTGATGCAAGGGATATTCAGTTTAGCAATTCCACTTGCTGGCAACTTCTGGAAGTTCTGAAAATGTCTTGTTCTCTGCACATGTCTACCAAAAAGTGTTTGTCTTACACACTTACACACTGCTCCTGTCCTGGACAGCACTTTTGTTCCTTTTCTCATGTTATGTCCAGATTAAAAATAAAAAAAAAAAAAAAAAAAAAAAAAAGAGAGAGCATAAAACATTAAAATTACCCAAACTGGCTTTGTGCACATAAAATATTCACTGAGTAGCCAATTCACACCCCAGGACTTTTCAGTGTTAGAATGAAGTACAATGTGCCTTGTTCAAAAGCTAGAAATTTTGTCGTTTACTGGGATAATATTAACAGCTGAGATAGATGCACAACAGCATACAAAATCAAACTTGGAAAATATCTGCCCCTCCTCTCACTGCAGGGCTGTGAGACATCAAACCTTAGACTTATGCCTCCTATAAGTATGACCATTATTTTTGCTGGGAGCTGAATCAGTGTGGTGGTGGTGCTAGGTGGATGGTTGGACTTAGTGATCTTAAAGGTCTTTTGCAACTTTAATGATTCTGTGATTCTATGATTCTAAGTGAATGCTGTTTTGTTGTGTTTGGTTGGGGTTTTTTTAAGTGCTCAGTTCCTAGATATTCTCCTATTCCCATCAGAGGTGAATTTGCAGGCAGAAATCAGAGGATGTGGTAGAAGTGAACTGCCAGAGGTGCCCATGCGAGTAACGCGTGTGCTGTCCTTTGCCTGGGTGGCAGATACCTTGGAGGAGGCAGATCACCTGTCAGCTTATCATTCTGATGATTGTGGCTGTGGAGAGGGCTCTGCTGGTATAAAAAGTGTTATTTTTATATGAGCTATATAAAAGTGCACTCTGGGTTATCAGCAATTAATTACCATGAAGCAGCAAAATAAAAGCAAATCCCCCCCAACTCCAGGGAGTAGGCTGTGGCTTGGACCAAAATGCCAACGTCCACCGGTCATTAACTTTGGTGGTTTTTTTGCAGAGCTAAATCGTGTCTGTAAAGCTACCAAAGATCTGGGACTGAGGAAGCAGGACAGCTGGGGGTGGTGCAGGGTGCCCTTCTTTCCTGTCCATTTGTTGCCCAGAAGCAAGTTTTTTCATGAAGGATTAAGTAGCTGGGAAAGAAAAGAGCTGTGGTATCCTGGCAGCACATCCTGCTCTTGAGCAGGGGAGTTTGAAGCACAGCCAGACCACTAGTGAATAAAATTCTGCCATCTGTGATGGCAAAAGATTGTGGGACAGAAGCAAAGTAATGAGAATTAAATGCTTGTAAACGCAGCCACCTAAACCAAATGTCAGGAAGTCAAACCTGTGCATGGAAGAGAAGTTCTTTCCACCATTCTGCCATGTGCCAGCCAAAGGATTCCTGTAGACTGCATTTAAGTTCATACTTTGTTATCTACATTTTTCAGGCCATTCACCAGCATTGTTTCAGACCAATGGCTCCACTCAAAAATTGTCCTTGACTTTTGAGGGCCCTTGCATGTGTTTTGTGTGTTGTGGAAATAGGTCTCCAGTCTGTATGCCTTGCTCTCCAAATACCAGTGGTTCATGCTGCAGCTAAAAGGGAGTTTTATGAGCATCTTTAAATAGGATGTGCCAACTCTCATAAAGCACTTTTATTAGACACATTTCTGCCTGTTCTCCTGATTTTCTGAAGCTGAGGAAGATGAGTTTCTCCCAGTTCCAGTGTGTGGGCTTTAGTGCTGTGTACGAAGGCAACAGAGTGGTCAGCCAGTGCCTGCAGTAATTTGTGTACTGAGTAAATCTCCATCAAAGCCATACAGGGACACTCCTGTAATTCAGTCATCACTCAAAAGACACATTCTGCCTTTCACCTGAAGTGCATGTATGCACTGGAGTCTATTTAAGTAGTTGAAAATGGTGTCAGTGGAGTGGCTCAAGTCAATGGATCCAACAAGACTGATTGGTTAAAGAAAAGTCACAAAGTTTTTTCAGTCCCTAGCAAGTTTCAGAATGATACAGAATTGTCACAAATGGTTTGTTTCTGAGATTCTGAGGGTGTAGTGCACAAAGTTGTACAAAAGGCTCAAAGCAGCAGATCAGGGTAAGAATCCCAGTGATAGATAGAACCAGTCACTGGAAAAAGCACAGAGGGAAGGGGTGCTGCAAATTCCATTTGAGAAGTGTTGAGATGTTTAGAACCAGTGAACAATTTAGAGGAGAATGTAATGGTACCTCCATTTATTTTAGTAAATTGCTGCATTTGTAGCATGGGAAGCTTCTCCTGCACCAAATTGTACTGTATCACACTGTAAAACTGAGTAAATCTTCCAATGTAGGAAGAACTTTTCTAAGCCTATTACCAATATCATCAAGTGCAGAATTTGATCATTACAGTTACTGAAGTTAATTACATCCAGATTCCTAATTACAAATAACATATTAAAATTATGCTAGAAGAGGAACATATTTTTACAATTCATGATGGTGGCAGAAGAAGCATAGAACATGTGCATTTGATTCTTCAGTTATAAATCAATTTTCTCTCCTAGAGTAAATAGTCCCTGAATTACATTTACATGACCTTGGACTGGGGATCTACACACTCCCTGATGTAAGCCTAGCTACCCAAATCATGTTTCCCTTGGGAGGAGATTATTTTGTGCTGTATCAATCTGGTCCATGCAGGACTTGGAAAAAGCATCAGATGTTTAGGCAGTGCAAATCCCTTTGCCATAGGCAAGGTTACTGATTTAAAAGCCTGAGCATACAGAATCACCAGATGCAGCCCAACCAAGGATGAATGTCAAGAAATTGGCAAGGAAAAGGGAAAAAGCAAGAAAGAGGTTAGGAAGAGATCAGATGGATTTTTTCACAGAATGTTCCCTTTCCTCTTGTCATTTCTTCCCAACCCGTTTGGTGGTATCAGACAACATCAGGTCTTGCAGCAGGGAGTCTCATGAGTTGTGTCTTACCATAGAAGTCGCATATTGTGGCATTTCAGATGTACTGTCTGGTCATATCCCATCCTGTCACATTTCATTAGGTGTGCTGTCATTATGTGACACTTCGATGGTGGCACGAGGTCACTTTGCAGCTCATCATTGCAGACCTTGTTTTCTGTGTTTCTGTTGACATTTCCTTGAGAGCTTGAATGTGACTTCGGACAATGTTGTTGAAATATGCTTCCAATTTTCAACAACCATCAGTTCTTTCAACTGAAACGGGACTGGATGCATTCTAAGTATGAATAAATACCTGCTGCTGAAAGTTAATTGTGCTGGAAAGTTCTATTTTCTCCACCATGTTGGTGTGGGGAAATTATAGAACAGCCAACTTACTGAAGGCTGTGCAGTCAAGCTGGATGCTCAACAGCATTTGAACAGATGCCTAAACACAAGTGCAGGCTGAAGTTCTGCCATAAATTAACCTGAACTTGGGATCTATGTGACTTCCTAGTGCATATTATGCATTCCTAGCTAAATGTTACTGCCATAGAATAGGTTTGGATAAGCCTGGCATAGTAGCAGAGAGAAATAGGGTTGATGGACATCTCTCCCTGGAGCAGTTCTGCTTGTGTGATTTTGGGGGTTTTTTCAGCCTGCCCTTGGTTCTCTGAGCACTCACATTGCAATTCATGGAGTGGCAGCAGGGTCCCTGTATGTCACTGAATTCTTCTGCATTCTGTTCTAGTCTTCATTGCTGTGGTGAATGTTCTCTTCCTTAGTTGTCATGAGCATTCTTTTGGGGCCCACCCTGCAATACCTGATGCTTCTCTGATGTAGTAAAGGGGCAGAACATACACCCTGGGAAGTTGCTTGTTTCCATTAACATCCTTGTTTTGAAGACTAGCAGAAATGCTGTACAATGGTAAATCTCATGGATTGAACTGACTGGTTCTTTGCACTGCTCGCATTATTCAATGCTTTTAAACTGGTTTTGAGGGGATTGTAACTCATCTGTCATTTACAAATAGCAGCATATAAACATTGGGTGTTTAAGAGTTATTCAAATCATGCAGGCAAGATTTTCTTAGCAATCTCTTTAGGTTTTAGATTTTGTTTAAAGTGGTTTCTTGCTTTAAGTCAAAAGCATTAATTTTTGGGTAACAGGCACTTTTGAAGGTTTGAAGGTGTCCTTCAAACCTCCAGTAAGTGGTCTCACTAAGTACTTGAGTAAAATGAAGGGTATTTCATCAGATGAAGTAGCTGGGAATAAAGAGCTGTATTGTGTCTTAGATGGAGTGAAACTGCCTGTGTTTAATATGCAAGAAAGACTCAAAAGTTGTTGTCAAAATGCATGAGGGGCGCCAGATGGTCCCCCAAAAGAAAGGAGGGGTGTCATTTTTCTTTCCCACTATTCTAGTAATCAGAGGAGAGTTAATTTTCTTGTTTAAAGCCTTGATAAATAAAGCCTGAGTTGTGGAGCCACTATGGACCTTCAGCATGAATGTCTTAGGAATAGGTATTTACCTGAGACTTCTCTGACACTGACAATCATGACATTTTTACATGTAGCTTGCATGAGTCAGATTTGTGGCTGGATGCCTCTGATAGGCTTAATTCAGGTTCTGCCACTAATGCGTTGGTATTTCCATATCCATTATTCATACCAAAGCACAGATCAGTTGAAGGAAGAACAAAACTTACTTTTGTGATACTTCTTTATTGTTTTCTAGGATTCTGTATTTTTTGTTTAGTACCTGTCAAGTAAGATAATGCAGAGGTTATCTCCTTTTCTGGACACATGCATCACTGGCAAGCTTAGTGAAAGTCAGCACAGGTGAATGTGGAAATACTGCCTCTGTATCTGGAATATCTTCATGTATCTACACACACCCCCTCTACAGGATCTGGTGGTACCTTGGTAATAGTTTGAATTATGTATGGGAATGGGGCAAATGCTCACAAATTTTGTTCATGCTAAGAATAAAAGAAGTCCGTTTCTGCAAATACGAAAAAAAAGTTGTGCTGTGCAATATGTCAGATTTAGATGAAAAATGGCAATAGTTCCTTCAGTCTAAGCTATTTAGCTTAGAGTAGGTCACAGCATGGACTGGAAATGCACAAGGTATCCAGTGATTTGGGGCTTTAACAGCCAGGATTTTTTTTAATCGGTCAGATACTTGCGTTGGAATCATCATGCCCTAAGAGGGACTGATTTTCCTGAGCAGTGACAACCAGGATGTGATTTTTTTTTTATGATTAACAGATGTTCTGACTGTGGTGTTGCACTGACATGGAGTTGGTCTTTTCATTGCTGTGGCATTCACAAGAGGGGCTTGGTAGCAATTTATTTCAGGTGCTATTAGTTGTAGCACATAACCTAGGAGGTTTTGGAATCAGGTTCCTATTGTGAATTGTTTCTGAAAGATCTTCCTAATCTTATTAATACTGACTGATTCTTTGTATTAGGGTTTTCCAGGGATTGCTGGAGTCTAAAGGATTAAAGGCCTCTGAGTCAAGGATGACCTAAATTCTGATAGATTTTACTATGCAAATCCTTACAGTCAGAGGTCATTAATGGAAACATCTGAAGCTAATATGAGTTAATATATTTGAGTGCTCTCTGAAATTAATGAGTGTTTTGGTTCCAGGTGAATACAATACAGTTTATATTTAAGTATTTTAAAACTGCTTTGATTTAGAAGCCTACTCAAAAAGTGGAGTAGGATCTTCAATGTCCAATGCTCCTGCTGAAAAGCTGGGTTCTAGAGACACTTTTGAGCACAGGATTTTCCTCTGAAGGTTGGAAACTTTCTCTTCTGCCCTAACATAATAATTTCATAAAAAGAGCAGATTCCTAAAAATGAACAAAATTCCTGATTTCACTTTCATTTTTGTAAAGAAAATTCCCTGAGCTTTGTTTTTTAAGTTGAAAAATGAACTAAGAACTGCAAGAAATTTAAAAACTACTGGATTTCCCACCTCAAAACAGAAGGATGATTTATACACGTAGCTATTTTTCTGTATTTACAAAGTGGTCTATTACTTGAAGATCGGATAAGCAGAAGTAATATTCCCTGAACAACCTGGTCCTTGTCTGTTATAGTCTGGCTGTCCCTACTGTTTGAGTGGGTGCGGGGATTGGATCAAAACCAGGAAGATTCTCATACTATGCCTTTTTCCTAAGAATGTGAAAATATGTAAATATCCCAAGTGAAGACATTCCGTTTCAGGCCAGTAGTAGGGCAGGCCATTATGATTATGCTATTTATGAATAAACAGAGGCGTTTACCCAAAATATTTGAAGCTGACTCTGAAAAGCCTACAAGTTAGGCATATGTTTTCATACTTGTTTTTGTAAGTCTGTCGAGCAAGGAGTCAGTAGCAGAGGTGGGGACAGAGCACAAGGAGCTGGGCTCTCCCTTTTCTGGTACCATGAGCGTGCTGGGACAGGTTCTAATTTTGATGGTTTTGGTTTGGACCAGGGTGATACCCTTGAAGTCTGTAGCATGTGTAAAGTGTAGCATTTAGGTGTGGGCCCTGGTTATGAGAGGCTTTGGCAGCTGGAGCTTTAGACATCCCCATCCTCCTCTCGTTTAATGCGGACGTGCAGAATTCACAGTCTCGGAGGAAATGCTGTAGGATGGGGATCCAGTGCAACTCGTTTTGAACACAAACATTTTTTACCAGCTCTTTGCCACCCCCACACAATGTCCTCCTCTACTTCACGTTCACCCCAAGGTCCCTGTGGGACAAAGCTCTGCAGTCCCTGGGACGGCAGAAGCCGGCACCGCATCCTTTGACATTTCCCAGTGCGCGGGTGTTGTTTCTCGCTCTGGTACTTCGCTGCTACCTCCAGCACATACCGGCAAAATGTGGGTTAATGGGGCAGGCGTGGCACAGAAAAGAGTCTCTGGTGGAGTCATTAGGGTTTGCTGGCAGGCTGCCAGCTCGGTTGGTGCAATTTTACACTGACTTTTCAGCACAAGCTTAAAGGGGAAACCTCCGTTCGCTTTAAGCCTTTACAGCCAGTGAGAGGCTGCCGGGGCATTCCTGCCCCTGTCCAGACCTCTGATGAACAGCTGGCTGGAAATTCTCATCTAAGCACTCGCAGTGATTTGTTGCTGTGGTTGTGGCTTTAAAACTGGTAGCAGGACTATACAAAATTAATGGATCTCGATGGGGTTGATTGGTGATATTGCTGTCTCCTATGTTTGGATTTTCCCAGGGTTAAAATGCAGAGTCTGAGTGCATTTTGAGGAGGGGGTTTAAGTACTGGAAACCAAAAAACCCCAAAACCCCAGCCCCTGGGAAGGCATAGCTGAGCAGGCACAGCTAGACTTCAGTCAGTACCATACACACATACCAAAGATTGTAGGTCTGTCCTGCAACAGGCTTCAGCTGCATGTGAAATTAATAGCAGCTGATAGTACTCAGCTCCTGAAAGGGTTAGGTTATCACAGCTGTAGGAGATTTTAATTTATTACTCGTGTAAGGAGTTAATCAGAATAAAATAATTAGTTATTGTGTAATAAACAGAAATTGAAATTTTTAAAAAAAAAAACTACCTGATATTGTATTTATTTTACTTTACTTCTTTAAATAGAATCAATAACAAATGTATCTTTTTGGCTTTAGAAATTTTAGGTCAGTTTTCCTGTGAAACATGCAGCCCTAGTTAATGCCTATTGATCTGGAATTAGAGAGTAAAAGGGTTAAATCTCAATCCCTCTCTGATTTATATTTCCCTCCCCTTCTTCCCAGCTGTGGACATGGATGGAAGATCTGCAGAAGGAGCTCTTAGAGGATGTCTGTGCTGACTCTGTGGATGCAGTTCAGGAGCTTATCAAGCAGTTTCAGCAGCAGCAAACAGCCACCCTGGATGCTACCCTCAATGTTATTAAAGAAGGGGAAGATCTAATCCAGCAGCTCAGGTAAGCATCCACCTGGGGCACAGGTGTTGAGAAATCTGATGCATGCTGTGCTTTAGGGGTGTCTAAATAGGGAACTGCAAGCTAGGATCAATTGGGAGAGTTTGTTAATTCTTTGCTTATTTATAATTCTTCAGATGCTTTGAGTGTTTTATTGAAATTACAAGGAGTGGTTTTTGTGGACTGATTAGAGTAGTCTGTGGATCAGTACGGGTTTCCTGTTTGACAGAGAGATTATTTACAGGCACTGGGAAGTGAACTGAACCAAATGTGTTTGAAGTGAATATTTTTAGTTGGTATTTATAGAAGATTGTTAAATGGTTGTGAGCTGGGGCCTCGTGATTTATGTGGTTATTCCTGATGCGGGGTAAATGTATTCCTCTTAATAAAATACACACGTGTCTAACAGTCTCCACTGTTTCATTTTGCATGCAGCACCCTTCTATTTATCTTTGTGTATGTGGGGTTTATTCATGGTGTCAAAGAGGCTCTTATACTGCTGGTTCTACCAGCCCTATGAATTAAACCAGCTCATTTTTGTCTAATTTAAATTACATGAAGAGACTAGCCCCAAGAAACTAGGGGGGGGAGAAGGGGTGTCAGGTTTTTTGTTGAGGGCTTGTTGTTTTTGTTGGGTCTTTTTTCTCAATCTGCAAGTGTCATCAAATGAATGTATGCAGAGTAAGCTTTTACAGAATTTTAATTGTGAAATCTCTCTCATTTGTTGTTACAGTGGTTTTCTGTACCTTTAGCTTTGGTTTTCTGTACCTTTAGCTTTGTTGACAGCAGTGAAGTTTTCCTGCCTTTTAGAGATGTTACTGGGCACTGAACCAAGTCCAATACATCACTTATTATTTAGATCTTTGTATTGTTACAGGTTGCCCTTATCAACATGTACATGGTGTGCATCTTCTGTATACATGATAATATGCAAATATCCCAGGTTTTATGCGTTTCACCAAACTGTCCCAGAGAGTTACAGCACCCTCCTCACCCTACCCTGAGCTTTCCTAATCTGATGCCTTTACTTCCCATCTTAGATGTGCAGAAAGTCATGAGCCATGATAGGAACCTGATAGGAAAAGCCCAAGATGCTCTAGAGTAGAATGGACAATGAGGGCTCTGGTGGAGCTCTGCCCTTAAGACCTCTCCTGGAGTCCTTAAGTATTTTACTACTGCCATGTGCTGAACTTTCCTGTAAGCTTTTTCATGTCATTCTGAATGCAGAGTTTTCTCTACTGGGTCAGAAAAAAAAAATGAAGAGAGATTTGAAAGGACTGCTCTAGGTTTTGATTGTCATTTGGCCCTGGGCAGCCATACTGGAGAGCCCATGGAGATTCCTATTCTTGCTGTGTGTGACTTGCTGGCACCACAAGGGAGGGTGAGGGACCTGAGCTGTGGTTTTGGTTGCCAATCTTAGAGTTGGAGAGGAAGGATCAGGAGTAGACAAAGATAGGTTTCATCCTTCTATTCATCTTTGCTGATGAAATCAGTAGGAAAGAAACATGCTGGGTTTGGTAAATGAGCTGCCGGAGGGGAAGGGGTTTTAGCTAAGAATGTGTGTATGGCCACCTATAGCAGGTCAGTCAAAGCTCTGCATGGTCACTTACTTTTATGCAAAGAAATTGTTTGCAAAGTTTAGGTCATTTCTATGAGATCAAAAAAAATGGTAGTGAAATTCTGGACTAAAGTTTGTTTGTTATTCTTCCCAACTATTGGCATGGCATCACTTCAGCGTGAACACCCATGGAGTAGAGCCTGAAAGGGACCCTGTACAAGCCCATCAGGTGGAGTGTGGAGTGGTGTGTGGGGTTGCAGAAAGTGTGAACATTCAAAGAGTCCTGGTTCTGGTTGTGGGATTGGCTTAAAGGCTTTTTGCCTGCACCTGAGTCAGTAGGGAAGTGTGGAGAGTGGCCGGGGCAATACCTGGAGCTGAAAAGTCAGTGGAGAATGAGGAAGAGGTGAACTGCAAGGGGGTGTGTGGGACTTCAGCTTTTTCTTAATGTGAACTTAGTCAATTCTTAGTTTCTGTCTTTGAAAAGTGACAGTGGCCTCAGCTTTGAAACTTTTTTTTTTTAGTTGGTGTCATGCTCAAATGTTTGCAAAATACCAAGGCAGGTTTTGTGGCGGCTGTGTTTAACAAAGAAAAGTTGGGTTTGGGGTCTGTTTTGTACTATGAGCAGTGAGCAAGGTGGAACAAGGTGAAAACGTGTTTGTGCAAAGTGATTCCCTGTTTCTGATGGAGTTAATACCAAAGCCAGAAAGAACAGCTCCCAAACCTTTGAATGCACACAAAAGTTTGCAGCCCTGAACTGTCAAGATGAGCTGGTTCAAGTGTTGGATTTGAGCACTCTCTGACTAACTGCAAAGCCTGTAATGTGATCCTGGACTCTTTCAAAAAGTGAAGCAGAAGAGTGTGAAAAAAACCCAATGAAGCTGCCTCTGTGGGTGCCCACTCTTAACAGCTTTCATGGTTGCTGGCAATGGTAAAGAACACACAGATAAAGGAAAAAAGGGAAAACTAGAATTGCTGCAATCTTTCCTTAACACAGGATTGCATTTCAGTGTGGATCACCTTGTCCCTGCCATAAAGAATAGATGAAGATTGAAAATGCTACAACAATGAAGAGACTGAAATACACTGCCCTTATCAAGCATGTCATAACACAGGTTAAAAGCAGTAAAATTACTGGAGCTTTGGAAAGTTTTACATTTCTTGTTCTTATCTTTGAGAGAACAGATTTTGGTTTAGGGAAGAGCGTAGGTATAATAGCACTCTGTGTTTCCTCCAGATAGGCGATGAAAAGCTCAGCTGCCTGAACTAAATACCATGCCTCGGACTGCTTTTCACACAGGGTCTTCAGGGCCTCAATGACTGATCAGGAGGCCACAGCTATCAGGAATAAAACAGGCCTGCCTAGCAACTCTGTACATGTTGTGGTTCACACTGGAATCACTTTTCACTCTTCCTTATCAGTGCTTTCCTGAGGTGATCCTTGTTCTCAGCAGTCAACGCAAAGCAAACCTTTTGAACTGAGGTTCCAGGGGTGCTGCTGGGGGCAATATTTCTGCTCATCTGTGAAAGGCAAAACAATGACTTGCTCCAGTGACATGTGAAAGAGCAGGAATGTTTGTGGCTGAAAAAAAAAGCCAGTGAAGAGCTAGGTATCTTGCCTGTAAGCTTTAGATTGTGGGTATTTCTCACTGAGCTTTCTCCCAGTTAAAGCACTGAGAGTGGTTTTAGGAGCACAGTGTTCATTTTAAACAAAGTCAGCAGCAATGTACTGAGTCCAATTTTATACTCCCCAAAGTTTATTTTGGGGTTTTTTTTCCAGTAATTTCCTTGAATTTTAAAACTCTAATCCATAGCCTTTCCAAGATTGGTAAGGATCTTATATTTATTCTTTCCCAGAGTTTCTCATTGCCAGACAGAGCAAGAAATATTATGGCAGAAGCATTCAATGTCAGACATGTTTTTTTCTGTAAGGAAATCTTTCTTGAACCAGACTAGCTAGGGGTTGTCAATGCCTTAACTAAGGAGACTTAAAAAAACTACCAGATTGCTGCTCTTAAACTTTTACATTGCGTCACTCACTGAAATGCAAGTGTGGCTTGATTTGAAGAGTGAAATGTTTAATGAAAAAAATTCTAAAACTAAGTGTGTCTCTAGATCCCGTGAGAGATTATTCAACACCGGTCTTGAATAATTCATCGAGTAATTTAGATAATATATGAATAGTAATAATCCTGCATTTGAGTGAAGATTTATTTCATGTCCTTTTATAGAAGACAGGTGCTGACTGAAGGAAACAGAACTTGATTGGATGCAGCCTCAGATTAAGCTGTAGTTTCAAAATCTCTAGTTATTTTCATTCCTCCTTCCTCTGTACAGCTCTAATGTGGAGGCAGAGAGAGATCCTGTGACCACCAAGAATGTGAAAACAGAGTGAGGCAGAAACCGTAACACCTGGAGAGAGAAATATTAGTGTAATATTCCCTTATAAGCAAGGGAAGTTGGCAGTACTTGCTTTAGAATAATGCTGGAGCATCTGAAGTTCAGTGTATCAAATATCAAGTAGTTGAGGAAAAAGAGGTGAAACACATCCAAAGAGTTAATTACTATGCAGTTAACAGTATTCTGTATTTTTAATTTTATTCTCAGATTTAGATGTTCAGGCAAATGTTTGTTCCTTTCCTTCAAGACACATAATGAAAACAGAATAATGTGTGTGTTTTGTTGCATTAGAACCTGGCAGTTGTGTTTTAAACACAGCTAAAATGACCCTGTGTAAATGCCTAGTTCAGTTTAAAAAGCGTCTGCTAAAGATTATACTTGGTTTTTTCTCCATTATGCTCCCTGACCGTGTTAATATTAAAGTTGACTGCATATTGTTTTGATCTGACCCTGTGTGATGACAATTTGCACAGGTCTTTCCAACAGTGTGTTTGATAGGGTTTTCTGTTGTCTTAGTTTAAATATACCAAATATTGCAGCTCCTATCACACACCTTCGAGCAGGTTGGATGGAGAAAACCTTTGCATCTGAATCTTGTTTTAACTGATGTGCCGAAGCCAAGGTTAAATTTTGGCTTCAGAGTTTCCTTTCTGGTCCTTCTGAAAGTTGAGGGACCTTACGTGGAACATTTGAGGATAAATTTCAGTTCTTTATGTTTGCAAATGGTATTTATCCATAGAACAGTCACTGAAAAAAAATTTGCTGAAGACATAGTAGACTGTAGGTGAACCCATTAATATACATGAAAGTACAAATAGAAAAGGAGCTGTCAGGACTGTCCTGTGCCCGTGCTAAGACTTCTTTCAAGCAAATTCCCCCTTGGTCCTGGCCCACAGTTAAAGGATCTGCTCCCTTCTGCTGCCTGTAAATGGAAAATGTAACTGGAGCAGTATCTGACCTGTCACAGTCACATCTCGTTTCACTTCCCCCAGTGAAAAGACAAGTCAGGATCTCTCTTGGAGTGTTGGAAAGGTATGCTGGGGTTTTTTTGCACTGCATTGTGTATCCATTGCTGAACTACATAATCCAGAGGATATCAAGGCATCCCTAGCCATTGGTCTAAAATACTCGTAATTCTGATTCAATTAGTCAGTAAGTAATAAGGCAAATGCAAGAAATGAACTTGTAAAGGCCGAGGTGGCTAAATAGCATCTCTGAGTTTGATGTGAGTATTGGCAGGAGCAGATGACCCTGTAGCATTAAAGGTGATTGCCAGCCAGTCTCCTCAGGAGAGCCATTGAGATTGATGTGCCATCTCCTCTCCTGCCCCTCCCAAGTGTGTAAGGTCACCACACAAGAAAGGATGATCCCCCTGTTCACACTTTGTGCTGAGCTCAGGAGCCACAGGATTTCGGCGAGTAGAGATGAGCGTTGCACGCACCTTCCCTCAGCCCTTTGTGCTTGGGTTTTCTCCTCAGCAGCACGCAGAATCACAGATGTGTAGATCTTGCTCTTTTGCCTGCCTCACAGTGCAGCTTTAACCCTGCTCTCTGCCTTGCTACAGGGACTCTGCTGTTTCCAACAACAAGACTCCCCACAACAGCTCCATCAGCCACATCGAATCTGTCCTTCAGCAGCTCGACGAGGCCCAGGTACAGATGGAAGAGCTCTTCCATGAGAGGAAGATTAAGCTAGACATTTTCCTTCAGCTCCGGATTTTTGAGCAGTACACCATTGAGGTAAGAGCTGGCTGCAGGACCTGAGCAGAGGGAAGATGTGGGAGAGAGAGGACATGTGAACATACCCCATGAGGGTATGTCTTGAGCTGTTTGATTGTGCTCAGCTGTCCAGTGAGGGAGAGAGGGAGTTACAGCCATGCTTTAATTCAGACTGTTGGACCTAAAGTGTGCTTTAGGATGAACTGCCAGAATGCACTGAAGTAGGTGCATGGGTGCTTACCTGACTATTCTGAGAATCTACCTGCTGTGCAGAGAAGCTTTATGAGATGCCTGTTATAACTCTGTTGACATGAGTCACTCAAGGATTTGAAAGTTGTGTGTCACTTACTAGTGAGGTTTGTCTCTTCAGACACAAACAGATAAACCCCTGTCTTTAAACCACAGAGTGAAAACCATGTTATGCATAAAAGGAAAGGATATTTAAAAGGTGGGCTTTTTAGACATTACAGTGGATTTATTTAAAAAGGAAAAGAATATTAGAGGGGAAAGTTAAAGTACATTTTCTGTCCTCGTGCAAAAAAAAGGTCTGTCAGTTCTCTTTTGAACTTCTGTTTTGGAATCAAAAGCACTGGATGGAAAATTCATCAAAACATTAATAATTGAAGTATTCTTGGACTGAGAAATTTTGAAGAGGCTCCAGCCAATCTCAGTAATTACTTACTGTAGTTCTGATAGGAAATGATGAAAAAAGAACAAAATGTATGTTAACTTGTACACAAAATCTATGAGACTCGTGTCAGTGCTTGTGTCCTTTCTGGGGTGTGTTCCTCTTGCTGTATCCCCCTGGTGCTTGTTCGGGTCAGGGAGCACCTGGAAGTGTTTGAGGATGATACCTTCCTGAAGGTATTGTTTGTGAATCTCTAGGTAGTTTCAAGGTTGGTGCTGGTAACTAATGGGAGGTTGAGAATGCTGTGTTACATTTTGTGTTTAAGACATGGCATGATGAATCATGGTGGAATAAAAGGCAGGAAAGAGGTGTCCTGTTCCCTAAAAGGTGTCCTGTTCTGTAGCTGAATGCCAGAGATAGGAATCGGTGAGGAGTATCTGAGCTTTTCTGCTGTGACTGTACAGTGAGGTATTTCACTTCAGTCTGTCCTACAGTGCTTGTTAATTATGTAAATTGGAATAGTTTCATTTACTTACCAGTTATATGCAGCCTCCTTGCTATTGAGAGGCAGTATTCTTTGTATGTGTGTGTAAATATAAATGTATTTATTTCATGCCAGATACTGTTCTTCCAGCAGAGTGTTACCTCCTATGTTTAAATAGAAGATACTTTGATATGTGTGGTGTGGCAGATGCTGACTATTTGAGAGTTTTACTCTAAAGATGTAAATGGGTGTGAATGCTGTACTTGAACATACCTATAAATGGCACCTGTGTTTTCAAAAATGGAGAAAAAAAGAAAGACACTACCAATATGTGCTTCTGGAACACCCAAATGTGTTTGTAGACAGTATGTGGTGAACCCATGTCAGTTATTCATTAAGGTTTCGGCCTGTTTTACTGGAGATTCAAGGTCTGAACCCATAATTGTGCTGATTTAAGTAAAAATCTTTTTAAAAAATTAAAACAAATCACTGTGCTCAAATTCTTTTTCTTTGTAAATAGTCTTTCAAGCAAAGAGTGTCACCACCAGCCATTACTTTACTGATGAGGCAACCGAAGCATCAGGAGAGGATGTAACTTGCACTATTCCCCTCCACATGGGATACCAAAATGAGAATACATTGTGGATACTTTTGATTTGTTACTGAATGGATCCTACTTCTCTATATTCACAGAATGGAGTGGCTGTGATACATTAAGATATTTAAAACTGGAAATGTGCTTCAGAGTCTTCTAAAATCAGATTAGCTAGAAAGGGTTTTAAAGAAAATCACCACTTAGTTGTCACTGTAGATTTGCTATTTTTTGTCATATGAAGATCTGAATTCCCTCTGCAAGATTAATATTACAGGGAAATCTGAGAGCATGTTCTATAGAAAGTCTATGGGCAGACGATTTTATTTCGAAAGCTACCTCTCTTGGAAAAATACTTTTCATTTTTAGAATAATAATAACAATTTCTACTGAAAACACTGTGAAAAATATATCCAGGTCAGTATCTTAAATTCTCTAAGTACAGTTAGTGCTTAAACAAGAAAGGCAGTTTGATGGATTATAAAACAAAGGCAGTTTGAAATAAAATGGTAAATAACACATGTATGCTATGCATTTCAAACAACAGCTGAATTGGCTCAAATTGACACAGTAATGGTGCTTAGAAAGTAGATTGCAGTCAGTTGCCTCAGCTGTATAATAAAGATTCCAAGTCAGTAGGAAACTGTTACAAGAATTAACAGAATTATCTCATGCCATTGTTGAGAAACAAAAAGATTTTTTCATCACCATAATTTAAAAGCATGTAGTATTTCTGATGGTTGACTATTCCAAGCTATTGAGGGAAAAACATGATGACATTTAAAACAGAAAATCAAGTATTTTTTTCTACTAAAGATGAGTAGCTTGAGCTATGACTGGAAATGTATTTAGGTTTTAATTTTCCATAATAGCCTAGATCCTGCGTAGATTAAAAATAGTGAAATAATGTGTACCAGTATGATTGATTGTCAAATGAATTTCTCCTTTGCTAGTCGAGATAAGCCCCCTTCCATCTGTCCAAAGAGCAGAGCCATATTGAACACATCCTTAGTGAAAGACCTGTACCTGCTGCAGCTGTGTTAATCCTCCCTGCACTCACACAAACTGCCTGCAGAAAGTGAGCCCTCCTCCTCCTCCTCCCAAACTTGAACACCTTTCTCCTCATTGCTGCTTCTGCCTTGTCAAGCACCGAGTTTCCAATTTTTCCTTCTCAGGTCTGTTGTTTTGGTCTGTTGGTTCTTGTGCTCCAGGGAATCCCTTGAGATGAGGTCCCTTCCCTGGCAGCTCTGGTGAGAGGAAGATTTGCACCTCTCTAGTGGAAGCTGGAGGGATGCAGCTGTGGGAGCCCATCTGCTTCCAGCAGCTTTAGGGAAGGCTGCACGTTGGAGCTCAGCCTCAGAGAACAGTTACATCTCATATTGACTCTTTCCATCCAGTTTTGGTACTGAACATTTTCGATTCTGTTGATTTTCCCTGCTGCTCTCTCTCTCTCTCCTTTCTAATTAATAATGCTGACAAAGTATTAGGATTTTTAAAAATTCACAAATGGCAAATGAGTGATTTGCCTTTTTGTTTTGTTTGGGAAGTGTCTGTCTTTTGTTCTTTGGAAACTTCCCTGCTTTGTCTGTTCTCCCCAGATATTGAAATTTGTGCCATAGATCACATAGCCTGTTCCTCTGGCACTCCTTCCTAAACTTAAACTGTGCCCATCTGTTTTGTAGCCCTCCTGGTTCTTGAGCTTTTCTATAATCTTTGCTTCTTGACAGAGATTTGGAGTCCAGACAGACTTCAGGATTAATGATTACTGCACAAGCAACACTTATTTCCATCTATTTAGGCATTATTGATCTTGTACTTCAGTAAAGTCTGTCAAATATTGTTGCATTTTGTCTTCAGGAAAAATACTTTCCTTTAAGAGAAGCCACCTGCCTATTTCTTTGGCAGGGCAGACCAGCTGTGTTCATTTAGGACTTTTAAGGACTTCTAAGCCTCACAGGCAGCTTTTGTGTTGTACTGGACTCATGGCAGGTTTGGCAGATATGAATTTGGGTACAAACCCGCAGGCCCATAGCATGTGCTGCCTGTTCTTTCTTGCCTTAATCTCATTATTTGACTGATATTTACACTCTGGGTTCTTGAGGTAAGTTATGAAATCCAAACTATGGCAACACCTGGAAACAGACATAACAGAAACGTGAGAGAACCTGGCTGTCCCTATGGGAGGCTGCTCTGCCCTAAGTTTTAACACCACAAAATGACAGCCCATCCTTTATTTAGGAAATGTGTCTAACTCTGATGCCTGATCTGCTTTATTCCTTTACCAAGCCACTGTGCATTTCAAAACAAGGTGGGATTGTTGGGATTATATGGTTGGTCTTTCTGTATGATACTGACTTCAACTGAGCTTGTGCAGCCAGCCAGGTAACTCAGGAGATTTCATGGAATGTGAACGTGGTAGGTGATCCGCTGCGAGGAAATCGGGAGTGAGGCTGGAGGGCCGAGGGCTGGCAGACAGCAGCAGCAGTGCTGGCACCACGCTGAGTGCATTATACATACGAAGCACAGTCTTGCTCCAGAGTTATAGCCTCAGGAAGATCTGTCAAGTACACTTTGTCCCTTGCTTCAGGAATAGTAATTTAAAGGCTTATTAACCATTATTTGAGTGAATGCGAATGTGCGGCAAAATGCTGAGTAAATGTGTAAGAACCAGATGGTAAAATGCACTGAGTTGCAACCCCTAAAAAATTCCTCCCATGCAGAGTCTTTCTGCGTATTTTTCCCTTAAAGCTTTTGTAGAGAGATTATCAAATTTGCCTGTAGGCCTCTATAAAATGCTATGACTGAGTACAGGAATGATCTCAGCCAGTGCATGTCCAGCAACATTTGTTGGTTACCTTGAAACTTCCTTCTCCGTTTCCCAGAAGTGTCCAGCTCCTTCCCTTGCATGTATTGTTTCTTTTCCTACAATGTGCAATGCTAGACAGAACTTGTGTTCTGTAGTCTTAGAGTCACGTGGTTCCTACACCAAGACAGTCCTGGCAGGAATTAAGGGGGTTCCCACAGAACAGCATAAACTGGATCTCTTATGCCATTTTTTATATTTCAAAAAACCCCATGACCACTAAAATCTTCACTTGCTGGATATCTACTTTTCCCTCATACAATTTCTTTGGCTACATTTCACCTGCTAAATAAAATTTTCAGCCTTGGTTTCTCTTGCTGGCTCTTCTGGCTGTTCACAGCCATCCCTGAGCATGAGTTTAGGACAAAACTGGAGCCAGCTTACACAGCAGCTAATTTCACTGTTATTTACAACTCATTCCAGGTTTATAACACTAGCAGTACCTTTCAAGGGCATTAGCTGCCTGCATGAAGGTACAAGATGTTTTGTAGCCCCCTCACTGACTAAGAGCTGACACGCAGGTATGAACTTCTTTATTAGAAATAAGTGTTACAGAGATTTTGAGATAGATTTGAAAGAAAGAATGGTGAAAAAAATTTCAGCCTATTCTGTTCATAAGCTGGAATCCTGTCATGTTTCATGCTTAGTGAGCTTTTGTTTCTCTTTTCCATCTATACCAAGTTTTCCAACTGCACGTCACTTCGTTTTACCGAAAGGAATGCTCTAAGCTGTTCTGGGCACCCTGTGTTTTGGGCCTGAATTCCATTGTTGCTCCAGATATTTTTGGGATTCAAAGGAGTCAAAAGCACTGGAGCAGAATCATCACTGTGACAGTCCTTTCACACTTCAGTGGCTCAGGTCCCCACTAAGCCAGTGCAGCATCTCTGTCTGTTGTCAAAAAAATGGGGTGATAGTTTTGTCATTTTGCATAGCATCAGCCAAAACCAAGGCCTGAGAAAGAGGAACAGCAAACTTTCTGCTTGTATGATCTGTAGAAGTGACAGTTCCATTTACCCTTTCCTATCTCAGTCTGCTCCTGGACCCATTTACACTCTTGCATCCAGTCCTCTGCTCCTTCAGCCTGCTGTGAATTCTGTTGCCCTTGGTATTCCTGGTGCCTAATCTCTGGTGTGCTCTTTAGAATTCTGGTGTCACCAACTCTATTATCATTCCTTTCTTTCTACACTCACAGACATTCCCTCTGTATCCAGGAGTTGGAATTTTTTTGTATTCCTTCCTGGATCAAATCTTACCTCTCATCTCATCCATCCTCACTCTGTTCATCCCAGCTGTATGGCTCTCACTCTTTTTTCCTCTTGAAATGAGGTAGATCTTGCCTTTTCAGCACAGATCTGCTCTGTGCCTGTGTGACTGTTCTTCCTGTCCTGGCTCACCCCCATGCTCTACCCACTCTTCTCACCTTTGCTTCTCTTCCTACTTGCACCATCATTTTTGTTGCAACCTGCCTCCTACATTTGCTTATTCTTCCCAGGCATCTTTACTCTTTTTCAGATCCTCTCAAGCCCACTCTCTTTGTGTTGATAGCTTGTGCTCCCATGATAGAACATTTTTTCCTCCTCCTCATATGCCCTTCCTCAGCCCATACTTCAGAATATCAGCTCCTATGTGATTCATTCTCCATATAGCATTAATCTTCTTTCACTTGATTCCTCACTTCCCCTCTCCACCTCCTTCAACTGGCAAGCAAAATTTTCAGGTTGCCATTAAACAACAGTGTTGTTTAGGTGTTGGACACTGAATTAAGGCCAAACAAGCAGCATTCAAGGCTCAGAAGTACCATTTTGTAGAAAATCTCAGCAGCAGCACAATAAAAAACTATACTTAAGGATTTAGATAAGAAATTATTGGAAATGTACAATTGCCTGCACAGCAGCTGCTGCAGCTCTGGCAGGCTCTTTGGCCTAATTCACAAACAAGCTGCAATGTAGGCATGAGCTGCCTGGGCTGCTCCTGTTAGTATTACTGCTACTACTTTTCACCTGTTCTCTACACCTCTCATTATTCTCCAGGACTGAAGAACATGTCCTTCTCCATTTGGTCACATTTCCTGTTGATGTTGCAACATGATAAATCCAGGAGGCAGCAAATGCAGCAGTATTGCAGCAGTGGGAATTTGGATATATTAAATTGCTGCTTTAGGAGGATTCCTGCCTAAGCACTACATGGTCTAGACTGTGGTCACTGTGTTTGCATGGAAAACAGATGTGGCTGCCATAGTCTGTATATCCATAATTGCTCTGTGATGGTCTCGTGGAGCTCACACAGACCCAGCATTTGTTCATGTGCTTCCTCCATTTCTCTGATAAGGATATCTCAGATAGATAGAGTACTAGAGTTGGTTCACTGCCAGGATTGCTTCTCTTCCCACTATCATGGCAGCAGGAGCATCTGTTTCAGGTGAAGAATGACAAAATGTGCTTCCTAGGCTCATTGGAATCAACAGCTTTGTCATGTCTTTCTCTCATCAGTACTCCTGGATCATTTGACCTTCCTTTAGTAACAGGGAGCTGTTTCTTGGCCTCTGACCTTGTATGGCCCACAAAAAAGGAGGGTGGCTCCTTCCAAGGAGTTGGCTGAAATGTGGCTGACAATGAGTCGTGTGTGCAGCTTTCCTTGGAACAGGGTGGGAACCAGGGTAAAGGCTGCTGCCTGTTCTAGTGTAGATCTGTGCACTGCTGCTCTTGCTGCTCTCACAACCCTTCTGCTTTGGTACCATTTCTTTCTCAAGCCACAACAGAACAGAGCAGAGATCATGTCTTCTATTACAGCAGGGCTTCCCTTCTCTCACTGCATGTGGAGGTTGCTGAGGTCTATTTAGAATCACAAACACTGGGAAATAAAGTGAATAAAATAAGAAGTGCTGTTAGTTCTTCCCACCAGAAACCTAGCACATGAACAGGGTAAACTAATCAGCCATTCTTCTTTGTCAAAAGGGAATAAAACAAGTTCATGGCCAAGTGACCCTCATCTATGGGAGAATTCCTGACACAGGCCCAGTGCAATTTGGTCTTGCCACAGCTTAGGGGACAGGACACTTCTGTTTGATGCAGTCCAAGTTTTATCAGATATATCAAGGCCTGACTAATCTGTGAAAGCATGCATTTTTAGACTTGAAAAATATGTGGCTGTCGTTAACAGAGCTGCCTAATTACATCTTCTTCCTCAGGAAAGGGAAATAATTTTCCTTATACCCAAATCAAACCAGTAAATTCAGACTCTGGCACCATTTCCAAATGGTCCTGTTTGAAGTACAGAAAATGCTGGGATTTTGAGGCATTATCTGTACAGACAGAAAAGGAAATGTCTTAATGAGATATGCAAAGCAGCATGGTCTCTGGAATAGGGCACCAGATTGGGATTCAGGAAACCTGGTTTGTTATCACAGCCCTGCTATTGCTTCTTGCCTTAGTGTGCTTTAGATTCCCTGCTAGCCATCTGTTTGTTACTCAGGGCAATGTACCCAGCCTTCCTGTACCCACTTAGCCTGAGAAATTTGGTGTTGTTCCACCTCTTGCTGTGCCTGATTCCTTCCTCTCTTCCCCTGACCCAGCACACGGATGACTGTCAGTCCTTCATCAGCCCCCACTCAAAAGCTACTTCCCTCCTTCCTTTTTCCCTCCACTGGTGGCTGTGCTCTTGGCCTGGCAGAGCTGGCACTCACTGTGACAGCTTTGTCACTGCTGGATGTGTCCTGCTGTCCAGAGCTGCTCAGGTGCAGGCTGAGCCTCTGTTCCTGGCCCTGACAGTGTGACATGGAGCACCATGGGCTGGCCTTGCATCCCACATTGTTGATCAGCTTGAGTCCTCTCTGCCTGTACCATCCTTTCTTCTTTAGCTGGAACACTGATTTGATCTGGGGAGTGAGGCCAACAGAGCAAAACCCCTTTTAGCTCCCTTGTCCACAAGGGACAGGTAGATGTTTAGGTGCAGCTCCTTCTGTGTGTGGAGCCTGGTGGAAGCTGGTTGCTGCCACAAGCACAAGCTGCACTGGTTTCCTGGGAGCCACTCTTCTCCTGAGGATGTGCAGATGCCTCTCTGCTGCAGACCTGTCTTGGACACTCAGGCCTGAGGGGCAAAAACCAGTACGGTCAGGAAGAGCCATTTCCCGGTGCTGGAATGGAAATTACTGTGGATTTAACAAAAAAAGCAACAGTGATCAGTGTCCCTTCTGCAGCCAAGTGGAGAAGTTACCAAGAGAAAGTTCTTCTTTTTCACTTATGTCACATGCTTTTCCATTAGAAAGAGCAGAAAGGACGTTACATGGAACTTTGTGTTACTGTCATGACTGTAGGAACCTGTGCTCACTCTTAATTAGTTCTGTTGTTAGTAGTTTGAAATGAAGTCAAGATCACCTCAGTTCTGATTACTGTTAGCTGAGCCCTAAATGTAAATCTATCTAGTAAAACTAAATGTAAATGTATCTAGTAAAACTCTTCTCCACCATCAGCTTTGGACATTTTTCCATAATTGTTAAATCTGCCAATAAGTCTCCACAGTCCGGGGACTCCTGCTGTGATATGTGAATGAATCAGAGGCTGCTGGAATCAAGAATGGGGCCAAAGACAGTGTAGAGATAGCTATTATTTAAAGGTAATTGAGTGGAATGGGCGAAGGAACAAGCTGAAGAAAAATAGAAGCCCCTCAGGATATCCACACTTTGCCTTCTACTCTGCAGCTGAGCCCCAAGTTCTTCATTGAGTAAGTCTGCTTTTCTGCTTCTCTCAAAAAAAGTGCGCTTTTTCCTTCTACTACAAAACTATGTACTCCTGTCCATTCTAATGTGAGAAAGGCTGAGAACTGGTCCATTTGGGTCATCTTCCTAAGCCTGTGTTGCGTATAATGTAGGTTTTCTGGAAGGGAAAGCAGAATGGAAAATTTTGAATCTTGGTTCCTTAGGAAGTTAAGCATCTCACTGAGCACAGGACCAGAAGAGCACTTTTAATGGGAAGCAGAGAACTTTTCACTGCATCATAATGTGCACAAGTGGGAATGTAGATACCTACTTTTAGCTCTCCTGAATCTAGCTATGAGGAATTGACCTATTAATCAGAATTAAGGCAATTATTTAATGATTTTCAATCCTTCTAAGACTTGTATTCTGCACTGTACAACTTAATTCCCACTTCCCTTGTCCCCCTTCCCTCATTCATTGTCACTAGCACATTCTCTCTCTTTTGCCTGCAGTAGCAGAACCTAGGTTGAGGTGAGACTGGGCTGTTTAGGTGGAGACTAGATCTTGCTTTAATTGCCCAGGCAAAATTGGAGGACTTTGATACCAGGTGGCTACTGTGGAGAAAGGTGTAAAATGCAGAAGATGCAATAAATGGACTGCTAAAATCATCGGCCTGTGAATTAGGAAGCAGAGAAAGCAAAGATTTTGCATGTTCCCGGGAGTTACTGGCAGATCTTTGGTTACAGCCAGGTACCATTCGTGAATCTGTAGATGATTCACCCAAACCTTGAGTGTGATGTTTTCGTGTTGTGCGTTACATCTGTGATACGTAACATATAGTGTGTTGCAAAATGGTTTTAGAAACATTCAGGCCTTTTTGGGATTGTGTGCTTGCAGGGCATTTTGTAATTCTGGAAGCATTATTTTTTCATTTAATTTGAATATATTCAGAAACATTCGTTCTACCATCAATGAGAATATAGTGAGTGTTCTCTTCCAGTGTCATTTGGGATGTATAAGGAAAAAGGAAGGTGACAGTTTTTGTTGGACTGATAATCTTTTCACAGATCCTCACCTAAAAAAATGTAAAATGTGAGCATTAAGTGGGGAGGATCCGGAGCATACTGACGCTGTGGTTTGAAGGTTTCTGGATCAGAGTCAAAATGTGAAGTATTTTCTGATCCAAACATTATTTGAGAGTAAGATATTTCATTGATCCTGAGTGAATACAGTGCCTGTCTTCTGCCCATGAAGGTTACAGCAGAGCTGGATGCCTGGAATGAAGATCTGCTGAGGCAAATGAATGATTTCAATACTGAGGATCTCACTCTGGCTGAGCAGCGACTGCAGCGTCACACTGAGAGGAAACTGGCCATGAACAACATGACATTTGAAGTCATCCAGCAAGGGCAAGACTTACACCAATACATCATGGAGGTCCAGGCTTCAGGTGAGCAGAGCAATTTGATCTCTATTTCACATGGAGAAAGGGGAAAAAAAAGGCAAAACAAGAAAAAGCCCAAGACCCCAAAATCAAGCAAAAATACCACAATACATATCAAATGAATAAGCTCTTAACATAAGTGTGAGCAATACCTGTCTCTCCACTCCCAGTACTGTTCCACAAGTTTTGAGAATTTTGTATCAGGATTTTATGTAAAAACCTGCTGTTTCTTTGAGCTTGAAACTCATTGAGGAAATGAAGCTGACTTTCAAGTTTCATTCAGAAAGTTTCACAGCTGTAGGATTTTTTGTGATTGACTCAAAATTGGATGGAGAGGGGAGGGCAAGACAAGCTCCTTGTCCTTGCCCCAGCTCAGAAACAAGCACTGCAGAGTCATGAGCTACAGATCCTTGAGCCGGGCAGTCAGACCTCAGGTCTGGATGAAGTCTAGTCGTTCTAGACTCCTAAGCTTGTTAATCTTACTTCAAATAGACTTTAGTGAGAGTCAAACTGACCAGATGGGCTGGCTTCATTCTCTGCTGACTCAAGTACCTTTTCCCTGTTCCCCATTTCAGGGTGCAGACATGCCCAAGGGAAAGAGAGAGAGAGTAAGGGGAGAAAGAATTTAGTTATCCAAGAGTCCTCTGGGAAAGAATCCAAATGTGAGAGCCTTGAAACCAGTCATGAAATGGAACTCTTGTTTCCAGCCAGTTCTACTTGGAATTATTTTGTGTAAAAAGGGAATGTGATAAACCATACTGGAATTCTCCTTTTCAGAGTGCACTTAAAAGTTAAAGGTAGCAACTTGGGTGTAAAAAAGTCCTTTGAGATGTGCTCTTAAATGAAAGTCTTTATTCATTTTGATAGGGAGTCTTCTGATTTTACTCTGCTTCTCAGCGTAAGTTCCTATTTCTAATACATCCTCAGAGTCAGGATTTTTATATCCTTGCATTTTGCATCTGGAAAAGGCATACCGTAATTCAGGTTAATCACTGCATAAAGCCCAGAAGCGAATGTTACTCGTGTAGTGCTTTAACCTTCTGAAATGTTTGGAAAGACTGCAAAGCAAGAGCAATTCCTGTTCTTTCCCTCATTTGAAATAAAAAGGATTTTATGGTTTTATTCTTCGTCAAACATTTTACCTCTAGGCACCTACCTTTAAAACAATCTGGCAGTATCCAGCCTGCTTTGGCAGACTGCACTCAACAGGGGCTTGAGGACAACTCAAGAGTATGTTGTGAACTAGATAATTTGGTGCATTCTGTGAGCCATGTGTGTGAGCTTGTCTGAGATCTGCCCACATGATGCCTGGCCCTGTGCTTCAGCCTCCCTGCTTTCTGAGTTAGAAAACTTGTCCTAAGACATTGGTAAAGATGTTTGTGCTCTTTTGTCTGTTTGTTTTTTCATCCTGAAGGAATCTGTGGGAGGTAAAGAATACGATCCAGAACAGAGCACAGTCAGGAGCCTCAGTGACTGATTTTTAGAAAATAAAAAATAAATAAATCCTGGTTTTGTCAAGAAGTTGGAAACAACTTCTTTCGGATTGCTGACAAAAGGTTAGCAACTCAGTGAATTGACTTCTAAAATGTTTTTGTAGGATTATCTAAGATCACTTTCTATGAAGCCTACCCAATAAAAGTCCACTGCTCCCAAAAGCAGGGAAGCAGAAGCCCCATGGGGATGTAGAGTAACTGCAGTTAATCAAAGGTAATGGCCATGTCTACTATGCATGGAATGCTAAATGCTGGGAGAATGGAAAAATAAGGGAGAAAGATAGCACTTGGGAGCCTACTGCTTCTCACTTCAATAAAGAACAGTTATACTTCATAAAAAAGTGATTTAATTTTACTCCCTCTTCCTGAATCCTTTATCATAGCCATTCGGTGCATAGGGTAGGGGATGATTATTCTTAACTGCCAGAGCTGAAAACTTGCAGGGGTTCTGAGAAATCAGATGCTATTGCTGCTTCCTATTGTACACTGTCACCACTGCTACAATCAAAACTCAGCTGTAACCACAGAAGATAAAGCCAGAAAAAAAATGTGATTTTCCAGAGCCATTCTACCTAACCAGCCACCCTTAATTGACCAAGTTTCTTCCCTTCCCTATAAGTCTCTCTGAGCTTTATTCTTTTCAATATGCCACACAGGAAACTGACTTGATTTTGATCACTCTGTCATTTGGCTTGGAGGTCTTTAAGCCTGCAAGTCTGTCAGATAAAATTACATCCAGGTGTTTCCATTTATGATGTCTTTTCCACTTGGAAGTCTTGTGGAGGTAGAAAAAGAAGGTTTTAGACATTCACCCATGGTTTTTGCATGTCTGATGCAGACTTGAAGCACTGACCCTTACTGGGCTGGGGAGTGTCTGGAAATCCCTGTGAACATTCTCATGTTGGTACAGTAAATCCAGTGGTTCTGTGATGCACCAGGTCAGACTGTGGATATCGGGGGCATCCGTGCAATCAGGCATCTCTGCAAGCCCAGTGTTTCCAAAATTCCATCCAGCTCAGGGTTATGTTCCTGTGATTCCTTCCACTACTCCAGCACGTGTGAGTGAGCCTGGATTAGACTGTTTTCACCATCAGAATAATTATTTTTTAAAGAAATGTTTGGTTTTGTTAGAGCATAGGTAAGATCTGGAAGTCAGGTTGCGTTTCCTGAAATTTTGCAGTACTTTCAAATCACCACTAAAATCTGTGTCAATCAGGAAACTTTTGCATGTATAGGATATTATAACAGTATTCTCAACAAGACTGGAGTTTTTTAATGATCCAGCACTTTTTATTTCAAGGAACCTATCTGCTATTTTTCCTGTTTGACTGTAGCTCTACTACTGATAGCAATGCTAAATATGTGGGTAAATATTCTCAGAAATAGTTACTGATTTTTTTGGGTGCCTAAATCAATATGTTGAAGGGACCTGGTGTTTCCGAAAGTGACAACTTGGATATTTTTGAGAAATCCATTTCCCTTGGAAAGTTTAGGGGTGATTTAGCTCTTGGGCCCAAGCTGTGGTGATGACGTACTCAGGTAATTTATTAGCATATGCACCTTGGTTAGTCTGATTCTAGGCATTAAAAGCAGTTACACTCTAATAGCTGGTTAATTGATTGTGCAAATTTATTTGATTATTAAAGTCCATTTGCATTGTCAGTATCACTGTCACAATGAGCCCCCAGCTGGGAGTCTCTTATGGTTTACAGAGCTCCCTTTTTTCTATCTTAGACAAATTGCTTCTAAGTCAAACCTGAAATACACTGTAGAGCTGAAGTTGGGGACATCTATTCAGTCCCTACCTGGTATGTGTAAAATTCAAAGTCCTTTTGCTTTTCCTGGTTGTCAAGCTAACATTGTTCACTTCTTTTCCAAGCGTTGCATTGCTTAAAAGGGAAGTGGAAATCTATTTAATTTGGTTTGTGATGTCCTTTATACTTAATTATAACTGTAGTTTATATTGCAAAGAAGAGAATATAAACTCTGCTATCACAGGCTCTTAATATTTCAGCCTAGAGCAGGTTTAAAGCAGTTTCAGAACAGTTTTGTGGAGGTTAAAAAGCAATACCCCTTCCCTAGACTGAATTGTATCTCAGAGTGCAAACAGTTCGGGTGTCACTAATGTATGTTTTGTAGGGTGCCAGTTAGTGTGGCTCAGTACTCTTTCCTGTAGGATTTTTAAAAAACATTTTCAATTCAATATCATTCACTTGACATCTGCTGCACTGCTTGAGACATTGGAAGAAAATGGCAACCAAGTTCATTTTATCAGAAAGTCGGCTGTGCTTTTCTAGCTGTCAAAACGCAATGTAAAGATAATATGTATGAAATTATCCGGGAAACAAGGCTTTCTATTTTGCCAACCAATACTTGAGAAGAAAAAGCGCTCTCACCGCGTGCGCTGGCACTGCAGCATAAATCTGCGTGACATATGACAAGCAGGAAAGGGCAGATCATTCATCATGGGGAGCACACACTGCCCTTGGATAGCATCCCAGGCAGTTCCCTGGTTGCTTCTGATGAGTTAGCACGATCAGAACTGCACCAGCTGAGTGTGCAGGAGGGAAAGCTGTGCATTTAATATCCAATAGGTGTGGTGAAGTCAAGCATACAAAAAGCCATCGTGTCCTCAGGATACAGAACCATATGCAGGCTAATTGCAGCAACAATGCCTGGTGTCTGGCAATTGAAAGGAACTTCACTCCCAAGAATAGAAACATATATTAAATTTCCAGTTTTAAATGGGAAGCCAGGGGCCATTCCACTTTATTTGGTAATGAAGGAACTGTTTTGTTTTGGCTGGGAAAGGGAATAAGCCAGTCATTTGCATTCCCATGTGCTTTTTCTGATAAAACCAGAAACCAGGAAAAAGGGATAGGGTTAGTAATAAGGTCATATTTATTTTGTGCACTGAATGGAAGTCATGAGTCTCTGAGGAGGATAAAGGGGGAGGTAAAGACAACTTTCTAAATGGTTTTTAAAAATAGTGTCCAAGTCTTTTTTTCAGCAGCTTCTAATTAACACATTTCTTTTTTAATGCTGTATTATTTCATGAAATCAAATTGCTTTGGAAGTAAGTGCAGTGTTTTCTCAGCATTACTGCAATCAGATTATTTTTATATTAGTTTCCTTATCCTTCCTGCTTTGAGGCCAATGGCAAAATTCCAGTAGGCCTTAATAAGGGAAGAGTCAGGTCTTTATTAGTTTGCAGTCCCAGGGACTGCAGTAACATGGGATGACATCACATTTCCTCCAGGCCAACCCTTCCCCGTTGCACTGGTAGCGAACCCAGCGGCGCAATCGCACCAAAGGAGGGTGTGAAGCTCTGCACTGTATTTCATGTAACCACTACACACAAGGCTCACAGCGTCAGAAAAACACTCAGGAGGTAGGAAGGACCTCAGGAAGTCTCTATTTCAATCTCCTGATCAAGTCAGGACCGTGAAATCAGACCAGGCCTTTGAGGGGTTTATTAAGTTCATGTAGGATGCAAGGGAGGGGGATGTGGTACTAAGACACCCTTTCTCTCTGGTGTGTGAGGATTGGACGAAAGTCAGTCTGTGGAATTATTCTGAAAGAATTAAATTCTGAGTTAAATTAATTCATTGTTAATGATCCTCTACAGGTATCCAGATGGAAAAAAGTTTTCACTATGTGGAATTCCCTGTACTTGTAGCACTACTGTAGATCTGGTGCCTAGAGTTAACTTCCTGTATTTCACTTTTCTGTTTTCATCCTCTTTTCTCTTCTGGGTTTTTTTCAACCTTCATTTCTAAAGTTTAAGTCTATGAATTACCCTAAAACAGGGAGATCTTTTCTGTCTTTTTTAAAATGTGATGTTCATGCGAGTTTTTGAGCAAGACTGTGCTTAAGGCATGTCCTACCGGCCAGATGCTGATGAGTCAGATGAGCAATGATAACCAGAGAAACACTGTTTTGTAGAAAAATGTAGTGATGAAGAGTAGGCAGCTGGGAAAACCAAATATTACATGTGAGAAAGTTGAGTGAGAAAGAATTACTCAGGGAGTTGCAAATTGATATGTTAGGTGGCAAAAAAATTTTGAAATTTACACTTCTGCAAAATTGAAATTTCAAGTAAGTGTAATGATATCTCTCTCTGCATGTTACAGGCATTGAGCTGATATGTGAAAAAGACATTGATCTTGCAACACAGGTTCAAGAACTGCTGGAATTCCTTCATGAGAAACAGCATGAGCTGGAGCTTAATGCTGACCAAACTCACAAGAGGTTAGAGCAGTGCCTACAGCTCCGGCACCTCCAGGCTGAGGTCAAGCAGGTGAGAGTTTTTAACCACACACGGGGGGCTTGAGAGGGTTTTGAGCATAACAAACAATCAATCTGCTAAGCTAGCGTCTGCCAAGTGACAAACCTTTAGGTTGGCAGTCTAAATCCCCCTTTCCATAACAGTACTTGATTTGCTGACAGGTTACAGAATGGCCCTTTGCAAATGAGGAGAGGCTCTGCTCCCCTAAGCGGGCATGTTCTTGAGTTCATGAGGAGTTGTTGGAATTCTGTGCAGAACTGACCACACAGCTTCTCAACTGGAGAAATGGTCTCAAACTCCAAGTGTTCTGGGAATATAATTATTTGATTTGTGACCCGGACTTTACCTGAGGTGGAGAACAGGCCCAAAGCAAAGGCAACTGAGCTGTGACATAAGTATGGCATTATGGTAGTTTTACCTTTTCATTTATTGCTATACATCTGTTGTCTTGCAGGAATCTTTAACATATTCTGGTGATTTAAAAAGTTCTGTCAGTGGTCTCTAGATCCCAGGACTTGTTTAGCCGTCTCAGTATGTGCCTTTCTTTCAGATTTCATCCTAGCACAGACAGTCGTGTTCTGCCTCCCTTGGTTTTCCCTAATCTTTAATTTGGATGCTTCATGTTTCTTTGTTTTCCTTTGCTGCACAGGATAACATTACACTTCCTGCTTCCTAGCCCATAGGTGGCTTCACACTCCATTGTATGTCTGGATTTTAATTAAATGGTCTTGATTTCATCAGGAAAACCAAGACTATTTTTCCAGACATACGGAAAATTCAGTTTTCCATTTTACTTATACAAATGGGTGGGTTGGGGGGTGGTGTTGGGAGGGGTGTCCAAATACTACAAGGTGTTCATGAAAGATATCTGCTTATTTGTTTACTCATATACACACACTCTGAATGCTCAGTACGTATGATCATAAATATTCACTTTTGAAGACAGAATAACTGAGTGATGCTTTATCTGAGTTGCTTTATCATTGCTGGCAAAAAAATTCCTTCACACTCAGAAAGCTGGCAGCACTAACACCAGCGCATATATTTTCTTTCAATGTCCGCTTTGA
This sequence comes from Falcunculus frontatus, assembly GCA_013398115.1. Taxonomy (NCBI): domain Eukaryota; kingdom Metazoa; phylum Chordata; class Aves; order Passeriformes; genus Falcunculus; species Falcunculus frontatus. The sequence goes on along the minus strand of VZRV01005418.1, from coordinate 266,656 downwards.
TGTGAATGTTTTGCAACTCTACCTGAAAGTAGCATAGAACTCTCCTAATTTTTATTTTTAAAATATGGTCATTTTGTATTTGTGATTATTGAAGATCAGCTCCTCATGAAGTTCTGGAGGTCTGTAGACTGCTTGGCTTTCTTCTGGAAAAAAAAAAAAGAAAACAAACCAAGCAAAACCCAGAAAACCTCTGTGATATTTATAATCACCATCTTAACATGATTATGAAGTATATACTTTTTTTGGTATAGGTTCCTGAAGTTTCTTATACACAGCTTAGCTAAGCTTGGAGGTGTGTGTGATAGATTCATGATGAAGCAGAGCCATTTTAACTTATGACAGAAAACTGAGAGGAGTTACATGTGTAGCAGAAAGGCTAAAGATGCAGGTTGCCCACTTGCCCAGGGTGAAGTGCAGCCAGTCAGCCCTGTGGCTGCTCCTGCAGCCATTCAGTGGCAGTGCAGCACTTCCTGCAGGTACCTGATGTTATTTGCCTTATTATCAAATATCTGCTGGTCCTTAACTATTTTACAGCTAATATCTACCCAAAGGAAGTGGTTATAGGACTGAGCTAATACTTACTGTGAGAGAACAGCTGCCTTGAATTAGTATTTCCTTAACAGAGCTTGGGACCATCAGAGCCTTTGTTATTATGTGACCTCTCAGCAAACCAGTAGTGAAAAAACATTTTATTTGTTCAGCTGAATACTAAGAGCGCCTTTGCTTGTTAACCTATAAATTACCACAGCTACAGTCTCCCTTAGAAAGAGGCAAGTTAAAATATTTCTGTGTCCTATCTATTTGGTTTCCTGTAGATGAGTCATATTCCCAACCATTTAGTGAAATTGGGAAATATATTGATTTTGGCTTGTAATTCATCTCCAGTCTGGTCCAGGTTTCCTTCACTTTCAGTTTAGTGCATCTGAGATGATGGATGATCTCATTACCAAATTGCTCTTTTTCTTGTGAATGAGTTGAGATGTGGTTGTTGCAAGACACCTCCTGTAGCTGTGTTAAGTTCTGCTGACAGAGTAAAATTGGTCAAGGCTTCTACATGTACATGTGTTTGCATTTTGATATAATGGCTCATGGAAATAAAAAGTCTTTTAACTGTCTCTATCTATTTAAGTTTCATTGACCAGAGATTTCTGCTTTATATCATATGCACCAAGGGTTTGAATGCCAAGACAATGAATTGAAGTTTGGGGCCATTAAAGTGGAACAATTCCAAATGAGATGTTCTGTGAACTGCTTTAGAGTGGAAATAGTAAAGATCAGTAATTCACAAGGTCTTTGTTATTAAGAAAAATTCTGCCCAAGCCTGATTTTCCCTCATTTGGATCTCACTTATTTCTGACAGGAACTGCAGAGCTTGGACTGCTTACATAAAAGTAATAGCAGAATAGATTTGTGGAGATCAGTTTAAAAAAACAAACTCTCATGCTGTGCCTGCAGCTGTTTGGCTTCCCTATCCCCTTAATTTATCTTCTTTCTTCTGGAACTTTTTTTTGGGGCTTTTTTTTTTTTTTTTTAAATAACTGTTGAACTTGACCTAATTTGCTCCAAGATATCCTCAAGGTGTCCCACTATACTTGCTTTCCAGGTTGTTTTGAAGTATACTTAATCCTTTTGATGTGCTTGTTATCCATCTATTTTTGCTGTTCGGCGTACGATTTGCTTCAAAATATATATATATGCCCAAGGGATGATGGGAAGTAGTCATTTGAGAGACACCAAATATAGTTGTTTTTTCCTAATCTTATGTCAAATAGCTCCTGGAAAACTGATGCCGTTTTAAACATGGTTAAAATTACCAGAAGCTGTCCTTGATGGTTGTGTCTGTGTTAGTAAAAGCTTCTCAAGGAAGCTGCAAAGGGTCTGGAGGTATAAAAGATTCACTTACTTTGTTTTGTCTTTTAAATGTAAAAATCTTTTCTTATCTGACTGCACAGGTATCCATAACAAGACCTTAAGTCTTTTTTAGAAACATGAAGGAAGGCATTCTGACTAAACTGAGCAGTAGACGAAGGCACTGCATGGTACAGAGCTCTCATTTCTTGAGGATGGCTGCACAAGGGGTGCCTCAATCTTTATTTTTCCTGTAGAGTCTGACTCTGTGCTCAGTGAAGATGGCAGAGTTCCAGGGAAGAAATTATGAGTTTTAGAAGAATTTGGCACTATTATTTAATTACACAGAATCCCCGTACAGGAGCTTAGCCTCTGTAAAGCAAATTGGAGTCAAAGGTGGGGGTTGTTTCAGAGCTGTGGTGCTTGCCCTGTTAAACAACCCGTGCCTTGCAGTGAAACTGTTCTCCAGTGGCAAGTGGCTTTTATATAAAATACTGTAAAAGTGTTTCTGCTTCTCTGTTATAAAAACTAAAAAATTGTTAGGCTGTACGAGAAAGTCTTTGAAGATTTATTTAACTCCAGAATTATGTAATCACTGCTTCTACAAAGCTGATAAAATGTGTAATTTGTAGGAAATGTCTGTTTAAAGCTATCTTTTAGGGTTGGCCTGTCTGCATGTTGCTGAATAATGGTGACCTATTAATACAGGAAATTATCATAGAAGTGCCTTGATGCTGTATTAGGAGCTTTTCTATATATTTTAATGAAAAGGTATTAAATATTATATGAGTAGGAGTCAATTTGTGAGCAGGTCCTGTAAACCAGATACAAATGTGTAAATACCCCCTTCCAGCCAGTTCTCTATTCTAAACCAGAGACACAAGGAATGTCTCTGCAAGTGTCTGGGTTTTGAACTTAGAGTTAAGAAGCTTTGGTTGTGCAACTGAATTTTTTTCCTTACTGTATGTAAACAACACACACAAGTAAGAAAGAAGCATTACTATGAAAATAGCAGATGCAATCCCAGATGAGGCTCTGACGTTCTGCCAGACTTCTGGAAGTAGAAAGGGGTCACTGTGAATGCTTCCAATCAAAATTTGCTGCTTCTTGGGTGCTCTTAGGGCCTGGAAAGTGGAGTGTAGGAGCCCCACAATGAGTGTCTAACCCCACACTCTGGGGGAAGGAGAAGAGGCAACTACTCAAGGGTGGCAGCAGCCTTGGTCAGAAACAGTGCTGGCAGCATTGCTGGTGCATGGAGTCCATCAGTCCACCTGAACTGCTTTCCCCTGGATAATTCGAGTCTGCAAGACACTTGAACAGAGGGATGAATATGTGTAGTTAAGACTAGGGGAAACCTGGCAGACTGGTTGTGTGGTCCCTCTACCTAATCAAGTTGCTTTGTTTTAAGATTGAGTTTCCATAGATTTTTTTTCTGATGTCTTACTATTTAGAGACTCAGATATTTGTGTGAAATCTGTGTCAAACGGTCTGTGGCAGTTTTTGAAAAATTCAGCTGAGATAAAAGCTGCTCCACAGAGGAAAAAAAAAAAGGCTGTATTTTTAGCATACACACTCAGTATTTTCTGCATTCCAAATGGTCCGAGCCAGAAGGTATTGCAGTCTGTAAAACATGAAAGCGTGTCTTGCCTCATGATGTCCTCAATTCAAGCCTTTCCCAGGTACAGCAATCCTTTGGTACCAGGTAGTTTGTAATAATGTAGGGTTCAAATCTGATGGATTATAGGAAATGCCAGACAATACAATTGCCATATGCTAACTCGATTGCTTTTCCTTTAAGTATGGGATGCATTTCCCACAGGAACAATTACACCTGCTGATGAAAGAGAAATGAATGAAATGAAATCTTCCACACTGTTGTACTAAGCAGAATGTAATTTTCTACAAATTAGGGTCAGCTACATGTATAGATGTCTCCCTTTTTTCTCCTAGGGAAAACTCATTTTTTACCCTACAGGGAACTGAATGGCACTAACTAGGGTGATGCATGATGTAGGGATGAAAAACAAAACAACAGAAAATCCCTGTTTCCTTCAGGCAGTTTAATGGATCACTTGGAGAAAATGACAGTACAAAAGGGAAATTGCTATGTAGACTATTGCAGCAAAGTCAGTTTTGGAAATCATGAGCTAAATTTAGGGCAGTCATTGAGCACTCAGAATTTCCTGTGCATCTGTGAATTGGACTCAGCAACTTTCTGGCTTTACTGGACTAATTTGACATCTTCACAGGTAGAAAAAAGGCTTTGAGACAACATAGGAAAGAACTTGCATGTGTGTTCTGGGTGCTAATTTCCCAAACACATGTCTTAAAATAGCAGAAAATGTTGGTGCTTAAATGAGTGAGTACAAGCTTGATGGATTAATTATGTACATTTAGGATTTGATTCTGCAGTCATTACAGCATGGATTGCATGTCTACAAATAATTTGAACATCTCTGAAGTAAAGCTTCTTGATTAAATACAAAATGCAAGACTTGAAATTTTTTCCTGGCTCTGTGTGCAGGTGGAAACTCCATCTGAATCTTAACTCCATGTCAGATGAAACCAAATGTGTCTTCTCCCTCCTCACCCCTAAGCTCAGATTTTTGTGTGAAAGAAACACAGGCAAGTGAAGCAGAAAGGTGTTGCCACATCTATGATTCCAGCTGGAAATTTGAAAGATGTTTAAATTCAGATCTCACTCATTATGCTTTGTGGTTTTGACCTGAGGGCCATTCATTTTTGTGATCAAACCTTGGAAATGAGTGCTCTCTGCTATCCAAATATCCATGTAAAGGATATCCATGTAAAGGGAGTTTAATTCTTCAAGCAATAACTTTTTCAGTAAGATCTTTGCCTTCTAAAAATGCATATCATTAAGATCTTATCCTAGGATTCCTTTCTGCTCACAGGTTCAGCCCGACTCCACACCTGTTGTTCAGCTAGGCTGAAGCATTTTGTGGTAGGTGACTGCATAAACGTTGGTACAGAAGCAACCTTTCCATAAGCATGTGCTTTGTTTGCAGGTGCTTGGCTGGATCAGGAACGGGGAGTCAATGCTGAACGCGAGCCTCGTCAATGCGAGCTCCCTCTCGGAGGCTGAGCAGCTCCAGCGAGAGCACGAGCAGTTTCAGCTGGCAATAGAGGTAACACCAAGTTAACTTTGTTTCTCCTTCCCAGGTGAACATCATACAAAAGCTTATCTCATGGGCATCAATCACTGCTTTCTTTAAGGAAGGGGAGGAATAGAAGCTTTAGAAAATCAACTTACTGTTAAACTCATAATGTAGCCAGAGGCTAATAGTGAAATAAATTATTAATCAGCTGCAGCTGATTCTTCTGCTGCCAGATATCTGCTTTTCCATTCATGAAAATGACACTCGGGCCTCTCCTGATAATTTCTTTGATAAAAAATTAAGAAGATTAAAATTCATAAAGTGATCTGAAATGGGAAAAGTTTGTCAAGTGAGTTTCTTCCCACATCCACAGTTTGCAGGTCATTTCACAGCATTCGTTTGTGAATGTTTTTTTACTGGATAATGCTCTCACACTAAATAATGTTTCATTCAGCTTTCCTTTCATGACACCAGAAAAGAAACTCATTCCAACCCTCATCCTCAAATAACTTTGACAAAGAGGCGAGAGGGGCAATTTTTAAGAATTGCCTCCTAAACTGCTTTTGCCCCTTCTTGCTCTGGAGTAACAGCACATCTTTGACCTGGCCCTTGGAAACTGATTATGAGCCAACACATTTGCCTCACTCACAGGGCAAGGAGGAAGAGCCCCTGCTCTGAGCAGCTTTTCTTTGAATGAGAAGGTAGTGAAGGGCTAAGGTCTTCCCTGAGTACAAGATTCCTAGTAAAGTTCAGTACTTCTTGTATCTCTGTTATTATGAGCAAACCCTACATTCACAGGGTGTGCGCACTTCAGCTGCTAGAAAGAGGTTCCATTGCTTTCTCCTGTTCCATCTTAAAAGATGTGTCTGCTTCCCAGATTATGTTAAGTGTCAGCTTTTTAAAGAGAAAAGAACAGCTAAAAATACCCATATAACTGAATACTAAACCAAACTTTAAACTCTGAAAGTATGGAGATTTGAAGAGGTGCCTGACTGGGAGTGGGAGGTGGGGGGAAGAGGAAGGGATGTCTCCTGGTAAGCTTGAAGTAAGTCAATATACATTACAGTGATGCTAATAAGTTTAGAGTTTAAATCTCAGCTAATGACTTATTTTGATTCAGCTCTGCTCAGAGTAAGGAAGGAGCAGCTGTTGCAGCTCCTAAAGGAAAAGGAAGAAGTTTTTTATCAATTCTGTATGAGCTGGCTGGTACCAAGCTGTGCTGACCACATCTTGGCAGCCACCACCAGACAGCAGTGGGGAACAAGACACCCACTGGCTGAGTTATCACAGCTTCTGACATTGGGGAAGTGCTTGCGTTTGGTGGTAAATGCAAATCACAGAGGGAGAAGAAGGTTACACCACATTAAGGGGAAAATAGTTTTCAAAAGGAAAATACACTAGATTAAATATTTAAAGTATTTAAAGCTCAGTATGGGGAAGAGATCAGCAAAGCACACAAGGCAGACTGTTCTCTAAAAGCATTCTAGATGTGGAATTGATTTTCAGTTGAAATCCTTCAAAGTCTATTTCAAACAAGTATTACAATTCTAACAACAGTAAAGCAGCTGGATATTAAATTTAACCGGTTGTTCTTGAACATCTTTCTTAGTTTCTGCCAAGTATTAATCCGCTTTGTTTCCTAATAGCTTTCTCTACATTGCATTATTCATCAGTGTATTACCAGATGATTTCAAGCTTTTTTCCAGGTTCATGGCTTAGATCATAAAACTATCACATGAGAATTTGTCATCGGCAGTTACAAATGGGACATAGCAGAGGAGTCTGAGAGATTTTAGGGCTTCTGTTCAGAAGATCAAAATCAAATACCGGACTGAACCGTGTCTGAACACAGTTACTCAGGAGGCTGTGAAGGGATGGGGGCTATTTTAGCAGCCCACAGAGGAAGGTGTAGGCACCACTTGGTAACTCTGAGAGGAGCCGGTGTAGGCTGGGGAATGGGGCAGGTGACTCAGTCCTGCCTGTAAAACGGCTACTGAATAAACTTGGGAATGGTGGAGGGAATGTTTTGACTCTCCCCAGCTCTGACCTTAAAGGTAGGAGCGTAAGTCTAATCTCCAGTATGAGTGAACTGACTTTCAGAAATGCATCTTGTAGGGGCTGATATCTGCGATACAATTCATGCCCTTTAGTGAAACATCTTCTTATCTTCTGGGTTGATGTTTTGAACAACTGCACAAGTAAAGCTGCTGATGCCAGGTAAACTGCCTGGCAAGGGCCAAATTAGAGTGATTAGGCCCATAGTTTGCCAACTGCTTAGAGTTTGCTTTTGGGTCTGCAGATTGTGTGGGGTGCAGTCAGCACTGAGGCTGGGTGAGAGCTCAGCACAAGAGCTGCCAAAATGGACCCCTGGGAGCTCACCCCGTGTTTCTGCCAAAGGGGCAGTAGCTGACCAGTGGAGCCAGCCCACCTCAGCAGTGCTTACGTGTTCCAAGCTTTAATAACATGTTGCAAATGTGTGTGAATAACTGAAACTAAAATGCTTTGCAGAAAGTGACTGTTAACTGAAGATAACTCTCTGAAAATATTTCACTCTCTCGCATCCCCATGCTCACGTCTCGCTTCACCTTTCTACCATACATCTGGCACATCTGTACAACCTCTCTTTCCTCCCCTCATACACAGTCCCTCTTTCATGCCACTTCCTTACAGAAGACACACCAGAGTGCCCTGCAGGTCCAGCAGAAGGCCGAAGTGTTGCTGCAGGCTGGACATTATGATGCCGATGCCATCAGAGAATGTGCTGAGAAGGTGGCCCTGCACTGGCAGCAGCTGATGCTGAAGATGGAGGACAGGCTCAAACTTGTCAATGCCTCAGTGGCCTTTTATAAAACCTCTGAGCAGGTGAGCTGGACAGTGTCATTTCTGGGCCATAGCAAACCAAGCCTGAATCACTAAAATTCTTTCTTTGACAAGTATTGTAACACAAAAAAAGAACCCTAATGCAAACCAAACAAAACATAACCCCTCCCCCTGCAAGAAAAAGACAAAAAGAGAGCAGCAAGCAGTTCGTGATAACTTTCATCCTAAAGTTTTCAGTGTAGCAATGGAATTCTTGAAGTTGGGGTTGTTGGGGTTTTTTTAAATTTTCCGCTTTCAAACAGGAATAATTTTTGAAATCCCACCACTTTTGTTTCAAGTTCTCATGCTACTTAGTTTTCAGGAAAATAAATCTGATTTTCCTTGAGAACTGCTTGCAATTAATTAGTTGTTACTTTGTGAGCAGTTCTGGCCAATGTTTTCACTATTAGTTAAATACCACCATGCCAAAAAATCTGCCAAGAATCAAAGGGATTTCTCTTAAATCCACCTGCAACACAGATAATTACAGCAGGAACCCATTACATGCTAGCACAACTCTACTTCGTTCCAGGTGTTCATGAATTGCAAAACACATTCCAGTTGGCTACTGGCATGGTGGGATTATTCATCCCTTGCACAAGCAGGTGCCCTTTATACTGTAGTCAGTGAGAATTACTGTCACAGTGTGTGGCTGCTCGAGCAGCCTTGCCTGATGTCATTTACTGCAGCCAGGCAGTTGGTGTTAGCATGGACACTGCAGGAACCTGTGGTTTTACACAAAAGGCAGTGGTGATTGCCATGACATTTTCTATTGTTATTATCACATAGTTAGCCCCTCAATTAGAGAACCAGACATGGGAAGATTTTTACCACAACTGGATACATCATTAGGGAACGAGTGTACTTTTCCTTAATTTGGAGGCTGTAGATGATCCTTGGGCCACTTCTTGGTGTCATTTGTATAATGTATTTTTAAGGCTGTGTAAGATGAATTCATTCTTTATAATTAATGTATTTCACTGTGAAGAGTTTCAAACAGATTTACAGTCCCTGATGTATTCAAGATCAAAATGAATTACTGCTGATGGAGGAGTGTGAGAAATTAAAACTGTTAGGGGATTCATTAGAGCTTTAGACAGTTCAATGTGCTGGCCAAAGTATGCATAGCCAGAAATTTATCAATTCAGTCTCTCTTCCTGTTTCCAAGTCTCAGACAAGCACACTGCAGTGCCCACCAGTTCATTCATTGCTTGTGTCTATTCAGCAAATGTGTAGAGCAAAGATCACCCAGTCTTTGAATGCTCACGAACTCATGCTGCAAGCCTGTCACCTTCTCTTGGGCTGCACAGCTGATCTACAGTCCTTGAGGCTTTGCTCCCTGACTGCCTGACAGTGGAGTGAATAATTTACTGGATCCTGAATTCTCAGAGTATCTAGAAAAAGCAGCTAAAAGAGCAGAGAGAGTGTCACATCCAGCCAAACTCTTTCATGCCTGTCTTCCCCAAGTACAGTATGTTCTTGATGTAAGTGGTGAAGCCCTGGATTTCAAATAGCTCAGTTTCTCTCTGGCTTCATTGACAGCCTATTTTATATTCACTTCTCTCATCACCTTAACAGAAAGATGATATTTGCATGTGCAGGGACAATTCTTTCTGGAAAGATGTGAATCCCAGGCATTTACTTTCATTCTTTAAATCACCAAAGTCTAATAGAATGTCAAGGTTTTCAAGAAGTGAAATGGAAATGCTTTTCTGTGCCTAAATAACACATAGAGAACTTGCTCTCCACTAAATGTTTGAGGATGAATGCTGGTTTGCATCCAAGCAAGAAGATGATTTCAGATTGCCCAATGCCTAAGGTCCTTGCAGAACACACAGTGCATAAGCCTGGCAGCAGGATCAGTTATCAGCTCACCTTAACTCACCAGTTTTAAAGTGGACTTTGATGTGCCCTTGACCAGTTACATAAAAATGGCCTGTGATAGTGGGGATAATTAGTGGGTAATTCTGGAGTCTCCTCCAGACTGTGCTCTTAATCACAATTATAACAGTGTTCATATGAAAGCTGCATGAGTGAGCATGAAAAGGGTGGACATGGCTACCTGGATGCCAGCAATAACTGACTGGATTGTCTCAGCAGTGGAGTCTGTAGGAAGAGCCCTCTGGGAAAGAAGAGGAAGGTTCCAAATGTCCTGGAAAACTTTTGCAGTGTCTGCACAGGCCACTGAGAGTATTCTCAGGATCTGCAACAAAAAGGACTCAGCCTTGTCTGAGGCAACTGCATAATTTACAGGCTGTGTTGGTTTATTTACCTCATTTCCACTGTTCCACTATTCTACCAAGATAGAAGATACGTGTGTGAGCCCTGTGCAGGCATCCACCTAGATTGTGACATTGATTTAATGTCTGTTGGTTTCCATCAGCCTCAAAAAAAGCTGTATAGGGAGCAACTAAAATTCAGCTGAAGAGAATTAGTTCCAGCTTCAGACTTTGTTTCAGGAAAATATTTAAGCATGTGCTTTTCTTTAAGTATGTGTTATGTCGCTTGACTTCAGTAGGATTTAAATACGTTCTAGAATAGGGATTGTTTCCTAAATGATCCACTGGGGCTGGACTGACCCTTGCCTTGATTGAACCTTTTGTGCTTCCTCCCATTATTCCTTAGAAGAGAAGAGTGATTAAACCAGATAAATTGTATTCCAAACAGTAAAGATCCCTAGGGGTAAAAAAAACACCTAAATTTTTCTGTCTAGGGCCTGTTTTACACCCAGTTACCCCCATAGGACAAGAAGGGTAGATTTGAAATGTCATTGGTCATAGACTTTTACTGAATGTGCTCCTCCTGGTTATGACTGTAGATAACTGAGTTGTTGTGCTATGGGCATGCTTCAGGTGTGCAGCGTGTTGGAGAGTCTGGAGCAGGAATACAGACGGGATGAAGACTGGTGTGGAGGCCGAGATAAACTTGGACCAGCAGCTGAGATAGACCATGTCATCCCTCTGATCAGCAAACACCTGGAACAGAAGGAAGCTTTTCTCAAGGTCTAATTTTAGTTCTCTAATAAATCAGAAAAACTCTCCATTAAGTAGACAATTTAGAGCAGTGCTGGTACGTTTGAGAGAATGCTCTGAGGTGTAATTCCAGTTCAGCTACTGGCTGGCTGGATAAACCCTAGGCCAGTTTTGCTTTGCTATAGCAGGGATAATAAGCACTATTATCAATACATATCTCAGAGAGATGTCATCAAGACAGATTAGATGGTGTTTGCATTGCACTTGCAGGACGTTAGTTGTTGTGCTGGTTCAAAGTTCAGTTCTTAAAATTGCATTATAAATGACAGGTATTATCCATCATTTTGGTGTCGGCTTGGACAAACCATCCAGCCTTTCACATTTTGTCCTCCAAGCCAATAAGTGAAGAACTAATAATAACTGAAGCAATTTTTTCTCTGCAAGGCAGCACCAGGATGGAGACAGAGATTTCTTCCTGCCTTCCAGGTGCTGCTTTGGAAGAACTGAGGAGCTTACAGGCTGACAAGTGAACTGTCAGCCAGCCTCCCACCTGCCACTAAAACTGATGCACAACATGAAACTGCACTTGCAGTCAAGGCTTAAGAAATTATGCCTCTAGATTTGTACATTTTTTGAAATGAGTACTTTTCTTGAGAGGTGGGTTACATTTGTTTAGACAGAAAATGTGTGAGGTACCAATTCTTAACAAGAAGTTGTTTTATTATTGTCATTAATTTGCCTTAATATATAAAATGAACCACTGTATTAAATATTACTGGTGTTTTAAGTCATCTATGAGACTGTTAGTTTCTTAGCTGAGTTTATTGACTCTTAGCTGAAGTTCTCATCATCTTCCCAGATGAAAGAGAACTTCTCCTTGCTATTTAAGCAGAGAAGTCCCATGGGTCTCCCTTGCTTTCTTTGCTCATCTTTACTGATTCTTTTTGGTGGGGGCTGTTCTTCCTAGGCCTGCACCCTGGCCCGGAGGAACGCCGAGGTGTTCCTCAAGTACATCCACAGGAACAACGTCAGCATGCCCGGAGTGGCGAGTCACACCAGAGGGCCCGAGCAGCAGGTCAAAGGTTGGTGCACCAGTGCAGTGACAGCACTGAAGGTCTGGTTTGCCTCCCCCTCTGCAGTGTGCTCCTTCTAGAGCCTGTGAACGTGCTCAGAAGGCAGACTCTGTTCTAGCATCATTTCCTGTAACACTCTGCAACTACACTTGCTTTGTGGTGGTTTCTTGTGTATGTGGTTTGGGTTTTTTGGGTTTTGGGGGTTTTTTAAGCAGCCCCTTTGAACCAATGCTTGTTTTTAAGAAGTGCGATCTCGGGCTCTCTGCTTTTGGGAACAAGGTCCAGGCAAAATGATTAAATTTAGCATTTCATAGCTTATTTCTCTATGCACTCAAAGAATCCCTAGTCATGTAGATGTTTTCCTTTGCCCTACAGCCATTCTGAGCGAGCTGTTGCAGAGGGAGAATCGGGTCCTTCATTTCTGGACCCTGAAGAAGCGGAGATTAGATCAGTGCCAGCAGTATGTTGTCTTTGAGCGCAGTGCCAAGCAGGTAGTGTGAAAATTCCACCTTGTGTTTCTGTCCTGGCAGTGTGTAAAATGTCCTGTATCCATGTAAAGCCTCTGTGTAGGGCTCCTGGTGCAATCTCAAGTTGTGTTTAAACACTATAACTTTGAAAACATGGTGAATATAGATTTTAAAACAACTTAAGACAATTCCAAAACCCAGCAACAAGATTGAGTATTTTTGTCACCTCAGATTAATTTCTGTATTTGTTCATTCATTTGAAAATAAATATAAGAGCAAACTTGTCTTATTGAGCTATTTCTGAATGACAAAACTGCTTTCCCTGTAGATTTATCTGTATATAGGTAGAATTCCCTACACTCTTTTTTGTTCTAGGAAACACAGAGTACCCTTTTGTATCCTTTCCCACCTGCTTTCATTATTTTATTCTTTTTATATGTTCCTAGAAATTGTTTTAGTATACTGAGTATTAAGTCCCAATGCATTTGATATTCTTTGTTTGTCAAGGGGAATTTTTGTCAGAGGATTAGTTCTTGAAATACAAAGACTGTTTGTTTTGTTTTTCCTTTGGTGTTTTTGACATTCACAGGCCTTAGACTGGATCCAAGAAACAGGCGAATATTACCTCTCCACTCACAACTCCACAGGGGAATCAGCAGAAGAAACTCAGGAACTCCTGAAGGAATATGGGGAATTCAGAGTACCTGCCAAGGTAAACAGTGGCTTTAATCTAATTATGCCATCTGCTTTAGTCTCTATTTATGGTCCTGTTTCAATGCCTTAAATCTCTGTAATAACATTCTCTTGATTTTATAGATGCCCTCTAAAAATCCTAGCCCTGAAGATAAATGTCTTTTGAGAACTTTTAGCAAGACATAGGCACAAAAAAGAAGTTTTCTCCACCTTGGTTAGTACTGGTTATAGAAAATTTCTGTTCTGATCAGAAGGAAGAGAAAGTCCATTTGCATACAGAGTTCACAGTGACCTAATAAGACATTTCATCCTCAGACAATCATCCCAGAATGGTATAGAGTGACTAATTGATCTGAACACATCCAGGGTCACGATGGACTCCTGGTCTCTTTCTTCTGTCATTAAAACCACAATTTGTCTCACTAATTCCAGCTGGGTTGATCACAGATGATCATTTATCTCATTAGAAATAATCTGCTGATCCCAACAAAGTACTTTAAATAGATGAGTCTTTAAACTCTGGGGTGAACATTTTTGAATACAAAACTGCATTACCAAGAATATATTAATTTATATGGAGCAATTCTGGGAAATCTGGTGGAGTTTACAGAGGAATGATGATTGGATCTGCTTCAGACAAATTAATTCAAACCATAGGTAATTCATAGACAGTGAATCCACAGGGGTATTAACAGTCTCTGATAAGGATGTAAATTGCGGAGTTGGACTGCAGGAAGACCATGGCTTTGGTATTATGTAGCCGCATTTCACCGTGTCCTGAAATTGATCTTCTGTAATCCTTAAATTCCTCATTAGGCTCTCCGGGCTTGTAGGGGTTTGATTCACAGGCTTTGTGGTGTTCTTATCCCTTTCTTTTAGCTTAGCTTGCATGTTTCTCAAAATGTGAGATAACTAGCAGTGGATGGAAGGTAATTTCATCAGACAGGACACATATGACATAGTTCTTCCAACTACTTCTGAATTCTAACCACCCATAATTTCTCCACCTGAAATGACATTCTAGTTCATAATTTAATTTTTATCAGAATAATCTAAATTCATAGTGAAGTTTCCAAACCATTTTGACTCTTGACTTAGCCTAGGATTGAATTTTAGGCCTTGTTCATTATTAACCATTACTGGCTGTTTCTTACACTGACACATCTAGTCTTGCTCTCTCAGGCTGACCTACTGCTCCTACTGCTGACATAGAATATTTTCACTGCCATGTGCAATCTGGTAAATGCATGTCATTCCCAGACTGATGTTACTCTCAAATTAAGCTGTAGCTGAAAGCCCTCCTGATCCCAGTGACTTTCTGGCCAAGCCGATTGTTTGGAATGCAAAATCACCAATAGCTGTTGGGAGTGAAACACCCCTTAAATACAACAGGAAGTCAGATTCTTACATCTCCATACCTAGCCTTGCTTAGGTACTCATTTAATTTGTTAGGATAATGTCTGATTCAGCTGTTAATCTATTATGGTGGTGAAATTTCTTGAATTTAGTTTTGTGTTTGAAATCTGCTGAATGTTTTCTGGTCTGATGTGTGTTTGTCCATTTGTGGTCAGATCATTGACAAGTCGAGTATCTGACATGTGTCTTGCTTCAGACATGGTGGAAAGTCTTCTCTGTCTTTGACAAGAAGCTTGCCAGTGCCTCATTTCCTGGGATAGATTTGGAATAAGAGCTGAAGTTTATAACTATGTCCTTTGTGCCAGTTTTGACTGAGGGGCAGTCAGAGCCTAAGGGGAATAGAAAAGACCTCTGGAAGGCTTGGGGGCTCAGTGTGTGCTTTGGAATTCAGGCATCTTTTAGCTGGTAATGTTCGAACTGGACCTAAAGTACCGATGGAGGATTTTGTGGTAGACCATGAATTTGGATTTAAATTCTGTTTATTTTTGAAACAGAGTAGTAATGACTCAAAATCACTTCCTGGCCTGATATGTGGTGTATTAATGACCTTCCTACACAGATCTACAGATCCACCAGGTATAGACTCAGAGTAACTTGGTGTGTTTTATGAGGTGTGATTTTTAAATCTTGCTTCTGCTCCAAGGCTCACAAAAAAAGAGCTTTTGCTTATGGGAAGGAGGCATGTCTAACTTCCAAAATATTTTATGTGTTTATGTCTGCGTGGTTTCAAAAACTTGACTTCTTCTATCTTCTTCAGCTTCACAAGTGTCCTTCTAAAAATGTCATTCCTTTCATGTTTTACTGAAAAAGTTTAAAGTGTCTGATTCTGTATAAGATGAAGTACAGACACTCTTTAATGACATACAAAAATTGTGATCTTCTTTTGACTGCTGTGTGAGTTAAGAGCAAAGGAAGTAATAATTAAGCATAACCAAGGACCATGTTTTGGGCAGCAAACAAAGGAGAAAGTGAAGCTCCTCATCCAGCTGGCTGACAGCTTTGTAGAAAAAGGACACATACATGCCACTGAAATTAGGAAGTGGGTCACCACCGTTGACAAGCGCTACCGGGACTTCTCTCTCAGGATGGGGAAATACCGCTACTCCCTGGAAAAAGCCCTTGGAATCAACCCCGAGGTACTGTAAGACCATGTCCTGTTGAGGTTTCATACCAGAGCCACAGAGGAAGGTGAAGTCTGTGGTATGAGTGCTGTAGGTTTTCCTGTGCCCATTAGAAACACTGAAAACTCAGCCAGCCCACCTGGCCAAGCTCAGAACTGCTTCTGGAGAGAAAGGGTTAAAGGGTTTTTCTGTAGTAGGTCAGTGATGCGAGGAGGGGCCAGATGAAGATCAGAAAGATTTTCTAAACAAATGTTTGCACCATTTTTCAGGACACCGTACAGCTTGCGGGGAGGGAACATTATTTGAATAAAAGTCTGTGTTAATTTTGGTATAAATCATAAATCTTGCTCCCACACCACTATTTTGAGTCAAATTCAAACTTTGACTCTAAATTTTCATTCTCTCATCCTTTAACTAACATAAACAATTGATCCCCAGCCTCATCTGTGAACACTTTTAGGGGAAATAGAGCATCATAAGAAGCAAAAGTTAGGCTCTCCTGCTATTCTCTGGCCATAGTTTTAAGGGAGAGTGCCAGAAGCAGAAACACTTCCAAACCTTTCAGTCGATAACTCTTTGTAATTAAGTATCAAGAATGAGGGATAAATTCCCTCACACCCTCATGATCCTTTAACTGCATTGTTCTTTTAGGGTCTCTGGTTTACACAGAGTTCTAACCACAGCCTGGAAAGGTATTCCATGGTAAATGGCCACTGAATGTTGTCTTTGCGTGGTGCTCTACTTGATCAGACTGTTTTTTATGAAGTCCCATACTAGACAGCTAATTTAGATATGAAGGAGTAAGGTAATTTAGACTTTTTTATCAATACTGATTCCTAGTTAGGAGTAACAGTGAAGATTACAATGAATACTGTTGATATTTTTTTAAGATTTCTCTCTCACCACCTTCTCCCTTCTCACAGTACTACTTCTCTCTGAATTTCCTTCTTTTTAATGGTATCTTAAGTTTGTCCCTTTTTTCCTATTTGATCTCATGCACACGCTGCACTTTGCACAACAGTAGGATTACAATGAAGTTAAACTCTGTACTTTTTTTTTTCCTAGGATAACAAGGACCTAGAACTTGATATCATTCCAGCAAGTCTTTCAGACCGGGAGGTAAAGCTGCGAGATGCAAATCATGAAGTCAATGAAGAAAAAAGGAAGTCAGCCAGAAAGAAAGAGTATGTTCCCAAACACTCTGTCTGCATGGCACATTATCTGATAAAGAATGATTCTGTGATATTTGTATGACCAGAACTGACTGACAGTCCTATAACTCCTTCTAGCTGCAGTGCTACTGAGATAAGTCTGCAGATGTAGCGCGGAAGCTGTTACTTGTAGGTTAGAGAATTTCAGAACATGAAGGTTGAATTTCTTCTGGTATTAATCAGAAGTTACTTTTGGAGAGGGACAGTAGTGAGTCAGACACCTGGATTAAACCTGATGTGGGGGAGTTGCTAATTTCTTTCTGGTTGTATGTAAAAAGTAAAATGAGCAGGAAAAAATAGAGAGCATCTTTAGATGTGTAAGTATTATGTAAACGTCAGTGATGCAAGAGTTCACTTGAAGTTTAGGTTCAAATTTCAGTGAGCATAGGACTGAGAGAACTGGAAATAGTTCATGCAAGAAGAAATACTTGAAAAGTGCCTGTTGCACTTAAGTCTATGAACAGTCTATTTTCATGTTAATTTGTCTTATTTTTGTGTAAGAATATTGGGAAAGTATTTCTCAGCCCTCTGAAATTATCACTACAGTGCATGATTGATAAGAAACCACTTTTACTTTTGGAAATGTTACACTTGGCCTGCCTGTGGCAAATTTGCAAAACGTTGGGAATTTCAACTTTGAGGGGTCCAGCCTGAGGCTCTGTAGATGTTGCATTTCCACTGTTGCATTTCCCAGCATCTGGATTTTCTCTGGTCGGATACCAAGCTGTTGAAGTCTCTTCAAAGTAGTGGTGTCTCCTAAATCCATCTGTATTGCCTCTGAAGGTAAAGTTTCAGGGTGACTTCCCACTGGCTGTCAGCAAAGATGCAAATGTTGTTGGTGAATCACAAATCCTTAAACCTGGGCGGAAAAAAATTCTGAGAATCCGCTGATAGTTACAGATGAGCATGTAAATGGTAAATCCCATGGACTCAGGGTTGCAGAAATACAACTTAATAGGATTTTATGCAGAAAAGATTTTTAGAAAATAACCCTCCAAGGGACTGGAGTATGAAGTGGCATTTCCGTCATTGACCTGAAAGGTGCGACATAAGGCAGCTGAAGGTCTAGGGTGAAAATACCCTTTTTCCTTTAGACAACTGGAGGATGTTTTGTTTTCTGTTCATTGTAGAAATGATTATAATGTCCAAAACACCTAAAATACTCCATTTTTTTTCAGATTCATTATGGCTGAGCTGCTGCAGACAGAAAAAGCTTATGTCAGGGATTTACACGAATGTTTAGAGGTAAGTTATGGCCCAGGAGGCCTCCAGTATTTCCTGGAAGCAGGTGTTGTCCTCTGCAGTGGGGATGTTCACTTTACTGCACAGGCTGTGCACATTGGTTCATGGACCATTTCTTTAAAGATTCAAATCTATTCCATTGAATCATCTCATACTAGAGAAACTTCTGGATTTGCACAGTCAAATACCTTGCCTAACTGTACTGCTGGGTTTTCCTAAAGTGGATGGTGATATTCAAGGCAAAACCAGAGTGTAATTCAGTGAAATCTGTCAGCTTTCCTATTCCTGCAATCTGACAGAGGTTTTTAAGTATCTAATGCTACTGAAGTGGTAAATCTGGCTTATCTTTCAGCTGTTTCAGCCTGCAGTTTTTGGACACCCTCAGGTGGACAGCAAAGACAGGTGCTGGTGCCACGTTTCTGCTTTTTCCTCAGACAACTTCAAAGTGTCAGCACTTTGAATTTCTCTGGAGAGCTTTCTGTAGCACTGGAAAATTTTTTTTTTTAGCTTGTTTATTTAATCTCGAAGTACACAGTTCCTTTTCAGCCTGTGCCTTTGGCAATAAAACAGGGAGATCTATTATTTTCCATTGCATTTATTCACAAAATTAAGAGTTTCTGGTGTCTTCCAGACTTACCTTTGGGAAATGACAAGTGGAGTGGAAGAAATACCAGCTGGGATCCTTAATAAAGAACACATCATCTTTGGCAATATTCAGGAGATATATGACTTCCATAACAAGTAGGTTTTCCTAACAGTTCTGTTAATGTTTAGGTACTTGTGCCTCTGCAGAGAACACCTACAGTACAAAGGAGTGTAAAGTAATTTATCCAGATTTGCAAAATAATACTTGATTTCTTGGTGTGTTTCTTCTACAAAAATGAATTGCCACTTAGTTCAAACTTCACCTTCAGCTAATTAACAGTGTTAAAGTCATATTTTACTAGTGCTTTGCAGTCTGATACATGATTTTCATCTCACAGCACTGGATCTAGTCTGGGTACTTGCCTGTCAAAAAAATGATCTTGGAAAACACGAAGGGAAACAGTGGAATTGTTGGTGTGAGGCTGGGTTAATAAGTAGCTTTCTGCCACTTCTTGGAGACTTTCTGTATTTAATCTGTAAATAACAGTACTCCATCTTGTTAAGATAAGACTGTGACCAGATCAGCTTAGAGGACGTTGTTTCCATGGTATAATGTGAATGCAACAACAGTTATGAACTTAACATTTAGGACTGCTGAATCCAACAAGTTCAGTCTGAATTTCAAATCTGTCTTCAGGTTACACATCAAAACCAAAATGGTTTTAAAAACAAATCAGAGAACCTTTCCCTGTTCAGGTTCTGGGAGATTTCAAGTGCTCCAGCCAGATAAATGTACCATCACATAAATATGGCCCAGCAGAGTGTGCCATGTGCATGCATTTGTGCAAGCAGATTCAAAGCATGCCAGAATTATAGATTTAAGCTACGTACCACATTAGAAAAGCCTTTAAATAATAGATGAATTGGCTTCCAGCCCACGAGAATTGCCCTGTCATACAGACAAATATTCTCCTCTCTTTTAAAACTGTCTCATGATCACCCAATTGCCTTCCCACTTTCCCTTTCTCTGTGGTGCTATATTTTTGTTTTGGTGACTCTGACTGATGTCAGAGTAACCAACTCTGATTACCCCTGTTCCCAGCTACCATCCCTCAGACATGTCCCACATCTTCTCATTGCTGTCATTTCTCCTTTCTCTGACCCTTCCTCCTGCAGCCTGCTCTTCTGTGTAATCCTTTTTCCTCTAAAACTTCTTTCTAGCAATGCTAAAATGAATTTCCCCTGTCCCCACCACAGCCTTCTCCTTTGGCTGGTGATGTTAAGGCATCCTCCAGCCTGATTCAGAATCTGTGTCCAAAGAAGGGCAGCAAAGCTGGTGAAGGGTCCAGGAAACGTGTCCTGGGAGGAGCAGCTGAAGAAACTCTGTTTCATATTCATCTTTCCACCCAGGCTTTGTACAGGGCTCTATCTGCAAACAAGTGTCCCTTGTGGTACAAGCTGTTGAGAGAGAGTTGATTAAAATATTCCGTATTTTAGAAGTTTACTACTTACCTATGAAATGCTGAGCTTGTTTAAGTTGTTGTCCTTTGTCCAGTGTTCTGAGTGGGGTGTTGGAAATCTGGCAGCTTTGGGCTTCCCTTTTTGCTCTTCCTCTGAACCACCGCACAACAACTCTTTGAAGATCTGTGTTCAAATAGAACAGTCCTGAACACATTGACTCCCTTCTAGGGATTGCCTCTTTTTCCTTTCTAGTGAAGTCAGGCATGACTGTACTCAAAAAACAAAGCACACCTTGGCAAGAGACATTTTTTCTGCTGGCTGGGCACTTGAGTAGCCTCATAATCAAGATACAAGTATTGATCATTATCACTGATTAACTGCATCTCCTGGGTATGTGACTGTAACTAATTACATCGGGGTCTTCTTTTTTCAGCATTTTTCTAAAAGAGCTGGAGAAATATGAACAACTGCCTGAGGATGTGGGCCACTGCTTCGTCACCTGGGTAATGAGGCTGCTGCTTCTCATTATTTATTCCAATTAATTCCTCCAGCACAGACAGGAACAAGCTGGGAAGAGGTGCAAGGCTTATATCCACAGTGATAAATGAGATGAGGAACTAGTCTGGAACTACAACTGCTTTGTCCTTCACCTGCCCCAGAGTGAAAGGTTCCACCCTTCTCCTCAGCAGTAGTGTGAAAGCTTTCCAGAGCCTCTCTCCTTGTCCTGCACTGACCAGCACAGCTTTTATTTACCTCTGCTGGTTTCTGTTTCCCAGAATTTCATCAACCAAACCTGTTTTTAGGGGTGGCATTCATTTCCCTGTGAAAGGCCCTGGGAGGACAGACATTTAAAATCTTAATATACCTTCCTTAGAGAATTTTAGTCATGCCATGAGAGCTCCACAAAAGCATGAAGAGCATATTTTATCGACTTTTTTTCTCCAGAAATTAGTGTCAAATTTCTGAGCCACCGTGCTCTCTCATTCCATTATGCAATGTCAGGATAATTTCCAACAGGACTTTGAAATCTTGATGCAAAGGGTCTTCGTGTGCGTAGGAGGCTCTGGGAATTTGCTACAGTAATTTATCAGTATGAAAACTGTTCCCTTTTCAAAATATTTACCAGTCAAGTCAGCCATCTTTGTGTTTTGTCTGATTATTTTATTCGTATATCAAAGCTAGGAATTAGAATTTTAAGAGTAATTATGGAATATGTTCACTTATCCAAAAAATGAGCATGTTTAGATGATTTCAGATGGACTTTTAATTTAAAAACATGTCACAAGTCTTGATGAAATAGATTCAGAAATATTGTTTACAAAGAACAGGTTACCTGTTTAGGAAAGAGGAGTGCATTTATGTATCATTCTCTGTAAAATCTTCATAGTTCTTTTAGGATATCATCTCAGCAAACGCACGTGTCCAGAGCTGTGTGCATGGTTACAGACATACAGAGCTGCCTGCCCGGTTGCAGGGTCCTGTTGTTTAGATACCTGGAATAAAAAAATGCAATAGCAATGGAAGGAAAGCATCCTCCTCTTTTATTTGCCTCCCTCTTCTTGAGACCAGAGTACAGTAATAAGAGGTGGGAGTGCACAGATGCTTCTAATTTCTGCTTGAAAGTAAACAAATTAGGAAATAAAATGCAAAATACTCCTAGCACAGCATAAAATTTGAGCCATTGAAGTTTGAAGCAAGGTAGGAAAGGCAAGTCTGGGCCGAGTGTCACAAATTTCGAGTAAAAAATGTTGGCTTGAGCCAGTTTAAACTAGATGACTCACTTGCCCAGTTTCTAGACTGATTTTATCTGCAAGTAGGTGATAGAGTCAACACTTCATGACTGAGTTTTGAGACCTTCAAACTCTTGTGTAACACCATTAGAGCTCTTAGAAATTATTTTACAGCTGGATTAAAGTTTTAGGCTTTCCCTCTGTGATATTTGTTAAAGAAAGCCTCCCACAGCCCTCAGAACTGCTCAGGTAAGGTATGAACTTTAAAGTCTTCTGTTCTTAATTTACAGTTCCTGTGTTTCTTGGTGGCAGGGTGTAAGGGCGGGGGGGTGATGGTGGGTGTGTGGGAGAGAGTTGTCACCTGTATTTATCCTGGTGTGCCTTAATAAAAACCTGTGGGAGTAGAGAAATAGCTTATCTTGCTTTTCCCTTGATGTTTGTTTTCACAGGCAGATAAATTTCAGATGTATGTCACCTACTGCAAAAACAAGCCTGACTCCAGCCAGCTCATCCTGGAACATGCAGGGACTTTCTTTGATGTAAGCAGCCATTGCTGTTTTCCTGCCACACACCTGGTGCAGCTGAAACACCTCTATTTTACACTTGAGGAGTGGGTTCCTTTCTGCGGCTTGGCATTTGGGTTGTTCATTCCACTGCAAATATCACATGCTGTGAGAACTGATAGGCTGTGGTGTGGTGTGGGATCATCAGTGTGCTGAGGCGTGGAGACACTCCTTCTTATGGGAACCTTTGGGTGGTTTTCAGACCCAATCCTTCCTAAAGATCTGGTTTAGATGCAATCTCTGTTTCTGGGTTTAGTGGTAAAACGAAAATCTGAGGTTCCATTATATTTTATGACCTGAAATACCTAAATCTAAAATGAGATCCTGTCCTCCTGTTCTGCAAATTCTACCTGGCCTATTCCACATTTTCTTCATCGTGCTAATAAGGAACTCCGTTGACTCCAATTAGACTATTTCCCATACACGCTCTACAGCCGGTGATGAACGTTTTAAGGCTCCAGTTCCAATTTTGTAGGCT
The DNA here is from genome assembly GCA_013398115.1 of Falcunculus frontatus. Taxonomy (NCBI): domain Eukaryota; kingdom Metazoa; phylum Chordata; class Aves; order Passeriformes; genus Falcunculus; species Falcunculus frontatus. Next base: position 243,821 of record VZRV01005418.1, on the reverse strand, counting down.
GAGAAAAATCTTTAAAGTTTTGGGTACCTTGAAACTAAATTCCTCCTCTTTTTTGACCTCATCCATTTTGCCATGCTTGTCTGCTACCTTGTAGCTTTAATTAGTTACCTTTCAAAAAAAAAAAGAAATTAAAAAAAAAAAAAGAAATTTAGAAAAAAAAAAAAGGCGTGAAGACCACTCTTCCAAAGCACTGAAACTGTTCAAAAATGTAACAGGATCAGCAGGATCCAAGCTGTGACAGAGTTGGTAGCTGACCTAAATCAGCTCCTCTGGGGTTTGTGTGTGCCGATGGTTAGATCATTTCAGTCTCACTCGAGGCTGAAAGGTCTCGCATGAGCCGCAGGAAAAGTGATGAACACCTTTTTTCTTTTGCCTCGTTACCGACTGGTCTAGAAGTCGAATGGAACTGAAGGGGGTTTTCCAGGAGGTGGCGCTTGAGACTCTTGAATGGTTTATTCTGGTCGGCGGCTCGTGGAGGGTCGGAGCCGCCTTAGGTGTCCATCAGTGTTGTTTGCACAGGTTAAAAGCGTTCCCTCTGCTCAGCTGTTCCACTTCAGCTCTCTGTATGGGCTTGAAAGCTGCCTGATATCGCTTAGTAGTGAATATTCATGTGTCAGCATCTGCTGTTTTGCCAGGGGGAGGCGTTTGCCTTCGGTGGGTGCTGGGCCACCCAGTGATGCCTGTGCAAAAAGAGAGAGCTGACTATCCCCCCCCCCCAAAAATCCTCAAGGAGGCACTCAACCTGAGTGACTTAGGGAATGCTAAGTACCTGTAGATCCTTCTTCCTTGAGCTTGGAGTCGCAGTGGTTCAGTGGCAGAACAGAACAGCCTGGCACAAGGAATACAGAGAAAATAGTTGGTTCTTTTCTTCCAGGCAGAAGCTGGAATTTCCCAAAACACCCTGATGATGAGAGTGAATTATCTAGAATAACACCCCTTAGTAAGAGGCCTGCTTGAAAATCACAAGTTTCACAATCTCAAATTTCATAAGCTTTCATAGAAAGCCACCTTTGAGATGTAAACAAGCAGTCCCAATAATTTGTTTGAACCCTTCAAGTCCATGGAAAACTTGCAGCTACAGGGCTTATTGCAAGGATGAACTAATGAGGAGAAGGAGCAAAGATAGGTGACATATCTCATTTGAAACTATGAAGAGAATTACGAGCAATGCTGAGAGCTCGGATGTTCTCAGGATGTAAATGAAGCTGTGTATGTAGAGAAAAGCAATTTATTTTATTGAACCAGCTGAGACAGGTGGAAAACAATACACAAACTCTCAATTATGAAACGTGCCTAGTTTATCCTACAGCGTTAGTCTAATAAAGATTATCGTCTTCCCTCCCTACAGATGGTGCATTGTTTATAAAATTCAGAAGTTGTTGGTATGGTTATGTTAGCTGGAAATTGCACAGGGAATGAAAGTAGTGTGCTTATTCTGACTTAACTGCAGTAGACTTATTAATTTCACTCTTTCAGTTTTTGTGTCTGTCTTGTTCATCATTACTTAAAACTGTGTTCTTTATTCAGTAGTTTCAAAGATAAATGATGCCTGCCATGTTTAGCAAATTTTAGTATTTGTAATACCATATACTTCAGGCTAGCAAGGTATATTTTTGATTATCAACATATGTTAGCTGTCAACTTCAATTGGTAGAATCAACATATTATTGAGGTAATCAAGTTAATTTTAGTGTTTTTATTTAAGCAAGCTTTGATCTTTGGGACGGAGTTTGGTTGAGCCATGTACATGCTTCTGCTATTTGGAATATTTTTTTGCTTTCAATCTTGGAAAAGATCTGGTTTTGTATTCAAGAAGCCACAGGGCACTTTTGCATGACCAGAATGGAACATGGTAAAGCTCATTGACTTTGGTAGCATTGCAGAGCATGGTGTTTCTGCATGGATGAGGGTGCTTGGACAGTTTCTCTGCTGAGCCAGAACGTCCCTTAGGAAATGAGCAGAGGCACAAACAGGGGCTCAGTTTCTCCTTACTAATATTTTTTCTGAAATTGCTCGTTGCATTTGTGTCATGCATCACAAAACCTAAATGTTTCATGGGAGTTTTGGTGCTGAACCACTCTGCCTAGCATGTCTTTGGTCTGTGCACCCAGTTCAGGATGCAGTTTGTTCTCCTACCAACCAACTGTATACTATTAGATGACACCTAAATTTGTGAATCTCTTTAGATACTTGATACAAAATAGGGGCATCTTATCATTGCCTCATGGCCAGTTTGGCAATTTTTATGGTATGAAATTTTATTTAAGTATTCCTGTCTCCGTGTTATCCATCCAAGGACTTCTGAGGGTCCTGTGCTGCCCTACACAGAGGATATTTTTGGTGTTTTTCTGGGATTCTGTCACTGCATGTAAGACTACGTGTTCATCCTACTCTGCAGCTCACCTGGTTTGCAATGCACAACTGCCAGCACACGCTGTCTGTCAGACACCTTCGTTTCTTCCAGGCCCTTGGGACACTTTTCCACCCAAGGAATAAATGAAGTTGTGAGCTATGGTGATGAACTGTAATGTGAACCAAGCTTGCTTTAAAAGTAGGGCAAAGTGGAGAGCACAGAGCCCTGTGTCCAGCTTGCTTCTGAAACCTGCCCAGCTGCTTCAAGGCTCAGACACCTCTGTGCTTCTTGTTCCTCAGAGGTGTGTGAGACATGTCTGCTCTGCCTGCTCTGCCCTGCACAGACCTCTCTCACCTCCATCTCCTCCCTCAGTGAGTCCAGACCTCTCCAAATGTCACAAAGCCAACACCCCAAGACACCCCCCAAGACACACTCCAGCGGGCTGCCTTCTTAACTCCAGCACTTCAGGGACCAGAGGGAGGAGCTGCAGGGAGAATGTCCCTTCCCAGCAGTGCACTTGTCAAATGTCGCTCCACCACCCCACCATGTCACTGCACAGTCTGACCAGGGAGCATCCTGGCAGAGCAAGGAATGGCCAAAGGGCAGGCATCTTGCTGAGAACATGCCCTGCTGTTCAGAGAGCCAGGGGGAAGGAGCAGTGCTAATTCCATTACTTGGAACCTACAAAAACAACTGTACTTTGCCAGCACCAGGAAGTTCGCAGCCATGGCCGAGGTCTTGCTGGCTCCTGCAGTTATGAATTGAGTCCCAGCCATGTGCTCTGCAGGCACAGTTCCTGTGTAAAGTCAGCTGTGACTCAGCTTCGTGCAAACTCCATTAACCCCCAAATAGAGCCCCTTCCCTTTGGGTCTTGTTCATGGCACCAGAGCTATTTAAAAAAAAAAAACCACTTGTCTAGTAAAAAAACCAAACCAACAAACCAAACATCTGTTGGCACATATTGTGATAAAGTGGATGCTTTTGCATCCCAGCATTAAGACAAACACTGGAGCTAAAAAGAAGCAGTAACCTCAATAGTATTCAGCAGAAAATCAGATTGTATACAGAAAGAAAATCTCTGTTCTTGGCAGATCTTCCTCCTTCATCTTCCATAACTTCTTCACTTTACAGCCTCAAATTTACACTCCAGCCACCGGAGAAAAGTCCTATTCCCCTTTTCCATTTGCTTCCTTGGGAATCAAGGATTTTCTGGTGGCCAGGAGCAAGGCAAGCCATGCCCAGGGCCTGGCAGAGACAGAAGGATTTCCAGTTTGTTCTATTTCAGCAGAGAATGTGCCCCTGTAGGGCATGAGCTTGGAGTCTTTTAGATGCTAAATATATCCATTAGGGTCCTGTAGGATTTTCAGGAGCTCCTAACTCCCCCTGGAACAGCTGGGAGGAGGCAGCTGGGCCCTTTGCAGCCTGTCTGTGATTTCTCCAGAAATTCATGAGCACATCACACTGATCAGCCCGGACATTTTGGGTGAGGTTCAGGTGACGAAACAGAAGTGTTCAGTGCTGTAACAGGTATCATAAGGGTATCTCTCCTGGCCCCCAGGTGCCACCTCAGAGCAGAGCAGGTCTGTCAGCACTGTGTCAGACCTGTTATTCCCATGTGGATATTTCAGCTACCCCAGGGCTCTCAAATGGGACTCGATGTCTATGTTTAGACAGCTAAATTACACCCTACTCATGCAATTTAATTTAATGTCACTTCATTTTAATTGAATGTTAAGACTCTGCTTTCAGCCTTCATAGCTAGGGGAAACCAGATGACAGGTAAGTCATACTTAAATCAAGGCCTGTTTACTCAGCAGAGCTTTAGCTTGACTTGCAGAGGCACCCTGCAGTTTAAGTGGCCTTAGGGGGACTCTGCAGTCTCTTGCCAGTCTCTCTGAAACCACACTTACTTGCAAGTGAGCTTAAAGAGAGTTAAAAAAGTAGACGCAGAAATGCAGGGAGCCAGAGCTAAAATTAGTTATGGGTGGTTGTGTCTGGGAGGGGTTAATAGTTTTCCATGACTGACTGCTGTTTTTATCCCTTCTAGGAAATTCAGCAAAGACACGGGCTGGCCAACTCCATCTCTTCTTATTTAATCAAGCCTGTCCAGAGGATCACAAAATACCAGCTCCTACTGAAGGTACCTCAGTGGGCTGCACAGATCAGCTTGTGCAGAGCAGTTCACAGGTGTAATGAGTTACCTTATGCTTAAGGGAGCTGCTTCATGACCTGTAAGCTTAAGTCCCCAGAAAGCTTCCAAGTGCAGAGTCTCCTTTGAGAGTGCCTTCGTTTGTCTTGTTTTTTGGTTGTTCCCATTTGACCCCCACTATTTGTGAGCATCCACAGTGGGGTTTGCTGCAGTTTAGCTTTCTCCTGTCTCTCAGCTGTGCAACCAAGGAGCACAGTTGGGTGTGAAGGCTGCACACTGATCAGAGTTTGTTTATGGATGTTAGGAGCTGCTGACCTGCTGCGAGGAGGGCAAAGGGGAGCTGAAGGATGGCCTGGAAGTGATGCTCAGCGTCCCAAAGAAGGCCAATGATGCAATGCACGTCAGCATGCTGGAAGGTGGGCAGGGACCAGGGCAGGGGAGGGACCTGCTGAGAAATGAAGTTTGTTTGTAACTTGTGTTGAAAGTTAGTAGAGGTTGGCTGTAGCAATACTGTTGTTTCATCATAATTTTTAGGTACCTCCTGGCTCTTTGCTGATATTTCTCTAAAAGTCTTGAAAGAATAAAGCTGGCTAGGAAGTTTTGGGGTGGGGTTATTTATCTGTATCTTCTGTGTGTGTATAAATATACACGTGTGTATGTATGTGTGCATGTACATGTACAATGTATGTGTATATATATATTTAGCTAAAACATTCCTTTTCCATTAAACCAAAAAATCCCCTCCTGAAACAGTATCAGTTTAGCTGCTGGCAGCTGTAACAATTATTGGATGAAAACATTTCTAAATACTGTTTCAGCATTTCAAAAGTTCTGGTTTTCTGAGTCAAAACAGCTTGTGTTTCAAAATGTTAGCATAGTTATGCCAAAGATTTAAAATGAAGTATCAAAAAAAATACTTCAAAACTACAGAAAAAAAGTTTGATTGGCACAAAGTGAAGTCTTTTATTGGCTTATTATTGTGTGGAGTATTTCTAAAATGTAAAAATTTTATGCTGGACTGAGATGCTTTATTGTGTCTCACACATTTTCTTGGCCTGGGAAAATAATTTCCAGCCTGGCTTGAGGAAAACCAAGAACCAAGCAGAGTACTAAAACAAGTGAAAACAGGCACTGGTACCAGTAGCCAGGCAGCACAATAAGCCCAGGTGATTAAAATTGCAGGAGGGCAAACTGAATTTGTACTGAAGTGCATAGGATTTCTTGCAATGCAGTTCTGTGTGCAGCAACCACCAGTGAAACCTTCATAATATTAATTTTTGAGTAATTTTTACTACACTTCAGCAGTAGCCTCATTTAGCACATAAGATGTATTTGTGCCCAGTGAAGTAATTACCTCATTGCAATAGGAGAAAAAAGGAAAGTATTTTCACTGGGGCAATGGATACCCATTATTGTCCTTTCAGAATATGAAGAAAAAAAGAAGAGAAAGACCCTTTTATTTCAAGTCCTTACTGCTCTGGTGTTTCTGTGAATTGCTCATCCCAAGAATAAATACAAGCGATTGTATTTTGTGGTTTTAGGGTTTGATGAGAACCTGGACGTCCAGGGAGAGCTGATTCTTCAGGATTCCTTCCAAGTGTGGGATCCTAAGTCTCTCATTCGGAAAGGCCGTGAGAGGCATTTGTTTCTCTTTGAAATCTCTTTGGTGTTTAGCAAAGAGATCAAAGATTCTTCAGGACACACAAAATATGTTTACAAGAACAAGTTACTGGTAGGTGTGGCTGCAAAGCAAATATTCTGGGTGTTGTGTTTTTTGTAGGTAGAAGTGGAGTTTAGGAAGCTCACGTGTCCCCTGCTGGGTTGGGGATGCTCTTGCCCCTGGGAGGGCTGGCCCCAAATCCTGCAGGACTCACCTGGAAGTCAGCTTGCAGTGAGTCTGGACAGATTTGAGATTGTGAGATGTGAAGGGTGGGGGGAAATGCAAGCAGGATCACTCCAGCCATTCACTTCCCTGCCACCCCAGAGGTTTTCTGTTTCTTTTATCTGTGTAGCAAACAGAGATAAGATCCTGTTCCCCTATCCATCCCAGCCTCCCCACTTCTTCCTACAAGTCCAAAGTTAACTGGACTCATGAAGCTTCATATATATGAAATCTTTCATCATCTCTCCTCCACACTAGACCTCAGAACTGGGAGTGACTGAACATGTTGAAGGAGATCCCTGCAAATTTGCTTTGTGGTCTGGACGAACACCATCCTCAGACAATAAAACAGTGCTGAAAGTAAGTATTTTCTGTTTGTTTTCTTTGTCTTTAGCACTTCTAGTTCAGGCCTTGGGAGCCCTGAATGAAAGGTCAGTTTCTTCCTTCCTCCCATTCACATGGCTTCTGTGTCTGCCAGTGGGGTCATGCCCGCATCAGGAGCAGCTGAGCTCTAAGGCTTCAGTAGGAATTGGGACAGTCGTGCAGCCCTGCTGGAATTGCATCTCCTCTTGCAGCCTGGGTTGAGCAGCTGCATGCTGACACAGGGCAGGTCTCAGGGTGTTTGGCTGTGAGGTGTAATTCTCTTAGTCCTTTGCCACTGGGCTTACCAACAATCAACTTCTTCCACAGACCTCCAGAGCTGACAGCCTGTTCTGTCAAGTGAGTCTCAGCTGAAGAATTCATGTTATAGTTGTTTTGTCTAAGGAAATCCCAGCTGTGCACTGATAACCTGTTTCCCCTCTACAGAGCATGCTGTATTGCTAGCATTAAATGTATTTATCTAGAGCTTAGCTGCTTTGCTGTTGCTTGCCAAGTAGGTCTGGTCAAAATGCTCTCAGTTCCCCTGGGGTTACCAGGTACTCCAGCAGCTGTGACAGTGCAGCAGGGAGGACAAAAAGTTAATCATGGCATTCATCAGCCAGCCACAACTCCTCTACGCAGGAGGTGAGAACATGATTAAGTCTCTGTCTTTCTGCCTTGTGAAACTTTAGGCATCCAGTATTGAAACAAAACAGGAATGGATCAAAAATATCCGGGAAGTTATTCAAGAAAGGATCATTCATCTGAAAGGAGCTCTGAAAGAGCCAATTCAGCTCCCCAAGACACCAGCAAAGCAGCGAAACAACAGCAGAAGGTAACTTCAGTCATTCCCCTGGTATTTTCTCAACCCACAGCAGTGTAGTGTTTGTAGACTTTTTACTGGTTTTTACTGTAGTCAAAGCAGTTTTCATCGTCTTTGCTTTTTATATGTTGTCTTGGCAAAAGTAGCTAGAAAAGCTTTTTATGATATACGTACAAATATCTTTTATTTTATACTCCAAAGTATAAAGAGAAACAGTAAAAATTCTTCAAAGTCCAAGGTTCTTTATGGTTCTTTCCTAAAGTAGATTTTACTTCTTCATATTTGAGTAAAACCAGATTTCTTTTCCTTGTTTGGCATACTTAATTGTTTGACAATGGAAATCATAGTTGATCCTGACAATATACTGAAGAATATATAGTGAAGAATCTGTATTTTATCATCAAATACAAACTTGTTTCAGCCTGTTAAATAATACTAAAATTTTTTTGTCAACTTGTTTCAATCCTGGGTTAAATAGAATTTGTAGATAATGAATTGGGTTTTTTGTCTTGAGGCATTCACAAAAACCACCTGTAATTTGACCATCTTCATTTCCTCATCAAATTTTATTCCTCTCTTACTTCAGGCTATGTTATAGAGAAATCCAAAGCATAAATAACCAAGGAGACCTGTAGCAAAGCAGACATCCAGGCATTTCCTCTAAGAGCACGCACCAATACAAAAGTTTTCTAGTACAGAATGGAGACACTAATTTTTTTTTAATTTGTCCCTAAATATGTATTTTGTATTATTTAAATATTTACTTTGAAAGACCTATAAACATTTATGAGAACTTTATCTATACAGCCAAAGGGAAAAAAATACTCTGTGTTAGCAGCCTCAGAGAGGTAAATATGTTGAGCTCTATACTGTCTTTATCTATGTTTGCATAGCATCTTTATGGCTTAGTATTAAGTTCCTGAAGAAATTTAAACAAATGTTGTGATTATGTGCAAATCCAAATGCCATGGCTGAGGGTGACATCATTCTAAATCCAAGAGCTCTACAGCATTATGGGCTGCCTCAGTGGGGTAATTTTAGCACAAAGCCAGCTCTATCCTGCTGACTCGGCACTTCTCAGCTCCACCTGTAACTTTGTGCTCACTCTGGTGGTGTGTTAAGGAATGTCATTGATTCCCCATTCCATCTCTTGCAGAGATGGAATAGATGATGCAGACAGCCAAGGGGATGGCAGCAGTCAACCTGACACCATTTCCATTGCCTCCAGGACATCACAGAACACAGTGGACAGTGATAAGGTAGGACTGAAATGTGAAAATACATGGCAGGTAATTGCCCCCAGAAAAATGTAAGTGAAAAGCAGAATAGAAGGTGAAAGAAAGCAACCTGTCTTCTGCTGAGTGCGCTGAAACTTGTACTCCCCTTTGCTAGGTTATTAAAATCCCATCCGTTTCTGTGTGCTTGTCAGTACTGCTCTTCTACATGATAACATTTCTGTTACTGCAGCTTCTTTGTGGTTAATACACAGAGTTTCGGTTGGCTCTGAAGAAACAGCCCAGAGCAGCCTTTTCTTGCCTAGTACAGCTTGTCCTGTGAGATCCAGCTTCTGAATGAGCAAACAGCTGGTTATGTTATATATTTCCCTCTGAGCTGAAATCAGTTGTTTGTTGGAGGGAATGCAGATACTTACACACCAATTAATGCAGCAACATTGGGATCCTGGCTGGTATCTTGAGAGCCTGGGAGACCTACCAGTTCCAGAAACTGTGATTCTGGACCCCTCTCCTCACAGACATATGGTGGAGCATATGGATGGCCCTGAGACACGCTAGATTCTGTTGGAATGCTGCACTCTGTCGGCACGTATGTACTTGTCATTTTACTTGTCAGACAATCTGAGTCCAGATCCTCAGCTTCACTAGGATGCCTCACTTGAATTCATCACCCTGATACCTCCAGCTGTGCTCTTCCACTGAATTAGCAGTTGATTGTAGGAGAAAATGGCTAGTTAATAATTACCTTAGCTACGCTGATGGGGTTTGTTATATCCACTGAGAGAATGCCCATATTCTCTTCACGTGTTGTTTTGAAATCACATGTAACTTGAAAAAAGATGAATTCTTCCATGCCTTTATGGATTTATCTGTTTGTCAGGGCTTTAATTATGCTGCACTTAGACAAGGTAGAAGGGTGTCTTCACAAAATCAGAATCCAAGTTTTGGTTGTAAACTTCACAGGTAAGGTTCAGTGCAGATACTATTTTGAAAGCTGGATTCAGAAATATAAAGTTAATTGCAAATAAATTACCTTTGTAAGACCATCTGTTGTATTTATCTTAAATGCATGTCCCCACGATTTTACTTTTTTGTTCAGTAACGTGCATTAGAAAAGTATTGAGCCTCATAATCCAAAGGCCACTGTAATGTATACAAATACTTAGCCTGATATCTGGACACAAGGACTTGTCTTACTTTCTGTGTTTTTCACGTTTATCATTCCTGATAAAAGGCCCTGACTTAGTGCAGTACTTGAGCTCATGCTTAATTTTAAGCACTCGCCTAAGCTTTGCTCGTTTGCCCCCAGCCCATCGGCTCGGTTGCATGAATTCTGGCCACGTCCCGGTAAGATGCTCCGTGTTGCATGCTGCAGCTGCATACAAGGGCCATGGTGCCAGGCTGTGTACCCTGAAAGACAGCCCATCATGGCAGGAGTTGGTTTAAGGATGCAAGACTGGAAACGTTTATAGGAATTTCTATCCAAAACCTTGTTTGAACTGAACAGTGTATGGGATAAACTGAATAGAGCTTGTACAGGGAAAAAGTTGTTACCACTGGGGAAGGGGTTGTGCCATGCTTTAAATTTTTTTTTAAGGTGGGTAGGTTCACTTCCCAACTTAAGGCTGTGCGTTTGTGTGTCATGTCATACATTTAATGGATAGAAACAAATCTGAGTGTACAGCTAAGGCTAAAGATTAAGAGCTTTGCAGTGCCCAGCAGTGTGCCAGGATGGCAGCAGATTAATCCTGCTTTGGGACCATCTATGTATTATCTCCATGCCAGAAACAATTCTCAAGTAACACATAAGAGTTGATATTACTCTCTGAAAGCAAAAGAACTCAAAGATTTAGCTGACACACTTTGTCCTTTCCCTAAACCTTGCTATTACGCCAGAGGATAGCCTAACACATTGCTTGAATGTTCAGACAAGAATGTCAAATGACATTTTAGACAAAGAAAATCACAGCTTCTCAAAGATTCTCAATTTCAAGTAGCACTTCTGCTTAACAACAGTCCTCATGCCTCAAGTCATATGTATTTCTTTCAACTTATTTGTGAGTCAACTCCTCCTGAGTTGTAAGTAGCAATTTCTGTGTTCTCTCGCCATGGCACAGCCCTGGAGCTAAGCTTTACTTTAGCATTTCAAACTCCTAAAAAGAAAAAAGGTTTTTTGTTGTTAAGAGGGAATGAAATAACATTACTGTAAATTCAGTACGGTTTTCTCTCAAGACATGTGAATGTAGCCACAACATTTATTAGGGGGATCCTTTGGTGTGGAGGGTAGAACACTTTGGCTGGGGCTGAGTCCTTGTTCTGCTCTGTCACTCACACGTTGGGTACCATTGCAAAGTACATTTGATGGCACGTTACCCTTTCCTTTTTTTCCCTTGTTTGGATGAGAAATTTGCAGGGGGAGATGGAAATTACTGCAAACATTACATTTGTACATTAATTACAGCATTGTTCTCCATTGTCCCAGCACATGATGCAGAGATGAATTCAGACCTGTTTTTGTAGCCTGGATGGGAGCACACTCTGCTTTGAAAATATTCTGAATTATGTGCCTGACTCCAGAAATGTTATTAAGCCTTTAAATATGCAGGCTTTCCTGACTGCAGGCAGTGGTCAGGTGATTATATAAGATTCTCCAGATTAAAAAAAAGTAATAGTGTCTATGTCTGTTTAAATTAAATACCTGATTAAGTAGCTTCTTAAATCTGGATATGACTGTTTAATATCTTTACTTTCCTTGGACTTTTCTCTCTCAAAAATATACAAAGTAATTATCCCCAGGCTCAAGCATTTCATTTTCATTAAATACTAAATAGTAGAAACACAGACTTCATGTAAGGTCTGTAGGTCTGCATCTTTGTGAAAGGAAAGAAGGAGAGAACATATAAAATGTTATTTTTCCATATGCAATCCATGACTTCTTCTATATGCAATCTATAATCTAAAATATTTCATACACAGGAAAATAATTATTTGGATTGTCATTCGAGTTGTGTGAGTTTTATACAGAGGAGGAAAAGTGGGTTGATGACCCAGACTCAGTGCTAAAGAATCAATAGATAATGGATTCTATTACAGTAATTGCAATTTCCATTGAGCATCCAGGTCAGGTCCTAGGTAGCCTACTATGCAAAATCTCTTCATCCTTTTCCAAAAGGCAAAGGAGAAGCTTTTGTTCTATACAGCAAGCCCTCTTCAGGATGCTATCTAAAAACCTCTCCTTAGAGAGAAATCCTTGCCCTGTTCACAGCAGACAGGATTTCAGTCTTTATATTTGGATTCAAAGCAGTGGGGAATTGCATAAAGGAAATGTTACATGCAGGGCATTCTCATTTGTTAAGCCCATTGAGCTGCTGACTTGTGGAACAGCTGTTTCTGGCAATACTGGTCCATCTTCCAGTGGCCTCCTTTTTGTTGGCTTTTGCAGAATACTGGGGAGAGCAGTTCTCATTTCCTTCTGTTGTTTTTGGATGTGGAAAAAGGCTCTAAAATGTGAACTGAAAACTCTCTAAAAATAAAGCTACATTATACACTTTTATCTTTTCCATTAGCTACTAGACTCAGCTAAAGATTCAGCAGTCATGAGACTGAGATCTTGACCTCTTCCACACTGGTGGTATTGTATAAAGTCTGGGAATAATCATTTTTCTAATTGAAGGTAATTTGTACAAGAGGGGAGATTTTAGAATTAGGACTTATTGGAACAAGTCACTTAGGGGCAAATTCTCTGTTCTTGAGAAGCTTCTAATCAAGATAAAATAGCTTTCTCCCTATGATATTGTTGCTGGAGGAGGAAGTGCTCACTCACTGGCGGTGAGCTCGGTGTTGAGTCACGTGCATGAAACACATTTCTACTGCAATACTGGGGGAATATCAGGGGTCAAGGGGTGCTGACCCCCAGCAGTGCTTGTGAATGGCCAAAACATGTGTCACCATGGACTGGAGTCTGTGCAGCACCTGAGCAGTGGGACTGACCTGAACAGCCAACACCTGTCAGTGGAAAAATCTCTCAGCCAGTGGTTAGTGGGTGCTATGGATTGCAGCTGTCGGGAAGGAGGCTGGAAGGTGCAATGTAAACTCTGTGGCAGAGCCAAGGGAGAGCACGATCATGGGAATTTGGAGTGGGTGGTGAAGCAGGGAGTCACTTAAATACAGAATCAGGAGTATTTAGAAATCTTCCTGTTTTCTGGAGCACTGTGTTAGGTGCCAGCAATTTATCTGCCGGGCACTGACCTAAAGAGGTTCCTTCCTCCGACCAAGATATTTTACTGTGGGTAAATTGGATTAGAACAAACAACTGTGAGTTTCTAAAGGGCAAAGGAAGGGATTGATTTGGTCTCATTTGTGTAAGTGCTGTTGTGGTTATTCTGTCACCGTCCAAGCAAGTGATGTGCCAGAATTCAGAGTACTGTCTGGAGTGCTGCTTCCTTGCAGGGACTGATGAGTTATGGGACCACAAATGAAACTAAATTTATGTAATAGAAAATGACTGCTGACTGTTAAGTGAATTTTTCCTGTGAAGGTATGATAAAGAGGAGTGAATTATGGCCCCAGAGGGTATATTTCTATTGCTTGTGTGCTGCCTAGCATTAGAGTAGTTCTCACGCTGAGTTTCTACTGCCCTCACCTGTGGAAAAGGGAAAATATGATAGCGATCAAAGGAAAACCTGACATGAAACTTCTGGCACTTTAATTAGCCTTCTTGAGGGCTCACTAGCTGTAGGTGGCTAACTCTTTTCAAGATACTGTCTTGTAGCAGCAAAATGTTTATCTTACCAAAGAAATAAATTGTTCAGCCAGGAGGTGACATCTCTCTGTCTCTCTAATGATAGTTTCTTAAAATTTCCTTAGGCTTTGGGAGACTGCCTCCTCTCAATTCTGGCTCTGAATCTTAGTTAGGACCCCTGTAAATTCAGCTCTTCCCTGAGAAAAATATACAAATGTATGTATCTTTTTTTTTCACTGTGAGTGGTTCCCTGAAACTGAAGTCATTGAAGTGACATTTGGAGCTGATAAAATGAGACTGGTTTATCTCTGCTGGCAATGCCTTATTTAGTGTGAACTTGCCTTTCTAATCGTTAATGTTCAGTAATATTACTGTGGCACTTTTCTTTTTTTCTCTGTTTCCTCAGTATAAGTAAGGACTTTGCCTTTGCTTCCTGTATTTCTTATCAGGAATGCAGCAGTGCCAACATCATGAAATGTTCCAGCTTTTGATTTGCAGAGCTCTGCTTGTCTGTCTAAATTTGATATTTTTCAGTCTTTTGGAAAATTAACTTAAGGTTTTTGGAGTGAAATATAACACACTCAAACAGACAAGGTATAAACTACATTTTTAGATTTCCAAATGAAGGGAATCTGGACTGAAGTGCTACACGTACTCTGAATTGTTCAAACTTTCCTGGGCACTCACAGAAAACTCTAAACCTCAGAAGGGATCCAAATAATTACGACCATTCTTTGCTCAGTGTTGGGCCTGTGCTCTGCCATGGTATAACTTAATCTCAGCTTTGGGGACTTGGCTGATAGGTCTCACAGTGCCTTTTTTCATCTGTACACCAGTCACTGTGCCTTGTAGCTGTACAGGAATTTACCCACCTGCCATCTGCAAGCAGAGTCATTTGACAGCTCTTTTCTTAATAATTTATAAGGCATATAGCACAGAATCTCCAGCTCAAGTATTAATATTGGCTCTGCCTAGAGCACAGATCTCCCAGGACAATTCTGGGGCCTTTGGCCCTCTTTTTTTCCTCTGTGAACTTTGAAAAAATGGACTTTGGTCTTCCCTGGATCGGAACCAGATTTCAAAACAATCAAAAAGGTAACTCTTACCAACCTTGATTCTCAGCCAGGTTTAATCCTGGCTTGACTTACATGTTATCTGTCTTTTCTGGCACCCATTTCTAAATGTAACAGGTAGGTGTTTAGGAGATTTATCTCTGAAAAGAGATCTGTCAAAGGTGCAAATGCTGCTCACAGTAAGGACGTTCGCTTTCTGTTGCCAGCAAGTTTTTGCTGCAGCTGTGGGTGGAGGCAGCACCAGGCACAGGCTGTCTTGTTTCACAGAACCCTCTCAGAAAAGGTTCTTCTGAAAGACAAAATAAAATATGATCAGCTGCTTTTAAAATATAACACTTGTTGGAAGCACTCCAAGCTTCATAGTAATTATTCAGGAGACTTTAGAGAAAGTCCTAATCAGGTATCGGAGCCTTATTCATTTTTCTTGTACTTCATGGCTGGACAATTCCCCACACACCTACCGAGGAGAGGATGACAATGCATGAGTTTCCCCAAGGGCCCTTTTTTTTCTTGTAATCTAGCAGTTAAATTTTACCAAGAAATTTCCCAGAGATTTGAGTGTTTCACACTGTGAAAATACATCAAAGCCAAAACATCTGCAGTGCCCATGGAAATAGCAATAATGTTGTTCATTGGGTAATATTTCCAGGAAATAGTTTCATAAAAGGCAGGCATGAAATTTGCCGTGCATCTTCAATATCCCAGCTGGGATTTCTGAAAGTGCTGTTGAACTTCAGTGGGACCTCTGCTCTCAGAATTCTTGGACACAATTCTTTCCCCAAAAGAAAGCCATTCCTGTGGTGGTCAGTGCAAGGTCACTGCTCAGCACTCACAAGTTTATTTCCAGACCAGTGCAAGAAGCAGAAGATGCTTTCTTAACACCTCTCCCAGGTTTGGTTGGTTTTTTGTGGCTATAAATGACCACAGATATGAATCCAGATTCAGTTTGGTGATCAGATGCTGAGAACAGATTCAACTATAAGTCCCTGGAAGTGAAGTCCTACAGAAAGGGGTTCTTCAAAGATGTGTTTTCAGCATTTTCCTCCATGCAGAACTGGCACTTACATCCAGGGCAGGTAGAATATGCTCCATTTCTTTTATAAAGTGCATTATTTTGTAAATTTTCATTTGTATTGCTCTCTGTTTCATAAAGAACATTTGTGATTGACTTTATTAATTTATTTTTTTCATTTAGGAACTAAGGTTCAGCATTCAGTATGCTTTCAGTCTTATTCTTAGATCATTTCATCTAAAGCATCCTTAGGTGTAAAATAAGTTAATCAGTAACACTTGAAAATATAAGTCAAGTCCTTCTGTGATAAAACAAATGTATGGAACTCCTTCAGACTGAAGGACTCCTGAGAACATTGTAGGTATAAATATCAACACATTCCTGTTAAATCACATTTAAATGTGATTTCTCTGGCAACCCACCTGATCTCTCCTTTCTACTCCTGCAAGCAATGTGAAAATCAGATTCTATACTGATGTGCTGATGGACATATTCCCCAGAGAGGTGCAAGGAACACAGTTGGAGTTTGTATAATCACATAATCTTAGTTCATATGATGAGTATCCTAAATCCACTGCAAATGTGGTATCTCTCAATCACAAGACACTTCTGAAGCACGTGTGATCCTGCTTAGGCAGGATGGCTGTAATTTTAAAAGGTACAGAATAAAGTGTAGAGTGTTGCCCTTTAAAAGATGGATGGAAACTCAGCTGTGGACAACACTATGGTCTTACATGACAGGAAATAAGCTCCATATCAATAAATCTATATTACTAAACAAACAAAAAAGATGTTTTGATGCCTGCTGTGAAGAAAGAGGATGTTTAAGTTAGGGGGATGTTTAAGTGAATGAGTTTGATGCAATCAAAACAGACTAAGAAGGAAGGAAGTACAGTAAAATCCCCGTCTTGATTTCAAAGACATGACCAACTCCAGTGATTTTAAAATAGAAGGATTAAGATAAATTATTGATTTGCCCAGAAGAATTAAAGGATATTCTGTTTTTCAGCTCTAAAGAGGGACCAGCTGTTGTTTGACTTTTATAAATGTGCTGTGATTTTCAAAGAATCAGATGTCAAGGATTTGTTGCCATTTACCTTGCATTAGAAATTGAGTTGGACTTTAGATGGGAGAGGAGTTTCTATCTCTGAACTGGTCTTTGACTGACTGGGAAACAGTTCATATTGATTCATGTTAGTCAAAATTACTATTCTTTTCCAGCAAAAATGGTTAGATAAAAATATATGTATTTGAAGAGATCAAGTGATTGAGCTCCTTCTTCCTCTATATCTGCTAATGTGAGTGAGAGCAGAACTGTAAGTCATTAAAGGCCATTTCCTCATTATTGCTTATCAAAACTGACATTGTGTTCCTTCCCTTTCTCCTCAAGAACAATTCCTTTTCACCTTTGTTCTTGCTCCTCGTGCACAGCAGAGGATGGCAGTCCTGGAGTGACACTGCTGAGGTGATTCCTCACCTTGGGCTGCCGCAGACCTGCGCCGTCACCTCTAGTGGGGGTACACGGCACCTGCCCAGACCCACCTTCCCAAAAATCTGGCACCACTTTGGAAACCAGCCTGCTCAGGACATAGAATGGACACTCCTGGTTCAGCTTTGTGCTGGTGCTCCAAATTTGCCTGTTGATTAAAGGGACAAAATGGTGAATTAAAAGTGCATAAATTATGGTGTCCCCCCCAAATTAGGACATAAATAGAATAGGAATTGTCCATCAGTATTCTGGGGTTGTCACTGTATCCATTCTTGGGCCAATAGATCATCTAAAGTGCTTGGCTTGGAAAGAAAGGAGCAAACATTATTCAGAACTTGTTTTTAAAAAGGGTATTTTTATTATTTTTTTTGTATTTCATCTCAAGTTCTACTTTCTATGTTGTCATTAAGCAAGCAGTTGTTCCTCATCTAAATCGGATCATTCTCCTCCTGTTCTTCAAAGAACTTGAGTTCATGTTTATTTTTCCTGTGCTGTTGTTTTGAGTTGTTTCTGGGGTTTCATTCTGGTGATTACAGTGTGTTTGTTTGATTTGGATGTACAATATAAAATATATCCCTCTGGAGGAACAATATGTTTTGCTTTTGGCATAGGTTTTTTTTCATTTTAGAATTCATCATTTGTGTGTGGTTAATGCTTACTAGAGGTGCCAGGTTTGTTCAAGAAACTTAAAAAACCTTGGAACAGATATAAAGGGCATATAGGGATAACACAGAATAACTGTCTAGAAATGAAGAAAAGTTTAAGTGAGATCAGAACTTAGTGTTAGGAACTGACCTTTGAATAACACAACTTCATTGATCCAGGACATTAGAGGACATTGGAGATCATCCAAGTTCAAAGTTAATACTAGCAAGAGATTTGATACTGGAAAAAAACCTGTATGTGAAGGAGGGGGACAAAGGGAAACAGTTCCCAATTCCTTTTTCCTTCATATCAAGGGGTTCAAGTGAGGAAAATACAGTTCACAAACAATATTTATAAGAGCACCTTTAATTCAGGCATTGAGGGTTGTACTGGTGAGTAGCAGCTTTTAGGTGGGTGTTCAGAAATCCTGTTGAGGGGTCCCTTCTTTCATCAGCATACATGTACCTCTGCAGCAGCAGCCATTGCCACCTTGTCTCTAGTTTGAGTGATGTTAGTGTGTGCTGGTGGCCTTGTCCAGATCTGGCTGACTCTTGGTGTGCTGAATTTATCAGTTCCTGGAGATTCATCAAGACTATGTGTTTCCAGACCTCATCAGTTCTTGGGAAAATCTCACAGCCTCCCATCTCAGCTCATACTTCTCCTCTCTTCACCTTGCTGTCTGCTGGTAAATGTTTCTCCATCCAAACCTGTTGATAAAACTTACATAAAACTGATTCACACATTCTCATGTGGCACGGCCTCGTACAAGGTGGCATGCCTGATGATGGGCAAAAGGGAGCAGCCAGATAGTGAGGTAATTGATTTTAACTCTTTAACCTCAGTCTTTGTGTGTTGCCTGGTTGAGCACAGCTGTGACCACGGAGGACCACAAAGTGTCAGAACACAGGTACTGAACTGGGAGGCAATAGAAGGAGGCATGGGAACATGGGGGGGCAAGCCACAGGGAAGCACAGAGCTGGGCAAGTAGCTGAGGGAGGTGAAGGCTTTCCTGAGAACTGGAGACGTTCCATGTGAGGGGTCTGGAGGAAGAGATCACACCACAAAATGTATCATTATTTTGTCTTCTCTTTCCCCTTAAATCCCAGTAAGGGTTTCCATCTTCTCACCCATAAGTCATGTAGGTAGGAAAAGGCTTTGAGTTACAGGAAGGGCTATTCTGGCTTCTTCTGCTTGTCCACAACCTCATGGCCCTTTCAGTGATCTGAGGCAGTATTTATTCTGGAGCCAAGTATTTTTGCTGCAGAATGCCCCAGGAGGCACTTCCCTGCCTGGGAGTCAGCATTCTCCCCACCTTGTAAACCACATGCATGCCTTGCTACTGGCAGCTAACGGAAGGGAGAGAGACATCCAAAGCTTCCCCAAGCCTCCATGTCCAGGATCCAAGTGCTGCTGCTGTCCAGATCAGCTTTATCTTTCTGTTTGTGTCTTGCATTGATTTAAAACCCACCAACAACCCAAATCAAACTCTCCCTCCTCAAATGTGTGCAGGCAAGAAACAGAGGAGTGTGAAACATGGCACAACTCCACAACCCCTTTACTCCCCGGGTTCATTTTTCCTGACACTACAGCATCACTTCCTGACCGTAGTTGCAAATAAACAATTATTGAAAGAACAAGACTGGACCACACATGCGTGTTTTCCACTGGCATGGAGAAAAGCTGTGTGTTGATTGCCGATTATTTATTTTCACAAGAGTCAGTTGGGTTTGTTGTTGTGTCTTTAGGGCACCATCTCTCCAGGTGCTGAGCCTTCTCAGCTTGCAGGAAGAATTAAGAGGGTGGGAGCCAGCTGTGCCCCAGAGGTCCTGGGCCTCAGTTGGCATTATTACTAGAAGTTTTCCAGTGTTGCTATTTACTGCATGATCCTGAGTAGTCAATAGGAAAGGACAGCAGGGATCTACCCAGTGGAAGGAACACTTAGCCAGGCCATGGGATTTTCCTTTAAAACTGGAGTTGTTGTTAAACCATCAGTCAGAAGAGTGACATTTATGTAGAGAAAAGAAGGAAAATTGAAACGCACGCAGGGAAACTTCAGCTTTCTGGCTTGCTGCAGATAATGCACTGAGAGCTGATTTTTGTGTGAATTTAACTGATTGCCCTTAGAAAGGTAAAGGGCCATGTTCTCTATCCATTGCTATCTCTAAAATGGGCAAAATGGCATTCAGCTGGCTGGTCTTTGCCTTCACATCCTGAACGCTCCTCTACTGTGCAGGCTTCCAGTTGTGCTGGGGGCAGTTGAAAGGCCGATGGCCCCCTTCCCGTGAACCTCCCCAGCAGCAGATTCAGCCTCCCCCAGCTTAAACAGCTGCTGACTGTGGGGAACAGGCTGGGGCTGAAGTTCTTGAATGACTTTCTGGCTTTTGTTGCAATGGCTGAGCAGATTATGGCTGCATGCCCCTCCCTCTGCCTCTCAGATATAACAGAGGTGTAAACCAGGCCTCCAAGGGTTGTTTTTGTGGGTTGTCTTTGAAATCTCTGAGGTTTCACGTTCTGTCTTAGGTCCTGGCCTCACTGCAGTTATTTTGCGGAAACTCCCTCCAACTCTGAAGTTCTGCTGCCCTCCTCAGCAACTGAACCTTTGGTACCTTTTGCCTTTATGAAACCTCTGTCCTTCAGACTTCCTGGGAGAGAAATTTGAGGACTGAGAAAGGACTTTAAAAATCAACCCTTTCTCAGGCTCATCGAGTTCCTGCCTTATGACCTTCTCTTTGTGTGATGCCTATGTGTTATTTATGAACACTTGGCTGCTGGTTTCCACAAAAAAAAGGAAAGGAAAAAAGAAAAGATAACATTGTTGAGGCTGAAATGCAATTAGTTATGTGGCACTGCAGAGAGCAAGAAAGGGGATGTTGAGTGCTGTTGTACTGGGTTAGGCAGCTGCTAAGGTCAGAGATGCAAGGTACAAAAGTTAAGTCATTTAAAGAAATGCAAAGAAAACAGGGTGATACATAAATCAGTTTTATTTGAAGTCAAGGAAAGCACCTCACTGTTCACCAGGTGAATATCTGGCTCTGACCCTCTCATAGCTCCACATCACATCCAGCCTTTCAGGAATCCATCTGCTGCTCAGGGTTTTGTTTCAGTAGGAGCAGGATTTGCCTCCAGCCTTTGAACAAATCACTTTCCCTGTGAGGGGGGAGGTAAAAGAATAAAAATAGTTAAGTAAGAGCTGGGTTGAAGCGGATGTCTTTTAAACAAATATACAACTTACTTTCCATCTGCGTGTTCCCAGTCCTTGACGGCTGTGAGAGAGAAAGAGCAGTGCTGCTGCATTTCAGGAGAACCAGGGTGTGCTCCCCATGTGCAAATCTGAAGGGTGGCCACTTGCATCCACGAACCTGGAATTTTTGTTGACAGGAGCAATACAGTAACTGCTAAAATTGATCCTAATGAATGAGAATGTTCCTTTGTTTTTCTTAATGTTATAACTGATTAATTCCCCAAAGAATTCTTCTGGGCATCCCATCCCTATGTAACGACTATGGCTAAGTGGCTTAATAGGATAAGTGCTTTATAAAACAGCTCTGTAATATTTTAGTTGTCTCTTTTCATTTCAGTAACAACCATAAGGGAAGCTAATGTCCCAGTACACAGGGATTTGCAATCACCATTAATGGAGATAATTCCCCTCATGGGAAACAATAAAAAATACCATTGCAAGAGCTAGAACCCTTTTCTAGCTTTGCATTTTCATCACAACAGATTGTGTCTCTCTTGCTAAATTTCTTTGTGCTCTAGAGGAGAAAATAAAGGCTAGGAGAAGCAACTTTAATTGTTAAGATAGACTCATGCTGGGGGAGAGTAAGGGTTTCTGAGTTTCCCCAGACAGCATCTGTATGATTGAGGAAAATGAAATAAAATCATGGCAGCTATTAGCAGTTTAGTGAGTTTTAAATGAGCCCTAAATGATGGCAGAACTAAGAAGAGTTTGTGCCTTTTTCATATTACATCACTAACAGGAGAGGTCTCACTTGCTGTTTGTTCTATTTTGATGGTAAATCCTGTCCTAACAAATATGCTGACAAGCTGTGAGAGAGCAACTGACTTCAACTGCAGGGGAGGTCTGTCTCATATTCCATATTCATAGATCTCAGACTGCTGCAAAGCAGTCAGTGTCATTTTATGAGCGAGAGAACCAGGTCACAGAGCAGCCATGTGATCTGCCAGAGCTCACACTGCTGCCCAGCATGAGGAGAAGTCCTGTTTCAGTGCTACTTCGTGCCAGATCCACTGGGCACCCTTTCTTATGGGGGATCAATGGACAGTGCTTGCTGATGTTGGTTGTCAGGTTTGTGGAGTCTGCCAGACACCATTGTTCCACCACAGGGGCTGAGAGATAATCTCTTGCAGACTTCTTTCCAGGTACTTTATGTTTTTAAGGACGCACTGGGCAAAGCTTGGTTTGACACTTCGTAGATCTAACCCTAAGTCTTTAAGTATGGAAAGAATCTTTGTCCCTGGAACGTTTTTTTGGGAAAAAAACCTTTCAGGGCTGAATGCCAGGTTACAAATGAAATGTGCTGTAAGAATGAGAACATGCAAAGGAAGGAGAAGCCTTTAAAAAGCCAATTTAATGTTATTTATTCTTTCTTTTCAAAATGCAGAAGCAGCTTGTGGTGCTCAGAGGCTCTTAGAATCTGGTTTTCATGTCTTTAAAATATGCAGCAGTGGAGATTAATACATTGGTTTGGTTTTTAATGAGTGAACCTTGGATTTGAATGTTTGCTGCAAACTCTTTTATTTAAATGCTTTCCTATTTACGGCGCCATGCTTAGAATGTTATGCATAGCATTATCTGACTATTAACTCTTGTGACAAGATGGATTTTGGGATTAAATAAATTGTGAGCATTCCTTCTAAATTGCTGGAGCCAGGGGGGTTAGGAGTGTAGGAGTGTTAGATTATCCAGCTGCAGCCATTCCCCCTGCACAGCCTCGTGATGTGTTACAGGGGTCTGGTGGCTGAGCAGGAGGGAAGAAGTCGCTGGAAGCAGCTCAGACTGCACATCCTGAACTCACCATACAGGGTAGGTGACCAAGCTCTTTCATGAGCAGCAGGCAGAGAGGGGGAATGGTAGCCTTGATTTAGCACAAGATAAGCTCCATGCTGGGCCTATAGTTACTGTCCTTTGAAATCAGCCAGATTTGAACCTTCTGTGCTTAGTTGTGATTGCTATGCTGAATTTTTTGCTTTGCCCACCATTATGAGCTGGTGCAAGGTGCTAACGCAAGTGATTATTCCAGGAGCTGTTTGAGGGTCAGCATGTTTCCATTGCGTGACTGGTCCCAGTGATTTTTTTGGTGCAGAAAAATAGATGGTTTCTCTTTTCTTCAACTGCAATATAGCAAATATAGAATTCTCTCATGGTAGAAGTGTTGTGTTAGAACGCACTTATGAGCTGTCTGCATTCAGCTGCCTATCCCATCTTGCAATCCCACTTCCACCTTTCAAAACCAGTTCCAGGCCAAACCCTGTACCTTTTAAGCACATGAGGACTGGCTTTAGTGGGGCCTGAATTTGTGTCCCCTCTCAAGCAGGTTATTGCTTTGAAACAAGAGAATGTTATGAGCCTCCTATTGGCTTTGAGCCAACACTAGTCTTTTAGTCAAGCAAGGAAGAGCCATGCTTTTAGATCCAAAGATTAAACAGTTCCTTCCTGCTGTCCCACCTGTTTCCATTGAAAAGTGCTGGCTGCATGAAGAGCTGCTACCGTTTACAGTCAGCTGTTCCTTGGAACAAGGCATCCTCCGTACACACCTTTCCAGCTTCCACTAAAGTGCGTTCTTGGGTGACTGAGTCTATGCAAACAAACTCTTGACTGGGTGACCATTTCCTTACCTCTTTCTCATATTCATGTGTTGTTCCCCTGCCTGCTACATAGTGTGCAGTGGTTTACTCCATCTTTCATTTTTTTAAAGGAAAAAATGAAATTTCCTATCTTTTATTTTTTCATATATCTAGATCCAACCTCAGTGTTGCCAGGAACTTTGTTCACTGACGCTGGTTAGTCGAAGAATTGTTTTTGTCCCATGATCTAGTTTTAATTTTAGTTAGTGTCTTGGCTGGATAACTGGCCCAGTTATTCAGGTCAGTATGTCTCAGTTGTATCAGGCAAATATATAGAGTTTATCTTATTACATGGACTTCAAATACAGCAGAAATCAACGTCAACTTGAATGTCACTCTGGGTGAGGATTTTATATTAATGGAATGGAAGAGGAAGAGGAAAAGGGAAAGCAGTAAAGAATGAGTTGTTCAGTTCCACAGAAATGAAATCAGGAGGTGTGACCTTTAGTAGGAAGGAACTAGCAGAAGGAGAAGGAATCACGTGAACCTGTCTCTTATGTCAGTGCATAAATTGGGCATTTTTCAGCACAAGGGGTAATGGGAACAAGTGATACTGTGACTGTCTTGTCTGTTCTGTAGGCTTGAACATTAGTGTCATTGTTTGGTCTGATCTTACCTGCAAAATGGAGAGCACAGGGTGCTTCTGAAAGCCCTTTGGTCTGATTGTTGAGGTTATTATTTTGCAAAAATCAGAAACACTGATTGTGTGTATCCAGCAGTGTGCCCGGATAGCAAGAGGTGGGAATGAGGCATGGTGCCTAAAGTGCAAATGGTGGGGAGCAGGAGAATGGGAGCAGCAATAAAGCCTAAGGGCTGGGATGGGGAAAAAACAGGAAGTGAGGCACGTGGAATGACCCCAGGCAGTGGCTGGGTGTTCCAGACTTTGGACCTGATGGGATCAGGTCCATGCACCATTGGGACTATTTGTGCCCAGGTGGCCAGATGAGTCTTGCTTTTCTGAGAGGAGCCTGGTGAGATCAGCCCATGGCAAGGGGCCTGGTGGGACCCAATTGTTGGCTGCAGCTGAGGAGGAATCTGACACTCCCCAAAGATACCAAGGAGCCTGTTGGGTGACATTCATTCTCTAGGAATGAGACAGTATCGATTAAAGGTGCTCTTGGTGCTGTTGTGTTAATGTCTTTCACAGATGAGTGGGAGAAATGGCTGGAAATACTGCCTTTTGGCTCCTTGCAAGCAAATTACATACCATGAGTAATGAATGCATTTGACAGCAGAGTTTTTGATTTTACAGCACATTCATAACACCTTGGAGCACTTAGTACCTTGTTAACCCAATTAGCATACTCTGAAACTGCCAAGGCAATCTGAACAGTTATTAATCACATGCCAAACTATCCAAGATCATGCTTTGTTATTACTGCAGAGGTAGCTAGGAGTGGATTGGGAATGAAGCAGCTCTTAACGTCAAAATGCACAGACAACTGGTTACAGTAAAGCCAAATAATAGTGAATCAGAAATTAAAACAATAAAACAAGCCATCATACCATAGATTGGCCTGCCTCGTTGGCACTTTAGGAACTACAGTCGTGTGTGAGTGGAAGTTGCTTATCCTGAAGCTATAAAAAGAGCCCTTCATGATTTGTGCTGAGCAGTGCTGATGGTACCACTCCAGCCTGGAGGCTGTGCAGGTTTTTTCTAACACAGCCCAGAAAAAGGAATACAACTGCAGCCTACAAGCAATCAGACATGCACCTACGCTCAACTTAATGTCCTGGCATTGAGCAACTTCAGATTATACTCCCTGTGAGTCATTTCCAGTCTCCGGGGTTCAGGGCTAACATTCAAGTGTGGTTCCACTCTCAGGCACAGGTGATCCTTGACCTCTGTTGCAAAACAGCTTTTAAAGCTGTTAATGTAATGGGACAGTTTGGTCCTGTCCAGGAGGAACAGGACAAGGGATCTATGTCACAAATTGGCTGCATTAACATGTCCATTAGGGAGCTGCTTTCCAAATCTATTCAAGTTTCCATAGCAGGATCTCTTATGCTAGAAGGATGTCTAAGCTACAGCAGCAAAGCTGGTATGGTTCTACTGACGTAGGAATGGTTATCTGTGTTCCTGCATGAGATATAAATAATACAAAAGATCCTGAGAAACTTTCAGAAATTGAATTTAACCTAAAATAAAAACAGTAGGAGGATTCATAAGTGTCAGATCATTCCGCCTCACCTGTGAGCTAATAAAAACATTGCAGTTTTCAAAATCTGCTGTCTCATTTGTAGTTAATACCACTGAATTGCAAACCTGGAATATTTGCTTTAGGAATAACAATGAAATGACAAATAAAAAGCATGAGTTAATGATGTATTAAACCCTGTTCATGTAAGTAATGCAAGTTAGCAGCTGTTTATAGAAAATAAAATTAAGCTAGCTTGATTTTTTTTAATGAGGTTATAATTCAGCTAATAGAGGTAATAGTGATAGACTTTTGTGGGCATTTGATTTGGGCCATGTGATATTTTTCTTAACAGAGCAGAACAATATAAAATAAACATGTCATGTTTTTCATCACTTAAATAAATGAAAACCTGGCTAGTTGACAGATACAGATAAAATGGAATTATTATAGGGCAGGCAACTTTGTGGAGAAATCCTGAAGAGACTTATCCTTACCTTTGTGATAGGAGAAAGTTTTTAACTTAATTTTTGAAGGTAACAACATTTTCTTTCATGTTTTCCACATCTATTTGTGCTCTGCCCTCTAACGACTTTTGTACCCATCGGACAAATTTCAAGCAACTTCGCAGAAGCTTCTGATCTCAAAAATTATTTCTATGGAAATCAACATAAGCATAGGGAGAGCAACCAAGAATTTGGTCTAATTAGAAGAAATGTAGTTATATGAACACATGTATTTATGGACACACACATTTCTAGAGACTCCACATGGCTGAGAGACCTCATAGATGCTTGACCCTCAGGAAAAGCTTCCACTGTAGCTGGAGACTGACCACTCAGCCCAGATCTGTGGGAAGTTGGCCTGTGCTGGGTCTGCTCCATGGGGACTTCTAGTTATGCATGAGAAGCCAAAAAAATTGAAAGTATGTCACTAATGCCTGCAGCTGGGTGAGCAGTCAGGAGCAAAAAGAACAGGCTGCTGACACAAATAGCTTGGTTGGCTTTCCATAGGTAAACAGGACTGGCCCTAATACCTGCAGACCTCACTGCCATGGAGGGAAGGACATGGGTCACTCTTTTAGGCTCGGGGTCAGTAGTGGTGTTGAGGACGCTGGTGACTTCCCCAGCATTGCAGTGGCTTTTAGTCTGCTTTAAATGTGCTAGTCCAAACAGCATATTTCTTGCAAAAAATAACCATTACTTAAATGCAAGCTTGTACTCAGTCTTATGAAAATGTGACTGGCACTGTCCCCGTTTCCAAGACTCAGAAGAGATACAGGAGAGTGGAGTTGTCCAGGTTAAATATTGGACAAGAAAGAGGGATGGAGTTAGAATGAAGATCATCTATGTCCCAGGCCTTCTGCTAGGCTATTTTACCTTCCATATCCCTATGTTCCCATTTTTAAGTGGCAAACCAATCCACGTGAATGTAAAACCAGCACCTTTTGTTTTGTGAAGGTGTGTTACAGCTTGGGGCACTCAGCACTCTTGAGACACAATTATGGTCTGCTCCATTGCTAATGCTTCTGGATTTTAATTATTTTGAAAACACATTTGTAGCAGCATATACAAGAGGAACAGGGTAATAATAACAATAAAGCTGTGTTGTGTTTTGGGTATAAACTCTTTGGTTTGGAGTTTACGATTTATGTGTTCTGGAACTGGATTACTGCCTTATAAAACAATGCAGCAGCCTTTTCTCATTCAGTTAGCCATCCATTTTTATTAGGGTGCTCTATAGAATGCCTGCAATAATATTATAAAGGTGCACAAGGTTCATTATTTCACAACAAGTGACTAGCCAAGACCATTATTATTTTTACAACAGCTAGGCTTTCTATTGAAATACAGTTTGGATTATAACCTTTTTTTCCTCCTCCCTCTTTCTCTTTTCTCTACCCAAAGCCGAGATGTGCAATTGTTCCTTTTCAGATTGCTTTTCCACACCCCTACAAAACATGTCGTTTTCTGTGAAATGGATGGATTATAATGGGAACAGATCAGTGATAATGCATTGCTGGAATACAGCTATCCCCAAGAGAGCTTATAATAATATCCAGTCTTCCTAAGCTTTAAAGTCTGCAGTTTGGACAGCCTATAGCTCTAATATGGAATCTAGCTCTGAATTTTCCCTGCACTTAAAATTCTTTGATGCTCAATTATTGTTTGGGTTCTGCCCCCCCATCACATTGCCATGGCAACTGCCTTGCATAAAATCCTGTGCTCAGACAATACAGCCCCTGCTTTGTAGAGGGGCTCCAGGCTCAGAAAAGTTGAAATTGTTGTTCAGAGAGATTACTGAAGATTAATGACTGTGCTTTGAGTGCCGCAGAGCAAATTTCTGAAAATCATGGTAATTAAATAAAAAAGGCATGCAGGTGGTGTGTTCTCCGAGTCAGGAGTGTTGACACCTGCTGGGAGTGGTGGAGTTACAGTAAATCTGTAGTAAAAACACCTGTGGGTATTATTCCAGCATATAGTTTCTCCATGCTAAATAGCTGCAGTGTGTAATTAGCTGTGGTGGTTTTCCTTCGCCCGTTCTCTGGTTGTAAACGGAACACCCTGACCAGGGGTCCCCTCTGGGGCTGGCACGGGTTGGTGTGTCCTGGGCTGGTGCTGTGTGCTGGGCTCTGTCAGGCCAATGGGCCCCTTGATGAGGTCAATGCTCCGTTTCCTGCCACTGGCCTGTTGTAATTCCATGGGCACGTTAGTGGTTATAAGGAAGATGAAAACAGAGCTGCAAATTGCTCGTGCTGAATCATAAACCAAGATGTGTTTCATGAGCCCATTAAGCACATGTCCCTAATGTTAAGCATATGCTGAGCTCTATTCAACAGGAATAGAGTTAGGTTAAATATGTGTTTTTAAGTCCTGCACTGGTTTGAAGGTCTTTAGAGTTGCGAACCTCACTGGGACAATGAATTAAATACGTTGATTAGATTTGCAAAAGTGTTAGCTATTTTCATATTCAGTAATAACATCTTTAATATTACATGCCACATTAGTTGTAAGCAGCTGTCATGCAGCAGGATTTAAAATAATCTTAATGGGAGTCAAGGCATTTTGTCTTCCCCAAAAACAATAGAATACTCTTGGCTTAGACTTTGCCTCCCTCCGAAGGTGAGCAATACTCCTTGGGATAGCCTCCAGAATCACATCTGTTTGAGAGCAGTATATTACAACCTTATGTTACTAAAACACGTGTACTAGGAAAAGCCTAGCTTAGGAAAAAATCTCGTGTGTTCTGAGGGGATAAAAATATTAACTCAAACCAGATGCATAAAGGCTAGGGACATCTTTGTTCACTACAGCAGGTCTTTCAAAATCTGTTTCAGATCTTATCTCTGCTACATAAGATCTCTGTTTGCAAACGCTGAGAAACCTGCAAGTGTGGGAATTAAGGAAAAATCTTGAAGTGTCAAGCAAAGAAGAAATGCGTGCAGTCTGAAAGGGAACAATAATCCATTTTGAGATATAGACCTGGTTTTAAATGAGTTGTTTGTATGTTAACTTCCTCAATTCAGCAGCTTAGCCATCTGTGTCAGTGAATTAGTTAGCCCTTGGCTGAAGTCTAATCATTGTAGGAACAAGAGGTAGGGGAATCTGTAGTCCTAGAGGATCCATAGGAGCTATACCCACGAGGCTGAATTTAGCATCAGTCCCAGTGCTTAAATAAAGGGTGACTGTGTTGCTGCACAGAGTAGGAACCCTGCTGGGGCCAGCATGGCAGAGAGGCTGGTGGGGTTGCACAGCTGTAGTGGAGTGTATTTTATTGCTCCTTGGAGATCCTTTGGGTTGGTTTCCATATCCAGGACATGATCTTCTTTGAGGACTGCTGGGTTCTCCCTTGATGCAGTGAGAATAGTAATGATGATAATAAATAAATTTGTACCGCCAAATCTGCTAGCCTGATATTCGTGGCCAAAGTAGTGCATTGTTCTCCTGTTTGTGATGAGCTGCAGGCCTGGGGTTAATTGTAGCAAAAACCTAAGAAGCATTCAGGTAGCTGGGCGAGCCTTTTCCACTGGGGTTATTTTGTGTCAATTGCTGCAAATTAGACAGATATAAAATTTATAATGTGTGGGTGCCTGTGCACAGAAATTTAGCTTCCTCAGTATTTAAAGAACATTAAACAGTCCTCCTTGTTTAAGGCTAGGATGAACGTTTCTGTCACATTGGGAAAGGCAACCTTATTTCATTCTGCAGCTGCTATTTAAATTCTACAAGATCTCTTTTAATCTTAGGCAAAGTTCAAAATGAGATGTTTCAAACATCTGCTAACTATTATGGGTCATGCCTGCTAGTAGAGGTAATAAATTATAGCCAAGAAGAGAATCAAATGTCTTAATAGTGTTTTTTGTTCGTTGCTTCAAGTTTGTCCTCTTTCAGTGTTATCTGTTCTCTTTTTGAGCGTGGTAGTCAACATGCCTACAAAGAAGATTGTGCTGTGGGTGAGGTGGGTGGGATCACAGTGGGATGGGGGTGACACCCTCTAGTTTAAGTTAGGGGAAAGACAACAAACAAGTTGGTTTCCCTATTTCAGAGCAGAGGGAAATCTAAATCAATCACAGAAACGCACCCTCTGTGCTGTGTGCCAAGAACAAGATGGGTGGGTCTAGCAGAATATGGGAGAGAGGGCATTTCAATTTCCTCCAAAGGGGAGATAACAGATCAGCTTTCTCGTTTGTCATGGAAACCTTTTGTCAACCCAGTAACAATGACGTCAAGGTGGCAGTGGCACAGAGACTGGGTTAGTTAATGTAGCACACACCTGTTGAACTGCCAGAGGGGAAGGTATGTTGGCTTTTACATTTTCCGTCCCTGATTCTAAACAACTTTGGTGAAGGTTTAAAAAGTGTTACTCAAGTCCTAAGGCAGTTTTCCTGAGCTGTAGCAGATTTCCTGTTGTGAGCAGGTGGTGCTGGAGCTTTCACTCATGGAGAAATCCTGCTAAAAGGCATTTGCTCAAGCAGTGCTATTCCCTCCTCTTATGGGTATCCTTTTAGAGGGTGGGGAGAGCAAACTTGTGCTTTAAAAGACCAGCACCAAATTCCTTCAGTATGTTTGCTTTGCTTAGGAGGAAAGGCTCTGCTGGTGTTTACCAAAGGAGTTTTTTAGAAACACTTCTATAAAAAGAGAAACCCAAATTTACTATGCCAGATCTATAGCTGTAGATGTATAGCATTACATTGTAGCCCATTTTTGGAATGACCATTCTCCTGCCTGTTTCTCCGGTGGGTGCTATGCTTTTGTGTTTAGCGTTGTTGACGGGCTACTTTTCCATTTGTAAAGTGAGATTAGATCACTTTTTCTCTTCATTCAGTGCTGCTTGTGTGACTACCTTCCCATTTTTACTAATCAAAAAATTCTTTAACAATTCCTTAGAAATAAGCTGACTTCTTTTCATGAGAAAAATGTGTAAACAGGGAAAGCAGTCCATCTTTTCTGTGCTGTTCATGTTTACCAGCAAAATCACAGAAGTTGTGTTTGCAGAAGACTTTGAATCAGTTAAAGTGTTTCACTGCGTCAGTAGTCCGTGCAGGTTCTGTTACTATGGGTAAAACGTGAATTTACATTAGTTGCATTTCTTGTCTATGGTAACACATGATAATTCTCTTAAATTAAAGTGTGCCCTTGTTAATGCTAGACAATATGCATGATACAGAATATTTCCTATCATATAGCTTGAAAGAGGAGAAGTAGAACCTGTTATAGGGATGATGAGTCAAATTATATTGGGTTGCAAAGGTAGAATTAAGGCTGAGAAAAAGAATGGCGTAAAATGACAAAGTGATCAGAAAAAGAAAATGGAGTCAACCAGTGTAAATGACATTTATTGTACAATTAGAATCCAATTGTATGTAGTGGTGCCAGTGAGTTGTAGAAATTTTTGCAAAGGAACCATCTGGGATTATAATTGTCCAAACAGCCAATGCTGATAACTCATGGTATCCTAATGGAGATGGATGATGTCAAACGGCTGCCAAGTTTAAAGGAGGTAGGAGAAATAAAACTGGGTGATAAACACTGCTTTCCGTAGAAGATGAAATTGTCCTTCATATGAAAGAAATAAGGTTTAGCTACATTAGTATTGTTGCCATTGTGGTACGTGTAAATACTCTGGAGATATCTGTGAAGAACTATAATTCTCTTCGGCTTCAGTTTGGAAAATGTTGCACACTCATCTATATTTTTTCTTTACACTCATTACTGGTAATTTCAGCCTGACAGGTATTTCATGTGATCTAAAGTCTCTGTAGTATCATTCGATTTTATTTGTGACTTTCTCACTGGAAGGCCAGAAAAAGGCATTATAGACATTTCAAAATGAGGCTCTTCCTAAGTTCTCACTACCACTGATAGGTTACCTGCCCCCCCAGGGAAGGGGCCAGTCTCAGAGACTGGCACATCTCCTGCTGCCACCTCTCAGTGATCTGCAAGTGTCCCCTCTGCCCCCGCCCTCTGTGGGGAGCAGCAGGAGCAGGGCAGGGGGAAAGGCTGTCCTTGGGGAGCCCAGGATCTTTTAGCTCAGGAGGGGAGTAGATGGCCTGTTGCTGCTGCAGCTGAGCAGTGATGTGGCAGTGACCAAAACCCTCTGTCTGTCTGCCAAGAGTGAGCCTGCCTCTGAATGTGTCCCCTGAGTTTTCTCTCTGTTTCCTGCAGGGGCTTTTCAGATTCACTTTTCAGACTCTCTTTGGTTTTTTTTCCCATGCCTCAGTGGTGCATATTACTGACAAAAATACCTTTAGTATAGGAGAGAGGCAAATTCATTTATCTGCACCTTGGATCAGTCCAGACATTAGTTACAGTACAATACAGAGCACTGTGATAAAGGGTCCCTTTTTTGCTGGAGGGACAGAAAGGGGACCCAGAAAGAAGAGAAGGAAACAGTGCAGGCTGTCATAGGTTAGGTACATGCCTTTAATAGGGTCACTACTTACTAAGGCCTTGTGAACCCTGAGAAGAAAAGATGATTTACATTGTGTTTTCATTGTTTTCTTGCAGAAATTTATCATTGAAAGAGCCACCACCTCATAACTATAGTGTTAGGTGTGGTGATGCAACAATAAATTCCTATTTTGTGCCATAAAGGCTAATTCATTCTCTTCTACTTCAAGCATGTTTTCCCTCCACTTAGGACTCATTCTGGCAAACAGAGCATTTCAGCAGTTTCTTCTTTAGATTGGATGAGGATTAATGAGGTTTGAACACACAGCTCTGCTACTGTATTGCCTGGGATAGAGGAAATTGCTTACTTATTATTTATCTTTTTTTTTTAATGAAAGGAAACAGATGTTTATGCCAAGTCTTACAACATAGATGATGTAATAGTGAATTCATAGAATAGAATTTGTTAAGGGAGCATAATTCTGTGACTGAAAAAGGAAATATTCAGCCAAGGAAGTACCCTGTTGGATATTGAGGTTAAGTAGGTGGGATAATACCATGTTAATTGCTACAAGCACAAGTATGGCAGGTAGGCTGTGGATGTAAGGGTAATAAGAAGTGGAGTTAAAGCAAGTACAGCAAAGGTTAATAGTTTTTTCCTTAATTTTAAGATTCTCCAGTATTCAGTTTGAGAATCCGATCTCAAAGTGAATTAAAGGTGTGTATGGGAATTGCTCAGTTTCATTACATTTCATTCAGCCAGCCTGGCTGGTTATCACTGCTGATATTCACCTTCTTCCTTTGCCCAGCCCCAGGCCCCTGTGTTGCCATCTGTCCTCCATTGCTGCAGCCCCAGTTCTCCTGCAGCCCTATTCTTTTCCAGTGCCTCTATCCTTCCATGCATGGGCTCCCATTATCCATCTTTCCCGAACCTAGGATGCCACAAAACCCCTTGCCATTCAAGCTGAAATAAAACAACTCAGAGCCACTGTCAAACACTACAGATTCCCTGTCTTTCTGAAAGAGAATTTCTTTCAGTTTATCTTTTTTTCCTAGTTACTAGCAAAAAATCAAATGCGGTTCCCCTGAGCACATGTCTTTACATCTGCCAGTTAAGGATAAGATGGAGACTTAGTCAAGGATTTGCAAAAGAAACCCAAAGGAAGCAATGTCCAATTCACACTGAACTTCACTGACTTGAGGCTCTGTCCCTTCCCAGCAGCAGCTCTGTGACTGAGCCACCCTGGCCATGTCCTCCACATGGCTTTAGAGACACTGCATATGCTAATGACAAACATTGAGTGTACCTGGATCTCAGGCTGAAAATGTTATATTCGGCTACCAAAACCTTTTGTTTTTCCTGCACACTCTTCCATTACACATTGTCAAATATTCTGAGGATGCTTTAAGCTCAGGTCATATCACTTTCCTCTGCATGCATTGAGTGCAAAAGAGAAATGTGGTTTTAGGGAACAAAAGAGCACATGTATGAGTGTTGTGGATAAACACAGACTCTGTGTTTCACTCTGTGAAAATTGAGGCCTCCATATTGGCTGAATTGAGTCTAGGAAGAACAGAAATGAACATATTCATCCGGGAACAATTTACATGTAACAGTGGTTGCACAAGCCAGAGCATTTTATTGGAATTGTCTTCAGGGAAAGAAATTAAGCAGGAGCTGGGAATGTGCTTATCAATAGACCTCATTACTCTGCTCGGCCTTTGATAATTGAACCTAGTAAGTTCTTTAAGGCTCCTCTCAATCTTCTACTTGTTTGTTCTGGATTTCATTGATCCATTTTTAGCCTTCCCTGGTAATGTGAGATGACAGCAAATGTAAATGACAGAGTCAATGAGCATTTCCTTTCAGTTGAAACAAAGCAAGTGAGATCAACTATCAAACTCTTTGGATTTACATTCTTTGAAATAGAATTTATTACCTTGTTAGAAACTAAAACAAAACACACCAAAAAAAAAAAGTGTGCAACCATTTTTTATTATTGTAGTTAAAGAAGAAAATTTTATGGGAGGAGTGTCCTTTGAGCATGCTTCAGTCAACTCTATCAAAGAGAGAGGCCAAAAATGATAAAATTCAAAACCTGCGGGTGCTGGTTCCTTTGGGAGTCATGTTACAGTAGTACAAGCTACAATCTTTCGTTTTAGAAGGGAAGCATATGACTCCAGCCAAAGGCATTTCAATGCTCTTTTAGGTAAGCTGATCTTCATAAAGGCCATTGTAATCTCTTGTGCTGCTCACGTTTTAGGCAGTATTTTCATTTCATAATACTGTTTCTGTGTCCACTGAAAACATCTGCTGAGATGTGCCAGGCTCGATCGTGCACACTGTTACATCACTTGGCAAGTGAGGTCACCTCAAGTAAATGGCAGTATTATGGGGAAGGGAATGAAAACCCCAGGATTTAACTGTTGGGACTCAAGCTGCAGCCCATCATGGGTTGAAGATCCTGCAGCAATGCTGGAAAGGCTCAGAGGGTGCAGTGAACAAGGCAAGAAATAGGGAGGACTCAAACATAAGTGATCATCTCTCCCAAGTTCCTTTTTCCTCAGTGCCAAACACCATCAGAGGGTATTGCCATGCAACAGTTTTGCAAACTCTCCTGCTCAAGGTCAGCTTTGCTTCAAGCAGAGTTCACCCCTGCAGCCTGTCTGCAGCAGCAGTGTCCTGGGTTTATGTGGTGATTAATGGCAGCACTGAGCTGAAGCAGATCATTAGGATGCCCTCAGCCATCACACGTTCTTTCAGCCTGAAGCCTGCCTGGCACCCAGCACCTTCTAACAGTCTCGTTGGTCACATGCGCTGGTTTTTTTAGTGTGCACTATATCCCTCTAAAAATTCACTGTCTTCTGTGTCACTTGCAAGGGGAAAAGGGGCAGGAAAATGTGCCAGCCAGGACCAGGTCTTCCTTTAGTGGCTTGGAGATGAGCACCACTCACTGTCACCGTTCCTCTCAATGCGTTTTCTGTAGTCACATCTGCATTTCCCTTTATTTTCCATTAAACCAACCTACTACTGAAAATCATGCAAAGCAGCTTGTCCAAATCCACCTTTGAGTTAATTTTGGGCCTAAGGCCCTGATTTATAGTAACGGGACCTAGGGACCAATAATAAGAAAGAAAAATAGCAGCTATTAAATCTGTAAAAAGGAAACGACTTGGAAATGGAGAGGGATGCCAAGCTGGTCTCTCCAGCAATGGCAGAGGGGAGTCAGACTTACAGGACCATATGGCTTAGACACAGTTTAAATAATCTCCTCCAATTAAAAACAAAGCCAGTTTTATGTCAAACATCTGTTCTGTGAATTCATTGATTTGGGCAAAAAAACCATCTGGGGATATTTTAAGTACTTCATCGTGGTTTTGGTTTCTCTGTGCAGATCCTCACCCATTTTGAGGGGCTAATATCCCTGAAGGAAGACTGCTGTGGTTTCCTATGACGCTACCAGGCATCAGGGCGGCCTTTTGTGTTTGTGTGTGCTGGGCTCCCTATCCATGCTGCCTTCAGATATCCAGTATTCACTGCAGGGGGGGTGTTTTAGGAGAGTCCAAAGCACCAGAGGCAGGTCAGTGTTATCCAGCAGAGTGTCTGCTGGAAGCTGGGCATGGCTGTCACTAGAGAGGGTATCTATCTAAAGTAATCAGTCTTATTTGTGTCTAAACCACAGTGGTACTAAATCCTGATTCCTGCATGCTGGCAGAGGTAAGGAAGAGAATATAAGACCATCCCTTTTCTGCCTTCAAGCTGTCAATTCTTATAGCAGGACCAGGAAAACATAACTTTGAAGCAATCGACAGCTTCTTGTCTTGGAAATGTCTGCTTTTTACTTGGCAAGGGGAGGGAGATCTCTTGCAGGTATTGTTTGAAATTATATCACTTTTCATAAGTCCATTAAAAGTATAACTGTGCAGACAGCAATGTACCTGTTTAAAATAATGATATAGATTATAAGGGAAATAGAATCTGGGGATATGTATATTAAGCAAATTTGACCTAGTGTACAAACTGAGATTTAGTTTGTTTTAAAGCATCCCTAGGTGGCCTTATTGTGCTTTTTTTAATTTATTGTTGTATCACTTGCTCCCTTCCCAAGAGGGCATCTGAGGTTTCTGCTCTGGTTACTGTGAACCCTTGTTCACAGTTCTTCAGGTAACTGTTTTCCTTTCAGTGTAATTTAAAAGCTGAGGTAGTTAATTAAGGACCTAATTATTTCCTGATTTTGCTATCAGAGAATCTGTAGATTCCTCGCTGGGAGACAAATAGTGGGGGTCATACTCAGCTGGGAGCACTGTGAAGGGAGCGAGGCTTCTTCAAGGTTTTTTGGTTTCTCCCTTAAAATTCTGCTCAGGGCAGAATGCCCCAGTTAGATAAAGATAGATGTGCACATAAACCACACTTTGCAAGGCCTCTTTTTCTTATCCCTTGTGTTTCTAAAGCTTCTATCAGACTCAAATCCTCATTTTCCACCAGTACCAGGTATGTGATGCCAGCAGCTGGGTTTCTATTTTAAACTCATCAGCTGTGAAGAAAGACTTTTACTGTGCACACTTGCCTCTGCTGTTTATACCTGAAGGTGTTTCACAAAGTTCCTGGCCAGAATACATGATCAGATTTTGTGTACTTGCTAGGAGTGTCTCTGGAGTTGGTGTCTGATGAATCATCTGTGACTGGAACCCTTGATTCCCCCTGTTCAAAATTGTGCCAAACATGAAAGAAAACAGCTAGTGTTCAGTCTATTCTTGCATTTTTATTAACCCTGGGTTGGTTTAGAACATCTTGTGGCTGCAAAAGACAGCAGGTAGAGTTTACCTTGGAGGGTTTCAGCCATCTGCCTTGCTCACCCTCCAAAACTAAAGGGTTTTGGAGCCAGATGTTCTGGCTGTGTGTCACTGAGGAGCACAGATGATACCTGCTCCATTTTGTGCTTCTCCAAGGAAGGGAAAGGAATGGAATTTGGGTACCAGCTCTCTGAGCCAAATGCCATGAGGAAACCTTCAGATCAAACACAGGCATGCTCTGGTTCAATTTGCTGAGTGAAACAAAGTGAATCTGGTTGTCTTTATCTTCAAAAGCATTTTTTATAACTAGAAATGCTGTTTCATTTGGATCGACTTTAGTCTTACTTTTTGAAAAAAGATGAGTCAGGCATTGTCCACTGAATTTTCAATTCAGAACAATTAAGTCCAGAGCAATGCTACTGACTGTAGTAGGTTATTCCTGGTTAGCCCATAGCTCCTGAAATACAGCCTGTCCCCACAGAAACAGCCCTGAACAGATGCAGCAAAGCATTCACTGGCATTGCCAGAGCTCACAGCTCAGCATCATTCAGAGCTGAGAGGCTTTAGAGTGAGAAACACGGGTGACTCAGAGTTCACACTCCAAACAAGAGCCTGTTATAGAGTAAAAAAACTAAAGCACTGGAATTCCTCAAAGGCTTTTTCTGAATTTGATCTCTCACTCTCTAACCTCCCAGTAAAAAGAAAATCTCTATGAAATTACAGAAATTTTCACAAAGAACTCCGCAGGGGATAAGATTTCTCGTGTCCATCCCCCAGCTAAAGTGACAGCTCCTGGATTTATTTCAGTGCGGACAGAACCAACATCTAAGTGGTTTTATTCACTTTTTTTAATCTCTTGATAAGAATGCAAATCCCATTCTTGCTCCTACTGCCTCTCTCACCCTCTTGAAATAGGCTGTTTATGGTGACTAAATGCTTCTATTCAAAACTGGCTTTCATCCAAAACCAGACAGGCAGAAAGCCTAAAAGCAACAGAAAACTAGCAATTTATATTAGGCTGTAGTGCTGCACCACACAAAATGCTTTGTTTAAACTAGCCAAGCTCTGTGTCCTCTTGAATAGATGTAAATAACCGGCTCGTGTGGGTTTCCACAACAATGCTGGCATATTTCAAAACACTTAAACAGACTTCAGACACCCACCTCCTTAATACCTGCTCACCCTGGTGGAGAGCTGACCATGCCCACTTTGCTTTCACCTGGAGTGGATTTAGTACTACTTAAGATCTATTTTAGGGACGTATTTGAGGGAAGAAAGGACAGCCTGTGACCTGGTAGGTGTTTTCCATCTGCACTATGATGATAAATATGCCTCTGGTGTTCAGCCTTGCTTCCTCTGGCTGCTGCTTTGTGGCTGAAAATGAAACAGGTGCACAGTGACCACGCACACACACTGATTTAGGAAGGACAATCTCATGGTAATCCTGCACTGACCAGTGCCTGCTGGTTGCTGGAGCTGAGCTGGCTCCTGCTCTTGGAGCAGCCTGGGTGCCCCCACAGCAGGATGTGACCATGCCTGGGATCATTTTGGTTGCTTGTACTTCACCCTCCTGCGGCTGACGGGAGCTCGGGTGGGTGTTCCCAGGAGCAGAAAAGCTCCTGTGAGTGACAGAGCTCATTCCCCAGAGTCTGTGTCTGACATAAACTGCTCACATCGATGCTCTGAGGTTTGTGAGCAGCGTCCTGCAGCAGAGAAGGGAGTTTTCAATGGCTGTGGCTGGGTCCCTGCCTGCACTCGTGAGTGTGCAGGGCTCTGCTCTAGCTCAGATGTGATCATTAGATTAGAACATCCTGATGGAAACATTTACACAGTAAATGCACAGTGATGTTTTCTAGCCCAGGAACACGTGAAGGCAGAGGATGGGAGATGGTTTGCTGATGGCAGGCACTGTGGAGACAGGCTGGGGCTCCTGCCAGCTTCTCTCAGGACATGCAGCACATTCACTCCAGACAGCTTGGGGCCCTCTTGCTTCCTCATTGCATTTCGCTATTTGCTTCCACCATTTCCTTTTCTTCCTGATTTTAAGGCTGTTGCTTGCTGTGTAATTTGTTAGATCTGTCCCTGTGTCAGATCTTTCAGTTATGCCTTGTGCTCTGCAAAGGCATGTTGCATTGTTATTTTTATTTTAATGTATCTTGTTGTGCCATTTACAGATTAGAGTGCTGTCTGGGTTCTAAATATATCCAGTCAGTGGCTTTAATGGTGGTTTTAATCACAGGAATAATAAAAGTGAATGTTACGTGTTAAAATGTGAAGCCATTTACCTGTGAAGTTCAACCTTAAGGGCATTCTCTATTTTCTTTCCAAAACAAGTGGAATGTGTGAGAAACCAGCAGTCCATCTGTATTCCTATTTCCATGCTCCAGCATAGAGACAAGCATGATATACTTCTCTAAAGCTGGAAAATTGTTCTCTAAAAGCAAATTAAGTACTTAACAGCTTGAGTGATCACTTAGTAGGTGAAATGATTTCTGTCATCGGGAATTGGATGTATTTGCATTATTCCTCAGTGGCTTACAAATTGTATATATATTAGTATATCATAAGTTTTCCAGAGAGATTACTTTGCTGTGGGTTAATTTGATAAGAAAATGTTCTTTGTGGTGTGGTGGTATGTAAGACACAGAATAGGCCTGGGAAATACTTGGAAGCCCTTGGGCAAAAGGAAGGAGCTCCTTTTCTATTCTTTGGAGCTGGCACCTAAAAATGATCTATGGGCACTCTCTGAGCTAACCACTTGTACCTGCCACCTGCACCTACCTGTAAAAGGGAAACTGCTTAATTCCACCTGCCAAAGAGGGGCTCTTTCCCTGAAAATGTCTTATTTTAGCACTGGCTCCAGCCCGTCACTTGGAGCATTTGGAAACCCTGCCCACATTTCCATCCAGCAGATACTTAAGGAGCAGATGATATAAATTCATATGGATTCAGGGATATTCAGGCCTACAGGGAGCTGAGGGAAGTGAGCTCCCTCCCTCACACATCAAAGGTATGGTCTGAAGCCGGTGGGGCGAGAATCTCCCCTGCTGAGGGAGAACTTGATCCCACCAGGTGCCCAGGAGCTCCTCCAGGGGATGATTACTTCCCATTCTCGTTATATTAAATTGCTGTTTTTAATGAACCAAAGAATACTCCAGCTCCTTCATGCCCAGACACTGCACCTCATTCGTAGATAAGTACCTGGAAGACAAGCAAGAGTTAATTCTTTATAGAAAATCCAGTTGCTGTGTGATGGCAAACACGGACACCTAGTGGTACTCCGGGACAGGGCATGGAATGCTCTAAACAGCTCTCGGGGAGAGAAGCTGATACAGCAGAGTATTCGTTCACATTTTCCCCTAAAAGAATAAGAAATTTGATTATTTTCAGAGAAGATATTTTAGATAGCATAATTTGGGGAACAGAAAGTTTACTTAGCATGGAATAGTGGAAGGATTAGGAGAAATTCATCACTTTTGGTAAGATAGGCATGTGTATTTAGCAAGAAGTAATCAGGTTTTTTCTTCATGTCTTAAATATCCCACACCATGCCAAATCATATACTATATTGGATCAGGAAGATTTTCTCCTCCTCAAATTAGTCCATAGCAAAGAAACCTCTGTAAGTATTATGGCAATAGCTCATCCTTACCATCCCTGTGAATGTCTGTACTCCAGTTATGGGGAGATTGTCAGCGTGACGAGTGGTGGGTTTGCTGATAAACTGCCCAACCAGGTGCTACACTGACCTCTTGTGCACTTCCATCAGTGCACTGAGCTCTTTCTGCCAGGATTAATGCCAGTACTTTGTCTGAATGGCCTCGAACAGCTGCCGTGGTTTGTTTTGTTGGTTTTTTCTATTTAT
This sequence comes from Falcunculus frontatus, assembly GCA_013398115.1. Lineage (NCBI taxonomy): Eukaryota > Metazoa > Chordata > Aves > Passeriformes > Falcunculus > Falcunculus frontatus. The sequence goes on along the minus strand of VZRV01005418.1, from coordinate 202,504 downwards.
TTACAAATAATCTTTCAGAAAAATATTTCCTTCTTCTTCCCCAAATCTAGCATTTCGTCTACGGCAGAGACACAGGACAGGTGAGAACCAGTCCTTGTCCACTGACCCCTTTCTGTAATTGTGAATATCACCCCTGTGAGTGGGATTTCTTTCACATCTGCACTGGACACAAAAACCCCTATACCACTGAGTGGGGAGACAGGCTGTTCCCATGGGAGTGTGTATTTGGGGCTGCTTGGGCTAAGATAAGGGATTTTGAGATTGTACCAGCTCAAGAGTGAAGTCTATAGAGATGTGTGTGCTCTCCTCGAGGGCTGCCCCATTCCAGCCAAAAAGCAGACCCCAGTTTTCACTGATTTCGCACTTACTCAGCGTCCAACAAGATTTCTTCCAGTTCAGTTGGATTTACAAGTTGTTCATTTAAAATCATTGTATATTATCCTTGGTTTTAGCTTCATATACTAAGAAAATGAAGTTTATAGTATTATGCTTTTTTACTATTCTCATCTTAATAACTTTTGAATAAGTGAACTAATTTCTGTCAAAATTTCTATCAAATTCGACACTGGAATAAAGACCCCAAAGATTCCTGCATCCCTCAGGGAAGCAGGCAGCACACAGAACAAAGAAGGAGGGCAAGAAATCCACGTTGCAGAAGAGCATTGAGAAAGATTCCTCAGGCCGGAGAAACTTAGATTCATTCTCACACCTTTTCAGACACGCAAGAATCCAACTCTGAGATCCAATTATGTTAGAAAAACCCCAAGCTTTGTTAAAACAAATCTGTACAATCACTTCTTCTGTATGTACACACCAGTGCTTATATTCCCAGTTCCTGGCTATACAGAGACTGTGATTACACAGAGACCAGTGTTCTTCGAGAGTCATAGGGTATGAGGCTGAAGGGAAGCAGCAGTTCCAGCACTCAGTACGGAAGTAAAAGGATACATTTAGTCCTAGGTACAAATCCTGAAAGTGAGCATATAATCAATCACTCTGCATTTATATATTTACACCTCTGGGTTCCATCAAAGAGCATGGGAGGAGCTTTTCTGATCTGCCCCATCAGGAGTTCTGAGTCTCCCAAAAGGTCCCTAGAGCAAGTTTGGGAAGATGAGAGTATATTTCTTGTCTTCCAAGAAAAGTGAAGCTGTTTCCTCACTACACTGGTGGCAAGTGGGAATGTGTCTCGCTCATGCTGTAGAGGGATGAGCTGGAATTTGTCCCACACAGGACAAATGAGGCACAGCACTGAGGCAGCCTGATATATTGCCAGTCTAGAAAGTGACCTCAGAAATTAAAGCAACAAAAAAAACCCCAGGGTTTCTGATGGACACTTGTAGCTAGAAAATTCACAGCTCAAAAACTCCCCCACAGCTAGCATTCAAAAGGTTACTGGGTGGGGAGCTTTGGTGTCTCACTTCAGCCCAGCAAAATCAATAAGAAGTAAAGGAAACCAGGGCCACAACATGTTGAACTTTGACAAAACAAATTATTAACTTGGCTTCTAAGGAACACAAATCTTGTCTTTGCCAGTGTAAATATGATGCAAAGATGATTGCTTTCATCCTACCCTCGCTAACGTCTATTCCTTTTCTTTTTTTTTTTTTTTTTTCCCCTGTTGAACCTGGGCAGTTGTCTGGAGGGTGTGAACTAACTGTGGTGCTCCAGGACTTTACAGCGGGCCACAGCAGCGAGCTGAGCATTCAGGTGGGGCAGACAGTGGAGCTGCTGGAGAGGCCAAGTGAGAGGCCAGGCTGGTGTTTGGTCCGAACCACGGAGCGGAGCCCACCTCAGGAGGGTCTGGTCCCCAGCAGCGCTCTCTGCATTTCCCATTCCCGCAGCAGTGTGGAGATGGATTGCTTCTTCCCTTCAGGAAAAGGTAGGCAACAGTCCAGCTGGTTTAAGGCTGGTTTGGGTTTTCCCTTTTGTATCATGTAAGTGCAAAGCTGCTTGGGCTCCTCCTGCAGTTGATGGGTAAAAGGCTGTTCAGTCCTTGGTGAGTTTTGTTCCCAGGTCCCTGTGAATGGGCACAGCGCAAGCCTGACTCCATGTCCATGAATCAATGTTTGTACATGTGCGTCTTTTGCTATGTGGTAATCATTGTCTTGAGATTCTGGACAAAAATAAGACCTTTAAACAACAGGGGGACTGTTTTCAGTGCCAAAAGGCCTAGAAGGAGGGAAAGCCATGCTGTCTACACACCCAGGATGCCCCAAATTGTGGATACGTTATTTTATGACTGCCAAAGTGCACACTGGTTCGTGTTCTTTTAGTATATCCTGTCTGTAATTGCAAAGAGGCCACCAGTGAGTACTGGTACACTCTACTACCTTGTGACCTGGAGACATTGTGTGTAATGGCACAGTGCAGTGGGGAAAGAATCCTTTACAATCAATGTGGAACAAAACACATCACTGGTATTATCCTGAGAGCTTGGGCTTCACTCACAATGAATGGTGAAATATTGTTCGTCTCTGTGGTGTCTGTGGCCTCTTTAGTTGATGTTCTGTTCTGAGCAATGTGTGTCCCACGTACAGCATCCATGCAACCAGGCTTAGGAGACGCTCCAGACTGATAGACCAGGATTGGTTCAGCTCAGTGTGGCCAGAGCAGGTCTCCTTTTGGCTGTGGCCCCACTTCTGGCCATGCACAATGCAAGTAAGGTTGCAGGGAGGAAAGGCTCCTATCATTGTACGCCCGACTGGAAGCCGGCAACCTGAACTGTGTTTTTAAATTCTTTTTTCACTCAAAATTAAGAGAAATAGAATTTGATCCATTGTTGCTTGAGCAAGTTAGCCTTGGTGGTTTTGTTTGTTTGGAGGAAAAGCACTGAAACTGAGCTGTAGTTTGTGCTCATTCCCTGCCTGCACTCCCACTGCGGAGGCTGGGAGCCGGACACACGCCCAGGAGAGAGCCATGCTGTAGGACCAGAGTCTGCTATCAGAGTTTCCCTTCGAGAGGATCCGATCCAAACCGGGGGGAGGAGAGCCCAGCTTCTCTCAGATTTGATCCCCTCAGCTGTCAGCTCTCTCTGCAGTGTGAGCTCTAAACTCCTCATGCACTTCTTAGACCTGCTGTTACCTCTTCTGCCTGCTGCATTCCCGGGGCCCTGCCCTGCTGCTGCTGCCACAGGAGCCTGTCCTGGCCCTCAGCTGAGAAATGCTGCAGTTGTTTACATGCAAATTATCTGTCAATTAACAGAAAGGTAAAGCTGAAAATCAGCTTGGTCTGTGTAAGAGCAGTCACTGCCTGGCATGACTCACAGGAAGCTGGGACGTGTCTGCTGTGTGCATGGTCCAGCAGCTCGTGTCTCTGCTCAAGGGCACTGTGAGACACCACTCAAACTGCATTTGAGAGCGTCAGGTTGTAGAGCTTTACCTTAAATCAAATAAAATTAAACATTGCAAGAGTAGGCTGTGAAAAGGGAGGCAGGATACCCTGAGGATGAAGACAGGGTGGTGCAGGGGCTGGAGGCTGGCAGGGGACATGGGGACTCTGCTTTTGGTATGACTGCATGAGCTTCAGGGCCCAATTGCACCACAGGTAGGGTGGGATGGACTGCTGGGCTGTGGCTGGTGGACCAGAGCCCACTGATAGCTGGAAGCCACCAGGCTGTGTCAGCAGAACACCAAGGCTTTGCTGGCATGCTCTGCCTGCCTGTGGGCAGGTTTTCTCACCTAACACGCTGCCACTGCTCCCAGGCTGGAGCTGCCTCTTGGCCCAGCATCTCTGAGAAAGTGCTGAGTGAGTCTGGGGCCGGCTGGCTCCAGCCATGTATTCATGGTGTTTATTTCCTTTATATCTCTTTCCCCTTGGCCTCAGTTTTCTTCCTGCACATACCAAAGCTGTATCAGGGAGCCTCAGAATTAATGGGATCTCCAGAAGTGCAGCTAGAAATAATAAAAATAACCACCCAATCCACAATTTTGGCCAGAGTACAGCAAATAGGCTCTGTGTCTAATCAGTTCTCCCTCTATTAGGAAAACAGGAAATTGTTTAAACTGAATGAACAGATGCTGGGAATAAAGAAAGAGGAGTAAGTTTAAAGGGGAAAATGCAGTAGCTGCTGAAAGAGCCTGCTGGTCTCATGAGGTGCTGGAAAGTTAAGTATGACAAATGGTTTCTGAGTTGTGCCCTTCTCTACTTCCAGTAGCTTTAGGCACAGGTTGCGTGCAGAATCCCTTGGTCCAGGCTTCCACAATTTCTTGCCCTTCTCTACAACCCAGAACAAAGGTTGACACATCCTACAGCAACATTAATGATGTTCCTGGTCTGCTTTAAGTATGTAAACGTACGCAGTTGCAGAAAAGCAGGTTAACAGCTGAATTTTGCTGGCAATTACCAAGGCACATAATTCTTTGCTTTTACAAGCACCGTAATTTCAAGAACAGAAAGTACCTATGCTCAAAACTTAACATTTCTAATAATAGAATTTGCCATCTATTTTAGAAACATGCAGAGTTTTGCCAAGTATCAAAACATAGTTACATCTGCATAGAGGGAAACTGCAAATTACTCTGTTTGGTCCTATTATAAGTAATGGTGGAGTATAAATGTAAATCATGGCTCATAGAAGCTGCTTATTGTCCTTAAAGTGAAAGAGTAAAGAAAGTAATATGTCAGCCAACACCTGAACAGATGAAGGCTTGAAAGATTTGGTGGGATCACCAAGAACATTTTGTAAAGCACCAGTGCAAGTCCTCATCAAGCCTTTCTGAACAGTCTAACTGAAAACCACTAGAAACGCAAAACCAAACTTCACGACTGAACATGTGCCCTGTCTGGCTCTTCCTCATTCTTTTACAGTATTCCTTTGAAAATAGGTGGCGAATTAACATAAAATATTGCAAAAGGAAAGATGTGGTGTGAATATAACAGAACAAACCCAGAAGAGAACACTTCCTACCTTATGTAATGAAATATCTGTACAGATCTCTCTTATTGATCAGTAAGAGTGCAGAGACTTTAAGGACTGGTCTCACAGCCTTCCATCTGACTCCTGGCTGTGCTCCTTTGGAGGATACACATTTGATTTTTTCAAGACCTGACTACAGCTCAGAGCACAAGTATCCTCCTGCCTGTCCTTCTTTCTGATGATCTGACAGTGTTTGCAATTACCCTCTGTAAAAAGGCAAACAGGTTTCTGGCATTAACCTTTTGCAAGTGATATACGGATGATTGAGTAAAAGGAACTCGTCTGCAGTCTCTCTTACTGGACTCCAGAATTTGCAGGATGTTTTTTTTTCTGACTAGCATTCCTAGGAAGGAAAAAGAAAGATCTCTGGTACCAGAAATGAAGCTCTGTTTGAACTATCCTACATGACTAATTACAGGAAAGCTGTGACTTTTATTTCTGTCTCTTTTTAAGCTACAAATTTCAAATTGAGAGAGAAATCCACTTGGATAGAAAGCAACTTAATGACCTAGCCAATATTCATTAAGCACACTGTGCCAAGCATATTCCTGGTGTCAACCTGTTAACTTTGACTGAGTGATTCCAAATTTGAATTTGAGTCATGAAACAATTAGATGAAATCTTGATCTTAGAAGTCTTTGTCTTATGACCCTTTACACAGCGTTTTTCTTGTAACACTGAACACACAGGGTAATTCAAAGAGTAACAAAGGTTAGTTCTTGCAGTAATTTTAAGCAACCTCCATCACAGAAAGAAAAAGAGGGCATTAAAAAAAGAGGTAGGGTTTCATGGCATTTGTTTTGGATTGATGATACGTGAGAGGAAGGTCCCCTTCAGGGCCCCAAACCAGAGCCTGCCCACAGGATACTTGTGTCTGGTGCATATCTCCGGAGGAGATGAGGAATATATTTTTTTAAGATGCTGTGCAAACATCTTGCTGTGCAGGCTGAAGGCCGCTTAACAGCAGGGCTTTGGTGGCAGTGGTGGGTCCTTGTACCAGAACAAACTGAGAAACAGCTGGATCTCTTCCAGCAGAAGAGATCTTGCAAGGTGTATGTTAGCAGGGTGCCCATCTTGCCTGTGCTTCCCAGATGGGTCACTTTGTCCTGGTGCATCAGTGGGAGAGCACCAGACTTTGGGCAGGGGGGACAAAAGTTTTGGTGCTGCACCAGTCACAGATCACATGTTTGGGGGTCACCTGCAGCCTGAGAGAGCCTGGGGCTGGTAGGTGCCATGGCAGGCTGGAATGGGACAGCAGGAAGCAGAATAAGGATTTAACAAGGCTGGTGAGAAGAGTGGTATCAATGAAGTCACACTGAGACTTGCATTTTGGTAACTTCTCCATGGGGGAAGGAGCAGGTCATTTAATGCATTAGTGTGCAAAGCTGGTGAGGCTAATCCAGCTCTTGCCGTGTTTGAAAAAGACTCTTTCCTCCAGTTCCTGATCTCAGAAGAATCATCTGTGTAGGGAAAAGCATAATTGTTTCTTCCCACGTCTCTGTTTTTTAAGAACATCTTGGTTTTTAGTGAGGGAAAAGAGTCTAAGCTGCTTTTGTTACACCCCTGTTCCTGTTGAGCTTTAAATTGCTATCTACATTGGCTCACGCGCTTTCTTGGTTGTGTTTTAAACAATCTCTGCTGCAAACGTATTTGATGGTAATGATTCCTGATGTCCCAGGGGAGCCGTGTGAGGACGATTCAGAAGTTTTAGTGCGCTGCATTAAACCTTCATTTGTCCTTGTGGAGGCTGAGAAATTGTTTTTGTTTTTGAAAGTCTTAATGAAGAGTGGTCGATTAAAATGTTTGTAAGGCTCTGAGGTAAAGGAAACATTTCATTAGGTAACACAGTTGATTTAACTGGTACATTAGCTGGTCATGGGGTTTCTATTAAACAAACAATGTTCAGGCTCCCATTGTCAATATAAATATGCAATATTTAAATAGAAAAACAAACCCTCACTTCTGTTCCTAATACTGATCCAACAAGGGTGTTCAGAGTCAAAAATCTATAGTATAAGCTGTCTTTCAAGAGAGGTCATGTGGACCCCTTCTGCTGGCATTAAGTGCCTCATGGCATCCTTGTCACAAGTTCAAGTTCAAGACATGGCTTACATAGAAAAATCACAGAAATGTTCATTTTCACTCCTTTTCAGTTGCAATAGAGCAGCTGGAACAAGACGGTCACCAGCGTGGTGGGACACGGCAGCTCTGTGGGCTGGCCCCAAGGCCTGCCCCAGCCCAGCTCAGGGCTGCTGCTCTGCCTCAGAATCCAAGTGCGACTTCACACAGCCATGAAAGGAATGGGAAAATAAAGATGCAAGAATCCAAAACCACTTTGCTATTTCAGTCAGGTCACCCTTTCCCTTGTTTTTTCTCTACTGCGTCTCCCTCCTCTCTCTCATCAAACAGTATCTGTCTGCCCTCGCTTTGATGGCCCTTCACAGTTCTCCCCATCATCTCACTCCTTTGTACCTCAGTGGGCAGTGTCTGCCGCAGTGCTGGAGCTGGTGATGCCTGACTCCCCTCCCTGCTGCTGTATTTCGATCCCACACTTCTGTGCTTTCTCCTAGTTCACAGTCGCTCTGTAGAAGAACTCAGACACCCATAAAGTGTCCATCCTTGGGGTTATCCAAGCTTATACCTTCTCCTGGGCTCAGTTATCTCCAAAATAACAAAAAATAAACAAGTATTTAGCAATATGGGGGATGAGATCTGATTTTCATTGTGTCTAAGAGGTGGGCCAAGTCAAGGCTGAGAGGATGAGCTGTATCTGTGTAGGGGGATTCATATCACTATGCCTGTAGCTCTACCAGGGAGTTTACCTGATGGGTACATCAAGAAAACAAAACTATACAGAAAAATCCTTGGGAAATACGTGTCCTCCCCTACAAGTCACAGGGACAGCTCGTATGCAGGCTGTGGGAACCATGCTCTCAGGGTGCAGATAAAGTGCAGGCTGTTGGAGCCACACTCTCATGGCTTGTGAAAAGCCCTATTTCACTGATGTGGTATTTCTGTTTCATTATTTTTTATTTTCAGTATGGCATCACTAGATATTAACACCTACATTCAGCTATGGGGATTTGTTTAGGACGTACCAGGTACCAGTAAAGTCACTTATATTATTATTATAAAGTCACTTTATTGCTTCAGCTTCTTTCAGCTTCAGTTATCTAGTCAAAACAAAAGGCCTCCAGTACTCTACCTGGAACTTTATTTTTGTGGAGAAGGACAATTTTGATGAATGCTTTGATGAAACAGGAAAGTCTATTTTGGGGGAAGTTGCTTTGCTTTTGTACAGTGGATTTTTATTATTTTAAACACAGGATTCTTTGTTTAAAAGAGAGAAGGCCTGCAAATTTTCTTGTTTACTTTTCCTTTGCTTCCCCTTCTGACATGGGGTAAAATTTATCCACCTAGTTGCTGTCAGCTTAACACCAAATTTTACTGTACAGTGTCTGTGCTGGTTTTATCACTGGAAAAAAGATAATTTGAGGGAATTTGAAATGCTGTGGACCACTGAGATTCATCAAGAATGCCCAAGAGCTCAGCACCTGGTCTGGCATGGAAAATGTGAAGAAACTCAGTAGTGGTATCCCTCTCTGTGTCAGGCTCAGGACTGCAGTTCCTTGCACAGCCCCTGGAGAAGACCAGGGTTGTGTATTCTCCATGACCTCCTGGCTCTCCTGTCTGCCTTCCCAGCCTGCTTTCCTGGGGCCAGCCCGTGCATTCCACAGCCAGGTTAAGCCAACCCAGATATATCCCTTTTGCTATCCTGCAGAGGAGTGAGAACCTTCCTCCTCAGCTGCAGCTCATGAAGGGGAGGTCCCAGCTGGTGCCTGGCTGCTCAGGTGATGGGTGAGTGGGTGGCCACAGCCCTCTCCTGGCCCCACAAGCTCTCTGAGAGGGCACAGTCTGAGAGGACTTCAGCTGTGCATACCTGGTCAAACAAGACTGCATCAGTCCTTTTTTTCCCAACTTTTCTTCAAAAACATGCTGGAAAAGGACTCTTTAATTTTTACTGCTCATATTCATGTCCCAGCTGTTGGGAAATCACAAAGACCAAAGACAGTTCTACTGAGTAAATACCAGACTTGTAGTTAATTAAGTGAGATAGTTTCCTAGAGTAATGTGGTCTATGCAGCATCCTATATGGCCTGGGGAAGACCAGAGGCATCTCCCTGACTCTAAGCCAGTCCCCAGCTCTCCAGTGACCCCAGCAAGTGTCTGTTCATAGAATGGCAGAGCTCAGCCTTCCCTTGTGTTAGCAGAATCAGAGCAGGGAGAGGGGCCTTTGAAGAGACTCCACAAATGGTGCTCACAGAGTCTGAGCAGTGGTTGTTGTACTGAGAAAGGACTCAGCTCTCCTGCTGTGGTACCTCAAGGTCAGGAGAGCAGGTCAGGGATTATCCAAAGCACTCTGCACAGTTATCCAGGGGCAGCACCTGCTGAAAACGGTCCAAATATTCTTTTTATTAACTGCAAAGGAACCTTGTAGATGTCTTCTGTTTCTTCTCCTCCTGGGAGCTGCGGTGCCTCAGTGCAGTGCAGAGACACCAGAGCAAGCAGGCAGCTCAGTTTGTACCACGAGGTTTTGCACTAGCTCTGACCCAAAGCCAGCAGCCAGAGCATCCCCACTCCTCTGCCCCACCAGTGAAAAACAAGCACCCGGAGGAAAGGTATAAAAATAGCTCCTTCAGTAAAGTCTATTTCCTCTGTATTTAGTTGTGAGTCTTGAAATACAGTAGTGTGGTGAGGAAGGGGGGGTTGCTCTGCAGCGCTTGGCCCATGGAGCTGACAGGAAGGTCGTCCTCAAAGATCAGCTGGAGCATGTGCATGCCTTGCGTCTTGTGTTTCCTCCGAGGACAGACTAAATTTAGCATTTTCACAGATGGACATTGAACCATAATCCATGTAGGACTGTGGGGCGAAGAGTGGGATGGGAGTTGTTTGCCTGGGCTTTTTGCTGTGTAACCAGCTTCAGTGCACCACCACTCGTTGTGTTCCTCAGGGTTTTCTGCTTTGCTTCAATATTCTGTAACTTACTGCCTGATCCTTTTCCCTGAAATTTTAAAAGTTTAATCATGAAGGAAAAGTAAACTGTTGATTCTAGGTTCAGGCCTGACATCCCAACTAACTTAATGCCAAACTGTGGATGTACTTTTTAGTAGTACCATCACAAAGATTGAACCTGTAACTACTGATCCTTGCAAGAATTGCAGTAAGACAAATACTAATATCTGATGATTTTGGCTTCCCCAAAATGTTGCCTCCCCACTCTTTCAGCTTCCAGACAGTTAAAGGGACTAATCCTAAATGTGGTATTTGTACCCTGCAAGGCCTGTATACTGCTGGGCTGGTCCTTCCGTTGCTAATCTTAAACAAATATTTTATGAGCATATTTTGAAGTGAACTAGTTCTGCTAAAAATCCCATTTCCCTGACTGGTCTGAGCTGGAGATAGGCAAACTGTGATGCAAAGCACATGTGTATTAAATAATGTATTTCCAGTAATAGAAATTATGTTTCTGTGTATCTGCTTCAGCACACTGCACAGATTTGATATATTGATCCTGACACAAGAAGCCTGATTTTTCTGTCATTTACACAAGCATTTTGTCAGAGCACTTATTCCCAGGTTACACATTTTGCAAAAGAGCCTGAAACAATGTCAAATTCGCTTAGTTCAGATTAATCCCAAACTTTAGAAAGTAGAGTTAATGTTATTGCCACTATGATGGTCTAAAAGTCTAGAACAGGAGGTCATTTACATAAATGCCAGCGTATCTTTTTCCATTCATATTAGCTGGTCTTATAGAGAACATTATTTCTTCATAAAAATGTTGTCTTTAACTCCAGAACTGTACTTTTCTTTAAGGCAGAGCCCCTGTTTGACTGCATTTTCCTTAAATCTGTTTAAATAAGTCTCTCACAATCTAGAACAGGAAAACAGAAGTAAAACCATTCTTGTCTTTGGATGTCCTAAGCATTTATTAGAAGGTGCTATTTTACATTTGTATCATATATTCTTCATAAATGCACTGAACATTCATTGATTCTGCAGAACTGCAATGCTGTCAAATAAGGTCTTTTTTTCTTTCCAGAGTTTGCGAAATACAAGTTAAATTTTACACAGCATAAAAATAAAGATAATTGCTTGCATATTGCAGGAAAGGTTGGGATGGCTTCCAGCCTCACTAAAGATGTGCCTTCCAAGAAAAACAGTAGTCATACGCTATCCAACACTTCACTGATAAAGCAGCCCTGGCTTCTTCTCCTTACCAAGACAATTTGCAGCTCATGAGTGTTGGTGAGTCCCGTTTTCATGAAGTGAACCTAAGGTTCCATTTTTCTCCCCGATAACATTAAACTGCCTGATGCCAAACCTATAGGGTTTTATTGTCCCGTGCTTTTGCAAGCCAAAAGATTACAAGTTCAACAGTAGCGCCCAGTGTTCATATTTCAAGGGCATTTTTCTATTTCCTAGGCTAGGGAGGAACACTGAAATATTTGAACTCAAGATACACTTCTAAAAGGTATTTTTAGGTCTTTGTAAATTTCAGTTTTACTTCTTCCAGACTGTACACAGGTCTTTATTTTCTCTGTAGGTTTCATGTATCATCAGGATTTTAAGTTAATAGCTGCATTTTGCCAAGGAACATATATTCAGTTCCTTTGGAAATCCATGGGAATTGCATTTAGGTACCAGAGAACAGACTCTGGCTTTAATGGACTCAAATGCCATTCTTTAGAAAAGCACCAAAGAACTTATTAACTCTGCAGGACTTCTACTCAGTGAAATAAGAACATTTTTCCTTTCACTGACTACAAAAGTCAAATTAGGTTTCATGCAGTGTGAAGGAATCGGGGTGCTCTCGGTGCCAATCCAACCTGTGAAAATCTTACTGAAAAAAGCTTTGTGCACGGATGGCTGGGGAAGGTAGCTCAGGCTTTACACCCTGTAACCCTCATGGCCCCTGCACATCTGTTCAGACAGATCTGCTGTGGTTGTGCTGTGCACACACAGTGCTGCTCCACAGGACAACTGCTGGGACACAGCCTTCACCTGGGAGCTCGACACGTTCTGCAGCGTTCGATCTGCTGCAGCCTTTCGTTATGCCATACATGTGCCTTTCTGCACGTGAAAATGCAAAAATGCTCATTCCACTCCCATCAGCTTCTGATTGCCATCATAGAACGGGACATGCAGGCACAGCAGAGACAGGCCTGGGCTCAGCAGCACTGGGGGCTGGTGCTTCTCCCAGCTGAGCAGAAGATTGTCAGCCAGCTGGAAGTACCCATTTTGTCTCACACGGGGAGGCTGAACCTCCATGAGCATCAGGAATGTGTCCTGTGCCTACCTGAGCAGCCAGGATCTACCACAGCAAGAGGGATCACCCACACCAGGAGATAGTAGCACAGGTGATGCAGCAGCCACACAGCTTGAGGCTTTAGCAGTGAAATCTGAGCAATACTGACAGGAGAATGAAGGCAGACCAAGGAACTGATCTGGGCTAAAACAAACCCTAATTTTCCCCACTAGGTTAATTTTAACCTGGATCCACTTGCGGATCAGAGTCACTGTGAGGCTGCACAAACATTTCTGTTGGCACAGGGGAAGCAGCAGGAAGGACCAGGCACCTGGGAGAGACAGAAAAGGCAACAAAAGGATTTGGCAGGACTGTTGGCTCTTGACAACTCAAAGTGCTCATGGAACTATCATGTAATGTGGAACTGTTACATACCAAGAGATTGCCTGAACATAGGAATTAAAAAGTACTCCATGACATCATGTACTTGTCCTTCTCACAGAAAGACAAGAGGGTTTTCTGTCTTGTGGTGACTGGAAATTCCAATGTGTAGAAATCCAGCTTTTGGCAATGTCTGATGGTACCAAGCAGAAGGGGGGATTTCCAGAGTTTTTGGTGCTAGACTGTCAATCACTCACTGGTATTCCCAGGAGCAGCATTTCTGTACAGGATATCAGCAGAAATCCTGCCTGTCAGAGAGCTAATGTCCTCAAAAATACCCAAACTGCTGCTATATGGACACCAAAGAATGAAAGCAGGCAGAGGTGCTCCACACTGAAAAAAGAAGAAAGGTTGTTTTGTAGCCAGTCATTCCACCAGGTGATAAAAATAGCTTTAAAACTACTTTTTTTTTTTCAATTCTCTGCACAGCAGGCTGCCTGTTATGTGTACCCTTGTTATTTATACCCACCGTAAGTTTCAATAGCAACTTTACAGATTCTTTTATGCTTGTCATAGATCTAGTATCGTAAATCAGAAAGCTTTGCCATCTTAAACATTGCCTGGTAAGAACTCCTCTGCGTTCTTTTTACTTTAGAATAAAAGGGAAGTGGAAAATACGGTTAATGCAGTAATTTGGCCCAAATAAATATAAGCTTTTACAATGCTGACATTGAATTCTATTTTAATGCCAGTGCAATTCCTCTGGATTGGCTAAGCAGAGAAAATTTTCCCTCTAAGTAGCAAATAGTGTGTGCCAGTTTTTAATTTTTTCTTTTAGCTTGCCTTGAACCCTGCTTGTGTTGGGTACTGGGTAGGGGAAAGGTGATGAACAGAACTTGCAATTTGCTGCAGAACATCTCCGGAAAATAGTCTGAATACTCTTTCATTAAACAAACAAACAAACAAATGAAAACAGGTAACAACTTACTCTAAAGAAAGAGAAATGGCATTTAAAGGCAAATCAGCTGTGGCTTTTACCATCCAAATAGAACAACCCCAGGCAAGTTGGGACAAGCAGGCCAGGAATATTTTTGTTACACTGTTAGTTTGTAGTTGCTAGAACAACTCACCTTTGTCATGCACAAGTGGGTGAGGCGCCTGTTTGTCTTGGAAAGCAGACTATGATGGGCTGAGATAGGCTTGTGATTTCCCCACCGAGGCCCAACACAGTAAAACAGGAGCCAAAACATGTCCAGAAGGCAGCGCTTTAATGCTCCTTGTCTTCTGTCATTGGGTATTGCTGTAACTCCCAAAGATATGTCTCCGTTCTGATGGAGATAAGTGCTTCAGGAAACGAACACAAAACCTGCTTTAAACTTTTATTTCACTCTTTTCTGCTGAAGGGTTGGGGTTTTTTTATTCTGACCAGCAGCTCGTTCAGGATGTGCCCACCATCCAGCACAGCTCCCCAGCAACCAATCAATACTGTACCAACACAGTGTGGTGTGTGGTTTCGCTTGTGGGGCCTCCCAGGTCAGACTGGTTTGTGAGGTGAGGCTCTTTGCTGCAGCCTCAGCTGAGCATAACTCATCTGGTGGTGCTGCTGGCAGGCCAGACAAGTCCCCTCTGCTCACACAAGACCTTGCTGAAGCAGTAGAGCCAGTCCAGGGGCAGGTGAGCCTACACTGAGGTCTGGGAGGATGGTAACTGGGCTGTACTATGCACCAGCTTGTAACTGTTTTCTTAAGCAACTCGGTCAGCAAATTGTTAGTGTTTAGGAAGAAGCTGGATATGTAGGAGAATTGGTCCTGTGCCCAGGAAACCAGAGGAATTGGACAATGTAGGAATCTGTTCTGAGATCTCTGAGAGGCAACGTTAGGCTGGAGGTTGAAGGGGCACATGTGTTCTGCAGGCGTGTCCTGCTCCCGAGAGTGGGTGAAACAATCCTAGGTTGTACCTACATGAATATTTTGGGGACAACTCTAAATTCCCTTGAAACAGATTGAGTCACATGAAAGCAAAAATGTGTATCTTACTTTGTGGTGTGCTCTACAGTCATCCACCTTTACTTGATGATCTTTTAAAGATACTTTCAGGGATAAGTCTCTAAGCAACTTCTCTCCTTCTGTAAACTTTTCCTTTGTTATAGAATGCAGAGAAAGAGAAAAGATGGGTTGTAAATAAGAAAAGAAAGGCTAGAGTCAGGAAAAGTTGTGATGTTTGGGAGAGGTGGGTGAGCAGTAGGTAAAGGTGAGGTCCATCACAGCAGAGCAGACGGGTCTGGCTGTGGCCTTTGGCTTTAAAGTAGAGTTGGTGTGCCAGGATGCTGTTAGGTCATGGCAACTCTTCTAAGCTGCCATAAATCCATCCCATGCTGACATCCACAGCAGAGGGATAAGAATGATGTATCCTAACATTTGCTGAACATATGCCTACATTGCGGTTCAGCGTGGAGGTTGTGCTGGACTGTCTATATTTCTTCTTAATTTGTTTGGTTTAGCTAGTTGAGAATGTTCTTTTTTTACCTACCACTGTGCTGAACTGAGGAGCCAAAATCCTCTCCTTGGAGTTGTGCTCTCTTGCACCAGGAGGGAATATTACTCCATTTATTTATTTATTTTTAATTTATTTTATCTGTTTTAGTACCTAATAAACTTGTTGTTTTTTCCAACTGGCATGACAAGGCTCTGGCTATTTTTAAAGAATGTGGTTCGTTTGATTTAATCTAATGAATGTTTAGTGCTGTTGAAAATAGCTGGAGCCAGAGCCAAGAATAATGTACTGAAATGTGCTGGTTGAGCAAGGATTTCTTCACTTTGCCAATCTGTTTCCCTCCAGTTGTTCAGATTTACCTGGTTTTGCAAGTAGCATTTGCAGGCAAGACATACTGATTGAGGTGCTTTTTAATACTGATTCCAAAGGCCAATAGTGCCAGAGCCCCATTTTGCCACACTCATTTCAAGACACAGCTAACAATGACAGCTCTTCTTGTTGTTCAGTGTAGGATGTCTAATCTCTGTTTCAGACCACTTTAAAGGCAATGTGAAATGCTGATATCCTTTTAATGCACATAGGAAAATTGAGGCATGAAATGGTAATTTTTTACCCTAAAGTCACCCAGAAAGCAAGTGACAGAATGAGTAATGAAACCAGCATCTACTGGGCTCCTGAAGCTTCTGTGTAACTCCTGATTTCTCCATGAACTGAAACACGACCGTAATCTGAAAACAAGTTCTGCTAAGTCCTTACTCCTGGTGGTTCTCACTGGCTGGTTTTCAGAATATCCATGTTTACTGTCCTGTCTGCACCCTCTGAATTGCTCTGTAGAGGTACCTAACTCTCCCTAGTAACAAAACTTAAATTTCATGCATGTCTTTACACTACCTGAATTTGACTCCGCAAGCCACACCACATATTTAAATGATGTTTTTAAAACTGTACAAATCCATCTTCCTTTTGCCATCCATGAGTTATTTCCGCTAGATAGTTGGTTTGCTATTCCTCCCTAAGAAATGGGTAGCTAATACTTAGCTTCATTGGATTAAAAAATAAATCAACCATAGTACATCTTATTCCATGACAGTGATGTCCATAGGGATGGATTTTCTGCAGAGATCGCTTTACACCCTAAAGCACAATGTAGGATTGACTTGCATAAGTAATGAACAGATGCTCCTGACAGCTATTACATTATTCATCTCCCTATGCATGTGATGGGGGAAAGGAAACAGCACCTGTTACTATGGGAGAAATATTGTCCCTGCTGCTCTGCATTACAGACCTCCAGGGCAATCTGGGCCAGACGTATTTCACTGCATTTGTGTTGACCCAAAATGAAGCCATGCCAGTTTACATCCCCTCGTTATTTTGTCCTGTGTTTCCCTCAGATAGATCACTCAGTTTATGACCTAAGAAAATAAAATAGCTGCTGCAAGCGTGAGGGAGCACCGAAGGCAGTGAAAACATTTGTGTTCCATCCTTCACCCCAGATTTTTCTCAGGAAGGCTGGGTAGAAATACTAGAACTTATTTCCCCTCTGCAACAACAGTACTTTTCACAGACCTTCTCAGATGTCATAAGAAAGGGGAACTCATATGCCTGGGGAATTCCTAAAGGTGTATTTAAGAGTAGACAGAAGTAATTCCCTTGTCATCCTGATGTTAGACTGAGATGACTTCCCCTCCATCATCTGTGTTGGGCAGGGCAGCACACATGGCCCATGGTGCAGGCACACTGCTAATGGCCTGAGCTTCAGATCCAGCCAGTCAGGGCCATAAAATTGTCTTGTTCCCTCCACTGCAGGTAATGATTGGAGTGTTTGGAGTGTGGTGCCAGGAGATGTTTCCTCAAAGAACTCCTGTGACTCAGCCTTCCAGTAAAAGGGGTTTATAGCAAAGAGGGAGGGTGCCTTTTTACATGGGCAGATAGTGATAAGACAAGGGGGAATGGTTTTAAAGTAAGAAAAGGAGAAATTTAAATTAGATGTTATGAAGAAATTCTCTACTGTGATGGTGGTGAGGCACTGGAACAGATTGCCTGGAGAAATTATGGCTGCCCCATCCTTGGGAGTGTTCAAGGCCAGGCTGGATGGGACTTTGAGCAACCTAGTGATCTAGTGTAAGGTGCCCCTCCCTGTGGCAGCAGGGTTGGAATAAGATGACCTTTAAGGTCTCTTCCAACCCAAACCATTCTATGACTCTATTCTTTGACTCAGGCACAGGTTAGAGCAAGGATAGGGGTGTTTTCCTTGTCAGGGGACATACAGATAATTTCATACAGATATGGACCACAGTCACACATTAATTCATCCTGCCCAATGATCTTCTAGTCCCAGACAAGCAGCTCCTTGCCCTTCGCCTAGGGCAAGTGGGCTGTACAGATTTCCATCCCCCACACAATCTCTGCAGCACTTTTACATCCCAAAGGCTGAATTCCCTATTTGAAGCTAAAGACTCAGTGCAGTTGGCAGCATAGCGTGTCTTTGCTGCTGCTGACAGATGTTTTTCCCAGCTAGGGCTGGAGCTGAACTAGACTGCCCACAGCATGTCTCCTCTTCTTTACAGGGGCTAATTGATGTGGTGTGGTTATTAAGAATACGGCTTTTAGCCTTATTTTGTGAAATATTTATTCCATGTATAATTCATCAGTGAATATGTGTACATGTATGAGTTTTTAAAGAGCAACTTTATAGAGATAACCTTCACAGCACTGCTGGAACTGTACACTGGGGAGGGGCAGAGCCTGCTTCCTCCCACAATAATTGCTTCAATTCTGTTTTAATTAAGGACGGAGTTTTTTTAAGAGCTGAGATTGCACCTTAATTATGTTTTAAAGTTACGCTGCAATTACAAGAGCTATGACCTTGCTTCCCAGCCCTCCTCACAGTCTCAGACTCCATGTCCATGTGCTGGTTTAGCGAAGCCTCATCCCCCAGCAGGGTTATTGTGGTGCCTCTACCAGCACACCCTCTGTGTTCTTCCACTGCTCTGGCTCTCAGCTGATGGCTCTGATCAGCCCAGCTCCCCCCTGCCTCCCTGGGCTCCCCGCACCATGCCAGACCCTGCTGTCACGCTCACACAAAATCACAGAACATGCTGAGCTGGAAGAGACCCACAAGGCTCCTCGTAGTGGACAACTCTTCCAAGAGTCATGGGAATTTAGAGGTGAAATGATGGAGGTGAACAGCTTAGGCTGTTTCCTAGTTTCTTAAATGAGAAGTCTTAAACATTTTCTTAAGATAACTTTTAAATCCACCAAGAGCTGAGATGCGGCAAACCAGGTGCTGTGTATGGCCTGCTCCTGCCTCAGGTGCTGTTTTGCTGATCTGGGCAGACACCACATGAGCAGTGAAATGCCAGTGAAGAACATGTTCACCTTAGCCCTTTTCTGTTTGCACACAGCAGGCTGAGATCAGGTGGGAGGCAGCCAGCCCATGGGGCAAGAGGTGGGCATGCTATGAAAGGTTGGGTTAGAAAAGAGAGATGCAGTTCGAAGTAGAAAGCAGAGGTGAGGAGCTGCCTTCTCAGAAGAGGCCTGCTGTAAATTTCCTGAATCGCTCAGAGGACCTGAGTCGGTGCCTTACTGCCTGGCACTTTAGGTGGCCAAAACAGCCACCTGAAAAGCTGCTGCCTGGAGAGTCATGGTAGGGACAAACACAGAAAGGAAGAGGTGCAGAAGGTGAGGGTTTCCCAGCTGGTTCCCAGCCCACCTTTTCCTTCTCTGGCTGCAGCTGCGGTTTCTGCTTCATATGTGACTTATTATCTCCCTACTACAGGCACAAGAGCCCTGAGTGCACCCCCGAGACATTCCCTTGCAGCTCCCAGATAGGCAAAGACCCAAGTCAAAGAAAGACACAACACCCAGCAAACGGGAAACAGTTACAGTGCCCTTTGTTCTCATGTACTGAAAATACCTTGGTGCTCAAGGGTATTGGCTGGAAAATTTACATGTTTCAGGCTCATTATGAGGTTGTCAGTCCTTCCAGCGAGGCTGTAGTCAAAGAGCAGTTCCTGCAGAGCAGCCAGAAGTGAAGCAGGAAGGTTTCTTATTTGCCGCTGTGGTGGAGGGAGTCTCTCAGCGAGGGCCTCTGTCGCTCTCCTGGCACCAGGTACTGGGGTCTTTCTGCCAGGAGGCCTTCAGGGTCTGCATGATCCCACCTGACGGTTCCATGGAATCACTCAGTCCAGGCCTGCTCCTGGACAACAGCACCCAACCACACAGGTGCAACCTGAGGTGGGTTTGTGAGCACTCTGCCGTGGCCACAACCCTCCCTTTGTGTCCAGAAATGGCCTTTGGCCCCCTGGGAGTGGCACTTACCCCAAAGCCATTACCAAAAGCCTTAGGTCAGATCAGCAGTCGTGGCACCAGTGGAGCTGTGCCCACTCGGGCTGAAGCCCTGGCACACAGTGGCACAAAGCGTGGCACATCTCCCTCTGCTTTTCCCTCTCAATACCTATGTCCGCCTGGGAGAAGTAGCTTGTTGGGTTTCTTCAGCTTTTGATGCAAGAGTGCTGAACTATGATGCTGTTGCTCTGGAATCCTGCCCGACCTCTCCTACCAGCTGCCTCCAGCAAAGTTCGGGATGTTTTTGGCACCTCCAGTTTTCTATGCTTTAGGTGGGAAATCCTAACACAACAGGCTGGCACCTTCCAAAGCAAGCTGTGCCTCTGGATCTCGAGTGTCTTGGTCCATGTGTCAGATGGGTAGGCTTTTCCTCTGCAGTGCTTCAGGCAGGTTTGCGGCTGCAGGAAGCAGGCAGAACCCTTGGGATCACAGCCGGCTGGGCAGTATTTTCAGCTGGTTGTAAAGAGTTTTAGCTGTCAGATGCTTAAGTGAAGGAATGGCAAGGGGGGCGGGGAGGGAAGCCAAGAACATGGTGAAGTTTAAAAAAACCCTACAGCAATACAAGTTTTGCCTTTTAAAGGCTTTCGTGGAACCCCCCATCCGCAACGTATCAGAGCTTTAACAAACTTCCTCCCAGGCAGTTTTTATTTCTCGCTCCCGATATCGGATGCCGCCTGCCCGGGCGCAGATGCCGCAGTTCTGCATTTCTTCCTCTTGCAAACTCCTTTTTCCTTTCAGCCAGCGGCGGAGCCCGGTCTGGCCGCAGCCCCC